>OX123183.2:100465071-101665071 GCA_944739405.2 Euclidia mi | reverse complement strand
ACGAGTCACGTTTAAATTGTTATCCGCCAGTAATGACGCGTATTTTGTTTGTAGAAACAATAAACAGAAAAACCCCTGCATGTTATCTGAGGAAATAAAAACTGGACTAACTTTTCTGTTCTCGCAAGTAACAAAAAATTTGCGTGCAGAGTTTAAAGGACAAAGATGCTAACAAACATGTTCACACCTCGCATTATATGGCCAATCTCAATTAATACAAGAATCATCATCATCAGCCTTTAACAGTCCACTGCTGGACTAGGCCTCTCCTTTGAGAGGAGGAATTGGCCTACTATACCACGCTGGCCAAACGGGTTGGTATAGGGTTTGTATCAAGTTTTCCTTCTCTCACAGTGCTGTTCTCTGCATAATATGCTCCCTCCGTCGGCTCTTACGACACCCATGGGATGACATGGGGTGGTGACATTACGTATTCTTAATCCGTCACCACACGGATAAAGTGGAGCAAAAAATGCCATGTTCTTCGTGAAAGATACTGGTTGTGGTGATAAAGCAAAATTCAATATACATATTCAAGATTGCTATAGTCTTTGGAATAAATCAGTCTTCCATATTTTATACGCATGGACGGGATTTATGTTGACCCATGTTAATGTTCGGCTTTTAACATTATTTGCATTTTGTTCTGTAACGGTGACTTTCATTATTTTGCCTCGCCTCGATCAATCAACTACCGGTCAATGTAATACAGCTAAAGTGAAACTTTATCATAATTACTTAATCTATATATCTTTTCTCATTTTATTGGCAAAACGCTGAATGATTAAATTTCGATAAAGAACTCAAGATTACTTTATAGTGAGCGCAAACCTTGACTCCACAATGCGCATTTCCTAAGTCCATTAATAAAATAAATGAAGCCACGTTCTTATACAAATCTACAAGCTTTTACGAACTGAGTAATCGGCTTTGCACGCTTTGTTCCTATTAATGACAGACAAAACCGACTGTTATCTATGAAGAGAACATCCGAAGTTGTGAAGCTCATTTAGATACAAGTTTCAACACTATCGGCAAAAATGCTGGCACTGACTTAACAACGGATGTGTTAGCATTAGCACACATGCTGGAAAATTTCATAAAAACGATTAGGCTATAAAAATGTTATGATTTTTCTATCATTGGACGAAAACTAGACACTGTTTCAAACTTGCAAAAATTTCATTCAAAGACTGATAATACAGTATAAAGGTACGAGTTGGAAGCCAGCCGCAGAGGACAACTGCAAGCGACGTGTCGCCCGAACGGAGGATAATATATAGAAAACAGTAGTTCGCGGTGACACGTCGCTTGCAGTTGTCGTCTGCGGCCGGCTTCCAACTCGTACCTTAAGATCTACGAGAGACAAGAAGTATCAGTAACGATCTAGGCTATATTATAGCAGTGGTAGAAAGTAGCTCATTTATAACATTTTTGAGCTCTTTCGCCACCAAAAAGAATGGTTCTATTGTACGCGCTTGTACAAAATATAATTACCTCACATTCATTAGTGCCTCAAATGGTTGTCACACGATGTTTCCAATGTTGAGTCATTAGTTGAAGCCTAACATGACAGCCAACACTAACTACCATTGTTACATGCTGCATACATTACTGGCAATACTGTCAGATATGTTTTTGCTATATCTTTGTTCGGTATTCATATTGTTTTGTTGTTAATATTTGACATAGGTACATTCTGTTATTTATGCATAATTAATTGTTACAGAAGCGATCTATCATAATTTAAATTATTTATTAATTTACGTCGCTAAAGCTTTGTGATGAGCCGAATTCGGATATTAATTCAGGTTAATGCTATAAATTAATAGAATGTTTCACATCTGAATTTCGATTTAATTCATATTTGACCTAATGATGCGAGGTCACAGATTCATATTTTACTTCTTAATTTTAATGCGTTTTTGGAGGTATGCTTTATTAGTACCTACCTATTGAGAACTGGTTCAATTTGACCAACAGTATTGGAGTACGTTATGGTCAAATCGTACCAAGCGTCTTCACATCTTCTCGAGCACACGCATCTTTTAGAGACATTTAGAGAAAACTCAACGCCAATCCACTTAACACTAAGTAGGAGACCCAAAGGTACCAAGTACTGAATCCATTTGTTCCTCAAAATATTCCTAATAATACTGACAACAATCAGTACACGAACCAAGTCTTAGCGCCTAATAATCTCCCAGATTACAACTGGCTGCGTGCGTTCTCTTCCAGCTCTTAACACATCGCTTAATTTCCATACAACATTACTTAAAACTCACCACTGATCCATCATCCTGTAGGCGTGAAACAAAGAGTTTTTATTAATAACCGCACGGATTATGTTACGTGTGTAAACCTTTATTATACCAAGTAATGTGTACGGCGATTTTGTATTCGTGTAATACCTTGATACTGTGTAATATGTGCTAATATAGACAGAAATAGGTACCTAAATTTTTAGGTAGAAAAAATTGTTTAACGATTATTGAGGTAGTGGTTCTGAGTTCTGTTATTTCATGCTTTATGAGTGCTACCACCTTCCCCTCGTCTTTATTTAAATTATTATTTATTCCTTGTTAAACGATAAAGGAAAATATTGTGTCTGAGAGTTCAATCCTTACTTGGCCAATGTGGCCAGCTATCCTTTCTCATAGTGATTAAAGGTCCGTGTCCAGCAGTGGGAGAGTTTATATACAGGCAAGACAAAGAAGAGAATGTTTTCATTTTTAGTATTCAAATAGTAAAAATGAAAACAGGTACTTCAACAAAACAATGCTTGTTTTAGGAAATGAAGGAACAAAAGTTCACATCGTGTATTCGTTGGCGTGTAAGTAAATTAAGTAGGTATGTGGTTCACTTACATACCTGATGGCAGCATGATTATAATATTTTGTTTACCATTTTCTGAGATTAGTTAATCAGTAGCTGTATGTTGGTATGTGTGAAATGTCGTGTTAGTGCCGTAACGGAGTAATATTAGTTATAATGTGTAATATTTAAGGCCGTATCGCATAAGTAGGTAGCTTTTTACATTAGTAAGTAGTGAATGAAGATACGATATAGATTTATCTGTTTATCTATGTGTAGCAGGGATTTAGAAGAAAAGTGATATTATAATTTCACTACTGAAATTATAATTACACAGATTTAGACAATCGTTTCATTTACTTACATTTTAACGGGATAGTTTCAGTGCCATTATAATTTCACTGGACCGAGACAGTGAAATAGTAAGGCAGTGATATTTTGACAATAATACTGGTTTAAGGAAGCCGTTAAATTATCAGAGCGATCGCTGTTTGGTCCGTTTTCGTTATCAACTGTATTAAACATAGAGTTAGGAAATGACAGACAGGTTCGTGAGAGTGAATTGGCTGAAGATGATGGCAATTTTGAAAGAAGCAGGATTAAACTATATAAATAGAAAAATAATATACAAATTAAATAGACAACAAGAAATGATAATAGAAGTCCGGAATGAAAAAGTGCAAAAGATCAGCAGGGAGTAAGACAAGGATGTCCACTATCACCTCTAATCTTCAACATCTTTATAGAGAGCGCTATCCGTAAAGTGTCAGACAGCGGCAAAGGAGGAGTTAAGTTCAACGAGTATAATATTAATTTATGCGATTTGCAGATGACAGAGCAGCAATATCAGATAGCTCTGATAATTTAGAAAAGTAGCTTGCAGAAATGGACGCAATATTTAGCGAACTTGGTCTTAAAATAAATACTAGCAAGTAGTCAAAATGGAAGAGGACGGCCTCGACGTACTTATGTGACACAGCTGAAGGAAAAAGTTGGAGTCGGGTCGTATCAAGAGCTCAAAGAAAAGGCAGAAAACCGAAGCCAATGGCAATTGCTCCACCGACAAGAGCTACCTAGCTCTTAAATGGAAGAAGAGAGAGACTGAAATTAGAATGTCACGGCTTTTGTAAATTCCCTGCGACATATGCACTAAACAGTACTCATTCAAATAGAATAGTTTCAATGGACTGTTTGCACAGTTTAATATCTTGTATCTACAGCTGACGACTTTTATTGTTATTAAACGGTTTTGGTACAAAAAATACTTACCAACTAGAAAGCTTCATTCAATGAAAATGCAGTTTCATTTAAATGCTCACCACAAGCCAATAAAATGCAACACTATTGAAAGCCAAACAAATGTACAGTTACCGTGATTGCCCGTTTTAAGCTACGGTAAGTGGAAACTGATTATCCACTTAATAATGGATTACTTGTACCACAGATTACTGTATCGATTTCTGCAATACGTGGTTTACTCGCATTAGCATTATTTAACATAATTACGGCAAGTGGCTGAGGCCTGTGGTGTTATAAACTGTAATACACTTTTAAAGTGAAATAACCTTTAATTCATGCACATTATTAGTATTTAGACTGCCTCGGGGGACTAGTGGATAGCGTATGCGACTGCTGGTCGGTCCCGGGTTCGATTCCTACTACTTCTTTTACTAGGTTTTTCCGAATTCTCAGTAGCAGCACGGAGTCAGGTGATGTGCCCGGTAACGGTAATAGGCTTGCTATTACGTGGGACCTAAAAATTCATGGCGAAATTTGGGTGTAATATTTACGCCTCTGCCTACCCCTTCGGGGATACAGGCGTGAGACTATAAATAAAATAAATAAAATATTAGTATGTAATGTACAATATCTGCAATAGATATGTTATTCCCGTACTCTGCAAGCTTTACACACATTTAGAAAAGGTCCCAGATTCAAAATATCAATTTTTAGACAACAACAGTGATGCTCCGAGTGGAGATGGAACCCATAAAACGCGTATCGTACGGTGAGGCGTCCGCTTAAACACACAATGTTAGTGCAGCATGATAGCTAGCTTTTACTTCACAATTTTGGAATATGAAAAGTGGCATGGCGGCTGTTAGGAACGCTTCAGTGTGTGACTTTTAGAACCACAGTTACAGAATTTGAATTGAACATTTGATTGAACATTTAAATCCTGGGCGGATTCAAATAGAAAGTAAACTTCTTTGTCATATCTTTTTAATCGGTTACCTCAATTGATTAGGTACATAAATTATAGCTCCAATAAATCTCAATTCGACATGCGCCATTTCCCAATTGATTTAGCTATTGTAGAAATAGGCGCAGGAAAACAGAAAATAATCTGGTGACATAAAATAATGTTAGTGTTTTTCTAAATTGCTTACATGTTTGGTCTGTTTTTGATCAGACGTAGTCGAAAAGAGAAACAAAGAAAAGCAATTTTTATTGTACGTAAACAATGACGCACAATATAATTACTGACGGAACTAAATACAGAAGGTTCCCAAAATAATTTGCGACAAATTATGTTTGATTTTATACAAACATGGACATACGGCTGTAAATTCCTTAAGGTTCATGCCAAATTATTTTGACTCTTGTCTGATATTTAAGGCAGAAATACCTTGGAATTTGCCGACGTTTCGACCGATTTGCAACGGTCGTGGTCACGGAGGGACCTATCACGCGTGATTTCAGCGCCGTACTTGTGTAGTGCCTATATTCATTTGTTTTTTTATTGCTTATCATCGCACTGCCCTGTCACACACTACACGAATTACTTTTACATACTAACAGTTTTACAAACAACAGATTATAAACAATTTTAAGCTTTCGCAATTTGTATAAGTATAGCTGTATCACTGCGTAAACTACAAGTAAAAACACCGTAGTCTTAGTTATCGCGATTTAGACCCGCTAAATAATCTTGTATGATGTGTAAAAATTGCGAAAACTTAAAATCCTTTATAATCTTATGTTTTTAATTTCGTAGAAAATGTATGATATTTTCTAGATCTCAAGGTTCGCTGTTGGTTCAAAGCGCTAACTTACATTGGGACAAAGAGCGCAGTCCTTGCTTTTGAATTTCCTTGAAATCATAACGTGATATAACGTAGTTGGCGTGATAAATTATAGATTTCACAACGTCGTTTGACAGAAATAAATCGTTTTGTCGCCAGAAAACGAACTGGTAAAATAGCTTATAAATAATTTTCCCATTTGTTCAATAAGCTGAACAAATTTTGTAGCTGCCGTGCACGTTTCTGCTACAATTTAAACTAACTCTTTGAACATAAATCTGATTTATTACAAAGCATTACGGAACTAACGAAGAATCAGTGCATTCAAGGTATTCTTTTATAAACTACCATTCCAGTAAAAGATGGGTTGCAATCAGACCATCTGTTAGGGAGGTATGATTCTACAGACAGATACAGATGGATTTCAGACGTTCAATTCTTTTTCGATTTCAGAACTGGAACTGGGTTGATTTAGGATCGATTTGAACACACATATTAGAAAAGAGAATGTTGACAGGACTGCCAGTTTTTTTATCGGTGCACATATTTAAGTGGTATTCACATCGGTACTCAATTACACACCGAAACGTAGAATGTAACGGACTAATTCTAATTATTATCACCTATTGTACTACATTCCGGCAAATAAATAATTTCATTTTATTTCATTTCATTACAGATCGAAGTCCAACTGAGAGGATCGTTCCTATAACGGTCACGAAAGTACATAGCAACGGTAGTCCACATGGATCTCAGATACACTTTTTATATCATTTTCTAGTCACTGTGCATTGAGAGATGAAAGAAAATATCCATGGCAAAGGCTGATTTAAAAATGAGTTTTAAATCAGTGTATGTAAAAAAAAATTTAGTGGACGTGAATGAAGCAAGAGAGATATGTGATAACCTAAAATAATGTAGGTAGTTCTCACCCCATACTGCACGTCGTAGACGGGCAGCGGTCGGTCGAGGTCCGGCAGCCGCAGGTCCCGGCGGTCCGGCTCCGGGCTCTGCTCCCGACGACCACGGCCTTCTGAAGACGACGTCGTCGCGCTCGACGTCGTTTGGGATAACCTGCATAGAAAAGTAGACGGTAGTTGTAGGGTAATAGGGATTGATTTAATAAAATCAGTTCATGTCACCTCTCGACACAGTGTGACACGGTGGGGTTCCACTTATTTTAAAATAAATTATACCTCCGGGCTTATAAATAAGCATCAATTACGTCAGACATCACATAGAAGTCAACAATATCAACCTTCATTACAACTTTAACCATAGTAACGAAATGTCTTATTTAACAGTTTTGTCCTGGGAAGCATGTACACAGCCGGATACACAAGCGTGAATCGACATATCTATACATAGTCCAATGCTATAAAAATACCAATTTAACGATACACGAAATAGCTCGCAGGATTGTTAGAATCGTAATGTCAGAGGTCACAATGAAACGCCTGGATGACAAGGATCAAATCTCCCAAAGCTCGATTATACGCCGCAGAGCAGATGCAAATGATACAGCACATTTATGAGACATGTTCGATGCGGGTTCGTCAATTGTACGTCCGATTTTGCGATAGTTACGATGAGAATTCGATAACATGAGAACATGTTCTTATCGTAAGTATCGTAAATTCTATGTACTGGTGAAATCCCTGGTGATTTATTTTTCGTTAAGATAGTTGTATTCAGAGCTGAGCGTTGAGCTGAATAATTTGTGTGTAAACTTTTGTAAAAAGTCCTAGAAAATATTTAGATTGATTATGGCAAAGATTACCAAAGAGGAAAGGAATGACATGGAAAGGTGAAACAGTAAAATGCTGTCTCTTTCTTTCTTCTTAAATAAGATAACTCTCGCGCTAGGAATACCTAAATCGTGTTGTTGTTGTGTCGCGGCGGACTTTACAAACATTCATCTAATGGACACAAGATCATCCAGACACTTAAAAACAATTTGTGGATCACACACGTTGTTGTCAACCGCTGAAATCACTACGCAATACGTGGAGATTCTCTAAAGTATGTTTTTTGTAAACAAATGATACAGCACATTTGCGAGACACGTTGGATGCGGGTTTGTCAGTTGTAGGTATGTCCGATTTTGCGACAGCCACAATGCGATGAGAATTTCGATAACATGCTGAGTACGTTCGTGTTGCCGTGTATCGCGCAAATGCAAATGTGTGGTATGGTGATACCGTGGTGATATATAGAATTGGTTGAGGTAAGATTCTGAATAAATCGAGTCTGCTAACATTATTAGTACGAAAGTTCTTTTAGGTATCAATAGGGCACGGATACAGTTTAAGTTTCTGAATGTCGATGAAATCGTGAGAATGATAGGAAGCAGAGATTTTATTTCAATCTTATGAATTCCTTTGTTTTTGAAAATCTTATTTACGTTTTAAAGTAAATTTTTGTCTGTTTTGGCATTCAATATTTATGTAGACTTTGATGGTACGAGGAGCATTAACAATTAGATTGTAGTCTATAATATAACATGTTGCTTGTCTGATAGCCTTCTTACGCATTTTACCACATTTGTCAGTTTACTTTTAGTGCGTCACTTCATCTAAGAAGGTTTTTATGATCGTTGCGCTTCCCACTAAACACAATCAGAATCAAGTAAATACCTGCGATTAGTATTTTCTGCTACACTACTCGTAGTGTTTCTTATCAATGTAATGTAATATTGTTCCCAGGCGTACAAAGCTAGCTTGTGCTTATAACTAGATACGGCTGTAATCAGTGTTTCCACAAGACTGGAATACTATAAGAGTTTATTGTATATACAGCTGTAGGTTAAAAAGTGATTTCATCGTTTCTCGTGCCTCATACTATCAAAACAACTATCGCCAGATCTATTTTGTTATTTTTCAAACTTAAACTTACAAAATCATTAAATGCTATGAAGAATATCTATCATCATCATATTATGTATACCTACATACGTAAAAAAACTTATACTACCTGACATAATTAAACCTAATCGCAGAGCCTAACAACACCTAAGGATAACAAAAGCTAGAATCGTGAAATTAAGATCATTAGGGATTTTTGAGTATACCATCGCTAAGACGGGGAAGTTAAATAGAAATTGAAAGTTTCATAATTCGTTGGTGTTGAAGCTAGCGCTATGAAAATGTGGCCAATAAAAAAAACAACAACAATTAGACAAATCACCCAACAACTGGACACTCGACTCTACTTTCACCGCAACAATACAATCCAGTTAGATTTGACGCGTTTGTTTGTCTATTCCCTAATGACACCCGAGGCGTTACATATGACAACGTGGATAGTAGACATAAATCTGTATGCGTTGTCATGTAACATATTTATCATGCACGACATGAGTGACCTCTGAGCATGGGATGATCGGGGACGCAAATGACACGAGTTTGACGCGGCGCTACGTAATGAGGGTTTACATGTGTGCAGGTTTATAATGTGTGTTGTACATCAAAGCCTGTGGCCCGAGCTTTGTGTTGTTTAGGCAGTGAAAAATGTTAGTTTATGAACTTGTTTCGGACCGTTCAGACACAATTATAATCAGTAAGTGATTGCACGTAACTCTCTTCAGTTTATTTATTCTTGCTAGTAGGGTCGTGCCAAAGTATACGAACCGAAAAGATGCCCTCCGCGTTACTCTGCCACCACGAACCACTACACATCGAATAACACCGCAATAGTTTAAGTAGGCGCAAGAGGGGCTCCACTATCCAGTGTCTGTAGCGGTACGTCACACATCTGATGAAAACTGTGCAGGTCCTCCACAAGCCTCCTCCATTCATAAATTGAAACAACACCAAAATATAAGGTTTTGTTATCTTATTAAAGCGGCGCAGACTATCGTTTATAAACTTGTTTTACTTGATCCCATGATAAATTGATGTAAAATTTAATTTATGGATATCAAATTAAATCGCCTATCTAGAGACGGGTCATTTGTTTTTATAGATGTCAAGTATTCTTATCGAATGTAATATCCTACCACATACCACCTATATCACCTATGTGTAATAAATATATCAGGGTTTTCAGACTAGGCCGCAAGAGTTCGAATTCACAGGTGAAGAAAAATCTAACCTGCTACTGCAACCTGCTTTGTTTACGGTAGTTTTTCGGATTGGAGACATGGGGACATGACTGTTTCGAAGAATAGTTCTATTGACGCAAAAGAGGCATGTTATAAGTTTCACATGATTGCATGTGTGACAGAAGATACGACATCGTACCTTCAATGTTGGTGCGATAATGATGCACGATTTTGTTTGTAAACTGACGTGATCGGGATGGATCTTAGCTTCAGTATATTATGATTTATGTCGAGGGTTTCTTCGAATTCATATTATAATTCCGATCGATCGGCATTGCGATTTTGACACAACGTAATCTTGAAGACGTCACTATTATTATTTTTACACAATATGTTTTTTTAGAGTGCTGTGTTTATTTGAGAACCTAGGGAAGAAAACTAGGAAGTTACTCACGAGCACTTTTGACATTTGTGCGTTTGGGTGCCAATATTGTGTTGGGATTATTGGTTGATTCTCATATTTCCAATAACGAACTATTAACTTAGTTTGTAGCTTTGAGTGGTTTGTTTGTAGGTTTAGTAGTTACCTACTGCGTAAGTGTAATTATATGTAGTATAGCAGAGTGTGCGCTAATGTATCATATTATACACTTATCTGAAATTCCTTTATGAGTATTCTAGAGCTTGTGTGAGGATAAACGGGGCATACACTGACTGGTTTACCATCGAGAAAGGTGTTAGGGCCTGTTCACGAGATCGGTCTAAGCGGCGCGCGTCGCGGCGGGCGGCGCGGCAGAGCGTCGTGCACGCCACGACCCTACAGCAGCGGTAAACGCAGCGGCAAATGTGGACGTATTTGGGCCGACGGAGTTACCCATAAATATGGCGATAACCAAAATATCTTTGTGTAACTATACGGTATACCTACAAAATTGTCGACATTGGATCTTCATTTCTTACAAGTATTTTATATCAAAGGAATAATACATATTCGCAATTAATGAGGCGTTGAATAGGTACCTACACAACGTAGATTACGTTAAGTAGGTAGGTAAATCACCTTTTAACTTTCATAGTAGCTGTGTCTGTACCTAAATAGGTACATATGTACATTACTCAATGTTTTAATGTTTGCGATTTATATTAAAACCTACCATTACATTCTGTAAAACATTGTTTCATTACATCTCGCAACGTTTTATTAACATTTTTGTATTTATACAGCGGATCTGTTGCTATCCACACACGCGACCGTTTAAAAATTTCGACTTTAAATGTCTCCGTATTCATTACCGCCACAAAATATTTAACAAATAGTTTAACCGCCTAGTTCGTCCCTCGCGTAACGCTGTCTGTGCCGCTCGGAGTCGTGGCGTCGGACTCGGTCGCAGTACATTTGTTCCCGCCGCTCGCCGCACCGCACGCCGCGCCGCTCGCCGCGCAGCCAATCGCGCCAAAAAAAACGCGCGCGTTATCGCTGTGCGCGGCGGCTCGTGGCGTGCTTCGAACGTCTTCATACATTTGATCTTGCCGCTAGCCGCCCCGCGCTAAGCCGCCGCTCAGAGC
This sequence comes from Euclidia mi, assembly GCA_944739405.2. Lineage (NCBI taxonomy): Eukaryota > Metazoa > Arthropoda > Insecta > Lepidoptera > Erebidae > Euclidia > Euclidia mi. The sequence goes on along the minus strand of OX123183.2, from coordinate 101,653,623 downwards.
GGCAAGGTCGTGACAGGGCCGTTAGACAGGGATGTTTAGCGTCGCCGTGGCTGTTTAACCTCTTAATGGACAGTTGTTTGCAAGATCTAAAACATAGTGACTGCGGATTAAGGATGAATGGGTTACTTGTCAAATGCCTCTTTTATGCTGATAATCAGGTAATACTTGCGTAACAATCATCCATGGTGCGTTAGAGAGGAAAATAATGAAAGTGAATGTAAGTAAAACGAAAGTTATAGTTTTTGAAAAGGAGGAATGCGTTACGGCTTGTAATGTTTTGATTGATGGACAAGCAAGTGAATGAGTTTGTATACTTGGTACGTTGTTTACAAGAATGAAGAATATATTGAAAGAAGAGTTAATGCAGGTAATAGAGTGAATGGAGCTCTGAAGGCGTTTATGAACAGCCAAAACGTGTCCAAAAAGGCACGTTTGGCTGTGCATAGGGGGGTGCTAGTGCCTACGTATGGTAGTGAAAGTTGGGTATGGCAGAAGAGACTTGAAAGTAGAATAAATGCTGTAGAAATGAGAGCACTGAGAAGTATATGTGGGGTATCTTTGAACGGCAGAGTAAAGAATTGTGTGGTAAGAGAGTGTTGTGGGGTAAAAGAAGATGTAGTGACAAGCATCGAGAAAGGCATGTTAAGATGGTTTGGGCACATGGAGAGGATGGATGACGAAAGACTAACCAAGCAGATATATGAGGCAAGTGTGAATGGGACAGGACAAAGGGGAAGGCCTAGGCGGACGTTCTCTGACTAGATTGGAGACATCTTAAAATAAGGACAGGTCAGAAGTACCCTAAACAGAACAGCATGCATGAGAAACTTGATGGGAGTGACTGAAGCAAGAGAGGTATGTCAGGATCGTTGCAAATGGCGTTCCGTAGTCTCTGCCCACCCCTCCGGGAAACAGGCTTGAGTCTATGTATGTATGTATACACTAATCTAATCCAAATTAGAATGCAACAAGTTAATGACAAAAATGTAAATGTCATTATATTACATGAAACAGTATTCCTATTTTCTAAAAAAAGATTACTTATTAAGAAAGTACCTAAATTTCTCTCCATTTGCATATTAATCTTGCGTCTTTTCCTCTTATGTCTAAAACAGAGTACCTACATTTATTCGTCCTCTTTATAAGTACGTAATCATATTTAATGTAAATTACAGGAAATGTTTTCTCTTGTTGGTATTGAATTAGTAGTAGAAACTTATATCGTAGCGCATTTGTATATTATTTGGCGTTTTCTTTTATCTAGTAGAATCTTATGCTTGGACGCCAATCGATATAATTACAATAGGTGCTTAACATTTTTCTAATTCCAATCTTAGTTGTATTCTGCATTTTTAAGCTATTATAATCTATACATATAAATAAAATTGAAGTGTCTGTCTGTGATTTCAAAATAACTATGTGTTTTCAAGTGCATATAGTTAGTTACACGATTCTAAGTCCAAAAAAACCCTTTTTAATATTTTTGTCTGTCTGTCTGTCTGTCGGTCTGTCTGTCTGTCTGTCTGTCTTTCTGTTTGTCCGGGATAATCTCTGGAATGGCTGAACCGATTCACATGAAACTTTCACTGGAGGGTAGAGGACTTTATAGCGCTACATTTAGGCTACAATTTGACCCAGTAGGTAGCGCTGTTGTCGCAATACCGAGTCTTTACTTTTTCTACTCATCTATACATCTATACATATAAATAAAATTGAAGTGTCTGTCTGTGATTTCAAAATAACTATGTGTTTTCAAGAGCATATAGTTAGTTACACGATTCTAAGTCCAAAACAACCCTTTTTAACATTTTTGTCTGTCTGTCTGTCGGTCTGTCTGTCTGTCTTTCTGTTTGTCCGGGATAATCTCTGGAATAACTGAACCGATTCACATGAAACTTTCACTGCAGGGTAGAGGACATTATAACGCTACATATAGGCTACAATTTGACCCGGTAGGTAGCGCTGTTGTCGCGATACCGAGTCTTTAGTTTTATTACTCATCTATACATCTATACATATAAATAAAATTGAAGTGTCTGTCTGTGATTTCAAAATAACTATGTGTTTTCAAGTGCATATAGTTAGTTACACGATTCTAAGTCCAAAAAAACCCTTTTTAATATTTTTGTCTGTCTGTCTGTCTGTCTTTCTGTTTGTCCGGGATAATCTCTGGAATGGCTGAACCGATTCACATGAAACTTTCACTGCAGGGTAGAGGACATTATGGCGCTACATATAGGCTACAATTTGACCCGGTAGGTAGCGCTGTTGTCGCGATACCGAGTCTTTAGTTTTATTACTCATCTATACATCTATACATATAAATAAAATTGAAGTGTCTGTCTGTGATTTCAAAATAACTATGTGTTTTCAAGTGCATATAGTTAGTTACACGATTCTAAGTCCAAAAAAACCCTTTTTAATATTTTTGTCTGTCTGTCTGTCTGTCTGTCTGTCTTTCTGTTCGTCCGGGATAATCTCTGGAATGGCTGAACCGATTCACATGAAACTTTCACTGGAGGGTAGAGGACTTTATAGCGCTACATACAGGCTACAATTTGACCCGGTAGATAGCGCTGTTGTCGCGATACCGAGTCTTCACTTTTTCTACTCATCTATACATCTATACATATAAATAAAATTGAAGTGTCTGTCTGTAATTTCAAAATAACTTTGTGTTTTCAAGTGCATATAGTTAGTTACACGATTCTGAGTCCAAAACAACCCTTTTAAACAGTTTTGTCTGTCTGTCGGTCTGTCTGTCTGTCTTTCTGTTTGTCCGGGATAATCTCTGGAATGGCTGAACCGATTCACATGAAACTTTCACTGGAGGGTAGAGGACTTTAGAGCGCTACATATAGGCCACAATTTGACCCGGTAGGTAGCGCTGTTGTCGCGATACCGAGTCTTTACTTTTTCTACTCATCTATACATATAAATAAAATTGAAGTGTCTGTCTGTGATTTCTAAATAACTATGTGTTTTCAAGTGCATATAGTTAGTTACACGATTCTAAGTCCAAAACAACCCTTTTTAACATTTTTGTCCGTCTGTCTGTCTGTTGGTCTGTCTGTCTGTCTTTCTGTTTGTCCGGGATAATCTCTGGAATGGCTGAACCGATTCACATGAGACTTTCACTGGAGGGACCAGACAGACCCGGTAGGTAGCGCTGTTGTCGCGATACCGAGTCTTTACTTTTATTACTCATCTATACATATAAATAAAAATGAAGTGTCTGTCTGTGATTTCAAAATAACTATGTGTTTTCAAGTGCATATAGTTAGTTACACGATTCTAAGTCCAAAACAACCCTTTTTAATATTTTTGTCTGTCTGTCTGGCTTTCTGTTTGTCCGGGATAATCTCTGGACTGGCTGAACTGATTCACATGAGACTTTCACTGGAAGGTAGAAGATATTAGAGCGATACATAAAAGCTACAATTTGACTCGGTTAGTAGCGCTATTGTCATGACACTCATTTTTGTATAATTATATATAAAAGCAAATGGTCAGTCATCTTGAAATCTGAAAAATAGACGGTTGTGTAAAAAGTAGATTTGGCAGACAACTTTTTAAATCGTAACATTTTCCGCGTGTGAAGCCGCGGGTACCAGCTAGTCTATACATATAAGGACGAAAAAGTGAGACTTTGTGTAAGTTTTTATATAGTAACTCAATAAATTTTTTGAATGGAAGATATGGCTTATCTAGAGGTGAAACTGGGTCTTATTCCTCTATCTTGATCTTGTTTCTCACCTTTGTTAACAAGCTGTATTATGATTAATTACATAGCCTCCGTGGTACAGTTGATAGCGTATCCGTCTGCTGATCAGAGGTCCTGCGCTCGATTCCCGGGTCGGGCTAAAGTTTTACTGAGTTTTCCGAATTCTCAGTAACAACACGGAGTCTGGTTATGTAGCATATGAGTCCGAACATATTATATATGCTCGGACTCATATGCTAGAAATTCATACTATTATATGGCGAAATGTGATGTAATATCACAAAACTGCCTACACCTTCGGGGATATACCGCCACGATATATAAAAAATATATACCTTGAAACACCATGACCAAGACAGACCCATGTTCAAGATCCATGTTCAGATCTTCTCATATGGTACACAAATGTTTGCCTGAAGCGGGAATCGAAACAGCTGCCATGATCTTTTATCTTGGTCATGTTTTTGACTTTTGTTTTCTAGCTGCATTACCTATTATTAAATTGTGTGCTACCCGGCATGCATGGAATGACAGTTAAGAGGAGCTTTGGGACTTCCTGCTGTACATTCTACTCGGAAGTCGAGGATTATGTTAACAATAGGTACTTGGTCTTCTATCTTGGTCTTCTTAATAGCAAAAATGCTGTGTATTGCTGACCTTTGTTTTACAAACTATCATCATCAGCCTGCAAGAGTCCACTGCTGGATATAGGCCTCTCCAATGGCACGCCACTGAGCCCGATTTTCGGCTTTTCGTGTCCAGCCGCTGCCAGCCACTTTGCGTATATCGTCACTCCACTTAGCCGGAGTGTGTCCTACACTACGTTTGCCAAGGCGCGGTCTCAACTCTAGAACACGACTACTCCAACGGTTATCGGTTCTTCGACAAATGTGCTCACTTCAGCTTGCTAATTCTTTGACCTATGTCGATGACATTACTTACAAACTATACTTAATATAAAACGTTACCGGGAGTCAGTACCCTCAAATAAACTTATACAATACTGATCCAAAACATACAATATCGTCACTTTGGGTTGCGGAGGTCAGACGGCAGTCGCTCTGTGGAAAAGTGTTATATTCTGTCATATCTGGCTAGACCAGTAAGCGGACCTCGGGCTCCAAGGCGAGGAAGCCTTGCCTTGGATGCAACGGGATAACGCTTGGACGATGATGATGACTTAATATAAAACATTTTGTTTGTGCATAGGGTTCCCACCAAGAACTTAGGGTCCCAAGCCAACCTCACCTGCAAGTGGTGCACCTGCCGATCAACGGACGAGGCTCTGGCAAACAAAATATCCCGATAAGCGGCAATAGGCTCGCCACCTATTACGTGGGATCAAAACACTGGCGAAAAGTGGGCGTTTAATATGCATCTGCCTACCCCTTCGGGGAAACAGGCGTGAGTCTATGTATGTATTTATGTATGTATGTATGTTTTATGATATAATTACATTAATTACATACTCAAGTATTCCTTATTCCATTATTAGTTAATTACTTTGAATTAGAGTATTTAAAATAGGTACAGAGGATGAAACTTTTGCCTTATGTAAGTTTTAATACAGTTATCCTGGCACAACGTTATTTGGGATTTCTTGCTATGCTTCCCACTCGGAAGTCGAGCATTATGTTAACAATATTTGTTCTTCTATCTTGGTCTTCACAGTAGCACAAATGCTGTGTATTGCTGACCTTTGTTTTACAAGCTATACTTATTAAATGAGGGTTTTCTTAAATGACGTCCACTAAGCAGCAGCACTGAGACGTCAGGTCCAGGAACCTGTGAAAAGTGTCAGACGGCCTATGTTTTTATACATACATACACAAACATAGTCTCACGCCTATAACCCCGAAGAGGTAGGTTTTTATACATCTGTGTTTGTTTGTTTCATGTGTGTGTAAGCGTCCGTACCAAGCAGCAATTTCTCCTTGGTCCGTACCCATCTGCATTACTATCTGACAGCGTTTAGACCTGACGCATATGTAGCGACGTCTGGTGGCAGAAAAAGTATCAAACACCGTCATTGCGTGTTTACCTGGCATGCATGGGGTGACAGTTGAGCGGGTCTAGCGGCGGTAGATGCGGAGGGTGCGGAGTGCGCGCGGGTGGTGTTGGCGGCTCCGGCGGCGTCACCGAGTCAACCGCGTCGTGCGGAGGCCGGCACACGCGGAGCTCCACACGCGCTGACGCCGTGCGGAGGACTTCTAGCGCTTCCTACACAAACAACATTATCTATATCACCACAAGGCAACGTTCTATCATCACAAGGCAACGTTCTATCATCACTAGGTAACATTCAATCATTACTTGGCAACATTACGACGTGACGTGGTTGCTAACTATCGGCCTAATCCGAAAGCTCAGGGTCACTCAGAGGGCGATGGAAAGAGCTACGCTCGGAGTTTCCCTGCGAGATCGGATCAGAAATGAGGAGATCCGCAGGAGAACCAAAGTCACCGACATAGCTCTCCGAATAGCCAGGCTGAAGTCTCCGAATAGCAATGGACAGGGCACATAGCTCGAAGAACCGATGGCCGCTGGGGCAGGCAGGTTCCGGAGTGGGGACCACGTTTCGGACGACGCAGCAGGGTTAGTCCTGCCGCAAGGTGGACCGACGATCTGGTGAAGATCGCGGGAAGCAGTTGGATGCGGGCAGCTCAAAATCGGTCTGTCTGGAGAACCTTGGGGGAATCCTATGTCCAGCAGTGGACGCCTCTAGGTTAACATGATGAGGCAACATTATATATTCACTAGACAACATTCGTAATATAACGTTTTGGCTGGGTGACCGCGTGTGGTATTAACACAGAGCGCTACCGTGCTTCGGCATGCACATAAAGCTGTCAGTCCCAGTTCTTGTGGCAGGAAAAGAATCGTTAGGCCATATAAATCGCTCTGAGGACTATGTAAGACCGGCACTAGAGTTAGTCAAACATTCCTACGAAAAGAAGAGACTTTACGTCACAAGAGATCTCTTCATTCGTCCTACAGCCTTTTAAATCCACTGCTGGAGAGGCCTTTCCTAATTTGCTTCACAATAGCATTGTGCGTCAAAAGGAGGATTTGACTACTATACTACGCTGGTGACACCTGTTAGTATACGGTTTGATGTTGCTGCCTCCGTGGTCCAGAATAGCGTATGCGACTGCTGATCGGAGGACCCGGGTTCGATTCCCGGGTCGGGCAATAGTGTTACTGGGTTTTTCCGAATTCTGAATAGCAGCATGGAGTCTGGTGATATGCCCGGTAACGGCAATAGGCTCGCCCCCTTTTACGTGGGGCCTAAAAATTCATGGCGAAATGTGGGTGTAATATTACACCTCTAATATCACGCCTGTATCCACTTCGGGGATACATGCGTAAGTCTATAAAAAAATACTACACTGGTGACACGGGTTAGTATACGGTTTGATGTTGGATTTTGATGGGTGACCGCGTGTGGTATTTACATCAGTGTCGTGTTTTGGATGGCAAGTAAAGCTGTCAGTCTCAGAATAAAACAAATATATCTTCACTAGGCAACAGCGAATCGGTGAAGTTAAGGAATGTTTGCACAGGTTACTATTTGGATGGGTGACCGCGTTTGGTATTTAGTTTTCCATCTAATCTATCTTAGTCACAGGCACTGAATAAACGTGGTGTTTAGTGGCACTTGCATTCTTAATTCGTCACCTAACGGCATAGCATATGAAGGAAATCATCACTACGCATCGCTCGCTTTGTGGAAAGCTTATATTCTGTCAAATCTGGATAGTCTAGTAAGGGGACTAAGGGATCCAAGGCGAAAAGTCTTTGATACAACTGGGATAACCCTAGGATGATAAAAAATCATCACTATATACTGTAAGCAGTACCGCAACTAGCTATGGTAGCGGTACGTGCCCAACGTCACAGACTCTGGTAGGGCTAAAGTGGCCCAGTTATCATTTAATTTGCTACAAATAAATAATTCAATACAATTTTCAAGGACACAGGTATTGAAGGACACACCATAAAAGGCACCGGGTATAGCTTCAATCAACTTTACACCATATCCGATCAAACGAAAAAATGCGGAGTGAACAGAAAGCAATACGGCAGCAGGTAGATATTTCTGACTTTTCACAGTACAAATAATTTCTTCAAGACATTTTTAAATTTTAGACTGATCGTGAGGTATCTATCTGGTAAAGTTTTTTACAAACAATTAAATTCCCAATAACGACATAGAATTTAGCTTCGTTTCTGCTTATACTGAAATTAACACTTTTTGCCATAGCCTTTCATATTCATGTAATTTGCGGTGGCAGTACTCGGACGGTAACAGTACTTTCAAAATGTCTATCAAAACATTTCTAGTATCAAATACAGTGACGTCACTAGACGCGTATACGAGCCAGTCTGCGACTTACAAAGTAACCTTCAGATCTGTTTACCCAGTCGAATAAAAACTACATACACTCCGCACCCTTATTTCAATGACGTAACGTTGTTTTTGCCGTACGTTTCACGTGCACCGAAGCCGCGTCGACAAGTTTACTGTTCTGTAATTTGATTCCGTAGGTGTTACAGCAGTACACCTGACGTCGATCCCTTGAGGTTTAATCGCATTTTAGTACGACGAAGCGATTCTACGTAGGCTGTGTGCCTACTTGCAGCATCACTTCGTCATGTTGAATAAATTGTACCTATATCGCAGGGTACATAGGGTTCCCACCAAGAACTTAGGGTCCCAAGCCAACCTCACCTGCAAGTGGTGCACCTGCCGATCAACGGACGAGGCTCTGGCAAACAAAGTGTCCCAATAAGCGGCAATAGGCTCGCCACCTATTACGTGGGATCAAAACACTGGCGAAAAGTGGGCGTTTAATATGCCTCTGCCTACCCCTTCGGGGAAACAGGCGTGAGTCTATGTATGTATGTATGTATGTATATCGCAAAGTAATATGCGCCGAACAATGAAAGCGAAAGCTTTTCACGGTACCCATTTGTTGAGTGTTTAATTGTTAACCAAACTTTCTTAAACTACAAATTCAAATTTCTAGAATTGTAAAGGCCTGTTCAGAAGCGGATTTGGCTGACACAGCGCATCGAATATCAGCAGCAACGTAATTTGTATTCAATTGCTAGGAGTCAGTGTTCAAATTACATAATCCCTGAAGTTTACGGCAATCATTGCGCATTGTGTAATTATTACGTTGGTAGTTTGGGGTTGCAATTTGATTCCTATCGTAATTATGTCTCTATTATGAGTATATGTCCTGTCCGTGTGGTGACGGATTAAGAATACGGATTGTCACCACCCCATATCATCCCATAGACCGGTGTCGTAAGAGCCGACAGAGGGAGCATATGCAGATAACAGCACTGTAAGAGAAGGAAAACTTGATACAATTTCTATACCAACCCGTTTGGCCAGCGTGGTATAGTAGGCCAATTCCTCCTCTCAAAGGAGAGGCCTAGTCCAGCAGTGGACTGTTAAAGGCTGATGATGATATGAGTATATGAGTTTAGGCACTTCACGTACTGACGTCCTTCCCCTCTTAGCGTATTGTCTCCCGTATTCGGTTTTACCGCTTATCATAAGATGGGCCAACTGGTCTGACACAATCAGCAATAAAAAGTACCGCTTGAATGTTGCTACCGAAACCGGTACTGAATATCGCTTACATCTGAACTGGCCTTAACACTTCCAACTTTTATTGTTCGTTCGTAACGTGATTTACCATTACGAATTCCTGTTTTACGATTTAGAAATAAATTGCCTATTTGTGAATAAATAGTCATTATGTAGTTGTAGCACTTACGATATTAGGTGAATAGAAATCTTTTATAATTCAATGTGCCAGCAAGAACTCAAATTAAATGCTATTAAAAGTAATTTAGGAGCACGCACGCGTCGAAGAGTAAAGCTCACTTCTCATTCACTGCACGCACGGCAACGATTTTTTTAACAAGAAGAACATAATAATTTATCAGCAGTGTGAGTGTTTGTTTGATAGTTCAAAGTCAAGGCCATGGACATTATACCGGCAACATACCTGCACCCATCCCACCCAGCGGTTAACTAGTCATATATAATTTGCAATTAAACCTAGTGGAAAGTAAAAACCCAAACAAAAAAGTTGTAAAACACGATAAAGAGTCTCTCTTTGATACTATAAATATTAGCAAGCTAGAAGGGTATGAAACATGTTCTTGTTAATTTTTAAATACAGTTGCACTTTAATTTCTAAACGACATTGTCGCAAGAGTCCTTTACCGTGTTCCGTCAATGGATATGGTCCCTAAGACATTCTTTTATGAACTGTTGCTTTGTATACACGAACCAATTAGTGTTTAAATCGTGTATTTGACGACCATTTCAAAATGGTCGTCAAATACACGATTTGCGACATAACACATTCTGCTTCTATGTATGATTTAATCATATGGCGTTCTATTGTTGTAAACATTTCTTATGATTTTCAATTTATTTAGGTACCTACTAGTTTCATGCAGTAATAGTTGTTGCCAATGGTTTTGCGAAGGGATGTCCTATTTCCAATCAACATTCTTAGAGTTTTTACGTGATTTTAATAGGCGAATATGTACACCACCGGACTTCTAGCATTAGTACCGGGTTGCATTAAAGACATTGGGTTTGTAACATAGGTTTCAATTTTTAGCTTAACCAAATCTGACCGAAAATTAGCTTTTCTAGTAATCAACTGACATCTGATATCCGTAGGTATAATAGGTATTTTATATGCGACACTATCTGGATATTTAATATACTCTGTAATAATTGTCAAAGATCTTTATAACAGCAGGGTCAGACCACCGACGGCATAATGTGGAAGGATGTGGTTTTTTTTAAATCAGGCACCTATAGATAATCAAGCCAGACGGTGGTAAAACTGCTTGACTTTCGGATTATATAGATTTGTGCAGTGGTGACTTAGGTATACAGGGTGTCACAAGACCCATCACCAAGCCGAAGTCTACTCGTTTCGGACATCATGCCAAGTCATACTAAGCGAAAATAAAACCTGGGAAACGATATTGTTTTTTAAGGAAACACATTTTGTTATCCGCAATTAAACGTACGCGCGTGCAATTTTCGATATCCCTACTTATCCATGGGTGCATAGGACATTTAAAGAACAGGTTGATAGGGTAAATGCATCCATATTTACAAAAAAAACATAGTAACTTTTCGCCTCTATATCTACGGAACCAGTAATTTCCCAGATATGGTACAGAAGTAAAAAATGTTCGTAATGATTGGTACATTATGGTACATTATTCAGTTGTCGTTAAGGGTCTTTTTACATCCTATATGCTCATCAAAGGACTAAATATAATATCAACGCTTCTAATCTCTAATCTGATCCTATATACACCCGTATACAGAAGAAAGATTGAAAAATATAACGTGAAAACGATTAATAATTTAAATAATAAAAGCCATTAATTTAATTGTTAAATGTATGTGCTATTTTGGCCCGGTCCAAATGGTTCTGAAGTAACGCTGCAGTACCGATAACGTCGGCAAATTCCCGAACAAACCACAGTAAAAGGAACTCTACGATAATTAATTGAATTTCCCAAACGAAAGAGAGTTAATGGCCCGTTTATTTATAACAAATATTGAGTAAGGTTAGACGGTGAAAGCGTTTTGAATGGAGGACGTGATTTAGCTATATTGTACTTTGTAATTCTCGCTTGTAACTCGGAGACAGAACGAAAAATGTTGTACAAATGAGATTATTTTTCATCGCCTAGTGTACAAGCAGTCTAATATAATTTGATATAACTTTGTGGCAGACATTTTACAGTTTATTACATTTGAACCCGAGGCCTCGACGCGGACGGTGTTGGAGTTTTCATAAAAGTTTTTACGTTTATAGCCCAGCCTCCGGACCGAGGGAAATGCTGCGACAACAAATGGCATTTTTAACATGACTTACTGTTTATTTTTGTAAGCACGACACGGTGTTTTATGATTGTACCTTAATAACAGCTATGCAAGCAGTGCTTTGTAAAAGGGCAGACTGGCACACTTAAATTTTATAGGATCTGTTGTAATGAATAAAAAATGTTCGGCCGTGCACTCGCAAATAACGCCGGGAAGTAAGGTAGTAGTACTAAAGATAAGAAAAAATGCGCAATATGCTTCCATTATTTGGGTAAATTTACGGTGGCCCGAACTCTTTAGACTTGGGACGATAAAATACAAAAGATTAAATGTTTTGTAGAGTCAGTGAGCGACGCAGTACCAACTGTAAACTCTCATTAATTTTATGTAAATCTTAGAGTTTAAACTTGAGTTACTTACGTAGGTACTTAGCCCGGCGAGAGGCACTCCGTTGGCTGAGAGGAGTAGGTCCTTGGGGGCAAGTTGGCCGGTTCTCCAAGCTGGCTGCGGGGGGTAAAGTCTTCGGATCCTCACTAGACCACCGCCGCCACAAACAGACATGCCCAGCCCGCGGCCATCCTTTTCTACGACGACGGTGAATGTATTTTCTGTAAGAGAAAATGTGAGTAAGTAATGACGGAAATCTCGATCAAGCGCGTATCAAGTCATGAACAATATAGATTTCCGTTGTGAAAGTAAACCCAAGCCCAGTACTATTTAAACACCCACAAAAATGTGATGATTTCGCAATTAACTTTATAGTGACACTGTTAAGCTGGTAATGAATCATCCAAACGAAAAGCTTTGGTGTTCTTGAAAGACTTCTAAAAGCTATCCACGAAATAATATAGATGTATAAAGAAAAATAGTTGCCACATTAACATGTAGATTGCGGTTTCTATTTGCAGCCCTGAATGATCATTTCATACATATTGAAAATATTTATACAGGTGATTGTCATGTAGGTATGCATAGCTCAATTTGAACTTTCTCTTATTTATGTCTAATTACTTGCGTAGGTTTTGAAATTTATATTTTTATTTCTAATATATATTTACTCTTACATAAAACCCGAAACCGCCATTGGTTCTAAATCTTATTAATTCCACAGAGTGCACACAATTTTACGACACGAATACTAAATTCAACTCTTATCCAAGACGATACCCAAGCTAGTACTGTCAAACATCCTGTTTATGTGCGTTTCGGGATCTCGGAACGTGCCCCTAACACCGTCAATAAAAACAGAACGCTGATACGAGCCGGTTTTACAGCTTATTTACACTGAGCTGATCCTGCAGTCGCTACACGAAGTAATATAACTATATCCACTCATAGTAACAAACATTACGACAATCTATAGCCAACCCATCTAGACCCAACTCAAAAAGGACGTACTATAGTTATTACCCTTAATGATCGGCATCGAGATTCTAAACTATTCCTGAACCATTTATTTGATAGAATAGAAAACCAATCCTGAATTGTTACACAGTTAGAGAATGACCCTTTTACGGACTCCGACTATTACTTTCGTAATATCTCAGGCGGCTTGGAGGTCATTATGTGCTCAGATTTATATAAAATTTATATTTGTTTGAGGGTACAAAAGTACCCACAGATTGTATGAACCGCTTGAGGCAAACCCAAAAGAGCCCAGGTGTTTTCGTTCCACACAATGCAAACGGCCGAGTCGTTGTTTGGACGCAAACATCGTTTATTCAGTACGCTTTGGACACGTGTAAGCTCGGATTAGGATTATATTTGGAACATTTTCTAAAATATTCGACGATAATTGATATAGGCTTCAATAAACCAAATGAAAGGTAGACAAGTGTCGATCTACGGTCAATTTAAGCCCCTTTCTGGCCTGTAATGGACGTCGCGGGTGGACGACATGAATTATGCATTAAGGGTGTCCAAGTAACGTTTGGGATCCCAAATTGTTTCATTTAATTTTATTTTATGGAAGCTATGATTTTTTTCACTTTAGAATATTATTTTTATTGCAAAAAAGTTCGGGTTTCATGGTTGGAAAAAACAATGAGGTACATTTTTCAGTTCGTGAATTTTTAAAGCTTTTTGATGAAATGAAATTTGTCTCTACAAAGCTGAGTTAGAAACTCGTTTATATATTTGTTATGTAGACGTTCGCCATGAATAAGGCAATTGAATCATCCTTACACAGGCTTTAATCAAACAGATAAAAAACAACTTTTTTTGAAATGACGATATGTCCATTTGTCACATGATATATTATGATTAATTGGCTCTATTATTAGATTTTTTAAGGTAATCGTTTTAGCAACATTATCGAATTCCGGTATCCAATGATGTTAGGAAAACATATCCAGTGTGCATAAAATATTCATTCAGAAAATAAGAAAATCTACATGTTACTTTTTCGTGTTACCAACAGGTGTACAAATTCTGATGAAAGATAAGCCAATGTGCTTTTCCAGTCTCAAAAATGGTCAGCAACGCAAACCTTTTATAAAATAAGACTCCTCGTACTCTTTCGGATTATAATGTTAATACTCTAATGATTATAATATGGGCGACATTTAATATGAGTAAGTGAGTGCGTGACATAAGTTTAATTCACTAATGCTTTTAGCTCTGTAATAATAAAGTGTATTACGCTTTAATTATATAAAATACAGACGGCTGACATTTTATTTTTATTAAGAAGAGTAATTTTATTAATTTGACTCTTCTTTATACAAATAAAAGTTTTCTGTACGGATGGTTGTGTTATCAGTAGCAGCCGGTTGGCTTCAGCGTTTTAATTTAGGTTATGATAGGTTTGATGCCTACACGAGACAACATTTTGTGAATTCCACAAACTGTTGTTTCGTGTCTGTTGGTTGACCAACATTTTTGTACCATAAAGTAAATAATCTATAGGTATATTTAAAAGAAAGTCGTGTTAGTTACACTATTTATAACTCAAGAACGGCTGAACCGATTTGGCTGAAAATTGGTGGGGAGGTAGCTCAGAGCCAGGAAAAATTTGTTGCAAAACATAATCTGGGAGGGATTTTAGAGAGGGTCGAAGTTTGTAGGGACAAACCTACTACCTATTGACAGTAAGAACGCATGCGCTGTAATAATTAAGTGCTGCGCATGTGTTATCGTCTGTCAGCACTGTCACATTATACATTGTCATATGGTGCACTGTCATTACTTCGTTCGCTTACATAAATAAACTAATAATTATTGTAGCAGCCTTGGCTAATCCCTACTAATATTAGGTATAAATGCGTAAATGTGTATAAAGACATGTATAGAGACATTTGACTGTATGCAAAGTGATGTTGTTGAGCACCTGTCGGTAGATAAAGTCATGAATACTGACCAAGTTACTTCTTACCCTATAGAGTTTCTGAACTCCTTAGAATTATCAGGAGTACCTTCACGCAACTTGAGACTGAACGTTGGTGTTCCAGTCCTGTTAATGCGGAATCTTAATGCACCAAAGCTTTATAATGGCAAACGACTACAAGTAACACCTAGGACGAAACATTATAAAAGCTATTCGCTATTGCGAGTCAGACTTGCTCATGAAGGGTTCCGTAGTGGAGGTATCCACTTATCATTTTATTTTTATTTTATTTTATTAGGGGAGCTTACAGCTACATACAAATTGTTATACAAATAGATTAATAAATGCCAATAACAAGCTTCCACAATTAGGTAATAATATGATACTATTTTTAACAGATTAAACTTAACTTATTAATTAGTAACAAATGGTTTCACAATATTGAGCCAATAATAGTAACTAACATTTATACATTGTCAACAAATTTTTTGGTTAAACAGGATCTGGCAGAATTTTTACTCATAGTAAATAGATCAAAATGACTGTCGACATTCAACCCATTAAATTCCGTGAATACTCTAGGCAGAAAGCTATTTGCTCTAAGATTGGTGTGGCACAGAGGTCTATGTAATAGGAGATTTTTACGTAAATTTCTCACTGGAGTTCTTAACTTTATTTTGGAAAGAAGTTCAGAGCAGTCGATCTTACCCTGAGCAATACCGAGAAGAAAAGTTATGTCTGAAATGTTTCGTCTTTCGTACAGAGGTAGAATATGCAATTTAACACAACGCTGCTCGTAGGTAAGATCGGCTAGGTGGAACAATTTAAATTTAAAACCTAAATATGAATGAATTTTCTTTCAATCATCTCGATCTCTTTGGAATAGCAAGCATAGCGTGGGTTCCAAATCTGACAAGCGTATTCCAAATGACTTCGGACGTAGGAACAATAAAGTACTTTAATGGTTTTCATATTTTTGAATTCATTGGAACAGCGAATCAAAAAACCTAAAGCCCTAAACGCTTTGTTGATTGTTTGGCTAACATGCTGATCAAATAAAAGCTTGCTATCATGTACCACACACAAGTCTTTAGTGACAGTTTTCCTCTCTAAGTTATGGCTTTTTATTGCATAATCAAATGTGAATACTTGACGCTTACGTGTAAAACTTATACAGTAACATTTCGAAGCATTTAAATCCAGTTTATTACTACGACAATACAGATCAAGACGCTGGAGGTCCTCCTGCATTAGTTGGGCTTGCTTTGAATTATTAACCGTACGGAATATTTTCATATCATCGGCAAATAACAAAAAATTTGAATGTATGAAGCAGGAGCCAATGTCATTGATGAAAATAACGAAGAGTAGGGGACCCAACAAGGAGCCCTGTGGGACCCCAGAGGGGATTTTGACCCATGATGAGGCATAACCACTCAACACTACAGCCTGAGACCTGTCTAGGAGATAAGACGAGAACCAGCTATGGAGTTTACCGTGAATACCGAGATCCAGAAACTTGGCAAGCAGGATTTTGTGGTCTATACGATCAAAAGCTTTGCTATAATCAGTATAGACCACATCAACCTGATTACCACAATCCATATTACTGGTTAAGTATTCATTGAATACCAAAAGATTGGAAGTAGTCGACCTACCCTTCAGAAAACCGTACTGTTCTGGGATGAACACTGATTTAATTGCGTCATAAAGTTGATTAAATACCAAACGCTCGAGAACTTTCGCAATTAAGCACAATTTCGATATTGGCCTATAGTTTGTAACTGCACTCTTAGACCCACTTTTATGAATAGGCGTGACAAAGGCTGATTTCCATTAGTTGGCATGACACCTTCATTCAGTGATCGTTGGAAGAGCAAAGAGGTAGGTGTGGATAGTTCCTTGGCACATGGTATCAAAAAAGAGGAAGGTATTGAATCGGGACCAGCGGACTTACAGGGATCAAGGGCTTTTAATAGCTCATGTATTTGTTCTATTTTGATCTGAACTAAGGAGATGTCACAGATTTGGCTACTAATTGACGAGATATTATGTGATAGCACGGAGGCATTGTCGTTAATAAGGAAGTTAGATGCAAAATAGTCGGAGAATAACTCACTTATGCCTGGGCCAGTGTCACTGTGCGCGTCTGCATAAGTAATTAATGCTGGGTAATTACTGTTACCTCGTTTAGTCTTTATATAAGACCAAAAACGCTTAGGGTTATCAGTTATAGAATTCTCAATACTCCTAATATAATTTTTATAGCATACGTCTTCCATTTTCTTTACTCTTTCACGAAATAGGTTAAAAGTGAGTCCATCAGACCTATTGTTGTATGTTTTATACTTTTTGAAATACTTGAATTTCTCTTTGATACATTTTATGAGCGCACTGTTGTACCACGGAGGGTAATGGCTATTTTTGGTTTGACGCGAAGGAATGTATTTGTCCCTAAGACGGTATAAAATATCATAAAAAGCACTCACAGCGTCATCTATGGACTCAGCACTAAGCAATGCCTTCCAATTGATATCAGCAAGTTCCTTGCGAATACTATCGTAGTCCCTAATGTGATAACAGAATATTCTACGAGATCGTTCTTTAAGTGTAATTGAGCGAAGAAATGAAGGTTGGATCACTAAGCTTTTATGATACGGGTCCTCTCTGACTAGTGGGTCGGAACAGGCTGACACGGAAACAACGTCATTGCATAGTACTAAGTCCAATAGTCCACCAATATGATTTTTATGTGAGTTATATTGAACAAGACAACATTCATTCAACTTGCTAATAAAATTGTTGTGATGCACGTTATTCGATCGCGTAGCTTGGAGACCGTCATTGTGCAATACCCAATGAATGTCACTTAAATTAAAATCACCAAGTATCAAAAAATAGTCGGACGCATTATTTTCCATTAGAGTCGTAAGTGTATTAAGAAAATTGTTAAGTTGCAAATAAAACGGATTACCCTTATTCTGTTGACATAAATAAAGCGTACAAATATGAATACTTATTAAATCGTTATGCGTGTTGCGGGCTTTTAGTGTTATCCAGATATCTTCAGCACTTGACCGCCAATCCAAGTTATGCACAACATGAAGATGACGGAGGACAGCTATTAGTACCCCACCCCCTTTAGACTGGTCTGTGCGGGCGTAGTCTCGATCGCGACGGAACACCAGGTATCGATGATCAAAGAGTTCGTTATCGCTGATACTCTCAACTAGCCAGGTCTCAGTCAGTAAAATAATATCGTAATTACTAGTGCAGAGGTTACGAAAGAAAGTAGACGTCTTAGTGCGGAGCCCCCTACAATTCTGATAGTAAAGATTAAGCATTTATAACCGATAATACAATCCGTATATGTACATGCAAACAAGTTAAAATGTATATTAAATGTAAACAAAGCGTCATTTTAAAATCGAGAGTCAAAAGCAACAGGCAAATAGCAATCTGCACATAAACGATGACATTAGATGCAATATTAAACATAACAGTCGTTAAAAAAATTATATGTTGAATAGTTAACAAACAAAAGGCTGATTCTATTGGTAAAGACATCGGGCCAAGCCCAAGTATCACAGAAACGAATACTAGTATCCAACAAGCAAAGCTCAAAGTGTTTATGTTGGGATACAATAAACAGTTTGGATATAAACCTAATAGAACATACATTAGTATATTTTGGACAAATCTTTCTCGTTTTTTATAGCAAAGGACTTTGAGGTCTGGTCTTTTCTTACAAAATTTTTTGAGTTTTTGACCCAAACAAATTGGAAATCGTTTTCTTTTGCTAACTTTTTTGCCTTGGTTAATAGCACTTTGTTTTGGACAGTAAGGTGATCATTTATGTAAATCCGGTTGGTTCCTTCGAGATTAATATCCGCTGGGCAAAGGGTTTATAGGCACGTGCTGCAGCTACAAAGTCCTCCTTTATATATCTGTTCAAAAATGATACTATAATGGGCTTGATTCTGTTTTCCTTGGAAGGCACCCTCACGACAAAGTTTATGTTGTGCTTCATAATGGGACACTGGATCTTGGAGGCGATTTTACTAACAATATCAATAAGGTTTTCATGGTCTTTGAGCGGTACTCCTTTTATTTCGACGTTGTTTTGCCTCATAAATTGATCTCTCTCATTCAAATTGCTTTCTAGTTCTTCCAACCTCGACCGCATCCCTAAGACTTCATCTTTCGTCTTTTCAACAGCACGGACCCTCTCGTCCAAATCCTTGAATTTAGCCGCGAAATCTTCCATTGAACTTTTGAGAAGACCAATATCATTTTTGATGTCCTTGATGTCAGCTACGACATCCAACAATGGGTTAAGCGTTAACTTGATATTAGAGATTTCCTGCATTATTTGGTTCAGGGTTATAGGCTTAGGGGACCCACATCCATGTTAGAAGCAGCTGGCGACGATTTGCAACTCGGACACTTCCATGCGGCTTGTCTCTCGGCGCCTAATTTTCGGTAACCGACCTCAGTGACCCCAGAACACGGAAAGTCAAAATGCTTCTTGCAACCATTACATTGTATAACATCGGAAGCTTCCTCGCCGCATCTTGCACACCGAACCATTTTATAAAACAAAATAAGTGCGATCGCCGAAAAAGTTTGAGATACGTTACGCCTCACAGAGGTAACACAATGTAGGCATAAACTGTTGACACGTCTGTGACGATTAATCTTTGGCGCGAGCCGTCGCACGTGTCGCTACGCAATAGCACAAGCAATATTGCTGCTTCTGCGCACTGCTTAACCGCGCGAATGCCGTGTACTGGGCGTGAAGTGATTTGTCACTTACCCACCAGCTGATCGCTTAACATTTAAAACATTTAATTATCAGCACGTATTATTGTTCCGAAAATGCACTTTATCTATATTATTATTAGTGTAACACACTTCACTGATGTTATTTGATAGTTATAACACAGTTTCACGCAGTTTCAAATCGAATTACTATGAATAATTGCAATTCTAGCACAGAGCAAACAAACACAGATCTTAACCGTTTCACTATCGGGACAAAGATGTGATCATAGCCATTGTCTTCGACTAACTATTAATAGTACCTATTTGTATAAACGACAAAGCTATATTTGCGGCTTTTAATATGTGCTTTATTTTAAAAACTGCTGACTACATATCGTTCAAACCAATTTTCTTTGGAAGTTTTTATAACGATCTATATTTTTTTAGATTTGTCACTCTCTTACTTTAAAAGTTAGAGGGACACCCACATCCATTTTACCACTTTGGAACCGTATATCTTTCAAACGATTGACTTTGAGAAACAATGGTTTTAGGAACCTCAAAGTAATTTTTAATTATCCATTTTCCACATCAGCTCCATGTATGAAGTTTTTTATAACGTCGTAAAGCGGTTCACAGAATACATCTATCTACCCAATTTTCAAATGTGTAAATTGAATAGTTTCAGTTGGTATTATATTATCTGTGGTTTCGGTATAAAGTGGCTGTGACATATGGATAGACTGACAGACATAGCGCGTCTAAGAATTCCGTGTTTAGCCATTTTGACTACGGAACTCTAAAAATACTGTTTACAGAAATGTTTTAAATACTTCTTGCGGTTATATGTCTTATTAGTCCCTATGAACAGAATTTAAACGAAAATTACTATCGAACGATGAAAGAGTTTTGTGTTACCCCGAATTTAACGTGAGCGAAGCCGCGGGCAAAAGCTAGTAAATAAATAAATAAAATAAGGTATGCAATATTTATAGCTTTATATTTACAACGTACACATATTGCTTACCACAAAGCTGATAAACATACTTATACGTTATCAAATAGATATTATAGATAAAACACATTAACAAATAATTAGTCTGGGCAAGAATCGAACCGACCAGCAGCTTAGAAGTCAGCATCACTAACCACTAAACAAATAAACCCGTCAAATAATTTTATATTTTAAAGTAAACTTTAGTCTTAAAATATAAAAATAAATGCTAAACTATGCAGTAGCGCTATTGTTTCAGTTGGTCGCATACATTGCGATGACATCATCGCAGCGGGCGTGATAATATAATCAAAATCAATAATATTACTGCATTCCTCTCTGGGGCTACACTGCGAGCGAGTATTTAGTGGACGAGTCAATTAGGATTTATTAGGTACAATGAACTAACGAGGTACACATGACCGATTTGGTCATATGAAGTAACACGATTATACTTATGTTTGTACTAGCGTTATTCAAGGCTACTGATCTGCTCCCGTTGCTCATAGCGTGATGTTATATAGCCTATAGCCTTCCTCGATAAATGGGCTATCTAACACTGAAAGATTTTTTTAAATCGGACCAGTAGTTCCTGAGATTAGCGCGTTCAAGGACCAAGCAAACAAACAAACAAACTCTTCAGCGTTATATTATTAGTATAAGATAAGATCCTAATGAAATATAAGGTTTTTGTAACTAGCAGAATTGACGTAGACCAATCTGAAATTGGTAATATGTCTAGTAATCTGCCATTTTATTCGCCAGATTTAAAACTTCATATAATAATATAGTACGCCTGACATGTCGATCCATTTCAACTAATGGACGACCTAATATTTTATCTATTGAAGGATTTGGTAACTGACTAGGTACTTGATATAAAGTTACTGAGTACCAGAGTACTCCATATAAAATATGTCAAATATATTATGACTCTTGAGTTGCCGATATATATTTTTTAGACCGTAAGACGCGGCTCAATTATCGCTGAGTAGGTAAAAAAAATATTTGATCATCTCTAAACGCCACGTTGTCAGTTTTTGAAGAGCGTGTTTAAAAAGAGAGCAATGTTCCTACTCATTTATTTTAGTAAGGATTATGCTATTGTTTAACTTACTGTGTATGTGTCACCGGAAAATAATAAGAACCGTAAGTTTATAAATTTTCTAGGAAATTTATAAACTTTCGTAGGATTTTCGTAGGATTTGCTTACGTATTATTTTACGAATGAATTCGGTAAGTTTATCAATTTACGAAAATATGGTCGAAAAATAATACAATTTAACTCTCGTTTAGAATCCTATGAAAGTTTATAAATTTCCTAGGAAATTTACGGTTCCTATTATTTTCCGGTGACATATGCAATAAGAATGCCTTCCAAATGGCTTCAAATAAAAAATATACTTAAGATTAGGTAAATACTTCCTTTTACCGTCATTTAACGGAAATTCTACGTTATTTCCAATTTGATGTAGGAATGTGAAATTGAATTTGGCCATTTGCGGTTGGCAGAGACCGGCCTAAGTAAACAGACCTAGTGGTCTTAACATGTTAATTAGTACGACAGTTATATTACTTCAGGCTTATAAGTTTCAACAAAAATGTTGATGCAGACATGTCACCAATCTATACATTTAAAGCTAAGTCATAAAGCAAAGTTGCTCTGTCTGTTTCTCTGTATGAACGCTTAGATCTTGTTATTCACGCAACTTCTTTTGATTGTGGTTTTTACTTTAGTTCAGTTACTTCTCTGGAAATTTTACACAGATATCACGCAATTAATCCGGGCTGTGTCAGTAGTATGAATAGTAAAAACACATTCCAAATACGCGTCAAAGTCACAATCATCTTGTTGAAAACTTGATAAAAACGTTAAAACGGATTTTAGGGGAACCTTTTCTTCAAAGCTTTTAGTCTATAGAGAAAAATGCTTAGAATAGCGTGCGTAAATTGGGTAGGCCTCTTAAAATGTGACGTTAATAAAAATAACTACGTTAAAAACAACCGACTTCAAAAACCAAAAAGTGAACAATAATAAAGATTTAACATTAATTAAATACTACCTATTATTTATATGTGCTATTTACTAATAGGTTTGAAGTCGGTGCCAAGCCTTAAAACAAATAATAATATTTTAATCACTTAAATGAATACGAGCAAATTAATACAAAGGAATGACTACGATAAAGATAAAGATGCATAAATAAACCTAATAAAGAGCAATTTGATCTTAATATTATAAGCAGCTTCAGTTGATACGAAGAATAATGAAAAAATTAATACGAAAATGTATTGAACAGAATGTGAATTCATGTGAATTATGAAATGCCTTCTTTAATTTAAAGGCTTTTGAAATTTGATTTGGCACCGACTTCAAACCAATTAGTAAATAGCACATATTAATTAATGTTAAATCTTTATTATTTTTCACTTTTTCGTTTTTGAAGTCGGTTGTTTTTAACGTAGTTATTTTTATTAAATACTTTTTAGTGAACCTATTGTTGTATTGTCAACTAGTTATAGGTAGACCTACAAAAGGTGCTGCGCGGATTAAAATATAGATCTCAAGAAACGGAAACGGATAAAAGTAGTCTTCTCTGTAAAAATGCTCTTCGGGACACAGTTTTACGTTCTTGTGAGACTATTAAAGATCCTGAAAAACGTTTGTTGGCCAGGAAAGCATATATATGAAATCACGTTAACGTCAAGAAACTCTTAAACAGTATAATTCTAGATTCGGTAAGATCCAAGAGCGTCTAGCGAATGAGCCTTTTGAGCAGAGAGCTAATAGACTTGGTCTCATTAATAATAGACAAATCATGGCATTACCGCATGATTTACGTCTTTGAAGTCACCATTATCATCATTGTGCAATTCAAATAGATTTTTGTAATTACTGAGTTCGTATGGCCACCTTCTGACTCCTTCATCGGACGAGAACGAACCCAAACTCTACAAAATTTTGTCAATTAATTACTGAGTTCCTATATTATTCCTATGGCCACCTTTCGATTCCATCATCAGAGCAGCTCTATGTCATAATAACTTTTCATTGTCATCCAATTTAAATACGTATATAAAACCCAACTCCCGATGTCTGACAAATTTTTTTTATAGACTCACGCCTGTATCCCCAAAGGGGTAGGCAGAGGTGTAATATTACACCCACATTTCCCAAAGAAAGAAATCGCCAGAAGGCTGATCGATGCTTCCCGTGACCAGAGGGCTGGTTTATATCTCGCTGAGAGAATAAGCATTGCCATTCAACGTGGCAATGCTGCCAGCCTTCTGGGCACGCTACCGCTCGACAGCGTTGCGGAGGAATTTAATTTTTTATTATATTTTATTTGCTTTTCTTTTCATACTTTTGCTTTTTTATAGTTTAGGATAGTTTAGTTATATAATTAGTTTTATTTTATTGTACATTATAATGTAAATCCTACTTATAGACATTGGTCTATATATACTTTAGTTTATTTAAAGTCTACCTAAGATAAAGAAAAATATTTGCCAAATATTCATAAACATTTTCCAAATTTCATAAAAACCAAAATCGACTGACTGTTTTAATTGGGATTTGAACCCATGCCTTCAGAACGTAAAGCGGATGTATTATCAGCACTGCCATCGCCTTGTTATCAATCAGTGGCGAATTTAGCGAACACTTGACAAAGTGCTTACGTCATCTAACTGTCATTTCCAAATAATGAAATAGTTCTTAAACCTTTTTGCTAATTATTATGTTTGAGTACCGGCCAGTTTGTCGTATCGACGCATAAATTGTAGACGTCAGTAGTCCTTAGTAACCGTAGTGATGACAATTTGACATGACACCAGCCGTCACAATTATTATTCATAGGAATTTGAGCCTTAAGGATAGGCGAAAATAAGTAAAAAGATGCTCATAAAATAAAAACTACTGGGCCTACATGAATAAAATTTTTATGGGACCAATTCGAAACTATTGCGCATCAAACAAAAAAAGAATTACGTAAATCGGTTCAGAAACCTCGGCGAACTCTGTGTACATACATCGAAAAAGAAATATACCGGCCGAATTGAGAACCTCCTCCTTCTTTTTTTGTTTGAAGTCGGTTAAAAACATGTTAAATGAATTAGTTTTGGATCTGCATTCGACAAAACAAAGCAGGTCGGTAAATATAAATTCCTGCGTGCATGACTATTCCGTGTAATAAACTTTTAAAGAATTTCTCACACATTTTGTCCCTATTCTTTGTAAAATAAAATTAAAGGCAGTTTGAGGCTAGAATTTTCGAATAACTACCGGTAGCTTTAAATAGTGATGATATAGAATGAAGCACTAAGTAAAGATAGACACACGGATAATCATGAAAACCCTTTCGCATATCCAGAGGCCTCTCCTAATTCGCGACACAATAACCTTGTATGTCAATAAGAGGATTTTGCTCACAGGCCAAACAGGTTGAAATGAAATGTAATGAAAAATATTTTATCGGTGTCACAACCAAACATTAAGGATTATATACAGTAAGGTACATACAAAAATACAAATTAAAAAGAACAGGTAAAGAATACATTATAATACTCTAAGGTTAGGTCGTGGTAGTAATAAGGTTATTGGTATACGATTTGATCTCGAAGTTTCTGCCTCTTCCCAAATAATATATGTACATACTATTTACTTCGCCTCCTACGAAACCCACTTAAGAAATGGATGACGACAATTCGTAGGTGCCCTTAATCCGCCACCACGGCCAGAAGGTTTATTTTAAAACTTTTGCCTACAAATAATCATTTTAAATACCCGTCCATTTAGTATTTACAGTCGAAAACAGCTTCGTGAATATCGTCCAACCTAAATGGCTATTGTAACAATATCTGAAAGGACAACAGCTGAGTGCACTAGTTGTTCATAGTTTGATATTGGCAAAGTTCGCCGGTCACGAACTCGTTCTGATGGCCTGTATTTAACGATACAGCTAGTAATGTGACTCGTAATCGTATTGCAGCACTCGCCGCCTAGTATTTTACATGTGCTTTGGTGTTGGACTTTGTAACCCTGCGGCCCTGTTTTGATGTCCTTCTACTATTTTAAATGCGAGAGCTTTTTAAGCTCGATATATGTTTATGGACGCCAGTAGCTACGCCAGCAATTTTTTTAAATTTACCCGTTTTGGCCGATCCCGTGGGAATTTCGGGAAATCCCTCCTTCTTAGTGCACCCCTACGGTCCCCAAGGAACATACATGCCAAATTTCAGCTTCCTGTGCCCAATAGTTTCGGCTGTAGCGTGTCTGTCAGTCAGTAAGTAACGCAAGGATTATATATATTAAGATTATTTTGTCAAAGAGAACCTACTAAAAGGATTTTGACACACTTTGTAATTAAATTAAAAACTTATAGATTATACGTCAGAACTGCTTTAGGTATGTTTTGTCGCGATAATCGTCACGCACGCAGGCAAAGTCTGTTTTTCAATAATTTTCGAGGAATTTAGTGTTTACTTGGTCCTTTTTTTTTAAATTTAACTTCTAAAGGCTGTTTTTAATTCCGTGTATCGGAAATGTAATAAAAGCTGGTTTCAGCTTATGTGTGTGCGTTGCAGTTTTATGGTATTTTAATTTCTTCTTCGTTCAAAAATGGAACAGCATATTTTGTACAAAATACCGACCACGGCTTTAAACTTCTAATACTTTAATAAAATGAGGCACTTTTTTTATCTGTCAGATAATATTAAGTTTTAATCAATTGATATGAAGCCGTTGATCACAGTACTCGTCTAGACAGCCTATTACTGGCTATTACATTAGCCACGGGCGATGGCGCAGGGAGGCCTTACGATCGTTTAAGTAGGGTGAACGGGAAATAACACAAAATGGAATATATGGAGGAAAATGCCACAACGCGAGAGGATATTTGGATTAAATGTATCCATTTTTGAATGGATACAGGCTTTTTAATGTTATTTTGCTGGGTAATAGGTATGTGTAAATTGGACATACCAAACCCTGGAATTTGTGATCTGGTCATTTGCGTAGGGATATGTAGGTACTGTTGTGTACGACTACTTATTTAGTTAGACACAAAGTGGTGGTATTCATTTGTAATAATATGCGTTCCGCCGCCTCAGCTTGAAGTTCTACTTAATAGTAGTATTAATGGCGAAATAGTGCTGTCAACTAATTCATTATTTACTATACCAATAAACCCAGCTAAATAAAGTTATACTTAAATAAGGGTCAGCAGAGAAGTGATTTTAGAAATTCCATCATTATTAATTAAATAGATTGGACACCAAAGCAGCGACCAAATGTCCTTCGACCCAAAACCTTTCATTCATTAAAATTGTTTGACGCGTGAAAGTTCACGGAACTACCAAACACATTCGAGCATAAAACAGTTTAATTTATATTAGCTATAGGTTGTGTGGTC
Organism: Euclidia mi; assembly: GCA_944739405.2. Lineage (NCBI taxonomy): Eukaryota > Metazoa > Arthropoda > Insecta > Lepidoptera > Erebidae > Euclidia > Euclidia mi. The sequence continues at coordinate 101,626,518 of OX123183.2, read as the reverse complement.
TCGTTATTTACTCAAATGGCCGTCCAAACTTTATAAATAACGGTATATAACTCGTATTTAAATAACGGCAATGAAACTGATTAATGATATTGAAAGGAAATTAACAAAAAAGTAATTTACAGTAACCACAGATTATATCGATAATTTGAACGTTAATAACTTTAGCGGGGTATCGATATCTCGGCAATTTATTTTAGTCTAATTACATTCTAGTCGCAACTAATATCTCGATTATCATTTCAGTCATACTTAGTGACGCCAGGGAGTGATTACTAAAGCTATTATTGTTAAACTAAATTAAACTTAGAAGCATTATCATTAGAGTGTACTTTCGGATGTAGCTAGTAAGCAGCTGAAATTGCCAGTATGGCTTAGGCTGTATGTCTTGGAAATTCTAAGCTCTTCTTAGTTAACTATAGTGGCTTAGATGCATTTGAATAATTATGCAGGTTTCGTGCACACACTGGCTGAATACTACGTATCCGTGTCTCTAGTATGCATGAATAACTATGAAGCTATGCTTATGGCCCAAAATTGAACATAAGAGAGGCATATTTTCGCAACAGGGACTACGTACATGTGGGTTAAAGTTCTCCTTAGCTGTAAAAGAAGTAATTAATATAATTGGATAAAATGCCAAAACTTTGTCATGTCTCGGTATCTATAATTTCTTGAAAGAAATGACGTATCGATAATTTAAATAACGAAGATGTGACTAGAAGATCTAAATCTAGAGCTTGATCTGGTGTTATGCTTAGTTCTTCCTTTGTATTGGTTTGTAATAAGGCAACGCTTCATACTAGGTTTAAAGTTGATCAGTTTAGTGTCTTGTGTACCTACATATGTATCAACGGGTAGCTATTAAAAATTGAAATTTAACTACTTTTATAAACCAGAAAGTTAGCGAGAATAGATGGATGGTCGCTCTCTCATTCAATAATCAATAAATGGACTTTGACGAAACTTTGAGATAATTTAGCTTATGTATGCAAGCAAGGCAGTAGCTCATTGTAATATAAATTGCCAAATGCGCAACAACTTGCGCTTTCTGAATAAATTATAAACATCAAGTATAAACTTTGTTGTTCCATCCCAATTTATTAACTAATAATAATATTCATCCCTCAATTTTTTACTGTATAACGCCGCAACGTAGAAAACTGTACCTACAGCTAGCACTACCTACATAATTTTGTTAAAATCGTTTCGCTGTAACACTGAGAGTGGATTACGTAATATGAAAATTATTAGGCCGTTGGACGGCTAAGTAACAGGTCTTTGGATCAAACTCTACGCACGAACTTCTGGCTTTTGAGGCACGTGCGCTTGAGAAATTATCACGCATTATATGAGTGCTAGCTAAGATATGAAACTGGAAGATTACGCTCTGTTCATTTTAATTGGTTTACAGGCTGTTATACAGATCAATGGTTTACAACCGGTTTTATCCAAAATGGATGGTGATATTTGGTAGACTAGGAAGTGGACCCTGGACTCCAAAGTATAAGGTTTTGAGTGCAACCGGGACAACAGATGATGATGGACTGTGATAAAAAGCTGAAGTTTGAAATCAAGATTACTTTAAGCCCAACATATTAAGTAAATTGTCTGTGTGAAACTACTTAATTTTCCAAAATATTACAACGTCATACATAGTCTGAGTAACACCGCAGACTAATTAAATTAAGACGAAATATTCTTAAACCATTATTACCAAACTTATACTTGTGTGAACTAACTATAAATAACTGTGGCCCATCATATTTCAGGAGCTCTCTGAAACTCTATAGTAGACCAAGTGGGATACTTCAAATGTAGAGTCGGACAGGAACCGGAAGCTCTTGACGTTTATTAAAACTTGAGGACACAATTAATTATATTTGTTTAGATAGAAAACGACTGCTCTTATATTTCTTTTATTTTAATTAGGAGCGGACAGCGAGTATAAATAACAAACGAGGAGAGACAATTATAATCGACTAGTTGAAACCCTGGCTTTTCTCGCTTAGAGTTACATATAGGTATGATGTCATGGAGTGATTAAAATTAACCGAATGTACCTTGTACGGGTGCAAATTTACTCAGTATCGATATCTACATGACGGTAACGGCCTCCGTACCTAACACTTCTTTTTTTAAACGAACTACGTTGAGGGCAAACAATACGTTGTTGGTCCAATGTTAGAATTATCGACGAATTTCAGATTTGAAATTCAAGTTGCTCCAGTGACTTTTTACTTTTTTTATTATGTAACTTTAAACGTGGAAAGCAGTGGACGTCTATCGGCTAATAAGTATGATAATTATGTGACATCTGACTCGTTTATATCTCGATCTGTATTGGTAAATTAAAGGAAGGAAAATTAATATATACATATACATACATATCGTCACGCCTTTTATCCCCGAAGGGTTGGCAGAGGTGTATTTCTACACCCACTTTTCGCCAGATATACATACTTTAGTCCCACGTAATAGGGGGCGAGCCTATTGCCGTACCGGGCACATCTCCAGACTCCGTGCTGCTACTGAGAATTTCGTGACAGAAAAACGCAATAACACTGCCCGACCCAGGAATCGAACCCGGGATTAAAAAATTAATATATAGCATAACCTATCTCGTCCGCCGTGTTTACGACTAATTTGAAAAGGAAATAACAAATCGTCTTTTCAAATGGACAATTATTTATTGTGTATACAGAATATGATCAATGATTCTGCAAAGACAGATTGCTCCAAAAGCTAACACTGAGCGTAATCATACCGGTTCTTGGGGTGAAACAATATTATTCTTCAATAGAAATTAATCAATTACCATTTAACAGATGGCGACCCAGATTTACCCTAAATCCAATGTTATAGTAGAATAAATTCTATTCCTTTGGTAGGAATTAATCAATTGGTAACTCTTGAATGCCTACTGATCCAGATTGCCTCTGGACTTAATGTTTGAGGGGAATATCTTCACACTTAATTGCTTTTCAAGTAAACAGACGAATGAAGAAGCGATTGCGATTATCGATTCAGAATCGAATTAATCGAATGTAAGTATTTGAGTAAGACAGTTTGTTACCTGAATGCGTCTGTCTGCTGAATTTGTATAACTAATATTAAACTGAGATAGTCAGGTATGTGCAGCTTATAGTGCATAAAGTTGAAGTAAATAAACAATAAATATTGGTACGATTGAATATCTATGCGAGGCTGACGACAAGCTAATATATTACAAGTTTCATAAAAAAATAGCCATTGTCTATAAAAATAAACGACAATGAGTACGTAGACGAAAATGTAAAAATAATTGTAATTTGAAAATTTGAGGCGTTTATTCAAATCATAATTTAAGATATTCGAATATTATAATGTCATGTCACAAAAGAGGTTTTTGATGCAGTAATGTGAATGATATGTAGACCTTGAAATATACTAAATATACATAAACTAGAGGACGCCAGCAGTTACGCCTGCATATTTTTTTAATTTGCCCGTTTTGGCCGGTCCCGTGGGCATTTCGGGAAATCCCTTCTTAGTGCACCCCTACGGTCCCCAAACTCCCCAAGGAACATGCTTGCCAAATTTCAGCTTCCTGCGCCCAATAGTTACGGCTATAGCGTGTCTGTCAGTCAGTCAGTAACGCAAGGATTTTATATATTAAGATGAGATAGTTCATTATCGCCATAGATTTAAAAACAGAATTGAGATAATTATCGAACTTTTTTTTAAAGATCCTAATTTAAGACTAATTCGGGTACAAAATAAAACAAGGAATAATAATAGCCTTGTTTTTTTTTTTCCTATACATTTTCTGTAAAGGGCACCTAAGGGACGTATTCTTACTCTAAATAATTATTCCCTCACTAAGAGGTAATTCCGTATCAAAAAGCTTTCAAAATAGAAGACATTACTAAGCTTAAGCACTGAATTGCTTTCTTTACTTGCCATCGACTATGCAGCACGTACAACTATTGGTACCCTATGAAGATAATACCTGTTTACTGCCGATTCCTTGCTTATTTGAGACAAGTTTTTCATTTTTATTGTTCCTTTCAGTAATCCCTTCTCTCTATTCTTTCTTTGATTAGGTAGCGTAGGTACATTACAAAGTACTTAATTGAGTAAAATATTCTTGCGATCCCAACATAAATGTAGAGGCTCCAATTGCCGAACTATTATATTTAAACTTACAAGTTTTCACTTCGGTCGAGGTCTTGAGTACTTTTCGTCATGTTTTTTTGCTAAACGTTGAGAGGGCTTTCTAACAGTTGATAGAAATGTTTCGAAAAAATATTGGTTTATACAATATGTAAAACTATTGTAGTACCATGGACTAAAAAGAATAACGCTGCCTACCATATGTATTGCAACAAGATAAACGTTGGCAACAAATGTTCCGCTTTGTTGAATAACATGGTTGGCTACAGTATCGCATAAGTTCGTTCTGGATACGAAACTTAAGTTGTACATACCCGCACCTTCTGCGAGGTTGCGTACTTTATCAGGGACTTTGTTTACCTACATAAATAACATTACTGAAGTTGTGTACTTTGAAAACTTAGTTGAAATATACTAATGATGTAATATATACAAGAACAAAGTTGTTATGACATAATTTACGTCTAGTAGTCGTGTTTGCTTGCCTCTGTATTATGTTTTGAGAGTTACTTCTAAATAATGGAAGAGACTGGTATTGAAGCAATCTTCGGTCGTTCACAAGTAGCTTAGTACTCAGTGAAAATATTCATTATCGTCACCAGCCTTATAATCTGTCCCACTGCTAATAAGCGTCTTCTCACTATGATGAGGCCCTAGTCTATCATGTTCCCCAAGTACAGGTTGATAGATTGTACTTGTCTTTCGAGAACGTAATGGGGAACTCTTACACATGCAGGTTTCTTCATGATGTTTTTCCGATAATAAACTCATCTTAATATATAAAATCCTTGCGTTACTGACTGACTGACAGACACGCTTCAGCCGAAACTATTGGGCGCAGGAAGCTGAAATTTGGAATGAATGTTCCTTGGGGACCGTAGGGGTGCACTAAGAAGGGATTTCCCGAAATTCCCACGGGATCGGCCAAAATGGGTAAATTTAAAAAAATGCAGGCGTAGCTGCTGGCGTCCTCTAGTAATTAATAATTGGCACTTTTGCTCAAACTATTACCACATATTGCCAGTTTATTCCTCTTGAAGGGTACATTTTTCTTCACAAAATAAGTGAGGTGTACTTCTTTACGTACGATCGACTGTCACAAACATCTACGATACACATTCGATTAAATGTCCACTGTTTTGCGGTGAGCCGATGACAGCCGCTTAATGGAAAAAAAAAACTGATATCCAACTATATCTGGTTAAACTAGAAACTGACCCCAATATCGCTGGAAATATTTTTAACTGAAAGAAATTGAATTTATTTTTGTAGGATTCAATATTAGTTTCAGTGTTTGATATGTATCGTTATTGTTTGATTCTAAATTTGTTCGTTGTTTACTTTCAACTACATAGTTGGTTTTATGGTCGAATAGGTAGAGTATTACACCTACATTTAGTTTATAAATAAAATATTCATAGATAGCAAACCTAAAGCAAAAATTTTGCCAGCAGTATATTCTGATATTTTTACTTTTCGTCGCAATTCAGTTACTCGCCGTATAGGCATAACAAATTCTAACCCATTGATAAATAAAAGCTTCCAAGTATTGGCACAATTTTATCTACACGTCTGTGTGGTTACAGATAGCTCAACCATCCGTATTTTGAGAGTTGTAGTCCCGCGTGAAGTATCGCCGAAAAGTCAGATAAACCGCATTGATTTAACGCCTGCTTTATTTATATATGGTTCCCCATAAGTAGAGAATTACGCGCTATTTTCGTCGGAAATATATGCCGCTTTCAGCTTCAAATCATGTAGCTGATATAAATCTTTTCGCTGAAAGAATATGGGAATGGTAATGAAGTAATGATTCTGCGGTTTAAGGTTTGTATTTGCTGTATTGTTTATTACTCTTATTAGTTTCGGGTCTGGACTGGATTAAAAATTGCAAAATGACTAACACTTAAGATTGTCTCAATAATTATGTAGCGTCTTATAAATTTGTGAAGTTAGAGATCTCCGTGTACCGGTTTTGGTATCTCCAAGCCAATTTTTCCTATTAGAAAATCGTAGATATGATAGGAAGACAATATTTTTGTGCCCTCACATGATATTGACTTAAATATATCTAAACAAAGAGACCTATTATATTCGAGAGCCTTCCTAAGTATCCTTATTTATATAAAGCTAATGAAAACGCTTTTTATTAGGACATATGTACAAAAGTTATGCCTACCTTTTTGACGATCATATTCTTATAGAATTATATGTAAGTATTGGCATTTTATTATTTTACCTTATTCTGAAGCCTTAGAGACGGTCCTTAAGGTTCATGTCTTATAAGATCTTTAAAAGTAATTTCAGAAAATTGCATCCCATGGGAGGAGGAAAAGAATATTACATTATGTATGGCAATTTGTGAAAACTGATAACGCGAGGGAAGTAACAGGCGTAAGCTAGTTAAAAGAATAATAATAATATTCTACCACAAACCCACATCACCATCTAGTGCCGAACTTAGCAGAGCTTGTACTATGGGTACTAGATAATGGATAAGCATACATATATACTTATTTTTGTAAATACATACATATTATACATAGAAACACCCAGACCAAGACAAACATCCATGTACGTATCCATGAATCTGACCCAGTCATTAATTTGCGCACCAAAGTTTCAAATTAATGAACTTTAGTACATTTTATTTAACAAGTATTTTAATTAAAATGGAATACAGAGGAGTACCGATGGAGTTCGGATGGAGCAAAACAAATTAATTTAGCACTGGACGTCTCTAGGCTGACATGACATGAATCTAAGGACGTGTAATTTGCGGACATATTCACAACTATCAGAGCTCGTATTTTTTTCCAATGAAGAAGAACTAGATAAAAAGGCTAATCGCTCCGGGTTTGCCAGAATGGATGGTAAGGATACTAAGGACCACAAGGGTCAATAAGGGCGAAAGAAAAGAAAAAAGTTTCATAAGATATCGGAACCAGCTTGTGAAAATCGTCGGAGTTGCCGTTACCATCACATCAGAATCATAAGTAACATAATTTCAGAGTTTACGAACCTGGTTTAACAGAATGAGTCGACGGCTGTTCATTGCTTTAACATATCAATGCGGATACTTCGTATTTTATGTATAATCAAGAAACTGATGTCCGCGTGGTGACGGATTAATAATAAAAAAAAATGTCACCACCACATATCATCCCATGGACACCCATGGGATGATATGTGGTGGTGACATTCCGTAAGAGCCGACAGAAGGAGCATATTATGCAGAGAACAGCACTGTAAGAGAAGAAAAACTTGATACAAACCCTATACCAACCTGTTTGGCCAGCGTGGTATAGTAGGCCCATTCCTCCTTTCAAAGGAGAGGCCTAGTCCAGCAGTGGACTGTTAAAGGCTGACGATGATGTAGAAACTGATATCAAGAAGAAGAGTATTTTCAGTATTTTGCCTCCTCGTAGACCGGGTGGTCAATAAAATTGTTCTTTCCTGTCATCGCGAATGGGCTTTTTCTGATAGGATTACTTCAAAAGTATCATATATGACGCGAAGTCGTGATCGATTGCTGCCCTAAAGGGAAATATAGGTACAAAGAGAAATAGCTACCATCACAAAACCAACATAGCACTGTTTTATCGACAGCCGTTTTAGCCATCGCTAACAGTTCAAACTTAATTATAAATTTGAATGACGAATATTTTAAAAGAAGAATGCTTATTTAATGAGGATTATTTTCTTGGTCTTCACATGTCTTGGGCATTCATAAATGCTCGCTAAGCACAAAAATGAAAAACGATAGCATATACATATTTCACGTAATGCGAGTTCACCATGAAGCCGCCAAATCATGGAATAGAATATTCAAAGAAAACACCTGACGTCAAAAACATTCACGACCAGTAAATGTTTTCTATTTGCTATTTTTCAAAAACGCAGCAATAAAACAAACACTCTGTAAACCAAACTTCAATTTCCTCCGGCTGAAATATGGCGATAGCTTGCTATTTCCCGTTGCATATTCACGTTCAAACAACGATATTGCTTGTCCAGGTTTCTAAACAGAAATTCAGTGGTGAATTGACATTGAATTAATTAGTGTCGTGCCGTGACCCCACAGCAATAGTCTCAGTGATCGGGACTCGAGACTAAACAATGTATATTGGGGACACGTACACAAGCCCCGAGGTGTGGGTCCACTGTGCGCTTATTGCTCGATAGCTACACTTGAATAGAGTTACGGTGGATTGTGAACCGAGTTGCTGAGGATTTGTTCGAGTATACGGAATTGGTTTGTATGATGATGCGTTTATTGTGTGGGTTTGAGTTAATCTTTGCTGAAGATTGTAGTTTCGAAATCTGGTTGATAATTAAGCAACCTTGCTTAGATTTAGAACTTTCGCGAAATCATAAAGTCTAGGTAGAACTAAAGCTGTCGGCTTAGAAATCAGTTATGCCTGATGCGAAGGATGAATTTTAATGACTAATATTGTCCTTCTTCTTTCTGGAAATTAAGATTTTGTATCCCTCAAAACTCTGGTAGGTACTGCAGTTAGACCATGACAACCAGACATACCTACATATTTATAATATTGGAATGGATTTGGTTTAAATACAACCTCGTTTGTCCCGTGGTATAATTTAGCGCAAGCGATCGTGAGATCACGATTCCATTCATTCGAAAACATTGACTTAATAATCATTCATCATCGTTAGCATTTGCTAAAACCATTCTAATAGTAAGTGATAATAAAAATATAACCAACAATGTAGGCTCTTTATATCTGTTGCAGTGTTTTTTCCAAAATGGTATTTTGCATCATTAGTAATATGGTTTCTTGAATATTTCATTAAAGATCTATATATTATTCTAGCGCGAATAGAAAAGTTAGTTTACAGTTTCTGCATATTATGTGCATGCTATTTTCATTATAAGGCTTATTATACTTAAAGTTTGTATGGAGAGCTATAATAAATCGCCTAATATGTGTTCAAAAATGCACATCAGTAGTCAAATTGTCTTCATCAAATATAAATAGTTAAAGACCACTATCTAGCTATCAATGGAGAAAGAATGTTATATGTACGAATGGTATTACGTCATTGTATAAAAATACAAATTATTCACAACCGATTCACGTATAAACACTAATTGAATTCCGTAGTAAGTTTACGAAAGAACAAATTCAAACAACTGTAAAAGGAATAATTTAAAAACAAAAATTACATTCCATTATCATTCGCATATAAAACAATAATAAGAAACTCTACCTGGTTGGTAGTAAATCGAACCATGTTTATTTTCCAACGTATATGTATGTAGTTTCGAGTGCTAGGGACGCGCGGTCAGAATTTGCCTAGAGAAACTTCTACAATTGATTTCCAAACTTGTCGTTCGAAATGAGCGCCACTCCACGTCTGCTTTTATTGCATTTTATTTGATTTCTTGTACGTGTACCAAATATACAAACTTTTGAGTTTCACGTAATATTTGTAATAGAAGCTTCAAAGGTACGTGAAAATTCTGCAAATAAGTAATTGGAGGGAAATTTTCGTTGGAACGAGTGTTGTTAACTAATTTAAAGGTATTTCTTGGTAGGAAGAAGTTATGGCGGTGGTTTCGTGTTGATAAAGGGGCTTGTGTGGTGCCCCGTGGTCTGTCGCGTGTTCTGGATCAGCGGCCGCGTGTGGCCTCGCGATGCATGCATGCGCCGCACCCTCTGCTCGGCATCAACTCGTAATGGCGCCGGTTCTATTGTCTCTGTTGCTCTTTTTTCCTTATTCATATCGCTACCTTTTAGGTAAAAAACTACTTATTTATTAAATGGCATTTCTCTGTCATATTACAAATGGACCCAGCTAATATTCTCTCTCTCTCTCTCTGCTTCAGCCAAACACTAACAGTCCTCTGCTGGACTGGGCCTCTCCTTTGAATGGAGGAATTGGCCTACTATACCACGCTGGCCAAACTATATAAATATTGTGCTGCTTGTTTAAATCATATAAGGTGACACACCGATTGCAGCACCACTTAGTGTTTGCAAATCGTCCAGGACATCATTGAAATGTACCCACATTTAATTTCAATTGGTTACCAGTTATCGAAGTCGTTCGCCTCTGATTTAAACTATAACCAAAGACAGAATTTAAATTTTAATAAAGTATATGTATATTATATTTTTACAAGTGACTGCGGTAGTCGCAAAACACACGACAGCTTTATTCTATGGCTTAGAGCGGTGTCAGGATATGTGAAGGAAAGACCTATCAAGACAGTAAAGAAGTAGGCTCATAATGCTTCGAGGCTCGATAATCTAAATATAGGAATGCCTTAAAAATTCTGCAAATGTATGCCTAATAACTATAAATAACTGTGGCCCATCATATTTCAGGAGCTCTCTGGAACTCTACAGTAGACCAAGTTGGATACTTCAAATGTAGAGTCGGACAGGAACCGGAAGCTCTTGACGTTTATTAAAACTTAAGGACACAATTAATTATATTTGTTTAGATAGAATGCGGCTGCTCTTGTATTTCTTTTATTTGAATTAGGAGCGGACAGCGAGTATAAATAGCAAACGAGGAGAGACAATTATAATCGACTAGTTGAAACCCTAGATTTTCTCGCTTAGATTTAGATATAGGCATGCTGTCATGGAGTGATTAAAATTAACCGATGTACCTTGTACAGGTGCAAATTTACTCAGTATCGATATCTACATGACGGTAACGGCCTCCGTACCTAACACTTCTTTTTTTAAACGGACTACGTTTAGGGCAAACAATACGTTGTTTGTCCAATGTTAGAATTATCGACGAATTTCAGATTTGAAATGCAAGTTGCTCCAGTGACTTTTTACGTTTTTTTTATTATGTAACTTTAAACGTGGAAAGCAGTGGACGTCTATCGGCTAATAAGTATGATAATTATGTGACATCTGACTCGTTTATATCTCGATCTGTATTGGTAAATTAAAGGAAGGAAAATTAATATATAGAATAACCTATCTCGTTTGCCGTGTTTACGACTAATTTGAAAAGGAAATAACAAATCGTCTTTTCAAATGGACAATTATTTATTGTGTATACAAAAAATGATCAATGATTCTGCAAAGTAAGATCCTCCAAAAGCTAACACTGAGCGTAATCATACCGGTTCTTGGGGTGAAACAATATTATTCTTCAATAGAAATTAATCAATTACCATTTAACAGATGGCGACCCAGATTTACCCTAAATCCAATGTTATAGTAGAATAAATTCTATTCCTTTGGTAGGAATTAATCAATTGGTAACTCTTGAATGCCTACTGATCCAGATTGCCTCTGGACTTAATGTTTGAGGGGAATATCTTCACACTTAATTGCTTTTCAAGTAAACAGACGAATGAAGAAGCGATTGCGATTATCGATTCAGAATCGAATGAATCGAATGTAAGTATTTGAGTAAAACAATTTGTTACCTGAATGCGCTGAACTGTCTGCTGAATTTGTATTACTAATATTAAACTAAGTTAGTCAGGTATGTGCAGCTTATAGTGCATAAAGTTGAAGTAAATAAACAATAAATATTGGTACGATTTAATGTCTATGCGAGGCTGACGACAAGCTAGTATATTACAAGTTACATAAAAATATTTATTGTCTATAAAAATAAACGCCAATGAGTACGTACGACGAAAATGTAAAAATAAATGTAATTTGAAAATTTGAGGCCTTTATTCAAACCATAATTTAAGGTATTCGAATATTATAATGTCTTGTCACAAAAGAGGTTTTTGACGCAGTAATGTGAATGATAAGTAGACCTTGAAATATACTAAATATACATAAACTAGAGGACGCCAGCAGCTACGCCTGCATATTTTTTTAATTTGCCCGTTTTGGCCGGTCCCGTGGGCATTTCGGGAAATCCCTTCTTAACTTCTAACCCCAAGGAACATACTTGCCAAATTTCAGCTTCCTGCGCCCAATAGTTACGGCTATAGCGTGTCTGTCAGTCAGTCAGTAACGCAAGGATTTTATATATTAAGATGAGATAGTTCATTATCGCCATAGATTTAAAAACAGAATTGAGATAATTATCGAACTTTTTTTTAAAGATCCTAATTTAAGACTAATTCGGGTACAAACAAAAACAAGGAATATTTATAATAGCCTTGTTTTTTTCCTATACATTTTCTGTAAAGGGCACTTAAGGGACGTATTCTTACTCTAAATAATTATTCCCTCACTAAGAGGTAATTCCGTATCAAAAAGCTTTCAAAATAGAAGACATAACTAAGCTTAAGCACTAAATTGCTTTCTTTACTTGCCATCGACTATACGGCACGTACAACTATTGGTGCCCTATGAAGATAATACCTGTGTCCCTACTGCCGATATCTTGCTTATTTGAGACAACTTTTTCATTTTTATTGTTCCTTTCAGTAATTTCTCTCTATTCTTTCTTTGATTAGGTAGCATACATTACAAAGTACTAAATTGAGTAAAATATTCTTGCGATTCCCAACATAAATAGAGGCTCCAATTGCCGAACTATTATATTTAAACTTACAAGTTTTCACTTCGGCCGAGGTCTTGAGTACTTTTGGTCTTATTTTTTTGCTAAACGTTGAGAAGGGTTTCTAACTGTTGATAGAAATGTTTCGAAAATCTATTGATTTTATAAAATATGTAAAACTATTGTAGTACCGGCGCCTAAAAATAATAACGCTGCCTACCATATGTATTGCAACAAGATAAACGTTGGCAACAAACGTTCCGCTTTGTTGAATAACATGGTTGGCTACAGTATCGCACAAGTTCGTTCTGGATACGAAACTTAAGTTGTACATACCCGCACCTTCTGCGAGGCTGCGTACTTTATCAGGGACTTTGTTTACCTACATAAATAACATTACTGAAGTTGTGTACTTTGAAAACTTAGTTGAAATATACTAATGATGTAATATATACAAGAACAAAGTTGTTATGACATAATTTACGTCTAGTAGTCGTGTTTGCTTGCCTCTGCATTATGTTTTGAGAGTTACTTCTAAATAATGGTGGAGACTCGTGTAGAAGCAATCTTCGGTCGTTCACAAGTAGCTTAGTACTCAGTGAAAATATTCATTATCGTCACCAGCTTTATTATCTATCCCACTGCTGATAAGCCTCTTCTCACTATGATAAGGCCCTAGTCTATCATGCTCCCCAAGTACAGGTTGATAGATTGTACTTGTCTTTCGAGAATATAATGGGGAACTCTCAGACATGCAGGTTTCTTCATGATGTATTTCTAATAATAAACTCATAATTAATAATTGACTAATAAAACGCCGTGTGGTTGACGGCATAGAATACAAGTGTCACCACCCCCTATCTTCCCGTGGGTGTCGTAACAGGCGACTAAGGGATAACACGATGCAAATACCATCTTTGCGTAGAGACGGAAAACTCGACATCAAACCCTATACGACTGCGTCGTTGGTCTCGCGGCTTAAATGTGCGCGTGGGATCGGGCGGTCCCGGGTTCGATTCCTGGGTCGGGCAGTGTTATTGGGTTTTTCTGTCACGAAATTCTCAGTAGCAGCACGGAGTCTGGAAATGTGCCCGGTACGGCAATAGGCTCGCCCCTTATTACTACGTGGGACTAAAGTATATCTGGCGAAAAGTGAGTGTAGAAATACACCTCTGCCTACCCCTTCGGGGATAAAAGGCGTGACGTTATGTATGTATGTATGTAATAATTGACTCTTTTGCTCAAAACATTACCATATCCTGCCAGTTTATTCCTCTTGAAGAGTACATTTTTCTTAACAAAATAAGTGAGGTGTACGAGTACGTCTGTACGTACGATCGACTGTCACAAACATCTACGATACACATTCGATTAAATGTCCACTGTTTTGCGGTCAGCCGATGACAGCCGCTTAATGGAAAAAAAACTGATATCCAACTATATCTGGTTAAACTAGAAACTGACCCCAATGTCGCTGGAAATATTTTTAACTGAAAGAAATTGAATTTATTTTTGTAGGATTCAATATTTGTTTCAGGGTTTGATATGTATCGTTACTGTTTGATTCTAAAGTTCGTTGTTTACTTTCAACTACATAGTTGGTTTTATGGTCGAATAGGTAGTATTACACCTACATTTCGTTTATAAACAAAATATTCATAGATAGCAAACCTAAAGCAAAACTTTTGCCTCCAGTATATTCTGATATTTTTACTTTTCCTCGCAATTCAGTTACTCGCCGTATAGGCATAACAAATTCTAACCCATTGATAAATAAAAGCTTCCAGTAATGGCACAATTTTATCTACACGTTTGTGTGGTTACAGATTGCTCAACCATCCGTATTTTGAGAGTTGTAGTCCCGCGTGAAGTATCGCCGAAAAGTCAGATAAACCGCATTGATTTAAGGCCTGCTTTATTTATATATGATTCCCCATGAGTAGAGAATTACGCGTTATTTTCGTCGGAAATATATGCCGCTTTCAGCCTCAAATCATGTAGCTGACATAAATCTTTTCGCTGGAAGAATATGGGAATGGTAAAGAAGTAATGATTCTGCGGTTTAAGGTTTGTATTTGCTGTATTGCTTATTACTCTTATTAGTTTCGGGTTTGAACTGTATTAAAACTTGCAAAATGACTTTAACACTTAAGATTGTCTCAATAATTATGTAGCGTCTTATAAAGTGAAGTTTGAGATCTCCTTGTACCGGTTTTAGTATCTCCAAGCCAATTTTTCCTATTAGAAGACAATATTTTTGTGCCCTCACATGATATTAACTTAAATATATCTAAACAAAGAGACTGATTGTATTGGAGAGCCTTCCTAAGTATCCTTATTTATATAAAGGTAATGAAAATGCTTTTTATTAGGACATATACAAAAGATTTTACTTTTTGACGAACATATTCCTATAGAATTATATGTGAGTATTGGCATTTTATTATTTTACCTTATTCTGAAGCCTTAGAGACGGTCCTTAAAGTTAAGGTCTTATAAGATCTTTAAAAGTAATTTCAGAAAATTGCATCCCATGGGAGGAAGAAAAGAATATTACATTAAGTATGGCAATTTGTGAACACCGATAACACGAGAGAAGTAACAGGCGTAAGCTAGTTAAAAGAATGTTTATTATCTGTCCGAATTTTGCTATAGGTACTCAACTAGGAAAGAATAAATTAATTTCAATTTGCGCACCAAAGTTTCAAATTAATGAACTTTAGTACATTTTATTTTATAAGTATTTTAATTAAAATGGAATACAGAGACGGGTTCGGATGAAGCAAAACAAATCAATTTACGGGAAATTAGTCGCCGTATATCGATTCCTCGTGGGCATGCGCTGTTTTTATACGAATTTTATTGCAACAATCTAAGTGACCGGCATAGCTCTCCGAATAGCCAGGCTGAAGTGGCAATGGGCAGGGCACATAGCGCGAAGAACCGATGGCCGTTGGGGCAGGCGGATTCTGGAGTGGCGACCACGTACCGGACGACGCAGCAGGGGTAGGCCTCCCGCAAGCTGGACCGACCATCTGGTTAAGATCGCGGGAAGCGGTTGGATGCGGGCGGCTCAAAATCGGTCTGTGTGGAGAATCTTGGGGGAGGCCTATCTATGTACAGCAGTGGACGTCTCTAGGCTGACATGACATGAATCTGAGGACGTGTATTTTGCGGACATATTCACAACTATCAGAGCTCGTATTTTTTTCCAATGATGAAGAACTAGATCGGAGCTTCGGGTTTGCCAGAAAGGATGGTAAGGACCACAAGGGACAATAAGAACGAAAGAAAAGAAAACTTTCATAAGATAGCCGAACCAGCTTGTGAAAATCGTCGGAGTTGCCGGTACCATTACATCAGAATCATAAGTAACATAATTTCAGAGTTTGCGAACCTGATTTAACAGAATGAGTCGCCGGCTGTTCATATCTTTAACATATCAATGCGGATACTTCGTATTTTATGTTTAATCAAGAAACTGATATCAAGAAGAAGAGTATTTTCAGTATTTTGCCTCCTCGTAGACCGGGTGGTCAATAAAATTGTTCTTTCCTGTTATCGCGAATGGACTTTTTCTGATAGGATTACTTCAAAAGTATCATAGGTTTATGACGTGAAGTCGTGATCGATGGCTGCCCTAAAAGGAAATATAGGTACGAAGAGAAATAGCTACCATCACAAAACCAACATAGCGCTGTTTTATCGATAGCCGTTTTAGCCATCGCTTACAGTTCAATCTTAACGACTACGTTACCACTGTGCTGTGTAGGTTTGAATGACGAATATTTTAAAAGAAAAACTATTTAATAAAAATTATTCCCTAGGTCTTCACATGTCTAAGGCATGATGAATTCTCGCCAAGCACAAAAAATGCAAAACGATAGCGTATTCTATATTATCAAGTACTATGCGAGTTTACCATGAAGCCGCCAAATCATGGAATCGAATATTCAAAGACCTTACATCAAAACATTCACAACTAGTAAATGTTTTCTATTTGCTATTTTTCAAAAGCGCAGCAATAAAACAAACACTCTGTAAACCAAACTTCAATTTCCTCCGGCTGAAATATGACGATAGCTTTCTATTTCCCGTTGCATGTTCAAACAAAGATATTGCTTGTCCAGGTATCTAAGCAGAAATTCAGTGGTGAATTGACATTGAATTAATTAGTGTCGTGCCGTGACCCCACAGCCATAGTCTCAGTGATCGGGACTCGAGACTAAACAATGCATATTGGGGACACGTACACAAGCCCCGAGGTGTGGGTCCACTGTGCGCTTATTGCTCGATAGCTACACTTGAATAGAGTTACGGTGGATTGTGAACCGATTTGGTAAGGATTTGTTCGAGTATACGGAATTGGTTTGTATGATGAAGCGTTTATTGTGTGGGTTTAAGTTAATCTTTGCTGAAGATTGTAGTTTCGAAAACTGGTTGATAATTGAGCAACCTTGCTTAGATTTAGAACCTTCGCGAAATCATAAAGACTAGGTAGAACTAAAGCTATGTCGGCTTAGAAATCAGTTATGTCTGATGCGAAGGACGAATTTTAATGACTAATATTGTCCTTTTTCTTTCTGGAACTTAAGATTTCTGATCCCTCAAAACTCTGGTGTAGGTACTGCAGTTAAACCGTGACAACCAGACATACCTACATATTTATAATATTGGAATGGATTTGGTTTAAATACAGCTTCGTTTGTCCCGTGGTATAATTTAGCGCAGGCGATCGTGAGATCACGATTCCATTCATTCGAAAACATTGACTTAATTATCATTTATCATCGTTAGCATTTGCTAAAACCATTCTAATAGTAAGTGATAATAAAAATATAACCTACAATGTACGCTATTTATAGTGCTTTTGCAGTGTTTTTTCCAAAAAGGTATTTTGCATCTTTAGTAATATGGTTTTTTGCATTTTTCATTAAAGATCTATATATTATTCTAGCGCGAATAGAAAAGTTAGTTTACAGTTTCGGCATATTAAGTGCATGGTATTTTCATTATAAGCCTTATCATACTTAAAGTTTGTATGGAGTGCTATAATATATCGCCTAATATGTGTTCAAAAATGCACATTAGAAGTCAAATTGTCTTCATCAAATATAAATAGTTTTAGACCACTATCTAGCTTTCAACGGAGAGAGAATGTTATATGTACGAATGGTATTACGTCATTGTATAAAATACAAATTATTCACAACCGATTCACGTATAAACACTAATTGAATTCCGTAGTAAGTTTACGAAAGAACAAATTCAAACAACTGTAAAAGGAATAAAAACAAAAATTACATTCCATAATCATTCGCATGTAAAACAATAACAAGAAACTCTACCTGGTTGGTAGTAAATCGAACCATGCTTAATTTGCATCGTATATGTATGTAGTTTAGAGTACTAGGGACGCGCGGTCAGAATTTGCCTAGTGAAAATAAAATTACAATTGATTTCCAAAGTTGCCGTTCGAAATAAGCGCCACTCCACGTCTGCAACACATTTTATTTGATTTCTTGTACGTGTACCAAATATACAAACTCTTGAGTTTCACGTAATATTTGTAATAGAAGCTTCAAAGGTACGTGAAAATTCTGCAAATAAGTAATTGGAGGGAAGTTTTCGTTGGAACGAGTGTTGTTAACTAATTTAAAGGTATTTCTTGGTAGTAAGGAGTTATGGCGGTGGTTTCGTGTTGATAAAGGTGCTTGTGTGGTGCCCCGTGGTCTGTCGCGTGTTCTGGATCAGCGGCCGCGTGTGACCTCGCGATGCATGCATACGCCGCACCCTCTGCTCGGCATCAACACGTAATGGCGCCGGTTCTATTGTCTCTCTCGCCCTTTTTCCCTTATTCATATCGCTACTTTTTAGGTAAAAAACTACTTATTTATTAAATGGCATTTCGCTGTTATATTACAAATGGACCCAGCAAATATTGTGCTGCTTGTTTAAATCATATAAGGTGACACACCGATTGCAGCACCACTTAAGTGTTTTCAAATCGTCAAGGGCATTACTGAAATGTACCCACATTTAATTTCAATTGGTTACCAGTTATCGAAGTCGTTCGCCTCAGATTTAAAATCTAACCAAAGACAGAATTTTAATTTTAATTATATATTATATTTTTCTACAAGCCACTGCGGTATTCGCAAAACACACGACAGCTTTATTCTATGGCTTAGAGCAGTGTCAGGATATGTGAAGGAAAGAGCTATCAAGACAGTTAAGAAGAAGGCTCATAATGCTTCGAGGCTCGATAATCTAAATATAGGAATGCTTTAAAAATTATGCAAATGTATGCATAATACACAAATGATATATATTATTTATTGAAATACAGGAAAACGTGTGCTAAGTAGTTTTTCAATTTATCAGTTTAAACCGTTGTTAGTAACAATAATGTCACGTTTAGCGGACGAACTGTTGCATTTTCCATTACCATTATTGTTTAAATTACTTTCAACAATATAGTCACTGTGTAGCGTGTTAAATTAATATCTAGCATTACCTGTCTCGTTTGCAGTGTTTACGACTAATTTGAAAAGAAAATAACAAACCGTCTTTTCAAATGGACAATTATTCATTGTGTACACAAAATGATCAATGATTCTGCAAACACAGATTGCTCCAAAAGCTAACACTGAGCGTAATCATACCGGTTCTTGTGGTGAAACAATATTATTCTTCAATAGAAATTAATCAATTACCATTTAACAGATGGCGACCCAGATTTACCCGAAATCCAATGTTATAGTAGAATAAATTCTATTCCTTAGGTAGGAATTAATCAATTGGTAACTCTTGAATGCCTACCGATCCAGATTGCCTCTGGACTTAATGTTTGAGGGAAATTTCTTCACACTTAATTGCTTTTCAAGTAAACAGACGAATGAAGAAGCGATTGCGATTATCGATTCAGAATCGAATTAATCGAATGTAAGTATTTGAGTGACGGTGTTCCGTGTGGTGACGGATTAAGAATACGGAATGTCACCACCCCATATCATCCCATGGGTGTCGTAAGAGCCGACAGAGGGATCATATTATGCAGAGAACAGCACTGTAAGAGAAGGAAAACTTGATACAAACCCTATACCAACCCGTTTGGCCAGCGTGGTATAGTAGGCCAATTCCTCCTTTCAAAGGAGAGGCCTAGTCCAGCAGTGGACTTTTAAACGCTGATGATGATGAAGTATTTGAGTTATATGCGTATTAAATTGTTAATTATCGCTTGCTAAACGGTGAACGAAAACATCGTGAGGCAACCTGCATGTCTGAGAGTTCCATGTTCCATCCTCCATAATCTTCTCCAAAGACATGTGAAGTCTGCCAATCCGCACTAGGCCAGCGTGGTAGACCATGGCCTTACCCTTCTCATAATGGGAGGCCCGTGCCCAGCAGTGGGCCAGTATAAAGGGCTGATGATGAAGTATTTGAGTAAGACAGTTTGTTGCCTGAATGCGCTGAACTGAATATTAAACTAAGATAGTCAGGTATGTGCACCTTATAGTGCATAAAATTGAAGTAAATAAACAATAAACATTGGTACGATTGAATATCTATCTATGCGAGGCTGACGACAAGCTAATATATTACAAGTTTCATAAAAAAATAGACAATTGTCTATAAAAATAAACGCCAGTACGTAGACGAAAATTGTTATGAGAAACTTGTTAATTGTAATTTGAAAATTTGCGCCGTTTATTCAAATCATAATTTTTGATATTCGAATATTATAATGTCTTGTAACAAAACAAGATTTTAGATGAAGTAATGTGAATGAATATGAAGCCCTTGACATAAACTTAATATACTTAAATGAGGTAGTTCATTATCGCCATAGATTTAAAAACAGAATTGAGATAATTATCGAACTTTTTTGAAAAGATCTTAATTTAAGACTAATTCGGGTACAAAATAAAACAAGGAATATTTATAATAGCCTTGTTTTTTTCCTATACATTTTCTGCAAAGGGCACTTAAGGGACGTATTCTTACTCTAAATAATTATTCCCTCACTGAGAGGTAATTCCGTATCAAAAAGCTTTCAAAATAGAAGACATAACTAAGCTTAAGCACTAAATTGCTTTCTTTACTTGCCATCGACTATGCAGCACGTACAACTATTGGTACCCTATGAAGATAATACCTGTTTACTGCCGATGCCTTGCTTATTTGAGACAAGTTTTTCATTTTTATTGTTCCTTTCAGTAATCCCTTCTCTCTATTCTTTCTTTGATTAGGTAGCGTAGGTACATTACAAAGTACTTAATTGAGTAAAATATTCTTGCGATCCCAACATAAATGTAGAGGCTCCAATTGCCGAACTATTATATTTAAACTTACAAGTTTTCACTTCGGTCGAGGTCTTGAGTACTTTTCGTCATGTTTTTTTGCTAAACGTTGAGAGGGCTTTCTAACAGTTGATAGAAATGTTTCGAAAAAATATTGGTTTATACAATATGTAAAACTATTGTAGTACCATGGACTAAAAAGAATAACGCTGCCTACCATATGTATTGCAACAAGATAAACGTTGGCAACAAATGTTCCGCTTTGTTGAATAACATGGTTGGCTACAGTATCGCATAAGTTCGTTCTGGATACGAAACTTAAGTTGTACATACCCGCACCTTCTGCGAGGTTGCGTACTTTATCAGGGACTTTGTTTACCTACATAAATAACATTACTGAAGTTGTGTACTTTGAAAACTTAGTTGAAATATATTTATGATGTATATATATACAAGAACAAAGTTGTTATGACATAATTTACGTCTAGTAGTCGTGTTTGCTTGCCTGTGTATTATGTTTTTAGAGTTACTTCTAAATAATGGAAGAGACTGGTATTGAAGCAATCTTCGGTCGTTCACAAGTAGCTTAGTACTCAGTGAAAATATTCATTATCATCACCAGCTTTATTATCTATCCCACTGCTGATAAGCCTCTTCTCTTCTCACTATGATAAGGCCCTAGTATCATGCTCCCCAAGTACAGGTTGAGAGATTGTATTTGTCTTTCGGGAACATAATGGGGAACTCTCAGACATGCAGGTTTCTTCATGATGTTTTTCTAATAATAAACTCATAAGTTGAAGGGTTCCGGTGTAACGCTGTCTGAGTTCTTGACCCGAACGCGACACATGACGTTCATGGCAGCACGGGAGAAGTTTGGCGTGACAAAGTGCTGGACGAGGGAGGGCTCTGTATTTGTCCTCGGCGCGGATGGTCAGCGGCATCGGGTGTTGTGCTTGGACGACCTCAACAAGATCAAAGGCGCGGATCCGGAGAAGCCTGCATTGGAGGTTACTGCTGCGAAGGCCAAGCGGACTGCAGCATCGAAAAAATAGGTTTCCTTCTTGATTTTGTTTACATGACCGGGTGCATTTACATTTCATAGTTTCTACCTTCTTTCTAATCTATTATTTTTATAATTTTTATTAACCCGCTCATATTATTTTTCACTTTGACATATCTCATGTCAGTAATGTCACTAATGTCACCATCACTTCTACTTCTTGTCTGTCAGCTGTCTTATTGTTTCAACTCCCTATCTGAATCTCAGGTTTTTTATCTTTCTGCCTCTATCAAATATTTATTAGAAATCACCTGGTCTAAATCATATCTCATATTTTCTCTTGTTTTTCGGTTCTGTAAAGCTATGTGGTGTTATATATACATTAGTCTTTTTGTAACACGCAACTGGCGGGTGGACATATTGTTTTTACATAGCTTTAATATATATTTTTATTTAAGTATAACTTACATATTATTAGTATATTAGATTAATATTTTTATGTATATATAGATAATATATATTTATATTAGACATATTATGCAAGATACAAGTAGTGACGATGACAGCTTTTTAACTGCTAGTAGTAGTCTCAATGACAGTTTCACTAGTCTGCCCTCACTTGCAGAGATTCTTCAGTCTCAGTTCTCTGACGTCGCGGGGAACTTTAATGTAGTCCATATAAATGCCCAAAGTATTCCAGCTCATTTCCCTGATATGCTGACAACCTTTGACTGTAAGAACATACATGCTATTCTCGTTTCAGAGTCATGGCTCAAACCATGTCTGCCATCAACTTCATATTCTCTTCCGGGGTTCCGCCTAATTAGAAATGATCGCGCGGCCGGTGCTGAGGCGGTGTCGCTATATACCTACGAGCGCAAATCCCTTTCCGTATAGTAAGCATCTCATCGCAACCACCACCCTCGAACGCCGGCGAGCATCTCTTCTTAGAAGTGGAACTGAATTATTCTAAAGTTCTTCTAGGGGTCTATTATTCTCCTTCGTTACGTACAATTTTTTTCCCTTCTTTCGAACATCTCCTAGAAACTTTAGTACCCTCTTACAGTCACGCAATTATAATGGGTGATTTTAACACCTGCATTATAAAACAGGATAATCGTGCCATGACCTTCGAGCGTATTTTACATTCGAACAATCTATCTATTCTTCCTCTCAATGCTACACACCATTTTCCAAACTCTGTACCTTCTCTCCTTGACCTCATTTTCGTTTCTTCCCCTACTTTTGTATCCAAACATGGTCAGTGCTCTGCAGATGCTTTCTCCTACCATGATTTATCTTTCGTATAAAATACGCCCACCAAAGGTAAAACCTAAAATTATCATGCAACGCAACTTCGGTGGGATGGATCGTTTGAAGCTTTGCGAAGATGCCCGTAGCATTGATTGGTCTCCTCTGTACTCATCAGACTGTGTAGATGACAAAGTTAAAATTTTCACAGATAAGTTAACTCACCTGTACGACGAGCATGCACCAATCCGTGCTATTAAATTGAAGCACCTACCCGCACCTTGGCTTACTGACGATATTAAAATTCTTATGAAAAAGAAAGCGGCTGCCAAGGCGAAGTATAAATGTCGTCCAACCCCTGGAAATTTAGAAAAATACACAATTGCCAGAAATCTCTGCAACAAGGTGTGTAGGAAAGCACAGCGCCATCACATTCACAACTCTGTTGAAAACGGAGATCCAGTTAAAATCTGGAAATTTCTTAGAACACTGGGAGTGGGTAAGTCTCGCAATGACACAATCTCCAAAGATATAAATATAGATTCGCTTAACGCACATTTCACTGCTTCACCCAACTTTGATGGGAAAACAAAATCCAACACGTTACAAGATCTTTCACGTATCCCAACTCCCAGTTATTCACCTTTTGTTTTCGAGCAATTTTCCTGTTGTGGTGTTAAAAAGAGCATTATTTCAATCTCATCCAATGCTGTTGGTAATGACTGCATCAGTCGAAACATGATCCTGCCCATTCTAGATGAAATCCTCCCTGTCCTTTGTCATATCCTAAATTACTCAGTTACCAGCGGCGTCTTTCCATCAGCGTGGAAAGATGCACAAATAATTCCAATACCTAAAAAATCCAAACCCTGTTCCATTAATGACTTCCGTCCTATATCCATACTTCCATTCCTTTCTAAAGTCCAAGAGCGTCTTGTACATACGCAACTCTGTACTTTCCTCTCCAAGAATGCTCTCCTGAATCCTTTCCAATCCGGTTTTTGTCCTGGTCATAGTACTACCACAGCATTGGTTCATATCACTGATGAGATAAGGCTGGGCATGGATGGTGGAAAACTCACGCTGTTGTCCTTGCTTGATTTTAGCAACGCATTTAACACCGTGGACTTCCACATCCTGCTTGCCATACTCCGCTCTATTAACATATCTCCAACGGTAATTGACTGGTTTCATAGTTATCTGTTTGGACGCCGACAGCGTATACGTGTCGATGAGTCGTACTCCTCGTGGTGTAATACAACTGTCGGGGTACCGCAGGGTGGCGTGCTATCTCCGTTACTTTTCGCAATTTTCATAAATTCTATCTCCAAACAGTTACTTTCATCTTACACCTTTATGCAGATGATTTGCAGATATATTCACAAGCACCACTCGAGTCAATTCCAACGGCGTTTTCTAATATAAACTTAGATTTGGCGCGTATCTGTGCGTGGAGTAAAAATAATGGCCTCAAGGTGAATCCGACAAAAACACAGGTCATTCTTATTGGCAGTTCTAGAATGCTTTCCAAGATAAATTGGCCACAGCTGCCGCAGATTGAGTTCGATGGTAACATTTTAGCAATTTCAGATAGCGTGAAAAACCTTGGTATTTATCTGGACAAAACTTTTTCATGGGGCAATCAATTACAAGAGACCAGCCGTAAATTGTTTGTTTCAGCTGGGTCATTACGTAGGCTGAGGAACTTTCTTCCCACCAACACCAAGATTGCGCTTGCACAATCCTTGCTTCTCCCAATACTCGATTATGCTGATGTCAGCTATCTTGATCTTAATGAGGACCAACTTGATAAACTTGAGCGTCTCCAAAACTTCTGTATTAGATTCATTTTTGGTTTACGCAAATATGATCATGTATCTGAATTTCGATCCAGGCTCAAGTGGCTCCCAATTCGATTTCGCCGGAATACTCATATTCTTATGTTACTGTACAACGTGTTGTTTAATCCTAATACCCCCACATATCTCAAAGAACGTTTTAAGTTCCTTCATGACACACATTTAAAGACCGTCGGTGGATCTGAGACTGCAGATGCCAACACATTCCACAAACTTCTACGATAAATCCTTCGCTGTTCAAGCTGTCCGTTTGTGGAATGCGCTGCCGGTCGAAATTAGGCAAGCTAAATCATTGAACATTTTTAAAAATGCACTAAAGAAACATTATTTGTCATTGTAAACTAATTTTGTCACTGTATTTTGTGTTCATATTATTATATGTACCTATGTATATGCATTATATTTATGTATATGTATTATACTTATGTATAATATTATATAATTATGTTTATATATGTATGTATCATATTATGTATTTAATTATTTATAGTATGTTTAGCACCTATCATATCTATTGTATATATGCCTGCGTATGTATGTGTAATAAATAAAACCAATTTATAGTAATCAGATACTTATTCACTACACATCAAAGCTTTTTGTTTTTTCAGTCTGTCCATCCTAAGGTTGCCTGGAAGAGATCGCACTTTGCGATAAGGCCGCCCTTGTGCATCTGATATGTATGTAGTACACGTGTAATTTACACCGAATTTGTACCAACATTTGCACAATAAAGAATTATCTATCTATCTATCTATCTCATAGTTAATAATTGGCACTTTTGCTCAAAACATTACCATATACTGCCAGTTTATTCCTCTTGAAGAGTACATTTTTTCTTCACAAAATAAGTGAGGTGTACGTCTGTACGTACGATCGACTGTCACCAACATCTACGATACACATTCGATTAAATGTCCACTGTTTTGCGGTCAGCCGATGACAGCCGCTTAATGGAAAAAAAACTGATATCCAACTATATCTGGTTAAACTAGAAACTGACCCCAATATCGCTGGAAATATTTTTAACTGAAAGAAATTGAATTTATTTTTGTAGGATTCAATATTTGTTTCAGGGTTTGATATGTATCGTTACTGTTTGATTCTAAAGTTCGTTGTTTACTTTCAACTACATAGTTGGTTTTATGATCGAATAGGTAGTATTACACCTACATTTCGTCTATAAATAAAATATTCATGGATAGCAAACCTAAAGCAAAACTTTTGCCAGCAGTATATTCTGATATTTTTACTTTTCCTCGCAATTCAGTTACTCGCCGTATAGGCATAACAAATTCTAACCCATTGATAAATAAAAGCTTCCAAGTATTGGCACAATTTTATCTACACGTTTGTGTGGTTACAGATAGCTCAACCATCCGTATTTTGAGAGCTGTAGTACCGCGTGAAGTATCGTCGAAAAGTCAGATAAACCGCATTGATTTAACGCCTGCTTTATTTATATATGGTTCCCCATGAGTAGAGAATTACGCGCTATTTTCGTCGGAAATATATGCCGCTTTCAGCCTCAAATCATGTAGCTGACATAAATCTTTTCGCTGAAAGAATATGGGAATGGTAATGAAGTAATGATTCTGCGGTTTAAGGTTTGTATTTGCTTTATTGCTTATTAGTTTCGGGTTTGGACTGCATTAAAACTTGCAAAATGACTTTAACACTTAAGATTGTCTCAATAATTATGTAGCGTCTTATAAATTTGTGAAGTTGTAAATCCAAGACAATTTTTCTTATTAGAAAATCGCAGATGTGAAAGGAAGACAATATTTTTGTGCCCTCACATGATATTAACTTAAATATATCTGAACAAAGAGAGCTATTATATTCGAGAGCCTTCCTAAGTATCCTTATTTATATAAAGTTAATGAAAACGCTTTTTATTAGGACATATATTATGTACCTAAGTTATGCCTGCCTACCTTTTTGACGATCATATTCTTATAGAATTATATGTAAGTATTGGCATTTTATTATTTTATCTTATTCTGAAGCCTTAGAGACGGTCCTTAACGTTAAGGTCTTATAAGATCTTTAAAAGTAATTTCACAAAATTGCATTCCATGGGAGGAGGAAAAGAATATTACATTATGTATGGCAATTTGTGAAAACCGATAACCCGAGAGAAGTAACAGGCGTGAGCTAGTTAAAATAATGTTTATTATCTGTCCGATTTTTGCTAAATTGAATAAGGAAAGAATAAATTAAATTCAATTTGCGCACCAAAGTTGCAAATTAATGAACTTTAGCATATTATATTTTTTTTTAAGTATTTTTAATTAAAATGGAATACAGAGGCGGGTTTCGGATGGAGCAAAACAAATCAATTTACGGGAAATCAGTCGCCATAGATCGACTCCTCGTTGGCATGCGCTGTTTTTATAAGCGAATTTTATTTCAACAATCTAAGTCACCGACATAGCTCTCCGAATAGCCAGGCTGAAGTGGCAATGGGCAGGGCACATAGCGCAAAGAACCGATGGCCGTTGGGGCTGGCAGGTTCTGGAGTGGCGACCACGTACCGGACGACGCAGCAGGGGTAGGCCTCCCGCAAGGTGACCCGAACGATCTGGTTAAGATCGCGGGAAGCGGTAGGATGCGGGCCGCTCAAAATCAGTCAGTGTGGAGAACCTTGCGGGCGGCCTATGTCCATGACATGACATGAATCTAAGGACGTGTATTTTGCGGACATGTTCACAACTATCAGGGGTCGTATTTTTTCCAATTATGAAAAACTAGATACGATATTAGAACTAGACACAAAGGACAATAAGAACGAAAGAAAAGAAAACTTTCATAAGATAGCCGAACCAGCTTGTGAAAATCGTCGGAGTTGCCGGTACCATTACATCAGAATCATAAGTAACATAATTTCAGAGTTTGCGAACCTGATTTAACAGAATGAGTCGCCGGCTGTTCATATCTTTGAAACTGATATCAAGAAGAAGAGTATTTTCAGTATTTTGCCACCTCGTAGGCCGGGTGGTCAATAAAATTTGTTCTTTCCTGTCAAGCTTTTTCTGATAGGATTACTTCAAAAGTAGCATATATGACGCGAAGTCCTGATCGATTGCTGCCCTAAAGGGAAATATAGGTACGAAGAGAAATAGGTACCATCACAAAACCAACATAGCGCTGTTTTATCGATAGCCGTTTTTAACCATCGCTTACAGTTCAAACTTTTCGACTACTTTACCACTGTGCTGTGTAGGTGTGAATGACAAATATTTTAAAAGAAAAATGCTTATTTAATTAAGATTATTTCCGTTGTATATCTAAGGCATTATGAATTCTCGCCAAGCACAAAAAATGCAAAACGATAGCATATTCTATATTTCAAGTACTATGCGAGTTTACCATGAAGGCGCCAAATCATGGCCTCGAATATTCAAAAACATTCACAACCAGTAAATATTTTCTATTTGCTATTTTTCAAAAGCGCAGCAATAAAACAAACACTCTGTAAACCAAACTTCAATTTCCTCCGGCTGAAATATGGCGATAGCTTTCTATTTCCCGTTGCATATTCACGTTCAAACAACGATATTGCTTGTCCAGGTTTCTAAACAGAAATTCAGTGGTGAATTGACATTGAATTAATTAGTGTCGTGCCGTGACCCCACAGCAATAGTCTCAGTGATCGGGACTCGAGACTAAACAATGCATATTGGGGACACGTACACAAGCCCCGAGGTGTGGGTCCACTGTGCGCTTATTGCTCGGTAGCTACACTTGAATAGAGTTACGGTGGATTGTGAACCGAGTTGGTAAGGATTTGTCCGAGTATACGGAATTGGTTTGTATGATGATGCGTTTATTGTGTGGGTTTGAGTAAATCTTTGCAGAAGATTGTGGTTTCGAAAACTGGTTGATAACTAAGCAACCTTGCTTAGATTTAGAACTTTCGCGAAATCATAAAGACTAGAACTAAAGCTATGTCGGCTTAGAAATCAGTTATGTCTGATGCGAAGGACGAATTTTAATGACTAATATTGTCCTTCTTCTTTCTGGAACTTAAGATTTTGTATCCCTCAAAACTCTGGTAGGTACTGCAGTTAGACCGTGACAACCAGACATACCTACATATTTATAATATTGGCATAGATTTGGTTTAAATACAGCCTCGTTTGTCCCGTGGTATAATTTAGCGCAGGCGATCGTGAGATCACGATTCCATTCATTCGAAAACATTGACTTAATTTTCATTTATCATCGTTAGCATTTGCTAAAACCATTCTAATAGTAAGTGATAATAAAAATATAACCTACAATGTACGCTATTTATAGTGCTTTTGCAGTGTTTTTTCCAAAAAGGTATTTTGCATCTTTAGTAATATGGTTTCTTGCATTTTTCATTAAAGATCTATATATTATTCTAGCGCGAATAGAAAAATTTGTTTACGGTTTCTGCATATTAAGTGCATGGTATTTTCATTATAAGCCTTATCATACTTAGAGTTTGTATGGAGAGCTATAAGATATCGCCTAATATGTGTGCAAAAATGCACATCAGAAGTCAAATTGTCTTCATCAAATATAAATAGTTTTAGACCACTATCTAGCTGTCAATGGAGAAATAATGTTATATGTACGAATGGTATTGTATACGATATTGTATAAAAATACAAATTATTCACAACCGATTCACGTATAAACACTAATTGAATTCCGTAGTAAGTTTACGAAAGAACAAATTCAAACAACTGTAAATGGAATAATGTAAAAACAAAAATTACATTCCATTATCATTCGCATGTAAAACAATAATAAGAAACTCTACCTGGTTGGTAGTAAATCGAACCATGTTTATTTTCCAACGTATATGTATGTAGTTTCGAGTGCTAGGGACGCGCGGTCAGAATTTGCCTAGAGAAACTTCTACAATTGATTTCCAAAGTTGCCATTCGAAATGAGCGCCACTCCACGTCTGCTTTTATTGCATTTTATTTGATTTCTTGTACGTGTACCAAATATACAAACTCTTAGTTTCACATAATATTTGTAATAGAAGCTTCAAAGGTACGTGAAAATTCTGCAAATAAGTAATTGGAGGGAAATTTTCGTTGGAACGAGTGTTGTTAACTAATTTAAAGGTATTTCTTGGTAGGAAGGAGTTATGGCGGTGGTTTCGTGTTGATAAAGGGGCTTGTGTAGTGCCCCGTGGTCTGTCGCGTGTTCTGGATCAGCGGCCGCGTGTGACCTCGCGATGCATGCATGCGCCGCACCACTATGGTTCGTCTAGAACAAGCTAGCTAGACAAAAACAACTCTTAAATTCCTGGAAGTTAATTACTATTACGAACTCATTACCCCTATACATTGAGGATTACACCTATTAATTATCAATACTACCCTCATTAAGAGCGTCATTAAGGTATGTTTATAAGATGTTGACTATTTAAAGGGCATTCATTTGCATTTTTACATCATATTTGATAGCATTGTTTATGTCACTAAAAGAAATTTGTGAAAGTGTTTTTGTGATGGATTGTATACGTAAGGGTAAGTAGTTATATTTTATTTCATTTTCAACATGGGAACTTCATTCTTTAGTCTTATAAAATGAAATGTTTGAATTTTCACCCACTTTTTTACTCATTTTTTCAAATTCATCGGTCAAATAATAACATGTCCCCACTTGTCCCCACCGTAGAACCTATCATATACGATTCTCATAAGTGTCTAGTAGTTATACGTAAAAAAATTCATTGCGATATATTTGCACAACTAATTTTTATTTATTTTTTTCTTTCAACAGTTTTTACCGTCTCAAGAATGGATTTTTTCGAAGAATGCCTGAAACACCCGAAGGAAACGCGGAATGAGGAGCTCTTTCGGTTTATATCTTTGAGATATAATTTTGATGGTGTTACGGAGCAGTCTCTGCGAGATATTAAAGTACTAATCTCAAGATATTCAACGAAATTTGCTGAAAAGTGGAGCAGCTGTGGAAGAAATCGAGAGCGATTCCTACAAAAGTATTCGACGTGGCTGGAGGGTCTTGACATATCTTTCGATGTGTCCGTTTATTTATCTCTGCCAACTACATCTGGAGAACCGGGACCCGGAAGACCTACTAAAGATTTTGAACATTCTAGTCTCAAAACGAAGAGACGACGTGTAGACGATCTATTACAGTCCAGAAGTGCTAGTGAATTAATTTACGCCGCTGAAGTGTCAGCTCGAATCTCGGGTCAGAGAAGTGTAGCACGTCAAATTAAAGATGTGACTAGTGATCCTTCAATAACCAAGACCACGAGTGAAGAAAGTGCCCCCAGGAGTTTAACAAGTGAGGAAGCTTTAGCGTACTACGTTGATAGTAAATCAAGTAGCCATAGCTATAAGCAGACTCGGAAGTGGAGTATTAAAGCTGGACATAAGGTGTTTCCGTCAATGTACAGTGTTAGAAAGGCTAAAATAGCCTGCTACCCGTCAGGTGAACAAATTACAGTCAATGAAACGCATGCTGAAATCAAAGTTCAGGCAATTCTTGATAAGACTGCCGAACGTTTAGTTTCAGCACAACAAGAAGTTGTTCATAGTCTGTTACCTTGCACGTCATTCACATTAATCAGTAAATGGGGTTGTAATGGAAGTTCCGGTCATAGTATGTACAAACAAAAATTCACTAATTGTGACGATAGTGACGAGTTTTTATTTGTATTTTCTTTCGTTCCTCTTCAATTGAAAGATGAAAGTGGTAATATTGTGTGGCAGAATCCTCGGCCCTGTTCTACAATGTATTGTCGGCCAATAAAGTTTATCTTTTCTAAGGAAACGAAAGATTTTACGATTTCGGAAACCAATAAGGTTTTAGAAGAGATAAACGCTTTATTGCCGACAACCTGCAAGGTGATGGAGACCGAAGTATCTGTCACACATGTTATGCTTTTAACAATGATTGACGGAAAAGTTTGCAATGCTCTGACCGAAACTTCTTCCTCACAAAAATGTTTTATTTGTGGGGCAACTCCAACAATGATGAATGATCTGTCAAAAGAGTTTGCTGCGGACAAAGATAATCTTGGTTTTGGTTTGTCTACGTTGCACGCTTGGATAAGGTGCTTTGAATGCTTGCTTCACATTAGCTATCGACTAAATATAAAAAAATGGCAGTTAAGAACAGCCGAAGACAAAGCTAGTGTGAAACAACGTTCAGATGACATTAAAAAACGATTTAAAAGCGAAATGGGCTTGATTGTAGACAAACCAAAACCAGGGTTCGGTAACACTAATGACGGGAACACCGCGCGAAGATTTTTTGGAAATCCCGAGGCTAGTGCCGATATTACAGGGTTAGATGTTTCACTAATACAAAAATTTGGCATACTACTTCGCACTTTATCATCGGGATATGATATAAATATTGAAAAATTCGTTAACTTAGCTCAAGAAACTAGACAACTTTATGTAAATCTCTATTCATGGTATTACATGCCCGCTACTGTCCACAAAATACTTTTGCACAGTGGCGAAGTAATTAGATCGTCCCTTCTACCTATAGGCCAGCTTTCCGAGGAAGCACAGGAAGCTCGGAATAAGGACTGCAGAAGATTTCGTGAGCACAACACACGAAAGCGATCACGGGAGGCTACGAATAGAGATTTACTTAATATGTTATTGATAACATCTGACCCTGTAATAAACGGTTTACGAGAAGTTCCTCGGAAGAAAATAGGTACGCTTCCAACTGAAGTATTAGATTTAATTGTCCCACCTAGCTGTAAGGAACAAAATGTTAATATGATTTCTACTTTTCATAGTTCTGCCCCTCACGATCATGACTATTCAATGGATGATTCATCTGATGATAGTGATGATAATGAGTAATAGATTTAGTTCTTAGATATTTTATGCATCTGTTATTAGATTTTATAGCGACGTCGAGGGATAAATCACTTTATAAAATGTTCAAAAAATATATTATACACATATGCCCGATAAATGTTTTTTTTTTCATGATACCAGCTCAAATGACAAACTGCCTTGAAAAAAGTACCAAAAACCTTATATCTTTGCTTATTAACCGCATCTAGACATAAAAATCAAATAAAATAATTTTGTCTAGCTAGCTTGTTCTAGACGAACCATAAGTGCGCACCCTCTGATCGGCATCAACACGTAATGGCGCCGGTTCTATTGTCTCTCTTGCCCTTTTTTCCTTATTCATATCGATACCTTTTAGGTAAAAAACTACTTATTTAATAAATGGCATTTCTCTGTTATATTACAAATGGACCCAGCAAATATTGTGCTGCTTGTTTAAATCATATAAGGTGACACACCGATTGCAGCACCACTTAGTGTTTGCAAATCGTCCAGGACATCATTGAAATGTACCCACATTTAATTTCATTTGGTTACCAGTTATCGAAGTCATTCGCCTCTGATTTAAACTCTAACCAAACACAGAATTTAAATTTTAATAAAGTATACATTATATTTTTACAAATGACTGCGGTATTCGCAAAACACACGGCAGCTTTATTCTATGGCTTAGAGCAGTGTCAGGATATGTGAAAGAGCTATCAAGACAGTAAAAAAAAGGCTCATAATGCTTCGAGGCTCGATAATCTAAATATAGGAATGCCTTAAAATTCTGCAAATGTATGCATAATACACAAATGATATTCATTGAAGATACAGAAAAATCGTGTGCTAGTTTTTCAATTTATCAGTTGAAACCGTTGCTAGTAGTAATGTCACGTTTAGCGGACGAACTGTTGCATTTTCCATTAACATTATTGTTTAAATTACCTTCGATAATATAGTCACTGTGTAGCGTGATTGGCGTTCGTTTTAAACGCAACCTAATTATTTGGACGCTGGTATCATTAATTCAATGATTTGTTAGGAGAGCTAAACTCAAATCCCTTATTCATTAGCTGCATGGATGAAGCTGATTAGCTATGTATCCGATAAACGACTAAACTGGAATTAATACGTTTATATTCGATAAAATTATTCCAATGCCGCAATTCTGTACATGGATGGATATATATGAAGCTTGCAATTTTTAGAGAATCATAAATCAGAAAAAAAACATTAAAGCTCGAGATCTTTTGAAAAATATACCCAATTCGTCAAGTTATACTAATATTATAAATCTCGACGAGGCGATGCTATGGTAGGATTTTTGCGTTTGTTACGAGGTTGGAGAGTAACTTATTACCGCGTAAAGTATAGTGCTAGATAATTCTATGTGTGCACAATGATAATAACAATTAATAAACTTCACCTGACAGCTCGCAGGCGAGATAAACGTCTGATAAACTGCGGCTGCATTATTCCCGAGTCTGTAATGAATTCACAAACTTAATTTCCTACTTGGATTCATGGAATCCGAAGTTGTACGACACTAATTATTTAGTCACATTATTCTGGAAACGCTAGACTGCTCGGATTCAAGCGCGCGTTGCGGTAAACGTTTTGCATTCACAGGGGTTACCATGGGTATACTCTCTTCAAGAATCAGTTCAATTTTATAGAGTTCGCCGCTCTGATTGGTGTAGAACTTGGAGCTGGCCAACCTGCGATCTGATAGCTATTCGAATCGAGGTGATTCTTGAGGTAGGTAAACCCGTGGTAGGTCTCCCAACTCACTTCGGTTCGTGTTTTATTGTCTCCGCGTGATGGAAAGGGAAAACGAATGGAAACTCGCTGCGGTGGATTTTTGAAAACAAGTTTTGAACCGAGAGGACAAGTTGTTTTGCTCGACGCTGTACGTTTACCGCGCAAAGTTATTGTTTGTGTTTGGCTTACAGTTTCTCTGGCTTAAACATGGTTATTGTAATTTAGTAGATACGTACTTTGTATCGAATGTAGACGGCTGTTTTTCAAACAGATACTAAGAATAATTATTTTTGTTTGTCTTAAATATAAAATAGATTAAAAGTGATATTGAATAATTTCAAGTATTTCATTTTCCTAATTAGACAGAGACGGTTACTCTGCAGTTGACGACTGTAGCTAGAATCAGAGACTACCCCTTACAAATAATAATAATTATCATCATCGCCTTATTTTAAATTGTCTTTCGGGATGTATACCACGTACTTTTGTTTGCAGTAACCGATATTTCGGCACTGTTGCAAGCGCCATGTTCACGGATATACTAAACGGATGTACTAAATTCCTACATAATCATCGGCCTGTTGATGTCTACTGCTCGAAATAGGTCTCTCCTTATTTGCGGTCAGATAACCATTTTGCCCATTTTGTATAGTTTCATATTTTGACATTCTAATCAAAAACCCTACTAGGTACTACTTAATACCTACCATGCACTAAGATACATTACTGAAACACTTTATAGTAGCATTTATACTAGCAGACTTTGACAAATTGGGTAGCTATAACTCTTTTCTTTAACTGAGCAATCTTCGAGCTTTTTTCTATGTTAGATTGATTATTGCTCCTTAAACTTGCCAGCGAAGTTCAGTGTGATTTCTGGATAGTTTGTAGATTGATGATTATGTATAATTCCGTGTGGTGACGGATTAAGAATACGGAATGTCACCACCCCATATCATCACATGGGTGTCGTAAGAGCCGACGATGGGAGCATATTATGCAGGAAACAGCACTGCAAGACAAGGAAAACTTGATATAAACCCTATACCAACCCGTTTGGCCACCGTAGTAGCAGGCCAATTCCTCCTTTCAAAGGAGAGGCCTAATCCAGCAGTGGACTGTTAAAGGCTGATGATGTATAATTATATAAGTAGATTATTTGGGAATATTTATTATGCTTTACCTGCGTAAATAGGAAGGTGACGTATCTGCATTTTGGAGACATACAAGCATGTTGATTTCATTAATAACTGCTCTTTTATGAGTTTTGCCTCACATGTTACCTATTAAATTTTTAAACATTTGTACAAGCATTCATACGCCGGCCATTGGCGTATTGGCAGACTTCATTCGTGAATGTTAAGAAGAATTTCTAAGAAATTCTTCACGATATTTTCTTTCATATTTTAGAAAGTGGTAATTAACAACTCAAAGTCAAAGTCAAATCATTATCTATTAATCAGTCCATTAGTCTTATACCTAACAATATTATAAATCAGATTTAAAATAAACTGGCGTCACAAGAACCCCATTCATATCATAAATACACATAACAATGTAAACCCAGACCCAAATCATACCCATAAAGCTTTGTTGACGTTCATGTTTCACCGCCAGTTAATCCGCCAGTGTTAGTGTCACTTAAGTTTTATACTGGCAGTCTGGCATGTTAGTGCATTGCGCAAGCTGTACCAGTCTAATAACTGCCACGAGAGCGAGGAATTCAAACGTCACGTCGTTCACAACGTCCATGAATAAAATGGAGTGGCATATTAAGGCAGCATATCTCACAAGAGATGTGCGAGCAAGCAGAGCGATAGATGTAGACCTATAGAATAACTTGTTCGCTCAGAGCTAAGCGAGGTAAGATGAAAAGATCCTATCAACCCTTGCTACGCATACCCGCCCATCTCATTTAGGATAGCAGCTTAAAGATGGGGTAACGTCTGAATGAAGGCGTGGAAAGATTTTCATTAGTCGTGTGTGAAGAATTCTTGGGCCAATCACGCGCTCTGTCCTGGTATTTGAGTTGCTTCTTAATGTGGACATGCAGATTTTTTACGTGGATGGATGTACCCGAAGATTAAGGCATTATCTTTGTATTCAAGGATTGTATGTTCGTACCATTCCATTTTAAACAATGGAAGCAAATTTTAAATTATTTAAACATACCTATCCAGTCAATAACAATATTGATCACTGCAGTGCCCGCATTTTAATAGCTTTGCTTCAAATCAAAGGCTTTTGAATTAAACATACAACTCCTATTTTATTCCTTTAGGCATGGCAAAATACCCATACTTAGTGAATGCCTAGTGCATACGTCATGAAAGGAACCCATTGTCGAGGTTTCATATATTTCAAAACATCAGTAGTTCAGGATACATACATACATACATAGTCTCACGCCTATAACCCCGAAGAGGTAAGCAGAGGTGTATTTCTACACCCACTTTTCGCCAGGTATACTTAGTCCCACGTAATAAGGGGCGAGCCTATTGCCGTACCGGGCACATTTCCAGACTCCGTGCTGCTACTGAGAACTTCGTGACAGAAAAACCCAATAACACTGCCCGACCCAGGAATCGAACCCGGGACCTCCCGATCCCACGCGCACAATTATACCGCGAGACCAACGAGGCAGTCGTATAGGGTTTGATGTCGAGTTTTCCGTCTCTACGCAAAGATGGTATTTGCATCGTGTTATCCCTTAGTCGCCTCTTACGACACCCACGGGAAGATAGAGGGTGGTGACACTTGTATTCTATGCCGTCAACCACACGGCAGTTCAGGATTTGCGATGAAATTATGTCATATATTACAGGTTATGTTATTATGATACTAATGATGATGATGAATCACTATAGATCGCATTGAAGGATAACTAGTATTATCCAAATATTGTCAGGTCATGAGCTCCTATCGAAATGTGTTCTCCAACTTACGCTATAGGAATCAAGCAATCTTATTCCATTTTCGTGCATTTGTATGTTGTTTCTTCATTGTTTTTTATGTATTACGATCCTGATCAAACTGGATAGCTTTCGTTTGCATGTGGTGAATGTGGTATGAAGTATGAACTTGATCAGGTCTATATGAAGCTGCGTTTACCAAATTCTTCAATTCTGATTGAAAGCCTGCGTCGTAGCTTCGAAAATCTGGACTTACAAAAAACCGTCTAAAAAGAAACGAAATATATTCATACATACATACATACATATGTATGTATGTATGTATGAATATATCATCGACGTCATGCCTTTTATCCCCGAAGGGGTAGGCAGAGGTGTATTTCTACACCCACGTTTCGCCAGATATACTTTAGTCCCACGTAATAAGGGGCGAGCCTATTGCCGTACCGGGCACATTTCGAGACTCCGTGCTGCTACTGAGAATTTTGTGACTGAAAAACCCAATAACACTGCCCGACCCAGGAATCGAACCTGGGACCTCCCGATCCCACGCGCACATTTATGCCGCGAGACCAACGAGGCAGTCGTATAGGGTTTGATTTCGAGTTTTCCGTCTCTGTCTCTACGCAACGATGGTATTTGCATCGTGTTATCCCTTAGTCGCCTCTTACGACTCCCAGGGGAAGATGGGGGGTGATGACACTTGTATTCTATGCCGTCAACCACACGGTATTGAATATATTCACGTTCGAATAAATTTTACTTTGTATCAACATGTTGCACATTTTCAATCAGCAATACCAATTTAGTTCAGCACAATGAAACACATTCGTATTTATGAAATAAAGCTTTGTGAAGCGCTACTGGGCATTAGCAGGTTAAAAAACAATTAAAATTAATCTGGACAGTTAATAGTTTATCTGCTACAAATTGGAACAACAATGTGTAGTGTTATCGCTTAGTTAATA
Source organism: Euclidia mi (assembly GCA_944739405.2). Lineage (NCBI taxonomy): Eukaryota > Metazoa > Arthropoda > Insecta > Lepidoptera > Erebidae > Euclidia > Euclidia mi. The sequence continues at coordinate 101,588,017 of OX123183.2, read as the reverse complement.
TATGCGGTAAATCCCTGGAATTTAAATTAAGATAATTGGATTTTATACAGGTAATAAGTTGCGTGATAGGTGATTGTTAATTAATTAAGCCTACTGCAATCCTGGCAGGGTTTCGTTTCAGACAATACACCGGGCGTTTATTCGATTTTGAATACCGGTGTTTTATTATATGGATTTATAACACTGCGCCAAAGTTTTATTGAATTATTCTAAGCAGGAAGTACAAATATCATATTTTAAGCAAAGAATCCAGGACCTCACGATACGCAGCCGCGTCTTGTACTGTATACCTACTAATAAATAAAAATAAATTGATGAAGCTCAACTCGATATCCCAAAAGAAACATATTTGATTAATGGTTTCTTCTATCGGGCTAAGGTGTGAGGGTTAATAAGAATGCATTCAAATTCTGACACGAATAAAATTGTACGTGCTTTTGAATGCTAAGGCCTTGCTCAAAGATCCTGCCGACTGCATTGGCCCTATTGAATACTGTACGGACGGAATATATGTACCTAAGCTTCCCCAGCGCACGAGAAATCACTCAACCAGCTCGCAATCCTATTGGAGCGTTGCAAGCTGTGTTAGGTGTGGCAATGATCCCCAAACACTGGTTCCGATTCAATAGTTACCAACTAAACTATCAGTTTGGTACGTCTCCGTATGGAAACGCTTGCATGAACATTTATATTTAGGATTTCGGGCACGGTACGGAGGACCTCAATGAGATAGGGTTCTGTTCTAAATAAGTTTGAGTACAAAGATAGCATCGAAGAAGGTGTAATACCTGAAGTAAATATTATTCGTCAAGTACCTGTCTGATATGAAAAAAAGGGAATGCAGAAAGCTAATCTTAATATATAAAATCCTTGCGTTACTTACTGACTGACAGACACGCTACAGCCGAAACTATTGGGCGCAGGAAGCTGAAATTTGGCATGTATGTTCCTTGGGGACCGTAGGGGTGTACTAAGAAGGGATTTCCTGAAATTCCCACAGGATCGGCCAAAACGGGTAAATTTAAAAATAATGCAGGCTTAGCTGCTGGCGTCCTCTAGTATTATTATAATGCGTAAGAAGTACATTAAATTCGAGAAACTGGTGATATCGAACAATAGATCCCAAAAATCATTGTACACTAAAAATGGAAGGCCTACAATTAGGTATGCTATGAATAAATAGGTCGAAAGTCGGCCTATACGGAACCACTAGTAACTAATAACTAATAAGAAAGGTCAGTAGATCACTAACTGAGTTCATACGTGACACTGTCCACATAATAAGCGACGTCCTCAAGCTTTGTTTGTTCCCTTTCATGTCCCCAAATAAAACGATATGTGGCGACAAGCCTCAATGTTTTTTCGTATTATCGCAAACTCCCTTACGAGGTTTCAGACCGCTCCGTGAACGACGGTATTATTAATGCAAAGGTATTTAGATTGTATGCCGGTACACATAAACGACATTATAGCACTTTTAAAGTACCTAGAGTTGCGTGAATTTTATGTAGCATAAAGCATTCATTACCGAGTAACTTATTAATAATATAATCTATGCTTAAAACCAGTTCATAATATACCTACTCGTACTGGGTAGCTTTTACGCTATTGTTATCTTCTTCAAGGAACTATTCATACCTATTTGATACTGAAAAATGTTTAATTTCGTAGAAACTTTAGCAGGCAATAAACGTTTTAAAAGAATTATTGAATAGCACAGAAAATAGTTTGAGACATTGCAGTTTTAAGAACAACATCGCAATTTAATGTTAAATCTTGAGATTTTTAATAAATAGTATTATTTGAAAGGAAGAAGAGTCGGAACGCCGTTGCTCTGCTGTAGGAAATCTAGTCTTATAAAAATTATATATTTAGAAGACCTATTTTTGAATTCGTTGTCTCTCGATTGCCTCGTTGGTCTCACGGCATAAATGTGCGCGTGGGATTGGGAGGTCTCGGGTTCGATTCCCGGGTCGGGCAAAGTGTTACTGGGTTTTTCCGTTAGGAAATTCTCAGTAGCAGCACGAAGTCTGGTAATGTGCCCGGTACGGCAATAGGCTCGCCCCCTATTACGTGGGACCTAAAAATTAATGGCGAAATGTGGGTGTAATATTACACCTCCGCCTTCGAGGATACAGGCGTGAGTCCATAAAAAAAAATTTTTGAATTCGTTTGTTGTCAACTTTGTGTCAACTTTTTTTGTTGACATGCAAATTGTAGTGAAATGTTCAATGCACAGTTATTATATGAAAATTATCAAACACATATTTATTTAGTTCGTTCATTATTGTACACCTTTGGTGGTAATCCATTGTACACCTTTGGTGGTAATCCATTGCCGTAGTGTACGCTACTTGCAAGTTCGAATTTTGTCGCAAAAACACATACGTCATGGACGGTGTAGGGTCACACGTTTTAGGACACCACTAAAATTTACCCCTTATGTTGTCAGCACAGACCGTACTTAAGTAGCCTGAGAGTTCCGACGCCGTACAGCGCAACTACAGACAATATTGCTTACTGCCTTTGAGCGATAACGGTACTCTCCCAATAAGTCTAACAAACGTAGCAATACTAAAGCCGTGTATAAGGTGTTTTGTGATTGGAGATCTTGTCTGTCAGCATGTTTTTAATGAAAGTTAAGTCACTTCTAGATAAAATATCATCATCAGACCCGTGTAGGTAAATGTATATTATCCTACTGCTTGGCTGAATCCTTTTCTCACTACAAGAAGGGTAAGTATGTATTCATCATCGTCATGTCAGCCTAGAGACGTACACTGCTTCGACCGTTGTCGAAGCAGTGTACGTCTCTAAGTCGTTAATTATCGCCTGCCTAACGGTGAAGGAAAACATCGTGAAGAATCCTAGATAATGCGAGATCTAGCAATTCAAAATACATAACTCGGCAATGCTTTAAGTATTTTACGAATAAAGGTCTTTTCTCTAAAAAAATCTGCGTTATAAAATAATTATACGACAATTCTAAACAATACGAGATCTATTAATAGGAGTATTGTTGGGTGTATTTTTAATTATAATAATATGGTGTTTTATAAAGTAATGGTCCCTAGCGATATAACAAAGGAGGTAGTAATTAAAGCTGCCTTTATTTAAAACGCGTGACGCAATTACAGCACTGCATGATATATGTTCATGAAGATATACTGTCCTATTTATAATTTTATGTGTTTTATACGTGTGTATATGAATAACTTGGATGTGCTATAGTAGAGTAAAGATGGGCAAATAACCAACCAAATAAAGATGAACCAAAATAAAGCCTTGACTCATCAACATCAGCCATCGCATACATAATTTGTATGTTTTTTGTACTCTAGTGCCCTAGTTATACCTACTAATATAGGTAAGCTTTAATTTTGTAAATATATCTGTGTTTCAGTTGAATAGTTATTTATTTGATTTCGTACATTCTGTTTTTGTTATTCTATGTGGGGTTACATTTGAAGTAATATTGACCCTGATAGTAGTGTACAACATTATAGCGGGGTTGGCAATTTTAGCTTGGGGCCGGAAAACGTAGCGACAGGAAAAGGAAGCGCGTACTCAGCAGATAGACGCTGATTATATAAGTTTATTTTTAGTATTTTTTACACAATGTAAAAGATGTTCAGGAGTTTTTCTTGTTTACAATTATCATAGAGCCTTTCGCAGTCCACTGCAAGATAAAGGCCTCTTCTAATTTACGTCGCGTTGGGATGGTGATTCATGGGGATTTGGTCTACTGCAGGCGAAAGTCGACAACAATCCGTATGGCTAACGTGGTATACCAGACGGATTGGTGTTGATATCCCCATCCAGGGTTTGACATCGAGTTTCCGTCTCGTCCCAGAGGTACTATTGGCTTCGTATATTTTTCTAAGTGTCCTCTTACGACACCCATGTAATGAATTGGGATAGTGACACTTTGTACCCGGTGTGGTTTACAATGTTGGCAGAATTGCCTGAATAATAACTACGCTTTACTATAATTGTAAGATTGTAAAGATCCATGCAAACATGTACTGTTACTATATTTTCGAAATATTTTTTTGACTTTCACTTTGTGTATGTTTTACGTATTCAGTGTCAAATCTTTGAACCGATTTTATTATTCATCGAACAATCGGTTTGAACGCCAAAAAGGCAGATAGCTACGTTTTAGGCACTTCTATGTAATTAATATTTCGATAAAATGAATTCTTCGCGGAAGATGGCTCGGCCACGTGGTTTTGATCAAACAATTACTGCCAGTATGTACACGAAACTGCTTCCGAAAAGCGGTACCCAGAATTAGCAAACATTGACCGCTTTCTACCATTTTCAATGGAATGGAAATTCATTAAAAAATCAATATGTTCGGATGAGGTATGTAAATAACTTGGAGCTTAGCCCCTCCATTACGGCAATTCACAACCAGCAGCGGCGAGCGACAGCGACAGCGATTTCGAAGTCCATGACGCGTTTTACTCTGATGCGACATCGGCCGCGGCTGAGCAGAGCGCGACATGTACAATCAAACTAGTCGTGGACCAGTTTGGGAAAAAAATCCCTTGGCTCGCTCATAGAGTCGAGGCACACTAGAAACTGGTTTTGTATAGGAATGTCAATGTTTGTGTAAAGTAGTACTGGAAGCGACGATGTCTTGCTGAGCGATTCTCACCCTTATGGTGGTCTAGCGGGAAGTTGTTCGACTGTACATACACACACGCGAAATAGCAGCAGCTACCGCTCACCGCTGTTGGTTGATCGAGCCTTTATGACTGGACTTCGGTCCCTTCCTACTTCCACGTTCGTGTTAGCTTACGTTGCTTTGTTCCTTTTATTACGGCTTGTAGGTTTTTTGTAATTCAAATCACATATTGATAAAGCTTTAATCCTTTCATCGCGTGGATAATATATTGTTTCTTACAGTGGTTTCTAGTGAGAGGCAAGTGTTTTCCTTCTGAAGGAATGTTTTGCTTGTTAAGCAGCGAATGGGTTTATAATTGCATCGTTGTGCAGTTACACTATAACTTATTTTTACGTCATCATTGTAAAGTTATTTGTAGACTTAGACATAATATATTACATAATATTAAAAAAAACGCATAATATTTTTAAACCTATTTGGTGGCTTGGTGCTCTCGTCAAATAACCATCACCTCACGCACACTAATATACCTACAGCTAACTCACTGATGATATTCACTTTTTGTGGATAAAAATCACTTTGGTGTTTATATCTTAATATATAAAATCCTTGCGTTACTGACTGACTGACAGACAAGCTACAGCCGAAACTACTCGGCGCAAGAAGCTAAAATTTAGTATATATGTTCCTTGGGGACCGTAGGGGTGCACTAAGACGGGATTTCCCGAAATTCCCACGGGATCGGGCAAAACGGGCAATTCGAAAATATGTGCGTGCGAAGCCGCTGGCGTCGACTAGTATTATTATAAAGTAGTAAGGTACCACGACTGTTCTCCTACAGCCAGACTAGACAATCTAATTTACATAACGCCCTTGTTTTCTCTACATTGTTTGACCTAAAAACTACGCTGAACAACATCGCCGACGCATATTATTTTAGAAAACAACGTCAAAATTGTAAGCTAAAAATGCACTGCATTTAAGTACTTAGTAGCGAAGTACTTAACACTCATTTTCTCATAGCCTATTTACATATTTACCGCAAAAATTCCCCGACCGCATTATTAGAGGCTATGTATAACTGATAATACTCTTCCTAAAAATACATGCCCAAGGTAAAAATTTAATATAGACTATTAGATTCTTTTTCTTACAAATTATAAAGGAGATGAGGTTTTTAATAAACTTTTATTAAAAACTTAATGCTCTCGCCGAAGAAATATTGCTTTCAGGCAACAATGCATGGTCCGTTTTGGCGAACACGACATTTGGATGACGCGTCAACCGTCTTTTCTGCAATAACCAATAAGTTGCAGGGATCTGGTTGGGTAACCATTGTTTGATAGGGACTGGAGTTCGATTGTAATTGTTGACCAAGGGCACTAACTAGTAATAAATAAATAGAATTAAAGCATTATGTTTTACACTCAAATTTCCAATATCAGAGGAGTAATATTACTTAAGACCAAGCGTACCTACGATTAGTTAAATTGTGGCAAAAACAACAGATCGTATCGGAATGAAACTCATCGTTTCTCGTAAATTAGAATGATACGCACCGAACGTATCTCGATAATCTTATTACACCCGAGATATTGAAATCGGCTTCAAATCGAACCTCAAGATAACTTATCTGTCGAATACAATGACTTTCCATACATTTCTTTTATTTGGAAAATTATATGTACATCGACTCGGTTTGAATAGAATCAATGAGATGTATTGGTTGGTTAAGCAATGAAGATGGATTGGTAAGATAGTATGAAGTGCCTATAGATAAACTTGGGCGACATCTAACGGTCGCTGACGGAGCTGCGAAAACAGGTGACAATTACAGATCTGGAAGCATGCTATTGGAAGTTTCACACGCGATTACTATATACAAGCAGACTTGTAAATGCTCGCGTTCGCGATACCAAACGTCGAAACTTTGACTATAGGGCATGATAACTACGGAAACCAGTCGGGTTATAAGACTCTTGGAATAATAGCTTACCAAATTTCTCCTATTATATCCTCCTCAATATATTACTTAACGAGAAATGAGGCTTTCCTCAGAAACCAAAAGTTCGAGAAGACTGACATGCCGGCGCTGCTTCAGTGAAATCGTATCGTGACGTCATAGCCAACTGGTCAGTTTAGCTGGCTAAGCCACTCTATCACTAGCCCCTCAATACGTCTCCATATAACAGATTAATTTCCGGGCGTCTGGTGCGCCGATAAATGTTCCAAATCGATAGCTATAAACTACATACGGTAATTATACTTTAACGGTAGGATTCCAAGTGAAATCGTTATCGTACCAAGTTTATATCCCCTGTCCCTGTGTGAATTGGATAAAATTTATATCGAGAATGTGACGAGAAAATTTACAGGATCCTGACGAGGGTCGATTCGTGTATTAAAACAACTCATAATGAACTTATATTGCTGATAATATTCGGGTTTATTTGTCTAGAGAACAAACATATAGCGACATATAAAGCAATAAGTCGAGAATTTGTCAGGAATTTTAGTTTGTGATTTAATTTGACCCAATACTTGTTAAAATGTGGGTCTAAAGATTTTAGATGTTTTGATGAATCATTTGCAGATGAAGATACAACTAATACTGAAATGGACTTATAAGGTCCACTACGTCCTTCTTTGAAAATGTCATCACACGAAATGAGTCGAGCTGCTGACGAAGCCTACCTCGGGAAACCAAAAACGCCCGTATAAACGGCACTTTAACGTTTGTCATCGATATCCAATTAGATATTCACATCTACATATATGTATCTAAAATAATAACAAACAGCGCCTGCCGGTAATAAATAGAAAGCCACATTAAACGTCTCTAACAAGCTTGTTTTATTAAAGTCTTGACTGTTAAAATATCCATTAATGTAATATAAATATTCTGTAACCTGTACTAATCGTTATTCTAATAGTTTCTCTCGGATGGTCAATAATTACCGAAGCAAGTGGAAAAGGCTAATATTTGATTGTTTTGTGAAAGTTTACGTTGCGTAAATTGAAAATAAATTGGTAATTATGTAGAAGAAATGTCAGTTTTGCGTGTCTACGTCGGTAGGAAGTATGTCTAGAAATAACCATCAATACGTCTAATGGGAGAGCTCTTAATAGAAATTACGGTAACTGTTATTGCCCATGTAGTCTTGGCCGCTTCCTATCTACTAGAGTCGAAAAAACAACGCCTAGTAATAGACTTGTTTACTAATACATTTGACATGTTTTTGCAAGTTAACTCTCATTTATACACACGCAGATGCAAATTCCTTTAGTGGTGCCTGCCATTGCCGAATTGCTTCAAAGTTAGTGCCGTCTTTGTAAAGGAACCAAGACTTACTAGTATTACAGCCAACTTCGAAAATTTATAACAGTTTATATCTTGTCTGCATATTAAAAAGTTGCTATAATTATTATAGGTACAAACGTATTCAGAGTTCAGAGGTGACTATTGTTCATTGAGACGAGTATTTGTATCTATGTGCTGTAACTGTTATGCTACTTGTTCGATTCTCAGTTGGCCAAAGCGTAACTATTTTCATGCCCGATTAAACTTACTTAATAACAACTTGACATCACATATCGTGTGCAATAAACAAAAATCCACAAGGTATGTAATATCGAGGACAAAAATATATGGCAAAATGTAAATAGATACGCTTCTGGTTACCTCTTCATCGATACACAGGCGTTATATTATACGAAATTGTTATTTAACAATTTCAACTTTTCGAACATTCCAATTACAAAATGTCGGCAGCGCACGTCAACGGTTTTCTGGTAAACAAATGGGTGGAGTGAATTTTAAAAAGGTTGAATATGCTAAAGTTCATGAATAAAGTATTCAAGTGCCTAAACAAATGGCTTCAGGAATGTAAAATATTAGCGAACCGTCAGACTGGCTTCTCTTTTACCTTGAGTAAAACGCTAAGGAAATCTTTTAATACTGAATTGCACTATTAATATTTTACTTTGATCGATGTGTGAAGGATTTTATATACGAATGCCGTGAATGAGGAAGTTTTTTAAATATTTAAGCATATGTTTCTAGCAGAAGTAAATTCAGCTTATCTTTATATCTGCGTGCGATTGTTTTCACGGCATTGCCATAAATATCATTATTTATGTTTATCTCTTCAAAGATTCTTTTGAGTCTTAGATGGGAATATCTTCTACATTTACATTTATTTCACAATTATGTTTAAATCTTAATTTATATTCTACACTTATTTACGTTACTGTTGCATTATTGGTTTAACAAGGATAAGCATGTCGGATTTGAAAATCGTATGCCGAATCACAAAAACTGCGCGGTGACATAACTCTTTAAAGTATAAATGTATAATTTTAATTTATTCTGGAAGTTCCAATTTAACTAAAAGATACTCATTTCCTAGAAAACACAGTATCATAAATAATTCATAGTCCATCTCAACGATATATAAGTTTACTAAAGCAAATGTCTACTACTTCAAAGCAAAAGCAATTGCGAAACAAAAACTACGTCAATTTATACTACTTACATGTTTTTATTCCTTATGAAAAAATAAGAATCCACAAAGTATTAGTCTCGCTAACAAGCTAATAACGCGTACATCGCCCGTCCATAAAACGTACATCGTCTAGCTCTAGAAACAAAACAACAGCCAGAACAGTGTTCCCGAGTTGGCGCCATTCATTACAACCACTCGATGTTTAATCAAGAAACTGTAAGTGAACAAGTTTCCTACGGCACGTGTAAAAAGAGGAAATCTGAACAAGGCGAAACCAACAAAAAGTTACTTCGAGCTTCCAGTTACCACAGAGTCCAACGTAAACTTTGCACACAGAAAATACGAAAATAATCTTCTAAAACAAAGGACAGAATTAAGTCCATGCAAATAGGAATGCTATTGCGTCACGAACTGGCTGAACAGGGTGTGGTGACCGCACAGATAGTGCTTCTATTGAAACTGAGAGAACAATTCAATTACGTTCGATTTCGTACAGGCCTCAGTTACAACATTTTTCTATTCAGTTGTGGTAGCAAATGATACGAAGTGAGCGGTAGCCAGGGGAGCTCTCGACCTTGCATACAAATTGAACGTGTAAATGAGATAACACCCTGTTTACTCTCGCTACACGAAGGTGGGACCGTGTTACAATAAAACCGGGTAATGGGAATTCCTGATACGGCAAATTGTTTTCGCGAAACGAAAATGTTTGAGATTATTTCCTATTCGAAGAATTTTAGCGGCGTTTATGTTAAATATGTAATGCCGAAGATGATTTAAATTTATCGCTGAAGCATAAAGCCGTGGCCTTATGCTATGTAATTTTATACGGCTGAGACTTGGCCGCAGTGCCAGTTAACATACTCTGGGTATCGAGTAGCGGTAATATAATTACGTGGTATATAATTATTACGCACCTAGCAAGTATTTATCGTTTACTTGGTAGGTATCATTTGATACGGATATTCAATGGATCGGTTCATAATGGGCGGTGTGTACGTAGCTAATTCAGAATGATTCTAAAGCGTATACCGCGATCGTTTAGGGACATTGAGAGGATAAAGTTAATTAAAAACCACCCTTGCTAATGGATTCGTCCTACGTTTTGAAGCAATATCCTGTTAATACAACATCGGACATTTCGATGTTATTGGATTTTGTTGATATTGCCAATATTCCCTAAGGCAATTGAATTACTGGAGAACTGGAACGAACAATTTCTTTGTTTCTATTGAATGTTTCGATTCTTCCCTTGGACTGTCGGAACGCCTTTTGCATTGTGAATTAAAGTGTACAAGTACCGTTTGCAGTGTTCCAACTCTTACACTTAATTGAAAAGAAACACCAATACACTTCAAGATTTGCGCTGTAACGCCATTGTGTTGAACTGATAAGGCTTTTCCTTACAACTCGCAAGCAATTATGTTCAATTGAAACCTGCTTGACTATTCGGCACATTATTTTGACGGAATTCAAATGTTGCTTCGTGTGTGCAAACCAAACAGTTACGAGACTGGAATAGTCCCAAAAGGCACACGGAGAGCGTATTAAGCAATTGGTATTATTTTGTCTCAGATTGACTTAGTCATGCAATAAGGAGAATGAATATTTATATGTATACAAAACATTCTCGCAATTATTATAGACGCTTTATTTATAGTAATACTTCCCGCAATACACGCTTAGCAACTCGTAAATAGCTCCCCCTGAGGTGTCGATAATTAATACAAAGATTAACACAATAAGATTGTATAATATGTTTACATCCGCGCTAGCTTCCGACTTAATACGTCATAATTCGAAAGTAAACAAACCGTTTATAATACGACAACACAATTAACAATTCACACCAGTCAATATGTACACGGTATTAATCAATTTGTCCCATACAATTAACGTTGGGTGTTCTCTCTGATGTCGTAATGTTACTTCATTGTCGATAGTGTATAGTGACGTCACTATCCACAATTCGAATTTTAAAACGTCAATAAAACTGAATGTTTAATGAGCTGAGTTATATTGCATCTGTGGTTTGACAATAAAATGAATTACGTCGGCTCTAGGCGCGGAATTGGGTTAATATGGTGATTTTAGATGTTTCAAAGTGAATAGAACACCAAGCAGTGAAATGTGTTTAAGGAAAGGATATGTAGATATTGCAAAACGTACATGAAATACTGCGTGATATATTTGACGTAAGATGTAGATGGCAAACATCAATCTTAATAATATAAGAAAACGAAATGTGTTCTTGAGTCTGGTTGCGACTGCAGCAGACCTGATAACAGGCGGGCGAAATAAAATCATTTTCTTTATTTTAAATTCTCTGTTCGGAGCAAAACTTTTAAGACTAAAAGTTTCATTTCCAGCAACTATTCTATCCTTATTATAATTAGCTTTGAATCCGGCAAGGAAAAATAAATTGACGGCAACAAAATCAATGTCGTGATCCGCGACAAATCTTCAATAATACATTCGGTATACAAAGCAAATTGACACTGGAATTGTTTAGAAGATCTCGTAAAGTACCCTGACACAACATGAAGCCAATTTACTAACAAGTTTTTTGGTAAACTTATCCAGAAACAAATTGGGACGGGATTCCGTAGTGTTAAGGGACAAAGACGAGATTTCGGACGAAATTAAATTTTCCAAAAAGTTTGCCGATATTGAATTAGACTCCTCTGTCCTTTTATTTTGTTGGCTTTTTCTTGGATTATGGGATTACATAATGTTTTGGTGGCCAGTATTTTCGGACTTCTACCGGCAAGATAATGGAGTTTTTTATAGACACTTCGAATTTAAACGTCGGTCTAGAATTGTTGGTCTAGAGTGTGTGAGATGTACACAGTACACACGCTCATGTACATATACAGTCAAGCACATATTGCAAACAAATACGAGCTACACGTAATAATATTTACAATTTATTATAAGTGAAAGCATGTGCTTCGTCCGTGTGGTGACGGATTAAGAATACGGAATGTCAACACTCCATAGGTATCATCCCATGGGTGTCGTAAGAGCCGACAGAGGAGTGTAAGAGACGGAAAACTTGATACAAACCCTATACCAACCCAGCGTGGTATTATCCAATTCCAGCAAAAATAAGGCCAATTCTTCCTTTCAAAGGAGAGGCCTAGTCCAGCAGTGTACTGTTAAAGGCTGATGATGATGATGATGATGAAAGCATGTGTTTGTACTCCACTCGAAGGTAGTTGGTGAAAGTATTTTACATACAATAACGAAGTGTAAAACTGTACAGTGCAGCAAATAGGATAAATATTTAAAAAAATAAGTACAACCTCTCATTTCTATCGTAGTGCATGCATTAATTTATGTAGATATTCAATTAAAGGTTTCGGAAATTACAACCGAAAATTGCAACCATTTTTCTTGTAAGCTTACCAGTTTCGTGTCGTTGCACTTTGGTTTATCGCCTGTATTTGGCGAACACAAAGGATCCAAACCGATGCACATTTCCCACCATTATTTAACGCCTCAACAAATTACTCTCCATCACACGCAACATTGAGCTCAACGCTAAATGGATTTCGGAGCAGTTTTAAATATTTACAATCTTACAGTACTTATTCGAACCTTCCACATACTGGCACTGAATAATAAATTCTAGCAAACGATATCACAGGTCCTTTTAAGACCTTTGCAATCGCAATATCAATAATTCTCACAAAAGTCTACAGCCGACCGAGCTTTATAGAACACTGCCACCACTACACACTCAAATACACATTTGTATTCACCGCCTAGAGCCTTTACATCCTAATATTCAATATATAGAACGCAATATTTCAGGTTTCAGATTTAGAAGAATGTTTGCCCGTTTTTCGCAAAAGTTTTGTAATACTACCTTCATATCTGCTGGGATAACATTTCAAACTATTTGTTGAGAACTCGGAGTAAGATGTTCAATAGATATTTGACAGTTGAGATAGTTGTAGTTTTACAGGAGAAAGTAATTACTGCGAGTTAGAGACGTTCCACTTGTAACTGCGAATTAAGTGGTGCGATTTTGAGAATGTGTGTGTTGTTATGACAAAAACGTCTTAGCTTTAAAGGGTATTCGGTCGTGTCTAGTAGTATAGTAGTAGTATTTTACTTGTAGAATTTTGATTTAAGAAATATGTCAGAAAGACAGAAGATATATAAGGCGTCTATGACTATTTGGTATAGGTTGTTATTTTATGAATTAGACATACATGTAATAGGCAACTGAATGTATAGAACGACAATTTACGTATGTATATTCCTACCTTTTTATTCCTTAAGTAATGTAGTAAGATTCTTAAACAATCTTATGCAAGCAATCCATGTTATGTACGAACAAAACCCATTCTAATTCTAGGCGAGCATGCCATTTCTACAGTATAGAAGGCGTCACAAATTCTGCTCCGTACATAACTTTGTGATTAAACACACTCATTACTGTCATAACCCTTCGGGAATTAACGTCATGACTTGGGAAGGTTTCGTCACACTTTAATGAAATTTCCATCCAAGTATTCTGGGAGGAAAGCGAACGACACGGTATGTATCAATGGTTCATTATCTCTCGCGATGTAAATGGGAACAAGGGAAACGAATGATTTATACGAATACTTACAGAATGATGGACTAGAAATCTTCGTTATACTTACCATACTTTAAATTTTCTCTCTTATCTTCCGATTTTTTTCTCGTTTGATATTAAACTAAAGAAAACTTGTATGTTTTTTTTGTTCATATTTGTCAATTTTAAAGCAAGGATTTCAAGTCTGTTTAAAAACAGGAAAATCATCGTAATTCACTTACAAGTAAAGCACGCAGCACCAACATTATGCTTTGGGTAAACCACGACATTATAATATTAAATTATCCCAATTGAGTCCAGCTAATTAACCAATTTGACAATGATTCAGAAAAAATAGGGTTTTTACAACTTTTGGCAAATACCGTTACCGAATTTCTATATTCATCTTCAGATACGCTTTATAGGTACAGGATGTGTTACATACAGTTAGTGACGTTTAGTGACATTACGAATCAATAAAAAGATGCATAATATAATAGGTATTTATTAATGAGCTACGGCAGGTGCCTTTAGTTTCGTCTTTATTTTTTATTATTAAAAAAATCCTGTCAAATTGACTTCACGCTGCCTGATGGTAAGCTGACAGTGAAGTCCTATTGTGAAGGCCACCATTCCCAATTGCTGGTTAAGCAATGTGATATGGCGGCCCTCACTTTGACGGCCTTGTGAGATGCTTTTTCACGCCCCGCTTAAAGGACCAAGGATCAAGGGAGGAAGGAAACACGTGAGCTGGCAGTGAGTTCCACATCTTTATGGTACGGCAAAGATAAGATATACCGAACGTTTTCGTTTGTGACGGTATCTGTTCTACCGTGTAAGCGTGGCACCTTAACCCGGCACGTGTTGTTCGGGATAGGAAAGGAGAGTGTGGGATGAGATGAAAGAGTTCTTCTGAGCACTCACAGTGATACAAGCGGTAAAAGACAGCCATTGAGGCTACGTCCCTGCGTAATTGCAGAGATTCAAGGGTCTTAGTAGCCTCAAGGTCACCTATGATACGGACAGCACGCCGCTGCAACCTATCCAGGGCATCTGAGAGCAGTATTCCACGCAGGAGCGAACCTGAGTCTTGTATAATAGACACAGCTGCTCCGGCGTGAAAAACCACCTCACTCTGTTCAGGTCTCCGAGTTTTCGAGATGCCGATTTAATGACACCCTCGATGTAGTTTCTCTGGTTGAGATTGCAGCATATGTCCATACCAAGTATATTTAGACTGTCCTGTATCGGTAGTAGTGTCCAGAAGAGAAGGTTGGGGAAGGAATGGAGATAACTTAGCTGAAAATGCGCACACCTGTGTCTTCCTGGCGTTGAACTTGACCATGTTTTCGGCACCCCGATTCGAGATGCTCTTCAAAACCTGGTCAAGCTCAGCGACAAGTTTTCGCCTATTTTCCTCAATGTCGGCCTGCTTAGCCGCAGGATGGCCGAGATACCGCCCATGCACGGTACTGTCATCTGCATAGCAATGTATGCTCCCAAAAGTGAGCATATCATTGATATGCAGAAGAAAAAGTGGTGCAGGAAGCTAGCAACCCAGTTGCACAATCGACTTGCTTGGAAAGAAGCGCACGATGCCAGACTCTATCGAAGGCTTTGGAGATGTCGAGGCCAATAGCCAACGACTCCCCGTGCCTGTCCTTAGCCTCATCCCAAAGGTGAGTGACATACGGTAGAAGATCGCCCGTTGATCGTTTCGGTCTGAAGCCATATTGTCCATCATTGATAAGAGAGCGATTTTCTAGGTAGCGAACGAGTTGGGTGTTGATTACCCGTTCAAATACCTTGCAGAGAATAGTGGTGATAGCTATGGGTCGATAGTTAGCTGGATCAGAACGATCCCCCTTTTTGGGAATCGGTTGTACGTTCGCCTCCTTCCAAGCCTGCGGCACGACACCAGAGGAATAAGACAGGCGATACAGGCGTGTGAGCATTGGAGACAACTCGGCTGCACATTTCTTAAGAACAGCTGGGATACCATCAGGACCACTGGCTTTCCGGACATCGAGAGACCGCAGTATCGCGCGAACATCGCATTGCCTGATGCGAACATCAGACATGGAGTGGCCGCAGTGGTTTATAGATGGCGGCTGCGAACCACGGTCATCGATTTGGGAGTTGCCCACAAAGAGATTGACAAGCAAGTCAGCTTTCTCTTGCGGCCCATGAGCCAGTGATCCATCAGAGCATCGCAACGGTGGCAGCGAAGACTGGCAGAAATTGGATTGCACGGCTTTCGCCAGCCGCCAATATCCACGGCTTCCCGTAGGGTGCGACAAAAGTTCTTGGCCAAACCGTGCAACGCGCTGTGCATCCGCTCTGGTGTATGCCCTCTTGCAGACCTTAGTGGCTCTGTTATAGACCGTTTTGATGAGATGGACATTCGGATCGCGACGACACCGAGCCCTGAACCAAGCACGGTACGCCGACTGTTTTTGTTTAAAGCATCGGCGCACTCGCGATCGAACCAGGGCCAAAAGTGACAAAAGTGGATGGAATATAATATTGCATACCTAACAGAAACATTAATTAATGTATACAGGAGCCTGTATTAGATGATCATTGCTGTTATATCTACGGATATATTGAAATAATAATATCTTGTCTTTATCTGACAGCAATGGGTTTGTTCTTTTAAGCAGAGTAAGTTCCTTTTATATTTAAAGCACTTAAACATATTTTCTGATTCAAATCGATGAAATTATGAAAGGCGATTGACATTCAGGTCGTTATCATTAGTTTAATCACGCATGTCATTTGATGTTATTATTGGCGTGTTAAAACTTCCGCTTTTGCCAAATCAATTATATAGATAAAATCAAATAGGGTAATTAATTTGTAAGGTTTGGCTACATTCGGTGGTTTGTATTTTTTGCTAATGCAGGAAAACATTGCAGGTAGAGGGAGTTTTCAAATATTTCAAAAACAATATTGACACAAATAGTAATTGTTGTTCTTTAATGATATCTATTAATATTTAAAATGTAGGATATGCAACTTTAACTCAACGGAAACCTGTTAAAAAAGTTATTTTAAAAGGCTCGCATACAATATATTTATCTGTTCATGTCTAGCCTTCAGTTTTTACAAGTTTTATAATAAAATATTTTATAATTTTTATCCGACTACGGCCGAGCCTTAACGAGGGTTACTATTTTAGCAGTCTATTCCCTACACTCAGTTTTCTATCCCCAGTTTCCCCGGGCACACACCTCTGACTTTTAGAAGTTATGTGTGTATTAAAAATGTTAATTATCGCTCGCTTAACAATGTGCCCGGTAGATGGCAATAGGCTCGCCCCCTATTACATTTGGACCGAAACATAACTGGCGAAGTGTAGGTGTGTAATTCACCTCTGCCTACCCCTTCTGGGATAAAAAGGCGTGAAGTTATGTTATGACTATTACCAAATATAATAGGATTCGGCACTGTAAACTATAATGCGCACATTTCCATGGCTTACAAAACACAACATCTTAGGCCGTTATAGATAAGTATAATCTGTTTTAATTAAACTTTTGCTTGGATACACGAAGCAGATACCACAAAACAACTCGCAAGTTTCCCTTCGGCAGAGATGATTAGGGGATTATAATTGTAAAGTAGATAACGGACCCGAAACAGTTTTTAAATAGCTTCTTATGTACCAAGTTTAAAATGAACAAATTCTTTTAATGGTTTCGACAGCTTTTCAATCAAGACTTTAATATCAGTGGGATTTACAGCAAGAACGGGATATAAACGTAATTTAGTCGTACACCAGGCCACTTTAGTATCGTATTATTTTAAACTTCACGTCATAATTAGAAGATTATTTTACCACCTCTGGAGAGATATATAATCTTCTGGACACATTCCAAATAAGAACAAGTTTGTATGAACTTGCTGGAACTTATTAGAGGGTTGCGATCCTGACTCCTAATCGTGAAGATACTTTTCATGGCTATAAATACATCATGGTCTTCTGTCAGACTTGGTCACAAAGCCCGTAGCAAAGAATACAGATTTACATAGAAGCGCAGTTCTTAAGGATTTCGTGTGCCGATTCTAAGTGGAGACTGACTCCAGTTTAGTTCGTAGTTGGCGCCGTTGGCGCTGGCGTCGTTCTCTGTCTCTCTTGCTCTCGTAGTTAAGATACACAGGACGAACGCTTGTCTCTCTTGCTGTCGTAGAGACAGCTGACACAGCGCGACTGCCACGCCGCCAAGCGAGGTCAGCGGGTCACAGAAAGTTTGTCTTCAGAGCGCCCATAATATATGCGCCTCTATGTAAATATCTAAGCTCTTTGCCCGTAGTAACCCCGTCGAAACGTTAGGGTTAAAAGGCAACGGTATTTTACCCTCAAAATACTCAATCCTATATTGCGATGTCATTGTTCATGATAGAGCTTGCTCATCAGGCAGCACAGTCATTTGCGTACATGTAGTACAAAAACCCAAGAATTTCATGAATCACGTCTACAGTCACGCCACGTATTATAAAGGGTTGTACAGACAGAACAAAAGAAATAATCATGTGAATTTCGAGCCCCCGCTTGCAAATTCAGCTTTACATATTCATTGGACCATGTTCGATTTTAATTTATGAGAGATCTGCGATTGGTATGCTTTTGATAAATGGCATATCATACAAATTGTCGTGAGCCCGCGTTTGACAGTGGACGTATCGTAAATCCAATATGGTGGATATAAATCAATTGTGATAGTGATTAAGACTGCCTGTATTAGCTATTTGGTTGTAGTTGGGATAAATAAAAATATAGTCAAAGACAAAATCTTTTATTCAAAATTGGCTAGTAAAAAGCTCTTGCTGAACGTTAAATTTTACAATAGACAGTCCCACAAAAACCTATCCCTTCACCGCTTCCTATATGTTTTTGCTAGGAAGAAGAAGCAGCGCAACAAACTCCCCAGCAACACAGTACTGTCTGCATAGTTAAATATGAAATTATACATTATAACAAAAAAAATATAATATCACATTTCAATTAACATGATAGCTATCACGCAACCTATTTCCGTTTATTTAGTTACGTACCTACTTAATACTTAATAATTGAAATTAAGGACTAATACCTTAGTCTCCAAAACAAAATGACAAGTAGGGTGTAACCGCACACATGTTAAATATCATGTTGTTATAGGTACCTACTATTTATGTTGAAGAATAATGATTGCTGCAGGCCATAGAAAAATGGAAGGTGAACATGTGTAACTGGTAAATGCGAAATGACAAAGATATTTACGGAATTAGAAATTAGAGAATTGTGGGATGGATGGACTCATAAAGCCTATGTCTTCGTGAAGTTGCTAGTCACGGAATAAAATGCAGTAGTATTGTAATGTTATGGTGTTTGTGGACACCTATATGCCTATAGAATTACGTAGTAGGTATGTGTACTGGAGAGATAATTTAAATAGTTATTGTTCGTTACAAAATATTATATTTACTAGGAAGCGCTACACAATAGAAACCCGGTAGCTAGAGGTAAGAGCTAAGACTCAGAGCAGGGCAGGCAAGCCGGCTGAAAAGGCTTCGGTGCTCCAGCAGAGGAGGAGCACTTAGCGTGGACGTGTGCGTCGAATAGGTGGGGCAACGCTATAGTGTGCATCGCTCGATGCGACGTCACAGTATGAATGCTGATTATTTACATCAGGACTTTAACAGAAGTACCTACTTATATGCGTGTTTGTGATTGCATACTTAAACTAGCAAAAGTAAAGGCGCTTTTATTATAAGACGGTTGGTGCCAAACCGGCGGCAGCTCACTAACCGACTAATTTGAAGGCGTCGACCAGATACGATAAAGATAAGAACATTTATGGTTAGTTTCGACGCTGTCTGATAAAAGTCTGTTAAATTAATTTGTCAGATTAGACATACATATTTAGATTCAATTTTAATTTTATCTGGAAGATAAGGCCTATATAGAGGCTGTGTCACGAAGCCTTAGATAATAAAATAACTATAAATGTACAGTCAGCTACAAAAGTCGCAACACAACTCTAAATCTTTCCCTGGTTCTTTTTGAATTAAAACTCATTGATCATTCTCAATCTATAAATAATTAAATTATGATTTAAGTATGTTTTCTTTGGCTAAAAATCTTACAAGATATGGAGAATAACAATAATTTGGGATGATATAATCATTCAAAATCACGTAAATGTATCGGACTTATGTAGCTTACTGTTCATACCTACAATTAATGTTCGGTGGTGGATTTATATATTTAGTAGCAAGCGATTAAACAAAACGGTATTGTCACCACCCCCTATCTTCCCGTGGGTGTCGTAAGAGGCGACTAAGGGATAACACGATGCAAATACCATCTTTGCGTAGAGACGGAAAACTCGACATCAAACCTTATACGACTGCTTCGTTGGTCTCGCGGCATAAATGTGCGCGTGGGATCGGGAGGTCCCGGGTTCGATTCCTGGGTCGGGCAGTGTTATTGGGGTTTCTGTCACGAAATACTCAGTAGCAGCACGGAGTCTGGAAATGTGCCCGGTACGGCAATAGGCTCGCCCCTTATTACGTGGGACTAAAGTATATCTGGCGAAAAGTGGATGTAGAAATACACCTCTGCCTACCCCTTTGGGGATAAAAGGCGTGACGTTATGTATGTATTTTTATCAAAAGCTTGAATATTTAATTACAAGCGTTAGTTTCATGTCCGACAGCGGTAAAATTTATTCAAATAATACGAATTCAAAGTGATACTAGAATTTCAAAACATTTTATGTGTTTTATTAATTCCAGTGCCCAATATGTGCACGGAAATGAAATATAAATAGTACACCGAATTTTTTTCAACATTTTTGATTTATTTACGTAAGGCTCGTTTTATACAAATATGCGCGTTTATGTGTTGTGTAACAAAAAACATTGATATACATAAATTAGGAGCTTATGCATTTTGTAACGAAATACGCTATTATGTATATTTATAGAAAAACAGACAATGCATATCTCTTCGTAGGCTAACTATACTGGCTTTATGGGTTGATTGTGATAATTATAAAAGTAAAATAATATTACGGCACGCTTCAATCTATTTTATCAGACGGACATTACATGTACATTATAAGACATCGATAATCAACATTAAAATAAAACTATATCACTTACAAACTTTAAATAAGCTTACTGCCCAGTGCACTTACTTCTACAATACTCCACGAACGATTACAAGAGGCTTTTAACTTTGCATTTAAAGTGTTGTTTCAGTACTAGTGTCGCGCTGTTCGTATTCAAATAGCAGCGACCTCTAGCGTGTGTCAAATGCAAACACTCGTATAGAGCCTTCAATGATACTAACCTGAACTTATGTTAACCTTTTAAAGGGCTATGCATACGCGCGACTTGTAGCCACGACGGCGGTCGATTAACGGCCATTTTCAATATTCGATCCACACATGGATTTTGAGATTCGAGATTCGTGTTTGACATATTTTTTTTACAAAACTCGCATTTAGCTCTTGTAGTCCCCTTAAGATGAATCTAATGAGGTTCGGTGGTAAGCCTGACTACTAGTAGGCATTCCAGAGTTTCGTCTCTTATCTTCGAGTTCCATGATCAGATCAGCTTACTAGTAGATATAAATTTATTGTATTTTTACCTGATCTACATAATAATTGCCAAGTTTTTCCATTATGTAATAACAAGAAGTGAGCAAAACTACACGGCGCGCATCGATGACTTTTCGGAGTCATGTGCGTATTAAATTGTTAATTATCGCTTGCTAAACGGTGAAGGAAAACATCGTGAGGAAACCTGCATGTCTGAGAGTTCTCCATAATGTTCTCGAAAGACATGCGGAGTCTGCCAACCCGCACTTGGCCAGCGTGGTGAACTATGGCCTTACCCTTCTCATAATGGGAAGAGGCCCGTGCCCAGCAGTGGGACAGTATAAAGGACTGATGATGATGAGCAAAACTAAACTTCTTAGATAGACCTCACAGATTCTTTGCTACAATAGTTAGAACAGTTACAGAGTGATTTCTTGGCTCAAAAGCTGATAATCGTCAAAACGTGAGTCACCTACATCGCTCAATTCACGTGCATCGATAGAAACCAACAAGTCAACTGAACGCGATGGACTGGCAAAATCGTCACGGCTACAATTGCCTAGTGTGCTTTAGCCCTAAGAGCGTCTCTAAGGGCCAGACCAGAAAATATGCACAAACGAATACAGATATTTCGCAGAACTAGGCTAGGGATCACAAAGTTCTCGGAAGGTTTTCGTATATTTATTTAAGGAGTTTGTATGGTGAAAGGTCCGTATCAATCAGCTTTGTGTGTTTCAACGAGATAAAAACTTTTACCGTCATGTCGTCATGCTCGCTAAAGTGTCATTTGTTGTGACGTCATCGACCGCGTCATCCCTTTATCTCCAATATTGTGAGAGGGAAAACGGGTGCTACTTGCCTCGGTTTCATAGACTTTCATTTTGCTATCCAAAATATAATATTTCCTACATGGTTTTGGACAAAATCGCTTGTTGCTTTAATCATAACATGCTGCAGTTTCACCTTGCCTATTCCTACTTTTTCAGCCTTATTATACCTCACTAGACATATTAAATGTGTAAGTATGACAACTAATAATAAAATAAACGCTGCGTTGCGGCTACCTATTGCAACCTTTTTTTTTTTTTTGTGACTCATGGAGGAAACTACAATTTACGAGCTAACCCCCCTAGACTGAGACCGAAGTGTCAGCCTAGGGGGAGTGTGGGACTCCCCGTTGAGAAGCTTCGGGACTACCCACTAAAACCCCTATGGTGTTCCGCTAACCGATCCCATTAACAGCGGGGCCACAGGTACTGCGTTGCATAACATCTGTGACTACCTATTGCAACCTAAAAGAACAGTGTTATTCATTGGTTGATAACACGCCTACCAAATTAGTTATTAGTAAGAATATGAGCATCACCGGTTTTCCAATATACCGGCTGTAAAAATATACCTATTCAAATAATTGAATACAATAATTTATTTTAACTTTGATCCAACACAGATCACATATTTTTTCCTCCACACATAATACGTCAATCAGCCATCTTGGCAGTAAAACCCTATTCCTCCCACCGACCGATCACATACGTCTTAGGTGGTAATATATAGTAGTGTCTCATGCTAAATCTTACCGTCGTTGATGAATGGGTAGATCGATCGGAGCTCAGCCTCGTAAGCCTCAAGAGATATGGCCGGGGCGATAGGAGGCACGTAGTCGTCTTCGGGAGAACGCTCAGAACCGTAGCCCTGGTCGAAACCCGGGTCTTGAAGCTTCCATACCGGCTCCGCGTCGGAACCTAAGAAAATTGTTTGGTTAGTTATGATGTTATAAATATGAGTGATTAGTTGTAGTGATGGTTTTGATAGTGTGTTGAGTCGAAAGGGAAACGGCTCCGCCAGCCGTACTGGTAGGATGGTGTATTGGTAGCAAAGAGCCTTGCTTCGTAATCGTTATGGGATTTCATTGTGCGTATAAAACTTTTCAGAAATTATTTTTGGATAGAAAACGTAATTAAATTGTGAAGTGTAATTACAGCGTTTCTTATAAAATTTTTAAGCCCGTCACGCTCATCTGAATGACATAATCCGTCGTGCTCTTGTAGCGTCTGGCGTACCAGCTGTACTTGAATCAAAAGGTTTGGTACGCGACGACGGTAAGAGACCTGATGGTATGTCATTGTTGCCTTGGAAAATGGGTAGGCCTTTGGTGTGGGACACTACCTGCGTAGACACCCTCGCGCCATCACATGTTCCAAGCACGGGAGGCCATGCTGGCGCTGCTGCTGCATCTGCGGAAACCCTCAAACGGCGCAAATACAGTAATTTAGTGAGTAATTACGTGTTTCAGCCGTTTGGGGTGGAAACGCTAGGCTCATGGGGTCCGAGCGCTCGTTCACTATTCCGCGAAATTTCTAAACGGTTAATCGACGTCTCACGTGACCAGAAGGCTGGTTTATTCTTTGCTCAGAGAATCAGCATTGCCATCCAGCGTGGCAATGCTGCCAGCCTTCTGAACACGTTACCCGATGACATTGATGCGGAGGCATTTTACGACGCCTAAACCTTGTAAATATTTTCAATTTTTTATTTCTTTTTACGGTTTTTGTACATATACTACTTAGACATTAAGATTAGATTATGCTTCATATAGATTATAAAATTATGTTTCTTTTATGTATATAAATATTTTTTTAAAGTATTATTTGTAATGACTTTAACGAAAAACCGAAAGATGGAAATAACTTATACTGAATACAGTAAAACAAACTGACGATGCTACGTGACTATGGTCACAAAAACATCGGGCTGAGCCTTAAAATTTATAAAAAGTATAAAGTAAACGAACTGCAAAACTGAACACGATGCAGGACTGGAATTTAAACTAAAAATATAAGCAAAACATTACCGCCGCATTAGGCTAAACACACAAATAAATGCAGTGCAAATATATGCACTAGAACACCCGATGCTCCTGCAACACGTTTTATAAAACCAACATCCCCTTTTAATATTCTCTGAGCTTCACATCGGCACAAAATCACAAAACCATTGATATTTATCCCAGGGGCATTTTACATCTTATACCGAACGTATTATAAATACATATTATGTGTAATGTATGTATTTGACTCTCGGGAATATGTTTTGGCAAACAGTAAGAAAAGATCTCTTTGTTTGTAATCATCAAACGGAATAAGGCCCTATATTCTACGAAGTAAAGTATAATGTAGAATATGCATTGTGCTATGGATATAACTCTGTAAAGTAAAAATGTTTCATATAATATTCAAGAAAATTGCCATAAGTTTCTTTTGTATCTCTGGCTGTTGATTGGTGTTTATTTTGTTTCGTTTATTAACAAAATAATGAATGTTTGCATATTAAGAGCCTTCACCATAGATATGTTAGAGAGGACGTGAAACTTGCTTTGTATAAATCGGCCATGAATAGGCCAGTAATGGATTAGTATATGATACACACAAAAATTTAACAGTCCCCTAGTAAAACACGTGGTTTTAAATGACGAACCTATTTTATTTTATTTCATTTCACCGAGCACTTTCATACACGGGCGGTAGAATTTTTTGAATAGCAACTCTCAAAAGCTCTGCTCTACCCACTCGAAAACGTGTTATTAGATTTTTCGTCGGATCTAACCAAAGTTCAATCATCGGCCGCAAATATCACCGCAAGCTTAGACTACGGCCGGTTCTAGGCAGGGTTATATGCAAATCTACAAAAATTGTTCTATTAAAAATTTATATCGTACGTCTTCTTAAATTAAAAAGAGTTGCGCAGAAGGAGCCATGTGACATAACCATGACTAAAAGTTCAATAATCCACAAGTAATTTTGATAAAAGCTTATTAAGGCCCAAAAGCGCAAGGTCAAAAATATTTCGCCACATTCTTAACAAATACACACGCCATACCTATTTAATGAAAGAACAAATAAAATCTTAACACTTATGAAAACGAACCTAAAATGTAACCTTTAAGAGTAAAACAAATACTAATACGCCGCTTTATTTTGTTTGAAAACACCCGAGGGTGGAGATTATATATGTATGTTTAGTTCCAGGCATATTCTTAGGTAGAAATGTATAATGTATGAAGGACCGGGTAAAATATCGCTTTGCGTGCCTCGGATTAGTTAGGCGGAATATTGCGAGGGCACGTTGATTTACGGACACACCCCATAGTTAGACTATGGTCAGTGGAGAGCGGGCCGCACCGCTTATTTAAGCCTTTAAGTGACTGCATATTAATGGAGAGCCTCGCTGATTGTTTATCAGCACTGTTTCGTGTTGTATACACGTCAGAAATGTGGCTTGGGGATAGTATTCGTGTAAGGTGACATGCCATGTCGCTGTTGGTTTTGTTTTTTATCATTTTTTGTTACAGTTTTTTTCTAGTATAGGAATGATTTCACTCTGATACTTATTCTGTGCAGTTTTGCGGTTGCATGGAGCAAATCTAGTTTGGGTGGTATTTTATGTAGTGCCAATTAAGACATCCTCATTACAGGGATGATATCTGTGCAGGAGCTCAATTAAACCCTATACCTACTTAAAACGCGAGAATTGCTTGGTAGCTAAGCGTTCGTGCACCATCCCAAATATTATAGCAAGTTAATCAAGAGCTAGCTATTGCTATTGGAATAGCTAGACTTATTAACTGACAAAATATGCTACATCATTAATCATTTTCCATAGATCATCATCATCATCATCATCAGCCTTTGATAGTCCACTGCTGAGGCCTCTCCTTTGAAATGAGGAATTGGCCTACTATACCACGCTGGCCAAGCAAGTTGGTATAGGGTTTATATCAAGTTTTCCTTCTCTTACAGTGCTGTTCTCTGCATAATATGCTCCCTCTGTCGGCTTTTACGACACCCATGGGATGATATGGGGTGGTGACAATTCGTATTCTTAATCCGTCACCACACGGACATAGATATCGAATGGAATTGGAGTGATATGTAGCTTCTTATTATACGTCTGTTCGAAATGTATTCATATCACAACTTACGCGGGCGGCATCACAATAAAACAATATGAAGGAGGAAAACCGTTCAAAAACACACACATTATGCGAGGGGACACCCAAAATAGCTTACACTTTGTATAAAGCCTTAACTATCGTATAACTGAGTAAAGATTTTTATTGGGTATACAAACCGCTTGCGGCCCTGTGCGGATAAGGGATCGGCAAAATGGGTGATATGCATTAAGCGATATGGGGTATCCATATCAATCAATAAAATACTTCATGTACGCTTATCTCCCTGTTATGGAAATATGACATGACGTTACAGTTACTGGCTTTTCTACTAAGGAGTAAGTTCACAATGCTTTAGATAACACGATATAAAATACTGTTGTGCTGTATAAAAATATAACTATTTTTTTTTTTATTTATGATTATTTTCTTGAATTGTTAATTATCGCTTGTCCCATGCCTCGGAGAGCACATTAAGCCGTCGGTCCCGGTTGTCATGAAGATCTTTGACAGTCGTTACAGGGCATCAGTACCTTCTAAATAAACTGACACTAGTCTAAACCATGAAATATCGCTATCCCTTCGGGTTGCGGAGGTCAGACAAGCAGTCGCTCTGTGGAAAAGCTAATATTCAGCCAAATCCGGTTAGAATAATAAGCGAACCCCGGGTTGAAACTGGAATAACGCTAGGAGAAAGATTTATGATTATTTTCTACCAGAAGCAAAACATGTTTAAAATAAATTGAACATAGTTAGCACCTAGTCACAAAGTCAACTCAAGAGCAAACTAATATGATTAACACATCAACCATTAACAAAAAGAACATCTACTCAAAGATTTTATGCCCTTTACCCCAGACCGTAAACTTGGCGAATGAAACTGCCGAATTTATGAATACAGAATCACGTAAACAAAAAGTATATTCTGGAAACCATATTAAATTCATTATGCAGGCGATCATTTGGTTGGCGTTCGCGTTTTTGAATATACTGTTGTATTGAGCTGCAGCTGTTAGTACGAACAATATTTGATTCCGTGATTTTGCACGTAATTGGCATAGTACGTTGATTTATTTACTAACGAAAAGCAATATACGAAGTGGAATTTCAGTGGCAATTTTTCCAAACAAAAATTGGTTGCCTGTAAAGTCGGTATACGGGCGAAAGTTTTACGTGACAACGACTTTGAGTGGTAAAATAATTTTAATGTGAATATTCATTCGTATAGTAGGAAGAAGGATGAAAGACGCGTGCCTTTCACTTTTTATGTCTGTCTCTCTCGCTCTTAGGCGGGACGCGTGCCTCTCACTCGCTCTCATTGTGAGCGCATAACGTGAGCGGAGCGTAACGCAGTTTCTTGAAGTGTCACCCGGCAAACCAATTTATAAGACGTTGTCACGTCAAAATTAAATTTTGGTTTAACTTTTTTGTGTATTGCCTTTATTTGTTAGTTAATTAAGTATAGAAATTATTGTTTTAATTTATGTGTGAATAGCCACTTACTTATAGTTAGTTATAATGCAATTGTATTTAATTAAACCTTACAATAAATTTAAGGTAATCAGAAAATTTGAAACTAAAAATATACCTTACCACAGCATTGTATGACAAATCTTTTTGTGTTACCGCTGTTCGCCTATGGAATGCTTTACCATTACATAAAGACAGGCTCAAACGATACTTAATTTAAAGCTTCAGTAAAGGCTCACTATCTATCACTATAACTTCTTCTCGTTCTGCAAAATACATGTATTAAATATGTGTATGTATGTATGTTTATGTATCTATATGTATATATGTCTATCATTTATTATCATATTGCAGGACTGAATATATGTATATTAAGTATGTATATAATATATAGCTTTGTTTACTGGTACATATGCAACTACTGATTTTCTCCTACCAATTATATCTCCATTCAAAGGTTGCTTCGTAGAAATCGCTTTCAGCGATAAGGCCACCCTTTGTACTCTACTTAGTTATAAGATTTCTAATAATGTTTTTTAATGTGTAGGTACAATAAAGTGTAAAATAAATAAACACCTAAATAAAAATAAATTATATAACAAAATTAATCTTTGTCTGTTACGTAATACTCAAACTTCAGTGAAGGATGTGCTGATTGATTCCCAAGACTACGAACCTTGGACAAATTCAGCAGAGTGAGACGGTCTGATAAATCAAAGTAATGTAGTGAAAAAGCCACGTTTCGCGTCACGACCCCGAGCGAAATTTTCAAATTTGTCTCCGTAATGCTCACTGGGCTAAAAGCCGCTACACAACCACGGATTGGGTAACATAGGTTCTATCGCGATAGGGGAACTGGTACTTTGTCTAGATTTGTATTTCGTTTTTCACACGTTATTGGAGCCTTTGGCCAACGACGTGCTTGCAATACGTTTGAAAGCCTTATTTACTCCGTCGATTTTGTGTGAAAAAATATACTATACTTTACAATTGGATAGCAGGGCAGCGATACCAACATGCAACAGACTGCCATGCAGAGGGTATCGGGTTCGAATCCACGGCGCGCACTAATGAATTTTCGGAGTTATGTGCGTACAGCGTATTGAATTGATAATTATCGCTTGTCCCGTGCCTTGGAGAGCACGTTAAGCCGTCCCGGCTGTCATGAAGATCTTTGACAGTCGTTATGGGGCGTCAGTACCTCTAAAATAAACTGACACTAGTCTAAACCATGGAATATCGCTATCCCTTCGGGTTGCGGAGTTCAGATAGGCAGTCGCTCCGTGGAAAAAGCTAATATTCAGCCAAATTCGGTTAGACTAGAAAGCGGACCCCGGGTTGAGACTGGTATAACGCTAGGCGGATGACTTTACAATTGGATAGCAGATATATTGATGATGATGACGGTTAAGAATACCATTATGATTCGAATGGTTATTGAATTTCATAACCCAATAGAAGTTGACGCATAAACCACTCCACCCCATCTAACATCCATCAACAGCGATCCCGCCGATTCCACTTTACACAAACTTTAATATTTAAAAAGAAGACTGTTATTTCAGTTGGGACTCCGCTCTTGGGAGATATTAAATATAATATTTCTCTCAGGTTAATATGTTTGACTTGTTTATTTGTGTTATTAATGGATGGGTAACTTACTCTAGACTCAGTTTGATGTATTACAGAAATAGAAAAATTTATTTAATCCAATTCGTTAAATGTCGCCGCTGAATATTTACAAGCTGGTCTATTTTTAGGGTGAACTTTTCAGACAGTGTTTAACTGGTTCGATGTAAATTTCGTCCCTGTCGTTAAAAAAATACAGGCTGTTGGGTTTCGACTAATTTGTATACTCGTAGATCTAATACACTGAAGGCAATGCGTGTAAGTACTAGAAAGAAATAGATGACACAAGAATAATATTTTGAAGATATATTTTGTTATATTTTGTTGTATGTACATTTTGCATCGCTATGCTATAACATCACCAAGTTATGCAAAATGCGGTCATTTTCCTATAAGAATGATAAAACCGCAACTTTTTTTTCGAAGACTTTGAAAACAGATCAAGGAAACAGAGAACTCAGCTATGACAACTAGTACAGGGGTCTTCATAGGAAATTGTAGAATTATTATCTAAGGGACGCTTATTTTTTACCTGGCCAGACCTCTTAAAATAGAATGAGAAAACAAATTATGACGTAAACGACGCTGGAAATTCGAAAGCGTTAGTTACTAAAGTAAGGCCAGATAAAAACGGAAAAGAATTTAAACAAACTATCAGCGATTCATAAAATTTTGTCAATAAAAGAACATCTCCGAACTTGAAATGTTACCGTTCGGTTTTCTTGTTATTCTAATTATAATTATGTTTTGCTAAACGAATAAAATTTTCATTCCAAATGTTTTTGGAAATCACATAGCTTTCCACTTTACGGGCACGTGGAAAGAAATTTGAGACAATCATTTACGAGATAATACAATATCAAAACAGGATTAATTATCAGCGGCGATTTTAACAATAAATAGTAATTACAAATTGTTTGAATGTATTCTGTTTTTCAAACATTCGGGACACCACCCGAACTCAAAACATCTACTGTGGATCACACAAAGTGGTGCCCTGTATGAAGATCAAGACCATGTCATTCAGTGCAGTATTAAATAGCAAGACCGCTTAATACTGCCTGCCAACGGAAGCGCAGAAGAGCAGACCTGTGTCAATACAACCAATAGAGAGGCACAAAGACAGCTGCGGCTCATTTACGCTTTTCCTATTAGTTGAATTGACACAGCTCCGCTTCTCGTCGCCTCGGTAGAGACAACCTACCTACTGCGCTACCAGTGCAATTTATGTCTTCAAGTGATAATTACATTTTTCTATCGCCTCCTCGACTATCTTCAGTATTAATAATAATTTTCTGTCTACCGAATATCTTCTAAATGATGTCGTCTTTATTTTTCCTGTACCGCCTAATTCGGTAAGCTTTTCCCCGCCCACCATACTTCACGATTCATATTTAGCTACGTACTCAAAGCCGTAATGGACTGCCCTCGAACATAAGATGCGTCGGCTTATCGTAACGGCCCTGGCTTTTGCCCTGATTTATTGTGTTTACACCTGCACCTTATATCGGTTACTATAACGGTCATTTTCTGAAGGTTTTCCACGGTCCTAAAACTATTGATGTTATAAGCAATTTTGAATATTTATGTGACTTGAAACGTGGTAGGTAGTAATTTTAGTGATATTTCAACATGAGTTGGTCACAATACAGTATCAAGAAAAGGCACGACAAGCAAATACTTTGTACAGAACGTGGTCACTAAAAGTCAAAACTTTATCAATTTAGAACCATGCGGTGTTCTCGTTGCCGGCGATTCCTTATTTTCTTATTCTTAACCAGCCTATAGCAGCAATATCTATAATTTTCTGATACGATGCTAACTACACCTTTTCACTCATTGTCATTTGCTTCCTCAGGTCGAAAATGTTCGAATCCACGGCGCACTTTACTGACTTTTCGGAGTTATGTGCGTTTTGAATTGTTAATTATCGCTTGTCCCGTGCCTCGGAGAGCACGTTAAGCCGTCGGTCTCGGCTGTCATGAAGATCTTTGGCAGTCGTTATAGAGCGTTAGTACCTCTAAAATAAACTGACACTAGTCTAAACCATGGAATACCGCTATCCCTTCAGGTTGCGAAGGTCAGACAGGCAGTCGTTCCGTGGAAAAGCTAATATTCAGCCAAATCCGGTTAGACAAGGAACCCCGGGTTGAAACTGGGATAACGCTAGTAGGATGATGATAATTTTGTACCAAATTTACCTATTTTCTACAGTTTTGAGAATACAAAGTAAACCTGAAAGCATACACTGACCTACTTTCCAGTTGTCCAGAAAATTCTCACAAAGTTGAATACTCATGACAAAGGCTAAGGAAAAATCAGAAAATTACCAAATTCTAATTATGAATGTAATTATTTACTTGACAAACTTTGTCTCTGCGTAGTACAAAGGTACGATACCCCAGGGCAAGCCCTTTCCTGCTCTTGTCTTTTTATTTGACAATCTGATTATTAAAGAAGACTTTAAGTTTTACTTTGTTTTAATTGGATAAAAGAGTTTTTTAAGATGCTTTTCCGTCTTCTACAGATGTGTAATTAAAATATATTTAATATTTTTCTTGGAGTGATAGAAATATAGATTCACCATATTTCAATTTAATTAAGTGAGACTGAATTCAGTACGATAACTTTGAGAGAGTCCACACGTTCTTGATGTTCAAATAAGGTATGAAACTGTCTTCCAGGTTTAACACTACAAAATTTCAATTTCAGTTAACTTAGAAACAGAGTATCACAATAATAGGTACATTAGGTTACAAACATTTTAGAGAATATTCCAATTTGTGGTTCTGTGTGGCCATATGTACAATAAATAAAAGATAAATTAATAAGGCATTTTAAATAGAAGGCAAAGTTCAACTATCTACAAAATGACAGAATCAAATCATTTAACATTTCCATAGAATCCCAACCATTAATTCAAATTCAAATCCAAAACATGAACAGGCCAAAGGTACAACAATAACATCCATTATCGCAAACTCAGACTAAGCCAGCGAACTAATAACGAAGAAATGAAATCTATTCAGAAACTTATCTAATTAGACCAGAGTCGAACTATTATTCTAAGGTAGGTTTGTTTAGCATTTAACTGGTAATAGGTGGATAAACAAGGGTAGGTATAGTTATATTCAATAGGTTGAGGCATAAAGGCGTTCGGTCCCAAATCTCGCGACGTGATAAGCCTTACAATGGCCGCGACGCCACCCTGTCTGCCTTTGAGTTAGGCACAGCTTCCAGTCTCCAAGATAATTGACTTTAGTGTATACGGACGTATGTAACGGTTAATCTCATAAGGATAGAAGTCGAACACGTTTTTGATCATTGGTATTTGATTTTAAATTTTAAACTTCAGTTAATCAGGGTTTCACACCTGGGGTGCTACATATATTATATTATTTTGATAGCTTTTATTTATGTTTTACTTCGGTGAAATCACCAGTAGGAAAAAAAAACCGATGAAAGATGAAAACAAACCATACATACTTATACAAATAGACATAGGATGGATTATTTAATCAGACGCTGATGTCACCAATGCTTTCATGTCATTAAAATATGGAGTCAATCAAGCTAAATCGCTAGACGAATATTAATAATAATGGCAAATCCATTTCAAATCTCTCAAGTACAAGCACTTCCAAAATACGGTAGGCAAATCCGAAAATTAATAAAATCTAATTAGAATACATATCAATAACGTGTGCAGAGAAAATTAATTCACGTCTTGTCGCGCTACGTAAAGGCAAGCGAGAGAGCGGAGCTTTCAAAGGGCCAGATTAAAGTGCTCAACGGTGTTGTGAAAAGCGCCGCACCTCAGGCTCGTACGCAAGAAAACAATTTTCTTCTAGCACCACACAAGTTTGTCAACTAAAATTATATTACAACAAGTTTGGCTTACAAGATGTGCTGTCGAAACTTTCAATGTTCCCTCACACCCTCGGATAAAATGCAAGTAAATGTATTACGCAGTGGAGAGGAAGGGAATTTTCCTTCACCCAATATACTCCTCGTTCGTTTGCAATTTTTCCTTATGGGTAGAGACAAGTGGTCAACATTAGGTGCGTCGTGGGGCGACCAATCATCGGTGACAGTAATGTGTTAGATTGTTGACTCACAGACGACGTAATTTCTTGCCTAGCGTAGAAAACCGAATTTCTTCGTGTATTTCCTGTGATATACAACTGATATTCTGATATTTCTAGTGATATATTGTGACGTGACTGTAATACATTGGTTCCGGCGCCTATATCCAAAAATAGCAAGCAGTATCGAGGAAAATGAAATGACGCATCTCAAAATTGCCGAGTTCTTTGGAATAGGTAATGATACGCCTAATGTGGCTCGATTAATCATCTTATTCGTCGGATAACATATAAAAGGTTGTTTAGTAACCGTTTAAGTAATCTGCGAGTCTCAGGTGCGGCCGGATCTATGGGATAATGTATTCTTTGCGAGGGCACCCGACCCGGCCGGGACTTCTCGCAATTTCCCGCCGCGCAAAACTCGATAACACTGCTCATATTCTATACCAATATCTATGAATTATGGAGATTTTATACAAATCCCCTGCGTACGTGTCTATTGTTTTCCCTTTTAGTTTTAATGTTATTTTCTGTTTGAGATTCTATGGAATTGATGGCGTGCAAGGTGGAAACTAGAAACATGTATAGGAAAAATTCACATGTTAGCTAGCCGTTTCTGCGAAAACAAGACGATTATGTAATGTCACGTAAGGAAACTGGGAACATTTTGCTCTGCCATTCATCTGCAAAAACATTAGATTTTTAAATATATGTTTACTTTAGTAATGTTATTGACATTAGCTGAATATTAAATACAAATTTCTCAACAGTCAGTTTTCTATAGGTACTAGCTATGTTTAGCATATTAATCACTTTAATATGCCGAGGTGAAGCCGCTAAAAGTTTTAACAATACTGTAGCCATTAGCCATATATCAACGTCGAACGAAGAGTCTGATTCGGACGCCAGCAAATTGGGATTAATAACGGTCTAAGAAAGAATTCTCCCACATTTTCTTTTACTGATTAGTTGGAAAGACAAATCGGTGAGTGCGAAAATAGGGAATATTCTTCTCGTGTTTGTGAGGATCATCCTTTCTGTGTGTCTCGTAAATAGTTTAAAGATTTGTAGGAAATAATTCGTCAGAAAACTAATTTTAGAGTCATTAGTTTTAGTCAGTTAGGATCCTTATTTAGAAACTTGATGAATAATATTGTGCGTAGTGAAATGTTGATATTTTGTAAGATAAACGTGTCGCACGGAAACTTAGATGTATCTTATCTTATCTATAATTTGTTAGCTGGGTTAAAATAGTAGCTCGTTTGTTACCTGTGTTTGTTACTGAACTACACGACGTATCATCGTGACATATTTAATACTCTGTTGCTTGCTCTTAAATATCCAATATCTATTAGACATCTTTGTATAATAACTTTGTTGCTATTTTATAGCCATAGTTCAACACTGAGAGAATGGTACACGTTGCAAAGAGAAAATATAAGATCGTGCGTGAATGAATCGTGAATCCATTCACTAAAGCTATGAGCTCCAAAATAAGAACTTACTCATAACAAACATGATAATGGATTTAATTCATAACAATACATATGATAGATGCTACTAAACTTAACATGGTAACAAAGATCTCGTGTGTTAATCAAGCTATTGATCCATTACGATGTCCAACCCCCAATTGAATACAATTTAATTAATTAATTTAATACACTTTAATTAAATAAATATGAGTGATTAGTTGTAGTGATGGTTTTGATAGTGGGTCGAGTTGAAAGGTAAACGGCTACGTCAGCCGTACTGGTGGGATGGTATCTTGCTGGCAAAGAGCCTTGCTTCGTAATCGTTATGGGAGTTCGTTGTGCATATAACACTTTTCAAAACTTATTTTTGGATAGAAAACGTAATGAAATTTTGAAGTGTAATTACAACGTTTTATTACCTAAATTTTTAAGCCCGTCACGGCCATTTGAATAACATAATCCGTCGTGCTCTTGTGGCGTCTGGCGTACTAGCTATACTTGAACAAAATGGTTTGGTACGCGACGACGGAAAGAGACCTGATGGTATGGTATGTCATAGTTGCCTTGGAAAATGGGTAGGCCTTTGGTGTGGGGTGGAACGCAACCTGCGTAGACAACCTCGCGCCATCACATGTTCCAAGTAGGCCATGCTGGCGCTGCTGCTGCACCGCTAGGCTCATGGGCTCCGAGCGCTCGTTCACTATTCCGGGAAATTTCTAAATGGTTAATCGACGTGACCAGAAGGCTGGTTTATTCTTTGCTCAGAGAATCAGCATTGCTATCCAGCGTGGCAATGCTGCCAGCCTTCTGGGCACGTTACCCGATGACATTGATGTGGAGGCATTTTACGACGCCTAAACCTTGGAAATATTTTCAATTTTTAATTTCTTTTTACGGTTTTTGTACATATATTACTTAGACATTAAGATTAGATTATGCTTCATATACTTAGATTATAAAATTATGCTTCTTTTATGTATATAAATATTTTTTTTAAGTATTATTTGCAATGACTTTTACGAAAAACCGAAAGATGGAAATAACTTATACTGAATACAGTAAAACAAACTGACGATGCTACGTGACTATGGTCACAAAAACATCGGGCTGAGCCTTAAAATTTATAAAAAAGTATAAAGTAAACGAACTGCAAAACTGAACACGTTGCAGGACTGGAATTTAAACTAAAAATATAAGCAAAACATTACCGCCGCATTAGGCTAAACACACAAAATAAATGCAGTGCAAATATATGCACTAGAACACCCGGCGCTCCTGCAACACGATTTATAAAACCAACATCCCCTTTTAATATTCTCTGAGCTTCACATCGGCACAAAATCACAAATCCATTGATATTTATCCCAGGGGCATTTTACATCTTATACCGAACGTATTATAAATACATATTATGTGTAATGTATGTATTTGACTCTCGGGAATATGTTTTGGCAAACAGTAAGAAAAGATCTCTTTGTTTGTAATCATCAAACGGAATAAGGCCCTATATTCTACGGAGTAAGGTATAATGTAGAATATGCATTGTGCTATGGATATAACTCTGTAAAGTAAAAATGTTTCATATAATATTCAAGGAAATTGCCATAAGTTTCTTTTGTATCTCTGGCTGTTGATTGGTGTTTATTTTGTTTCGTTTATTAACAAATAATGCTGGTTGGTTCTGTGAATGTTTGCATATTAAGCCTTCACCATAGATAAACGAGGCCTAAACCTTTGTATATTACAGTACCGGTAGACAGAAAGATCTTATTAATCTTAATATATAAAATCCTTGCGTTACTGACTGACTGACAGACACGCTACAGCCGAAACTATTGGGCGCAGGTAACTGAAATTTGGCATGTATGTTCCTTGGAGACCGTAGGGGTGCACTAAGAAGGGATTTCCCGAAATTCCCACGGGATCGGCCAAAACGGGTAAATTTAAAAAAGTGCAGGCAAGTTTAGCTGCTGGATAGACACTGAGCTATTTGGCATCTTCCATATTTTTAGCCAGCCTCCGTGCTGTTCCAGAATTTGAATATTTGATTTATATTTTATCGTGTAGTCTTTATCTTACAAGAAAAATATGTTAGAGAGGACATGAAACTTGCTATATTGGATTAGTTTTTGATCCACTTTTATATGTCAGTTCCCTAGTAAAACACGTGGTTTTAAATGACGAATCTATTTTATTTTATTCCACCGAGCATTTTCATACACGGGCAGTAGATTTTTTTGAATAGCAAGTCTCAAAAACTCTGCTCTACCCACTCGAAAACGTGTTATTAGATTTTTCGTCGAATCTAACCAAAGTTCAATCATCGGCCGCAAATATCACCGCAAGCTTAGACTACGGCCGGTAGCAGGCAGGGTTATATGCAAATCTACAAAAAATGTTCTATTAAAAATTTCTATCGTACGTCTTCTTAAATTAAAAAGAGTTGCGCAGAAGGAGCCATGTGACATAACCATGACTAAAAGTTCGATAATCCACAAGTAATTTTGATAAAAGCTCATTAAGGTCCAAAAGCGCAAGGTCAAAAATATTTCGCCACATTCTTAACAAATACACACGCCATACCTATTTAATGAAAGAACAAATAAAATCTAAACACTTATGAAAACGAACCTAAAATGTAACCTTTAAGAGTAAAACAAATACTAATACGCCGCTTTATTTTGTTTGAAAACACCCGAGGGTGGAGATTATATATGTATGTTTAGTTCCAGGCATATTCTTAGGTAGAAATGTATAATGTATGAAGGACCGGGTAAAATATCGCTTTGCGTGCCTCGGATTAGTTAGGCGGAATATTGCGAGGGCACGTTGATTTACGGACACACCCCATAGTTAGACTATGGTCAGTGGAGCGGGCTGCACCGCTTATTTAAGCCTTTAAGTGACTGCATATTAATGGAGAGCCTCGCTGATTGTTTATCAGCACAATTTCGTGTTGTATACACGTCAGAAATGTGGCTTGGGGATAGTATTCGTGTAATGTGACATGCGATGTCGCTGTTGGTTTTGTTTCTTATTATTTTTTGTTACAGTTTTTTCTAGTATAGGAATGATTTCACTCTGATACTTATTCTGTGCAGTTTTGCAGTTGCATGGAGCAAATCTAGTTTGGGTGGTATTTTATGTAGTGCCAATTAAGACATCCTCATTACAGGGATGAAATCTGTGCAGGAGCTTAATTAAACCCTATACCTACTTAAAACTATTTGAATTGCTTGGTAGCTAAGCGTTCGTGCACCATCCCAAATATTAGAGCAAGTTAATCAAGAGCTAGCTATTGCTATTGGAATAGCTAGCCTTATTAACTGACAAAATATGCTACATCATTAATCATTTTTCCATAGATATCGAATGGAATCGGAGCGATATGTAGCTTCTTATTATACGTCTGTTCAAAATGTATTCATATCACAACTTACCCGGGCGGCATCACAGTAAAACAATACGAAGGAGGAAAACCGTTCAAAAACACACACATTATGCGAGGGGACACCCAAAATAGCTTATACTTTGTATAAAGCCTTAACTATCGTATAACTGAGTAAAGATTTTTATTGGGTATACAAAACGCTTGCGGCCCTGTGCGGATAAGGGATCGGCAAAATGGGTGATATGCATTAAGCGATATGGGGTATCCATATCTGTATATATAAAATCCTTGCGTTACTGACTGACCGACAGACAAGCTACAACCAACACTTCTGGGCGCAGGAAGCTGAAATTTGGCATATATCTTCCTTGGGGACCGTACGGGTGCACTAAGAAGGGATTTCCCGAAATATTCACGGGATCGGTCAAAACAGGTAAATTTAAAAAAATGTGCAGGCGTAGCTGCTGGCGTCCTCTAGTCAATCAATAAAATACTTCATGTACGCTTATCTCCCTGTTATGGAAATATGACATGACGTTACAGTTACTGGATTTTCTACTAAGGAGTAAGTTCATAATGCTTTAGATAACACGATATAAAATACTGTTGTGCTGTATAAAAATATTACATTTTTTTTTTATTTATGATTATTTTCTTGAATTGTTAATTATCACTTGTCCCATGCCTCGGAGAGCACGTTAAGCCGTCGGTCCCGGTTGTCATGAAGATCTTTGACAGTCGTTACAGGGCGTCAGTACCTTCTAAATAAACTGACACTAGTCTAAACCATGGAACATCGCTATCCCTTCGGGTTGCGGAGGTCAGACAAGCAGTCGCTCTGTGGAAAAGCTAATATTCAGCCAAATCCGGTTAGAATAATAAGCGGACCCCGGGTTGAAATTGGGATAACGCTAGGAGAAAGATTTATGATTATTTTCTACCAGAAGCAAAACATGAAAACATGTTTAAAATAAATTGAACACAGTTAGCACCTAGTTACAAAGTCAACTCAAGAGCAAACTAATATGATTAACACATCAACCATTAACAAATAGAACATCAACTCAAAGATTTTATGCCCTTTACCCCAGGCCGTAAACTTGGCGAATGGAACTGCCGAATTTATGAATACAGAATCACGTAAACAAAAAGTATATTCTGGAAACCATTTTAAATTCATTATGCAGGCAATCATTTGGTTGGCGTTCGCGTTTATGAATATACTCTTGTGTTGAGCTGTTAGTACGAAAAATATTTGATTCCGTGATTTTGCACGTAATTGGCATAGTACGTTGATTTATTTACTAACGAAAAGCAATATACGAAGTTGAATTTCAGTGGCAATTTTGCCAAACAAAATTAAATTTTGCTTTTACTTTTTTATGTATTACCTTTATTTGTTAGTTAATTAAGTAAAGAAATTATTGTTTTAATTTATGTGTGAATAGCTACTTACTTATAGTTAGTTTTAATGCAAAACCTTACAATAAATTTAAGGTCATCAGATTTAAAGCTTCAGTATCTATCACTAAAACTTCTTCTCGTTCTACAAAATACATGTATTAATTATGTGTATGTATGTATATGTTTAAGTATGTATATGTAGGGGAAAGGTGTACGAGATGATCCATTGAGGGAAGATGATCCTTTTATATTGCAACGAAACTAGTAGTGCCACCTAATTGTGTTTATTGGTAAAATGTAGTCCCTAATATTCCCCCGCCTTAGTCAATCGT
The DNA here is from genome assembly GCA_944739405.2 of Euclidia mi. Taxonomy (NCBI): domain Eukaryota; kingdom Metazoa; phylum Arthropoda; class Insecta; order Lepidoptera; family Erebidae; genus Euclidia; species Euclidia mi. The sequence continues at coordinate 101,547,980 of OX123183.2, read as the reverse complement.
AATGGCGCCTTGAGCGACGGTCGATTTTTTGAGGACGAAAACAGTAATTTCGCCACTGTGATCTAAGGTAAGGTTGACTTTAAGATTGTGTACCTAATGTGTTCTAACGTACTTTATTGACGTGGTTGATGTATTAGTTAGCTTTGTATATTACTCTATTTTGAATTTTTAGCAGCATGGAAACAGTTGAAACCACACATGTTATGTTATCGATCATTGAATAAAAAAGTTTATGTTGGTGCAAGATGATTATGTTATTGGTGTACAAGACGATCTGTGTGGATCATCTTGTACAACGTTAATATCATCATATTGACTATGTATTACAGAAACATTTTAACCATTTGTGTTATTGTATTTCTTTAAAAGCGATTATCCGTATGAATTCACATGGGGTTGGTGTAAAGTAACGCCAGGAAACAGGCGCTTAGAACTATACATTTTTGTTTTTATTTCATTTATACTTATTTGTTAAAATTGATGAGGATTTTTTTCCGTCATATTGATTTTGAGAAGTTAGATTTGCTTGACTAGATTAGCTGTTTTAGACGATAAATTATTTACCTACCTACTTTAAAAGATTATTTAATGTTGTTAAACGTTTACTTGACCACAGATCTCATACAATGTGATTATTGTTTCCTTCTTTAATTATAATGGAGACTAACAGACTTGATTAAAGATAGTAAACCCTAATAATGACTTTATTGAGGTAATTCTGCTATAACCTATGATAATCTCAAATGGAGTGGGTGCATATGGGCACATGATCCTGAAATCATCTTGCCCTTACCGCAGGGATCATCTTGGACACCGGGCTGTACAATAAAACGTTTAAAAAAAAACGGTGTTTATAACAATAAAACATAAAAAAAAAATATTTTTTGAGTATGACAACAATTAGATAGATATTAGAAATTTACTATGGATAAACGTATTTATATCTGCAATAAGTAGAATATCATTTATACAACAAGCATTCTCCCTTAAGTGAATCATCTCGTACACCTTTCCCCTATATATGTCTATCATTTATTATCATATTATAGGACTGAATATATGTAAGTATATTAAGTATATATATAATATAATATAGCTTTGTTTACTGGTACACATGCAACTACCGATTTTCTCCTACCAATAATATTTCCATCCAAAGGTTGCCTGGTAGAAATCGCTTCCAGCGATAAGGTCGCCCTTTGTACTCTACTTAGTTATAAGATTTCTAATGCTTTTTAATGTGTACAATAAGTGTAAAATAAATAAAAATAAATTCTATAACAAAATTAATCTTTATGTCGTTACGTAATACTCAAACTTCAGTGAAGGATGTGCTGATTGAGTCCAAAGACTACGAACCTTGGACAAATTCAGCAGAGTGAGACGGTCTGATAAATCAAAGTAATGTAGTGAAAAAGCCACGTTTCGCGTCACAGCCCCGAGCGAAATTTTCAAATTTGTCTCCGTAATGCTCACTGGGCTGAAAGCCGCTACACAACCACGGATTGGGTAACATAGGTTCTATCGCGATAGGGGAACTGGTACTTTGTCTAGATTTCTTTTTCGTTTTTCACACGTTATTGGAGCTTTTGGCCAACGCCGTGCGAGCAATACGTTTGAAAGCCTTATTGACTCCGTCGATTTTGTGCAAAAAAATATACTATACTCTACAATTGGATAGCAGGGCAGCAATACCAACAGACTGCCATGCAGAGGGTATCGGGTTCGAATCCACGGCGCGCACTAATGAATTTTCGGAGTTATGTGCGTACAGCGTATTGAATTGATAATTATCGCTTGTCCCGTGCCTTGGAGAGCACGTTAAGCCGTCGGTCCCGGCTGTCATGAAGATCTTTGACAGTCGTTATAGGGCGTCAGTACCTCTAAAATAAACTGACACTAGTCTAAACCATGGAATATCGCTATCCCTTCAGGTTGCGGAGTTCAGATAGGCAGTCGCTCCGTGGAAAAAGCAAATATTCAGCCAAATTCGGTTAGACTAGAAAGCGGACCCCGGGTTGAGACTGGAATAACGCTAGGCGGATGACTTTACAATTGGATAGCAGATATACGGATGATGATGATGATGGTTAAAAATACCATTATGATTCAAGCAGTTATTGAATTTCATAACCCAATAGAAGTTGACGCGTAGACCACTCCACCCCATCTAACATCCATCAACAGCGATCCCGCCGATTTCACTTTATACAAACTTTAATATTTAAAAAGAAAACTGTTATTTCAGTCGGGGCTCTTGGGAGATATTAAATATAATATTTATCTCAGCACTAGAGGACGCCAGCAGCTACGCCTGCATTTTTTTTTAATTTACCCGTTTTGGCCGATCCCGTGGGAATTTCGGGAAATCCCTTCTTAGTGCACCCCTACGGCCCCCAAGGAACATACGTACCAAATTTCAGCTTCCTGCGCCCAATAGTTTCGGCTGTAGCGTGTCTGTCAGTCAGTCAGTAACGCAAGGATTTTATATATTAAGATAACATGTTTGACTTGTTTATTTGTGTTATTAATGGATGGGTAACTTACTCTAGACTCAGTTTGATGTATTACAGAAATAGAAAATTTTATTTAATCCAATTCGTCAAATGTCGCCGCTGAATATTTACAAGCTGGTCTATTTTTAGGGTGAACTTTTCAGACAGTGTTTAACTGGTTCGATGTAAATTTCGTCCCTGTCGTTAAAAAAATACAGGCTGTTGGGTTTCGACTAATTTGTATAGATCTAACGCACTGAAGGCAATGCGGGTAAGTACTAGACAGAAATAGATGACACAAGAATAATATTTTGAAGATGAAATATATTTTGTTACTAGCTGTTGCCCGAGGTTTCACCTGTGTCCTGAGGGAACTACTTCGCGTGCCCGGTTAATTTACAACCTAAGTTACTCCTTGGTACATCAGCTATCCGCCAGTGAAAGACCCGTCAAAATCGGTCCAGCCGTTCCAGAGATGAGCGAGAACAAACAGACGGACAGACAGACAGACAGACAAACAAACAAAAATTGTAAAAAATGTCATTTCGGTATATGTACCGTGTATAGGTACATCCATATGCATTTAGTAAAAAGCGGTTATTTTATTATTACAAACAGACACTCCAAATTTATTAATGTGTGTTCAGATATGTGCATTGTGCATTGTGTACATCACCAAGTTATGCAAAATGCGGTCATTTTCCTATAAAAATGATAAAACCGCAACATTTTTCGTAAAATTTCTAGCATGGGCGCCACCTCAGTATTGTAATTGAATATAGGTTTCAATACTGCTTAGAAGACTTTGAAAACAGAGCAAGGAAACACAGAGAACTCAGCTATGACACCTAGGTGACCCCTGTGCTAGCACAGGGGTCTTCATAGAAAATTGTAGTATTATGTTAAGAGATTATTATCTAAGGGACGCTTACTTTTTACCTGGGCAGACCTCTTAAAATAGAATGAGAAAACAAATAATGACATAAACGACGCTGGAAATTCGAAAGCCTTAGTTACTAAAGTAAGGCCAGATAAAATCGATAAAGAATATAAACAACTGTCAGCGATTCATAAAATTTTGTCAATAAAAGAACATATCCAAACTTGAAATGTTGCCGTTTTTTTTGTTATTTTAATTATAATCATGTTTATCTAAAAGAAAAAAAAATTCGCTCTAAATTTTTTTGGAAATCATATAGCATTCCACTTTACGGGCACGTGGAAAGAAATTTGAGACAAACATTTATGAGATAATACAATATCAAAACAGGATTAATTATCAGCGGCGATTTTAACAATAAATAGTAATAACAAATTGTTTGAATGTATTCTGTTTTTCCTTAAGATTTGAAAAGTAATAAATTTTACAAACATTCGGACACAACCCAAACTCAAAACATCTACTATGGATCACACACAGTGGTGTCCTCTATGAAGATCAAGACCATGTCATTGAGCGCAGTGTTAAACAGCAAGACCGCTTAATACTGCCTGCCAACGGAAGCGCAGGAAAGCACACCTGTGTCAATACAACCAATAGAGAGGCACAAAGACAGCTGAGGCTCATTTACGCTTTTCCTATTAGTTGAATTGACACAGCACCGCTTCTCGTCGCTTCGGTAGAGACAACCTACCTACTGCGCTACCAGTGCAATTTATGTCTTCAAGTGATAATTACATTTTTCTATCGCCTCCTCGAATTATCTTTAGTATTAATAATAATTTTTTCTCTTCCTATCTTCTAAATGATGTCGTCTTTATTTTTCCTGTACCGCCTAATTCGGTAAGCTTTTCCCCGCCCACCATACTTCCCGTTTCATATTGAGCTACGTACTCAAAGCCGTAATGGACTGCCCTCGAACATAAGATGCGTCGGCTTATCGTAACGGCCCTGGCTTTTGCCCTGATTTATTGTGTTTACACCTGCACCTTATATCGGTTCCTATAACGGTCATTTTCTGAAGGTTTTCCACTGTCCTAAAATGATTGATGTTATAAGCAATTTTGAATATTTATGTGACTTGAATCGGAGTAGGTACTTAGTAATTTTAGTGGCATTTTAACATGAGTTGGTCACAATACAGTTTCAAGAAAAGGCCCGACAAGCAAATACTTTGTACAGAACGTGGTCACTAAAAGTCAAAACTTTATCAATTTAGAAACATGCGGTGCTCTCGTTGTCGGCGATTCCTTATTTTCTTATTCTTAACCAGCCCATAGCAGCAGTATCTATAATTTTCTGATACTGATTCACTCATTGTCATTTGCTTCCTCAGGTCGAAAATGTTAGAATCCACGGCGCACACTACTGATTTTTCGGAGTTATGTGCGTTTTGAATTGTTAATTATCGCTTGTCCCGTGCCTCGGAGAGCACGTTAAGCCGTCGGTCCCGGCTGTCATGAAGATCTTTGGCAGTCGTTATAGGGCGTCAGTACCTCTAAAATAAACTGACACTAGTCTAAACCATGGTATACCGATCCGATCGGACAGGCAGTAGCTCCGTGGAAAAGCTAATATTCAGCCAAATCCGGTTAGACTAGAAAGCGAAACCCAGGTTGAAACTGGGATAAAGCTAGGAGAATGATAATCATTTCATACCAAATTTACCAACATATTCCAAAACTATTTTCTACAGTTTTGAGAAAGTAAACCTGAAAGCATACGACCTACTTTCCAGCTGTCCAGAAAATTGACACAAAGTTATAGTTATAATACTCATGACAAAGGCTAAGGAAAAATGAGAAAATTACCAAATTCTAATTATGAATGTAATTATTTACTTGACAAACTTTGTCTCTGCCTAGTACAAAGGTACGATACCCCAGGGCAAGCCCTTTCCTGCTCTTGTCTTTTTATTTGACAACCTGATTAATAAAGAAGACTTTAAGTTTTACTTTGTTTTAATTGGATAAAGGAGTTTTTTAAGATGCTTTTCCGTCTTCTACAGATGTGTAATTAAAAATATATTTAATATTTTTCCTGGAGTGATAGAAATATAGATTCACCATATTTAAATTTAATTAAGTGAGACTGAATTCAGTACGATCACTTTGAGAGAGTCCACACGTTCTTAATAAGGTATGAAACTATCTTCCAGGTTTAACACTACAAAATTTCAATTTCAGTTAACTTAGAAACAGAGTATCACAATAATAGGTACATTAGGTTACAAACGTTTTAGAGAGTATTCCAATTTGTGGTTATGTGTAGTTATATGTAAAAAATAAAATATAAATTAATAAGGCATTATAAATAGAAGGCAAAGTTCAAATCTCTACGAAATGACAGAATCAAATCATTTAACATTTCCATAGAACCTCAACCATTAATTCAAATCCAAATCCAAAACAGGCCAAAGGTACAACAATAACATCCATTATCGCAAACTCAAACTAAGCCAGCGAACTAATAACGAAGAAATGAAATCTATTCAGAAACTTATCTAATTAGACCAGAGTCAAACTATTATTCTAAGGTAGGTTTGTTTAGCATTTAACTGGTAATAGGTGGATAAACAAGGGTAGGTATAGTTATATTCAATAGGTTGAGGCATAAAGGCGTTCGGTCCCAAATCTCGCGACGTGATAAGCCTTACAATGGCCGCGATGCCACCCTGTCTGCCTTTGAGTTAGGCACAGCTTCCAGTCTCCAAGATAATTGACTTTAGTGTATACGGACGTATGTAACGGTTAATCTCGTAAGGATAGAAGTCGAACACGTTTTTGATAATTGGTATTTGATTTTAAATTTTAAACTCCAGCTAATCAGGGTTTCACACCTGGTGAGCTGCCAAGACATATTATATTATATTATTTTGTTAGCTTTTATTTATGTTTTGCTTCTGTGAAATCACCAGCAGGAAAAAAATCCGATGAAAGATGAAAACAAACCATACATACTTAGACAAATAGACATAGGATGGATTATTTAATAAGACGCTGATGTCACCAATGCTTTCATGTCATTAAAATATGGAGTCAATCAAGCTAGATCAGACAAATATTAATAATTATGGCAAATCCATTTCAAATCTCAAGTAGAAGCACTTCCAAAACACGAAAGGCAGGCAAATACGAAAATTAATAAAATCTAATTAGAATACATATCAATAACGTGTGCCGAGAAAATTAATTCACGTCTTGTCGCGCTACGTAAAGGCAAGCGAGAGAGCGGAGCTTTCAAAGGGCCAGATTAAAGTGCTCAAAGGTGTTGTGAAAAGCACCGCACCTCAGGCTCGTACGCAAGAAAACAATTTTCTTCAAGCACCACACAAGTTTGTCAACTAAAATTATATTACAACAACTTACAAGATGTGCGGTCGAAACTTTCAATGTTACCTCACACCCTTGGATAAAATGCAAGTAAATGTATTACGCAATGGAGAGGAAGGGAATTTTCCTTCATCCAATATACTACTCGTTCGTTTGCAATTTTTCCTTATGGGTAGAGACAAGTGGTCAACATTAGGTGCGTCGTGGGGCGACCAATCATCGGTGACAGTAATGTGTTAGATTGTTGACTCACAGACGACGTAATTTCTTGCCTAGCGTAGATATCCCAATTTCCCCGTGTATTTCTTGTGACATACAACTGATATTCTGATATTTCTAGTGATATATTGTGACGTGACTGTAATACATTGGTTCCGGCGCCTAAATCCAAAAATAGCAAGCAGTATCGAGGAAAATGAAATGACGCATCTCAAAATTGCCGAGTTCTTTGGAATAGGTAATGAGACGCCTAATGTGGCTCGATTAATCATCTTATTCGTCGGATAACATATAAAAGGTTGTTTAGTAACCGTTTAAGTAAGCCTTTACTGCGAGTCTCAGGTGCGGCCGGATCTATGGGATAATGTATTCTTTGCGAGGGCACCCCGACCCGGCCGGGACTTCTCGCAATTTCCCGCCGCGCAAAACTCGATAACACTGCTCCTATTCTATACCAATATCTATGAATTATGTAGATTTTATACAAATCCCCTGCGTACGTGTCTATTGTTTTCCCTTTTAGTTTTAATGTTATTTTCTGTTTGACATTCTATGGAATTGATGGCGTGCAAGGTGGAAACTAGAAACATGGATAGGAAAAATTTACATGTTAGCTAGCCGTTTCTGCGAAAACAAGACGATTATGTAATGTCACGAAAGGAAACTGGGAACATTTTGCTCTGCCATTCATCTGCAAAAACATTAAATGTTTGAATGTATGTTTAGTAATGTTATTGACATTAGCTGAATATTAAATACAATTTTCTCAACAATCAGTTTTCTATAGGTACTAGCTATGTTTAGCATATGAATCACTTTAATATGCCGAGGTGAAGCCGCTAAAAGTTTTAACAATAATGTAGCCATTAGCCATATATCAACGTCGGACGAAGAGTCTGATTCAGACGCCAGCAAATTGGGATTAATAACGGTCTAAGAAAGAATTCTCCCACATTTTCTTTTACTGATTAGTTGGAAAGACAAATCGGTGAGTGCGAAAACAGGGAATATTCTTCTCGTGTTTGTAAGGATCATCCTTTCTGTGTGTCTCGTAAATAGTTTAAAGATTTGTAGGAAATAATTAGTCAGAAAACTAATTTTAGGGTCATTAGTTTTAGTCAGTTAGGATCATTATTTATAATGTTGGTGAATAATATTGTGCGTAGTGAAGTGTTGATATTTTGAAAGATTAACGCGTATTATCTTATCTATAATTTGTTACCTAGGTTTAAAATAGCAGCTCGTTTGTTACCTGAGTTTGCTTCTACACGACGTATTTTCGTGACATAATACTCTGTTGCTTGCTCTTAAATGCCCAATCTCTATTATAGATCTTTGTAAATTTATTGTCAATTTATAGCCATAGTTGAACATTGAAAGAATGGTTCGCGTTGCAAAGAGAAAATATGATATCGTGCGTGAATGCGTCGTGAATCCATTCACTAAAACATGAGCTTTAAAATAGAAACTAACACATAACAAAAATGATAATGCATTTGATTCATAACCATACATATGGTAGATGCTACTAAACTTGACATGGTAACAAAGATCTAGTGTGTTAATCAAGCTATTGATCTATTACGATGTCCAACCCCCAATTGAATACACTTTAATTAATTAATTTGATACACTTTAAAAATGGAAGATTTTGAAGACCAAATGACCTCAAATAATATAACATTTCGCAAAAATAGAGCCAATATATCCATTGATTCGATGGACCTATTGTACACTTCACCAACATCCAATCTTCAGTCTAGAAGCCTACTTGACCAACCATGCTCTGATGGCTTAGAAATGTATAAAGAAAAAATTGAAAAACTTGAAAACGAGCTACAAATTGCACACAAAGAAATTGAAAATTTGATCCTGGAAAATAGCAAACTCAAACAGGAAAAAACATGCCAACAAAGACAAATATCACACCTAAAAGAAATATACCAAGGATCACCAAACTTAACTCATTCCATACAGAAAAAGAAAATACCAAAAAAAGGATGCAAGAAAAATTTACTAAATGAAATTAATAAAGAAAACCAAGGATGTTCAAACACAATTCCACCTATAGAAATGACCACAAATCCATCTACACAAACAAACATAGGCCCTGTACAACCAAACACTGACCTGGAGAATTCTATAAACTGCGAAAACTTTGAAATAGAAACGGACTTAATGTGTAAAGAACAACTAACGAACACAAAAGAAATTTTAAACAGTACGCCAATAGCTAAGAAAAAACAGGAAAAGTCACCAAAAATGATAACACCTGATAGGCCAAAAATAGTATTATTGGGAGACGAATATGTTAGAGGATTATCAACCCATCTTATCGAGAGCAGGAGAAATGGATGGAACAATAAATATACTGTTTCTGCGATGAGTAAGCCTGGAGCTGATAGCTCACAAATATTAAGCAGCATAGATGAACTGGTAACAACCCTGACTAACAATGATATTGTTATAATATCAGTAGGCTCTAATGATAAACAACCTTTCAAATTGTTATCTGAATTAAGTATAGCTTTAAATAAATTAAAAATATGTGAACAGATATATATATTGAAAATTAAGTATAATCGATCCTTAAATGAAAAACTTTTAAATAATAATGTAAAATTATTGACGAAAAACTTTAAAAATTGTAGATTTATTGATATTTATGAAACAAATGATTATAAACATAACAAAACGTATTTTAAAGGAGCTATTATTAATTATAGAAATTATATAAGGTCATTTTGTTTTAAAATTAATATTGAAATAGACTATCTACAGTACAATACAAAGTTTCTCAAAAATAAACTATCTGAAATTACCCAAAAACAAAAACATTGTACAAAATATCATCAACAAACCATATTACATTATTATAAACCCATAAATACTGGCCTGACCTTAACTAGGAGACATGAAACTAATACTATATTAAATCTAAATTCTACTCTTAACCATACAGATAAAACACAAAATAATTGTTCCTTTCGTGAATAAATTTCTAATATTATACCAAAATATACAAAGTTTTAAAAATAAAAGTGACCTACTAGAATCAATATTAGATGAAAACACGATAAATATACTCTGCCTATCTGAAACGTGGATCACTGAATCAAAAAAGGATCTATTGGCATTGGAAGGGTTCAATCTAACTGCGTCATATTGCCGCAAAAGTCGTGTAGGCGGCGGTGTAGGTATATTCTTAAAAGACAATCTGGAGTACAAAACACGACCTGATATTACCGATCTAAGTGTTGAACATATATTTGAAACATGTGCTATAGAAATAATAACAATGAACCTTTTGCTGATTGTAATATATTGGCCTCAAAAAAATAGAGGAGTTGATATATTCTACACTTCTTTGGAGAAGCTATTAAAAATAATATCTGTAAAAGATTCACGTAAAAACATACTAATAGGTGGGGACTTCAACGTTAATATTTTGAAAAAAAATGTGTCATCTTATACACTTCTCAATATAATGACAAGCTATAATCTCCAACAAATGGTAACAAAACCTACTAGAGTAACTTTTAAAACAGCCACATGTTTAGATCTAATATTCTCTAACATTCCAAAAAAATTTAATATCGACATAATTGATTATGGACTATCTGACCATAAAGGGATTTTATGCATGTTACAATCTCATACCACCTCTATAGACACTGAAAAATGCTGGCATATATTCAAAAGGAAATTTAACAAACACAACATTTCTACTTTCAAAACTAAACTAAGCGAATTAAATTGGAATAACATTATAAATACTAACAAAAATTGTAACGAAAACTACACTTCATTTCACAATAGTTTAAAAATATTATTAGACCTGTATATTCCAAAAAAACGGGTAAAATCTAAAAACTTACTTTCAAAAACGTGGCTGACCAAAGGAATAAAAATATCGTGTAAACATAAGCGGCTACTAAAAATACTAACCACAAAAAATAACAATCTAGTATTATACAGACATTACAAAAGATATGAGAAAACACTTAAGAAAACAATATTAACATCAAAAAAAATACAATACATAAAAAGAATCGAAAAATCGGATAATAAGATTAAGACAATGTGGCAAATAATAAAAGAGCGTACAAACAAAATATCAACAAAATTGAGAAAAAATATAACTTTAAATGTTGCTAACAAATCAACGGATGATGCCAACTTAATCGCAAACACCTTTAACAATTACTTTGTTTCAGTAGGAACTTTGGGGAATCAATATACGCAACAAGGTAGTGAAAGCCCTTCAGGTAGTTCAGCATTAATTTCTAGTGAAAATAGTATCTACTTTACACCAGTAGATCCGTACGAAATAAAATTTATAATTAAAAATCTAAAGAGTAAACATAGCTATGGTCATGATGAAATTCCACCAGTGCTCGTAAAGGCATGCTCAGATGAATTAATGATGCCATTAACCACTCTGATCAACCAATCTCTAGAAGAAGGAATAGTACCCGACCTACTAAAAATATCCATAATAAAACCAATATTTAAAAAAGGTGACAAGTCTGATGTTGGGAACTATCGTCCAATAGCACTATTGTCCACATTTTCAAAAATATTTGAGACTGTAGTATCGAAACGCTTATATAACTACTGCGAAAAATTTAAAATATTTAGTGAGTGTCAAAACGGATTTAGAAAACATAAATCAACAACACTAGCGGTCTACAAGTACATTCAAGAGGCATTAAATATAATAAATAAAAAAGAATATGCTATTGGAGTGCTATTAGACATGAGTAAAGCATATGACCGAGTATCATACAAAATATTATTAGACAAATTATATTCTATAGGTGTGAGAGGAATAGCACACGACTGGTTTACTTCATATTTAAAAAATCGAATTCAATATGTTGAGGTAGAGCACCTCTCACAGGCTGGCCAAATTACACATATCAGATCGCGAAAAGCTAACATCACCATGTCTATACCACAGGGCAGCGTATTGGGATGTGTTTTATTTTTAATTTATATAAATGACCTACCAAAAGTAATTGATGCTCATACTGTTCTGTTTGCAGATGACATATCCATAATACTACCGTGTAAAAATAATTTGAACTTAAATTCTATATTAAATTTAACATTTTCAAAAATAGATAAATGGATGACTGATCACAACTTAGGACTGAACTTCAATAAAACCAAACTGATGCAATATAGACCTTATCAAAAGAAAGAACTTGATATAGATTACTCATATAATAATGTAAAAATACAATGTGTAGACCAATTCCCATTATTAGGCTTAACTATAGACACCTTTATAAATTGGAAGGCACATATCCAAAGCATTTCAAATAAAATGTCAAGATTCACATATGCACTACTTGAACTAAAAAAATCAACAAACTTCAAAACTGCCTTGACAGCATACTATGCCTATGCCCACTCGTGGCTCAATTACGGGATCATTCTATGGGGCAATAGTGTGGATGCAGAAAAACTTTTTATACTGCAGAAAAGATGTATTAGAATAATAGCTAATATATGTCTCACAGAAAGCACCAAACCACACTTTATCAAATTCAGAGTTCTCACTTTGACAAGTATGTACATATTAGAAATTTGTAAATTTGTTCGAAAGCATCCATCACTGTTTCCTCTGGTAAGCGATCAACGCCCACAACAACGTTACCTTCGACCTTCAAATAAACTAGCAATACCAAGTTCTACCTTATCTAAATTTCATGCAGGTCCCCTAGCTATGTGCGTAAAAATTTATAATAACATTCCAAATACAATAAGGAGTACAGAAAATGTAAATAAATTTATAAATAAACTTAAAATATACCTGATAGAAAAATGTTACTACAGCATAAATGAATATTTAACTGACAAATAAAATTATTCCCAATAGTAAAAAAGCAACTAATAATGTACTTATAGAATATTAAAGCTCCTTTTGACCACTTTTGTGATGAGTATAATCATAATTTTCTTATAATATGATAGGTAATAGATAATTATGTTACCTTGTCTAATGTGTTGGTTGTAATTTATATTGAATATTAATTTATTAATTTAAAAAATTAATTTATAATTGTATAATAATTTATGAATTTGATTATTTTGCTATGCCCTAACAGGGTCCATAATGACACCTAATTTTAAGATTTATCATCTAATGTACCTACATTGTGGAATTGCAAATAAAGAATATGAATATGAATATGAATATGAAAAATAAATATGAGTGATTTATTGTAGTGATGGTTTTGATAGTGTGTCGAGTTGAAACGGCTACGTCAGCGTCTGCGTGGTAGCTTGCTGGTAAAGAGCCTTGCTTCGTAAGCGTTATGGGATTTCATTGTGCATAAAACACTTTTCAGAACTTATTTTTGGATAGAAAACGTAATGAAATTTTGAAGTGTAACTACAACGTTTTATTACCTAAATTTTTAAGCCCGTCACGCCCATTTCAATAACATAATCCGTCGTGCTCTTGTCGTGTCTGGCGTACCAGCTATACTTGAACAAAATGGTTTGGTACGCGACGACGGTAAGAGACCTGATGGTATGTTATTGTTGCCTTGGAAAATGGGTAGGCCTTTGGTGTGGGACGCAACCTGCGTAGACACCCTCGCGCCATCACATGTTCCAAGCAGGCCATGCTGGCGCTGCTGCTGCAGCGCTAGGCTCATGGGCTCCGAGCGCTCGTTCACTATTCCGGGAAATTTCTAAACGGTTAATCGACGTGAGCAGAAGGCTGGTTTATTCTTTGCTCGGAGAATTAGCATTGCTATCCAGCGTGGCAATACTGCCAGCCTTCTGGGCACGTTACCCGATGAAATTGATGCGGAGGTATTTTACGACGCCTAAACCTTGTAAATATTTTCAATTTTTATCTTTTGACAGTTTTTGTACATATACTACTTAGACATTAAGATTAGATTATGCTTCATATAGTAAATACTAGAGGACGCCAGCAGCTACGCCTGCATTTTTTTTAATTTACCCGTTTTGGCCGATCCCGTGGGAATTTCTGTGTCTGTCAGTCAGTCAGTAACGCAAGGATTTTATATATTAAGAAGATTATAAAATTATGTGTCTTATGTATATAAATAATTTTTTAAAGTATTATTTGCAATGACTTTAAGCAATGAAAAACCGAAAGATGGAAATCATTAATACTGAATACAGTGAAACAAATTAAGGATCCTACGTGACTATGGTCACTAAAACATCGGGCTGAGCCTTAAAATTTACAAAAAATTATAAAAAGTATAAAGGAAGTAAACGAACTGCAAAACTGAGCACGTTGCACGACTAATTTAAATAACTACAAATATAAGCACAAAATTACAGCCGCATTAGGCTAAACATACAAATAAGTGCAGTGCAAATATATGCACTGGAACACCCGGTGCTCCTGCAACGTTCTATAAAACCAACATCCCCTTTTAATATTCTCTGAGCTTCACATCGGCAGAAAATCACAAATCCATTGATATTTATCCCAGGGGCATTTTACATCTTATACCGAACGTATTATAAATACATATTATGTGTAATGTACCTATGTATTTGACTCTCGGGAATATGTTTTGGCAAACAGTAAGAAAAGATCTCTTTGTTTGTAATCATCAAACGGAATAAGGCCCTATGTTCTACGGAGTAAGGTATAATGTAGAATATGCATTGTGCTATGGATATAACTCTGTAAAGTAAAAATTTTTCATCATATAATATTCAAGGAAATTGCCATAAGTTTCTTTTGTATCTCTGGCTGTTGATTGGTGTTTATTTTGTTTCGTTTATTAACAAATAATGCTGGCTGGTTCTGTGAATGTTTGCGTATTAAGCCTTCACCATAGATATAATAAACAAGGCCTTAACCTTTGTATATTACAATACCGATAGACAGAAAGGTCTAATTAATCTTAATATATAAAATCCTTGCGTTACTGACTGACTGACAGACACGTTACAGCCGAAACTATTGGGCGCAGGAAGCTGAAATTTGCCATGTATGTTTCTTGGGGACCGTAGGGGTGCACTAAGAAGGGATTTCCCGAAATTCCCACGGGATCGGCCAAAACGGGTAAATTTAAAAAACTGCAGGCGTAGCTGCTGGCGTCCTCTAGTTTACAATAAAAATCTAGAACAATATTTTAAAGTGCAAAAATAGACACTGAGCTATTTGGCATCTTCCATATTTTTAGCCAGCCTCCGTGCTGTTCCAGAATTTGAATATTTGATTTATATTTTATCGTGTTGTCTTTATCTTACAAGAAAAATATGTTAGAGAGGACATGAAACTTGCTTTGTATGAATCGGCAATGAATAGATATTGGATTAGTTTTTGATCCACTTTTATATGTCAGTTCCCTAGTAAAACACGTGGTTTTAAAAGACGAATCTATTTTATTTTATTCCACCGAGCATTTTCATACACGGGCAGTAGAATTTTTTGAATAGCAAGTCTCAAAAACTCTGCTCTACCCACTCGAAAACGTGTTATTAGATTTTTCGTCGAATCTAACCAAAGTTCAATCATCGGCCGCAAATATCACCGCAAGCTTAGACTACGGCCGGTACCAGGCAGGGTTATATCACAGTATAAAGACATACAGTGGTTTGACGCCTTTGATCTCGTAGAAAAAGCCGATAACGTCTAGACAAGGGTAAGGAGGCTAGGGCTGCCACATGTAAAAATACCTAATTATTCAAACACCGTCTATTTATTTTATAAAAATATTACAATTGCTACGCTACATGAATATTATAGTGTAAATCATTATTTATTAATTTTATTATATTACAATAATTAACGATAAATAATTATTATAATACAGTTTGCATTTTTTCGTGCGGTGACAGCTTTGCATACAAAGTGTCAGTCAGCATCTATTTCATCCTGCAAGTGTCGTGGGAGGCGGTTAAGGATATGAAGCATTTTTTCAGATATACTAGATCGTTATCGTACAAACCAAGCTAAAATAAAGCGATTGACATAGCGCTCGTTTAATGGATGGGCAACCATGGTATCAGCTTGCAGAGCCTATGTTATCGATATGACGTATTTTGCAGATCTATTTTCGAGCAAACTACGTTAAGATAAAGCAATAGACATCAAGGTCATTTTATGGATGGGTGACCGGGCTATGAGATTACTGAGATCATGTGTAAAACACACATATAAAAGGGGACCAATAATATGGTTATTTTTTAGCTAGGACGCGCCGTTACCAAGACACACATGAATTTTTGATAGGTACTTACCTAATACGAAGGTACTAGGTACTCATTGCATGAAATTAAAATCACGCTTGAATCGAATATTACCTTACAACGCTCATTTTCTTACGTCTGCCATGTTGTTTACGTACAGTAATTACTACTTTATTCTGTGACTAGAGGACGCCAGCAGCTACGCCTGCTTTTTTTTTAATTTACCCGTTTTTGTCGATCCCGTGGGAATTTCGGTAAATCCCTTCTTAGTGCGCCCCTGCGGTTTCCAAGGATTATACATGCCAAATTTCAGCTTCCTGCGCCCAATAGTTTTGGCTGTAGCGTGTCTGTCAGTCAGTCAGTAACGCAAGGATTTTATTTATTAAGATTTGGCCAGACATGAGATATTGTAAAAAGTTTGTAGATTAGTAGGTACGTGCACATTATTTTAAGTGGTTATAGGTACATACATTTCAAAATATAAATAATTATAATAAATGCAATATTCATTTTGGTGTAAATAATTGATGATATCGCTGATTTTTTAAATCCTTATTATGTTAATCTTTAAGCAGCATGAAGAATTGCAATGTCTCACAGCACAAGTCGTATGCACCATCTTAATTAATATTCATAAGCAAATAAATAAGTAACGAACAAAAAACAAGCACGCGCCAGCCCCGAAAAACATGTACCTAGTTAGGAACTAAGACGATATACGTAAGTAGGTACCGCTCTTCCCGCGTCTCACCTCTTGCCCCCCGCACGATTGACCCGTCTAGACGCGTTCGTCGAACGACTGTATGGATTATTTGACTGTGGTTATATGCATATCTACAAAAAATGTTCTATTAAAAATTTATATCGTACGTCTTCTTAAATTAAAAGGAGTTGCGCAGAAGGAGCCATGTGACATAACCATGACTAAAAGTTCGATAATCCACAAGTAATTTTGATAAAAGCTCATTAAGGCCCAAAAGCGCAAGGTCAAAAATATTTCGCCACATTCTTAACAAATACACACGCCATACCTATTTAATTAAAGAACAAATAAAATCTTAACACTTATGAACGAACCTAAAATGTAACCTTTAAGAGTAAAACAAATACTAATACGCCGCTTTATTTTGTTTGAAAACACCCGAGGGTGGAGATTATATATGTATGTTTAGTTCCAGGCATATTCTTAGGTAGAAATGTATAATGTATGAAGGACCGGGTAAAATATCGCTTTGCGTGCCTCGGATTAGTTAGGCGGAATATTGCGAGGGCACGTTGATTTACGGACACACCCCATTAGACTATGGTCAGTGGAGCGGGCCGCACCGCTTATTTAAGCCTTTAAGTGACTGCATATTAATGGAGAGCCTCGCTGATTGTTTATCAGCACTATTTCGTGTTGTATACACGTCAGAAATGTGGCTTGGGGATAGTATTCGTGTAAGGTGACATGCGATGTCGCTGTTGGTTTTGTTTTTTATTATTTTTTGTTACAGTTTTTTCTAGTATAGGAGTGATTTCACTCTGATACTTATTCTGTGCAGTTTTGCGGTTGCATAGAGCAAATCTTGTTTGGGTGGTATTTTATGTAGTGCCAATTAAAACATCCTCATTACAGGGATGATATCTGTGCAGGAGCTTAATTAAACCTATACCTATTTAAAACGCGAGAATTGCTAACTAAGCGTTCGTGCACCATCCCAAATATTATAGCAAGAGCTAAATATTGCTATTGGAATAGCTAGCCTTATTAACTGACAAAATATGCTACCTACATCATTAATAATTTCCCATACATATCGAATGGAATCGGAGTGATATGTACCTTCTTATTATACGTCTGCTCGAAATGTATTCATATCACAACTTACCCGGGCGGCATCACAGTAAAACAATATGAAGGAGGAAAACCGTTCAAAAACACACACATTATGCGAGGGGACACCCAAAATAGCTTATACTTTGTATAAAGCCTTAACTATCGTATAACTGAGTAAAGATTTTTATTGGGTATACAAAACGCTTGCGGGCCTGTGCGGATAAGGGATCGGCAAAATGGGTGATATGCATTAAGCGTTAATTACCCCATATGGGTATCCATATCAATCAATAAAATACTTCATGTACGCTTATCTCCCTGTTATGGAAATATGACATGACGTTACAGTTACTGGCTTTTCTACTAAGGAGTAAGTTCACAATGCTTTAGATAACACGATATAAAATACTGTTGTGCTGTATAAAAATATAACTATTTTTTTTTTTAATTTATGATTATTTTCTTGAATTGTTAATTTTCGCTTGTCCCATGCCTCGGAGAGCACGTTAAGCCGTCGGTCCCGGTTGTCATGAAGATCTTTGACAGTCGTTACAGGGCGTCAGTACCTTCTAAATAAACTGACACTAGTCTAAACCATGGAATATCGCTATCCCTTCGGGTTGCGGAGGTCAGACAGGCAATCGCTCTGTGGAAAAGCTAATATTCAGCCAAATCCAGTTAGAATAATAAGCGGACCGCGGGTTGAAACTGGGATAACGCTAGGAGAAAGATTTATGATTATTTTCTAACAGAAGCAAAACATGTTTAAAATAAATTAAACATAGTTAGCACCTCGTTACAAAGTCAACTCAAGAGCAAACTAATATGATTAACACATCAACCATTAACAAATAGAACATCTACTCAAAGATTTTATGCCCTTTACCCCAGACCGTAAACTTGGCGAATGAAACTGCCGAATTTATGAATACAGAATCACGTAAACAAAAAGTATATTCTGGAAACCATTTTAAATTCATTATGCAGCGACCATTTGGTTGGCGTTCGCGTTTATGAATAGGATACTGTTGTATTGAGCTGTTAGTACGAAAAATATTTGATTCCGTGATTTTGCACGTAATTGGCATAGTACGTTGATTTATTTACCAACGAAAAGCAATATACGAAGTTGAATTTCAGTGGCAATTTTGCCAAACAAAATTAAATTTTGCTTTTACTTTTTTATGTATTGCCTTTATTTGTTAGTTAATTAAGTATAGAAATTATTGGTTTAGTTTATGTGTGAATATCCACGCACTTATAGTTAGTTTTAATGCAATTGTATTTAAACCTTACAATAAATTTAAGGTCATCAGAAAATTTGAAAATAAAATGCCGGTGCATTCCGCAGCATTGTATGACAAATCTTTTTGTGTTACCGCTGTTCGCCTACGGAATGCTTTACCATTACATATAAGACAGGCTCAAGCGATAACTAAATTTAAAGCTTCAGGCAAAGGCTCACTATCTATCACTATAACTTCTTCTCGTTCTACAAAATACATGTATTAAATATTTGTATGTATGTATGTTTATGTATCTATACATCGCTATTTTTTAATTAGTACAAAAAATTTAACAGAGCACTAAGTATCTTTAACTGATCATATTTATGTAGTTAAAAAATAAAAACACTAAGTCCCAAAACTGTCTCAAAACTGTCCACAAAAATACGTGATAATTGGTAAAAGCAATACTAATACTATGACCGACCCGCATACTATCATAGTAAAATGAACCATTGATAAATTTTCCCACCAAGCCCCCCCCCTGCGCCTGCGCCTGCGCCACGCCCCAACGATGCGACAAACAGTGCTAAATTGCTAGCGAAAGTGAGCGTATCTAATTCCGTTGCAAAAGTTAATTGTTTGTCTACGTTTGCCCGACGCGATGGCCTATCATATCAGTTCATATCACGGGAGTATGTAGCTATGCTTCGTGCGTACTTTTTGAGTGGAAAAATCGCGAGTGCAGCTGTGTACCCATGGGCATCTTATTGTGAGTGTACAAAAGTGAACCGGTCAGTGTCAAACAATAATTAAAACAGTGCATATTGGATGCTTTTGACAACGGTGGTGGACATTTCGAAGGACAATGGAAATACTTGTAAGTTTAGTAAATAATACGTACTTAAGTAAATAATAATTTAATACTCAAAATCGGTCTGTGTTCTCCACACACCTTGAGGAAGGCCTATGTCCAACAGTGGACGTCTCTAGGCTGACATGTTGATGATAAAATAATATTTGTAAATAGCAGATGATTCTAACTTCATAAATACGCCAAAATTACTCTTTTCTTTGAGTCCAGAACACCTTCTTTTATTTTGATATTTGTTTGCTTTCTAATTACATACCTCCGTATTTAATTACTTGTTAAACGATAGATTTTACCGGTCCTAAGCCCGAATGAAGTATGAAGGAGAGGGTAGAATTAACAAAATTAAAAAATAAATACCTACATTTATTATTTTTCTTCATTTTATTTTCTATGGCTACCTACATCATAAGTGCGACGGAGAGAATAAGAATGAGCAGGATGCAATATTATCAATGAATAAGTAAATCGATTGTAAAATATGACTATGATTTAAGTGAGATTTTCTACAATAAACAAATGATAATAACTTTGCTCTTTATTGATATTATGAAATTCTTGCGTCACATATATGATAATATATTCTTCGCTAATCTGTCCTTAAAGTTTTTGTACTAATTAAAAAATAGTGGTGTATATGTAAATATATATATATATATATATTTATATATATATATATATATATATATATATATATATATATATATATATATATATATATATGTCTATCATTTATTATCACATTACAGGACTGAATATATGTATATAATATATAGCTTTGTTTACTGGTACACATGCAACTACCGTTTTTCTCCTACCAATAATATCTCCATTCAAAGGTTGCCAGGTAAAAATCGCTTTAAGCGATAAGGCCGCCCTTTGTACTCTACTTAGTTATAAGATTTCTAATAATGTTTTTTAATGTGTACAATAAAGTGTAAAATAAATAAATACCTAAATAAAAATAAATTCTATAACAAAATTAATCTTTGTCTGTTACCTAATACTCAAACTTCCGTGAAGGATGTGCTGATTGAGTCCCAAGACTACGAACCTTGGACAAATTCAGCAGAGTGAGACGGTCTGATAAATCAAAGTAATGTAGTGAAAAAGCCACGATTCGCGTCACGGCCCCGAGCGAAATTTTCAAATTTGTCTCCGTAATGCTCACTGGGCTAAAAGCCGCTACACAACCACGGATTGGGTAACATAGGTTCTATCGCGATAGGGGAACTGGTACTTTGTCTAGATTTTTATTTCGTTTTTCACACGTTATTGGAAACTTTGGCCAACGCCGTGCTAGCAATACGTTTGAAAGCCTTATTTACTCCGTCGATTTTGTGCGAAAAACTATACTATACTTTACAATTGGATAGCAGGGCAGCGATAGCCTAGTGGAGATACCAACGGACTGCCATGCAGAGGGTATCGGGTTCGAATCCACTGCGCGCACCAATGACTTTTCGGAGTTATGTGCGTATTGAATTGATAATCATCGCTTGTCCCGTGCCTCGGAGAGCACGTTAAGCCGTCGGTCCCGGCTGTCATGAAGATCTTTGACAGTCGTTATAGGGCGTCAGTACCTCTAAAATAAACTGACACTAGTCTAAACCATGGAATATCGCTATCCCTTCGGGTTGCGGAGTTCAGATAGGCAGTCGCTCCGTGGAAAAAGCAAATATTCAGCCAAATTCAGTTAGACTAGAAAGCGGACCCCGGGTTGAGACTGCGATAACGCTAGGCGGATGACTTTACAATTGGATAGCAGATATATTGATGATGATGATGGTTAAAAATACCATTATGATTCGAGCAGTTATTGAATTTCATAACCCAATAGAAGTTGACGCGTAGACCACTCCAACCCATCTAACATCCATCAACAGTGATCCCGCCGATTTCACTTTATACAAACTTTAATATTTAAAAAGAGAACTGTTATTTCAGTTGGGACTCTTGGGCGATATTAAATATAATATTTCTCTCAGCATAACATGTTTGACTTGTTTATTTGTGTTATTAATGGATGGGTAACTTACTCTAGACTCAGTTTGATGTATTACAGAAATAGAAAAATTTATTTAATCCAATTCGTTAAATGTCGCCGCTGAATATTTACAAGCTGGTCTATTTTTAGGGTGAACTTTTCAGACAGTGTTTAACTGGTTCGATGTAAATTTCGTCCCTGTCGTTAAAAAAATACAGGCTGTTGGGTTTCGACTAATTTGTATAGATCTAATACACTGAAGGCATGTATAAGGCGTGTAAGTACTAGAAAGAAATAGATGACACAAGAATAATATTTTGAAGATATATTTTGTTATATTTTGTTGTATGTACATTTTGCATCGCTATGCTATAACATCACCAAGTTATGCAAAATGCGGTCATTTTCCTATAAAAATGATAAAACCGCAACATTTTTCTTAAAATTTCTAGAATTGGCGCCACCCTAGCATTGTAATTGAATATAGGTTTCAATACTGCTTAGAAGACTTTGAAAACAGATCAAGGAAACACAGAGAACTCAGCTATGACAACTAGTACAGGGGTCTTCATAGGAAATTGTAGAATTATTATCTAAGGGACGCTTATTTTTTACCTGGGCAGACCTCTTAAAATAGAATGAGAAAACAAATTATGACATAAACGACGCTGGAAATTCGCAAGCATTATAATTATGTTTTGCTAAACGAATAAAATTTTCATTCCAAATGTTTTTGGAAATCACATAGCTTTCCACTTTACGGGCACGTGGAAAGAAATTGAGACAATCATTTAGGAGATAATACAATATCAAAACAGGATTAATTATCAGCGGCGATTTTAACAATAAATAGTAATTACAAATTGTTTGAATGTATTCTGTTTTGCAAACATTCGGGACACCACCCGAACTCAAAACAACTACTGTGGATCACACAAAGTGGTGGCCTGTATGAAGATCAAGACCATGTCATTCAGTGCAGTATTAAATAGCAAGACCGCTTAATACTGCCTGCCAACGGAAGCGCAGAAGAACAGACCTGTGTCAATACAACCAATAGAGAGGCACAAAGACAGCTGCGGCTCATTTACGCTTTTCCTATTAGTTGAATTGACACAGCTCCGCTTCTCGTCGCCTCGGTAGAGACAACCTACCTACTGCGCTACCAGTGCAATTTATGTCTTCAAGTGATAATTACATTTTTCTATCGCCTCCTCGACTATCTTCAGTATTAATAATAATTTTCTGTCTACCGAATATCTTCTAAATGATGTCGTCTTTATTTTTCCTGTACCGCCTAATTCGGTAAGCTTTTCCCCGCCCACCATACTTCACGATTCATATTTAGCTACGTACTCAAAGCCGTAATGGACTGCCCTCGAACATAAGATGCGTCGGCTTATCGTAACGGCCCTGGCTTTTGCCCTGATTTATTGTGTTTACACCTGCACCTTATATCGGTTACTATAACGGTCATTTTCTGAAGGTTTTCCACGGTCCTAAAATTATTGATGTTATAAGCAATTTTGAATATTTATGTGACTTGAAACGTGGTAGGTAGTAATTTTAGTGATATTTCAACATGAGTTGGTCACAATACAGTATCAAGAAAAAGCACGACAAGCAAATACTTTGTACAGAACGTGGTCACTAAAAGTCAAAACTTTATCAATTTAGAACCATGGGGTTCTCTCGTTGTCGGCGATTCCTTATTTTCTTATTCTTAACCAGCCTATAGCAGCAGTATCTATAATTTTCTGATACGATGCTAACTACACCTTTTCACTCATTGTCATTTGCTTCCTCAGGTCGAAAATGTTCGAATCCACGGCGCACGCTACTGATTTTTCGGAGTTATGTGCGTTTTGAATTGTTAATTATCGCTTGTCCCGTGCCTTGGAGAGCACATTAAGCCGTCGGTCCCGGCTGTAATGAAGATCTTTTGCAGTCGTTATAGGGCGTCAGTATCTCTAAAATTAACTGACACTAATCTAAACCATGGAATACCGATCCGATCGGACAGGCAGTCGCTCCGTGGAAAAGTTAATATTCCGCCAAATCCGGTTAGACTAGAAAGCGAACCCCGGGTTGAAACTGGGATAACGCTAGGAGGATGATGATCATTTCATACCAAATATACTAACATATTCCAAAACTATTTTCTACAGTTTTGAGAATACAAAGTACACCTGAAAGCATACACTGACCTACTTTCCAGCTGTCCAGAAAATTCTCACAAAGTTGAATACTCATGACAAAGGCTAAGGAAAAATCGGAAAATTACCAAATTCTAATTATGAATGTAATTATTTACTTGACAAACTTTGTCTCTGCGTAGTACAAAGGTACGATACCCCAGGGCAAGCCCTTTCCTGCTCTTGTCTTTTTATTTGACAACCTGATTAATAAAGAAGACTTTAAGTTTTACTTTGTTTTAATTGGATAAAGGAGTTTTTAAGATGCTTTTCCGTTTTCTACAGATGTTTAATTAAAAATATATTTAATATTTTTCGTGTTGTGTTAGAAATATAGATTCGCAATATTGAAATTTAATTAAGTGAGACTGAATTCAGTACGATCACTTTGAGAGAGTCCACACGTTCTTAATAAGGTATGAAACTGTCTTCCAGGTTTAACACTACAAAATTTCAATTTTAGTTAACTTAGAAACACAGTATCACAATAAGAGGTACATTAAGTTACAAAAATTTTAGAGAGTATTCCAATTTGTGGTTCTGTGTAGCTATATGTAAAATAAATAAAAGATAAATTAATAAGGCATTTTAAATAGAAGGCAAAGTTCACCTTTGTACGAAATGACAGAAACAAATCATTTAACATTTCCATACAATCCCAACCATTAATTAAAATTCAAATCCAAATCCAAAACAGGCCAAAGGTACAACAATAACATCCATTATCGCAAACTCAAACTAAGCCAGCGAACTAATAACGAAGAAATGAAATCTATTCAGAAACTTATCTAATTAGACCAGAGTCGAACTATTATTCTAAGGTAGGTTTGTTTAGCATTTAACTGGTAATGGGTGGATAAACAAGGGTAGGTATAGTTATATTCAATAGGTTGAGGCATAAAGGCGTTCGGTCCCAAATCTCGCGACGTGATAAGCCTTAAAATGGGCGTGACGCCACCCTGTCTACCTTTGAGTTAGACACAGCTTCCAGTCTCCAAGATAATTGACTTTAGTGTATACGGACGTATGGAACAGTTAATCTCGTAAGAATAGAAGTCGAACACGTTTTTGATAATTGGTATTTGATTTTTAATTTTAAACTCAAGTTAATCAGTTTCATGTGTCTCTCCGCATCGTTGTCACTGTGGAGAGTCTGTCGATAGCTTTGGTCACCATGGCCTGTCATGCAGCAGGAGCGCGGGTAGTATTTCACGACACGCCAACCTCAATGACATACTAGTACTGCGCCGTGGTCTTGCCACCGCTGGCGTTCCAGCCCAACTTAAACCTCAAGGCTTGGCACGCAACGATGGCAAAAGACCAGACGGGATGTCGTTACTGCCGTGGAAGCTGGGTAGGCCTTTGGTATGGTATGGTACCCGAGCGCCATCTCATCTTCCCAGCACAGCAGGTTGTGCGGGCGCTGCTGCTGCTACAGCGGAGACCCTCAAACGGCGCAAATATGTAAATCTAATAGGAGATTATGTATTTGAGCCGTTTGGGGTCGAAACATTGGGGACATGGGGATTAGACCCCATTAGAGCACTTAGGTGCGAGATCACTTTTTAGAGATCTCGCAAAGAGACTCATAGACGCCCCGCGTGACCAGAGGGCTAGCAAGTATTTGGCTCAAAAGATAAGTAGGTATAGCCATACAACGAGGTAATGCTGCCAGTCTTCTGGGCACGCTTCCAATTGACTGCGATGCGGATGAGTTTCATGACGCCTTCTAAATTTTAATTTTTATGTTTTTTAATTTTCACTTCTTGTATATATTAATTCGTTTTATTAAAATATTTTTAGACTTAATTTAATTATATTGTTATAGTAGGATTTTCTATATTCTGAATAATAAAAATTAAAACTGTCAAGTTAATCAGGGTTTCACACCTGGTGAGCTACCAAGACATATATTATTTTGTTAGCTTTTATTTATGTTTTACTTCTGTAAAATCACCAGTAGGAAAAAAATTTCGATGAAATATGAAAACAAACCATACATATACATGACGCTGATGTCACCAATGCTTTCATGTCATTAAAATATGGAGTCAATCAAGCTAAATCAGACAAATATTAATAATTATGGCAAATCCATTTCAAATCTCTCAAGTACAAGCACTTCCAAAACACGATAGGCAAATACGAAAATTAATAAAATCTAATTAGAATACATATCAATAACGTGTGCAGAGAAAATTAATTCACGTCTTGTCGCGCTACGTAAAGGCAAGCGAGAGAGCGGAGCTTTCAAAGGGCCAGATTAAAGTGCTCAAAGGTGTTGTGAAAAGCGCCGCACCTCAGGCTCGTACGCAAGAAAACAATTTTCTTCAAGCACCACACAAGTTTGTCAACTAAAATTATATTACAACAAGTTTGGCTTACAAGATGTGCTGTCGAAACTTTCAATGTTACCTCACACCCGGATAAAATGCAAGTAAATGTATTACGTAGTGGAGAGGAAGGGAATTTTCCTTCACCCAATATACTACTCGTTCGTTTGTAATTTTTCCTTATGGGTAGAGACAAGTGGTCAACATTAGGTGCGTCGTGGAGCGACCAATCATCGGTGACAGTAATGTGTTAGATTGTTGACTCACAGACGACGTAATTTCTTGCCTAGCGTAGAAAACCGAATTTCCTCGTGTATTTCTTGTGACATACAACTGATATTCTGATATTTCTAGTGATATATTGTGACGTGACTGTAATACATTGGTTGCGGCGCCTAAATCCAAAAATAGCAAGCAGTATCGAGGAAAATGAAATGACGCATCTCAAAATTGCCGAGTTCTTTGGAATAGGTAATGATACGCCTAATGTGGCTCGATTAATCATTTTATTCATCGGATAACATATAAAAGGTTGTTTAGTAACCGTTTAAGTAAGCCTTTACTGCGAGTCTCAGGTGCGGCCGGATCTATGGGATAATGTATTCTTTGCGCTGGCACCCCGACCCGGCCGGGACTTCTCGCAATTTCCCGCCGCGCAAAACTCGATAACACTGCTCCTATTCTATACCAATATCTATGAATTATGGAGATTTTATACAAATCCCCTGCGTACTTGTCTATTGTTTTCCCTTTTAGTTTTAATGTTATTTTCTGTTTGAGATTTTATCGAATTGATGGCGTGCAAGGTGGAAACTAGAAACATGTATAAGAAAAAATTACATGTTAGCTAGCCGTTTCTGCGAAAACAAGACGATTATGTAATGTCACGTAAGGAAACTGGGAACATTTTGCTCTGCCATTCATCTGCAAAAATATTAAATGTTTAAATGTATATTTACTTTAGTAATGTTATTGACATTAGCTGAATATTAAATACATTTTTCATAACAGTCAGTTTTCTATAGGTACTAGCTATGTTTAGCATATTAATCACTTTAATATGTCGAGGTGAAGCCGCTAAAAGTTTTAACAATACTGTAGCCATTAGCCATATATCAACGTCGGACGAAGATTCTGATTCGGACGCCAGCAAATTGGGATTAATAACGGTCTAAGAAAGAATTCTCCCACATTTTCTTTTACTGATTAGTTGGAAAGACAAATCGGTGAGTGCGAAAACAGGGAATATTCTTCTCGTGTTTGTAAGGATCATCCTTTCTGTGTGTCTCGTAAGTAGTTTAAAGATTTGTAGGAAATAATTAGTCAGAAAACTAATTTTAGAGTCATTAGTTTTAGTCAGTTAGGATCATTATTTATAAACTTGATGAATAATATTGTGCGTAGTGAAATGTTGATATTTTGTAAGATAAACGTGTCGCACGGAAACTTGGATGTATCTTATCTTATCTATAATTTGTGGTAAACACAGGTAACAAACGAGCTACTATTTTAACCCAGCTAGTGTTAAAATAGTAGCTCGTTTGTTACCTGTGTTTGTTACTGAACTACACGACGTATTATCGTGACATATTTAATACTCTGTTGCTTGCTCTTAGATGTCCAATCTCTATTAGAGATCTTTGTATAATAACTTTGTTGCTATTTTATAGCCATAGTTCAACACTGAGAGAATGGAAGACGATGCAAAGAGAAAATATAAGATCGTGCATGAATGCGTCGTGAATCCATTCACTAAAAATATGAGCTCTAAAATAGAAACTTACTCATAACAAACATGATAATGCATTTAATTCATAACCATACATATGATAGATGCTACTAAACTTGACAAGGTAACAAAGATCTTGTGTATTAATCAAGCTATTGATCCATTACGATGTCCAACCCCCAATTGAATACACTTTAATTAATTAAGCAAACCACTAGTATATGCAAATGTAAGGCAACTTAGCGCATTATTCTAATGAGTTCCTTTTTGGCGAAAATCACGATTGCGTTCGGTAAATATCACTATTGAACAGGGTTGATAAAAATCGATCGGATTTATTTGATTGAAATCAGATTAATTTGATTTAAATCGGCTTTTTTTGTTTTGTTTACATTCTATTCTTTTTTAATGTGGAAGTTAGTTGTTAATTTAATAAAAACACAGTATAATAATTAATATAATTCTTTTTTAATTACATCACATAAAATCAAAACACTTTTTAAAAAATAGTCATTTTAATGCACAAAGAAGGAAAATAGAGTAGTTAATTAGGAGTTTAGTCTTTTCAAAAGGAAGACTAATTTGGCTGCCTTCTTGGTACCTAATCTATTTCTTATTTTGCTGTGCACCCTACCGTACCGTAAATTGAATACCGAAAATATTATTTCGACCGCGGCGGAAGAAGCAACTGTACATAGCAGTTGCTTGATTATATCCAATTCTTCTTCAGTTATACATTTTTTCATATTATGTATTGCTGCCCCAACCCACCAATCAGTAGGGGTAAATGGTCGCAGTAAAAAAGTATTGATTTAAATCATTGATTTTTATAAAATAATCACTTGATTTTAATCGCGATTTAAATCACTGATTTAAATCAAGTGATTTAAATCATATCAACCCTGCTATTGAATATCTTGCAATATATATAGGTGCTCATATATTCGTTGGCTATCTAACAATGACCACTATTCCCTCTTCAACCGTTCGTGACAAAGTTATCGCGTCGTACAAAATCAAGTACAACTTAGTGAATGTAGGAACACAATGCGTGGGGTCATTTATTAGAATTATCGTTGGTTTTGGGCAACACGCTATCGGCGAGGGCCACCCCTACCGACCTTGACCCGAACTGGCCCGAAGTTATTCCGAGTATTTCGGTACGAGTGACGTCAGTGGCCAGGCCCTGAGAATATGTCACTGCGAACACTGCAGTGGTAAGTGAGGATTTATTGTAATTATAGCTGCAGTGTTAAACCGGCTAGTGTGAGAATAGATTTAGAGCATGCAGTACTGAAATTGCCTCAAAATTTTCGTTTTTGTCTGGTATGTCCCTATTTTTGTGACATACCGAGCGTAACATTTCATAGACCAAGTCAATTTTATTTGATATTTTTTATTTCCTCGATTATACCCTGACAAAATCGTGTGAATTGATGTTGACTTGTCAGTCGGTTAGTATTATTGCCTTTTATTAATACGCCTGCTGATTTTAAATTCTCCATTAAAGCTAATAAATCCCTCTTTCCTCATTTTCTATCCCTTGAGAAATATCTGCTTTCTCTTTCAGAGACACCAAGTGTGTTTACATGTATAATAAATGTTATTATAAAGTGTTTACTCATCTACACTCTGCTACTCTCCACCATTGATTAACTAAACTAGGTTAACGTAATAAAACGAAGGCCTTCTTGTGTTTTGTGTCTGCGCAAACAAAACAATGTCATTGCAAAACGGTTCAAGCTATTAAAACAATTGGAGCTTGGTTTTAAACACGAATTGTGCTTATGGAAAAATAACCTTAATTCTGCGACATTTCCTTCATTCTTAGTTTGAGACCAATCTAAGTGCAAATGCAAGATCTGAAAATAATCCTTGAGACCTAGAGGCGGTTACCTTAAAATATAATTGTCGAGTGTCCTTGTATGTGTATCATAAGCCTTGATTGGTTTGCAGTAAACAATCCTAACCAAAAAAATTAGTTCTTTTTTTGATGATGACAAACTAACACACAGCGTTTCGAATTGTAAGTATCTAGTGTAGCCTATGGACTCTTGCAATATCAGATACAACAGCTCGTTGCTGTTAAAAAGCAAGTACTGTTATGCTAACCCAAGGAAGACGTCATCTTTAACCTGCTGATAATATGCCATCCACAGGAAGCGACCTGCCGTGGGTAAACAACACAAACTTGTTAGGCTGCTTCTATAAGACGGCGGTATCTCACAATACAAGGTGCTCACATTTGAATAGAAGAGCAGTTTTAATATAGCTACGCGTTGCTGCCAGTTCTTCATTATGCACGTAGTACATGGCAATATGGTGACCCCATGTATCGATCCGTGAGGTAAAGCGACTATATCACACCAAACCCGTGTGATCCATAGACTACTGACGTGTCAGAAAGAGTAATACCACTCCGTGCCTCGGAGTGCTTACCTGCATATAAATCTGACACTCCCAGCTATCATGACGGTATTTGACAATTGATACGAGGAGTCAGTGCTACTAAAACATATTCTAATACTAGTCAAACATAAATCTTATACTAATATTTAATGCTGAAGAGTTTGTTTGTTTGGTTGAACGCGCTAATCTCAGAAACTACTGTACCGATTTGAAAATTCTTTCAGTGTTAGATAGCACATTTATTGAGGAAGGCTATAGGCTATATAACATCACGCTATGAGCCACGGGAGCGGAGCAGTAGCCTTAAATAACGCGGGTGTAACCGCGGCCTCATCTAGCATGGAATATTCCTATTCCTTTGTCGAACGACAGTCGCTGTGTTAAGTTAAGATTGTGTCAAATATAGTTAAAGTAGAATAGTATCATAAAGTCTTGGAACGCAACCAAAACCACGCTGGAATGATGATGATATTGTGCTAGAGTTGTAATTTTCATTATTCAGAACAATAGCTTACACGCTGACCTCCCCAAACAAGTCTAAGTTTCCAAATTTCGCAAAGAATATTGCAGAAAGCTTTCGGGCACGTAAGTTTCCTCAGTAGTGACATCGCCGGAAGATGTCAAAACGTCATACGACACTGTCGCAATATAACAGCGCAGTGGTTTGCATTTATGCCGCGGCGGCAATAAGCTGCGCGAGGATCACATTTCTTTTGAATATACGAGACGCTTCGTATTTTCTATTGTAGTTTTTATTTTTCTTGTGTGATATCACGCTATGCAAAATCTCTCTCTAAAAGTAGTGTTGTAGATAAGTAGAGAAAATGTGCACCGAAAATGTAATGATGTGCTTTTGCACCAAAGATTGTAGAAATTGAATTATGTGAAGTGAGTTTAAAATTAGCTAATTATTATGAGAAAATAATGAACCAAACACAAAGCCAATAATGAATATAGTTTACATTGTTATCATAAAGCAAAACTTACTATGTAGTTTGGTAGGTAAAAGGTTCACGGGCTACTAGTATGCCTGGTGCGGATGCGTCAGGCGAGAATTTGAATTTTTCTTTGTTACAATACTGTACATGTAAAAATTGTACATGTAAAGAATAGAATATCTATCTAACTAATCTCCTACTGGCCAGAAATAAGGCAGGGTTGTTCATCTTTTGGCGTTTGAATTTTATCCACGCACCTGCGTCTAACCCTCTGTAAATCAGCGGCCAAAGAAAGTATAACTACGTCACAAATTAGTATTTCTCTCTAAATACAAACAAGAAATAAGTCACACTAAATACAAACAAGGAGGTAAGTTCCTTTTGAAATTAAATCTCGATTTCTTTTTCAACGGTTCTTAGTGTTATACCTACTATTTGATATGGTAAAAATATACAGCCTTCATGTTCACTTCGGTACTTTTTACCGCTACGTTGTTAACCTTATCGTCGCAGAACGTTCCGAAGTGCGATGATCGATGTACCGCACCGCAACCATTAAGTATATTTTATCTCTCTCTTATCTCGACTTACGCTCTCGATTGAGCCTATCTAGATTCCGAAGAGCATAAAACTTAAGTGAAATCTGCCGCTTGAGTAACCATACCATATTTTAACTTGGAATCGCTTTGAGATTTGGTGCGATGATATAAAAGTTGAATTAAGGAAGAATCTAAAAAACGTTATAGATGTTCTTCTTCCCGTGTCATCGACGTAAAGTTGTGAAGTAAAGATATTGCAGAAATGTATTTACGCTAGAAGTAGTGATGAATGTAGGGGAAGCGCGTGAGGTTTATAAGTATGGAAGCAAGTGGCGTTCTTTTGTCTCTGCCTACCTCGACGGGAAAAGGCGTGAGTGTGTCTACCCTACCTACTTACCCTACAGCGGTAATATGTGAGCGATTTTGAATGCATTAGCCGATTTAAACACGATGCACAGAGCTGTAACTAAATTGGTATAAATCAGTGCGCTCGACGGTTACTGTAAAGTTAGACTGTAGAGTACATCCCGAAAATTAAATGTTTATATGCGATCCTCTGTATAGTATGTATTTACCTACATATATATCTCAGTTGAAGTTGCTATGGTTAAAGCCAAATCGGAAGGTTAAGCAAACATTCTGCTAAACCTTAAAATGGTATCAACAACATAACTTATGTAACACAATAAAAACGAATACGAACTACCTACCAAAAAGTAAATTATTGGTACAAAATTTAACGGTACAAAGATTAGGTCTGAGTCCGTTTGTCCTCGCGGTTTTATTCTTGTCTGTAAAAGTATAATCGCGATGTAATTAATCTTTAAATTTGACGTTCAAACGTGTCACAATGTGGCCTAAGTAAACAAATATATGAATTTGACTTTTGGCTTGACGTCACTACTTTAGGAGATATTAAAGCCGCGGCCATCAACCTTGGGTGTTCTTTTCATCTATCGCCACGTCGCGTCGGTGGAAGTAAACATACCAACCCCAGAAACGACAAACAAAATAATTAAAAAGTATTGCATTTCTGAGTAATTGTTCTAGCCTGTGGCTGTTGATCGATAAGATAAAGTCTGTTGTCGTAATATTGGTCTCTTGCGTATAATTCATTGCTTCTTATTTGCTTTGTAGGTTGGTAGGTACTTATTCTGATATTTTAGTCGTAGAAACGGTGTTGCTGTTTCTTGGTAAAAATATTTTTTACACGTATCACTTAGAAGAGAAAATATCCCTAATTTTTTTTAAGTACCTACGCAACGTCAGTATTATGTAAGAACCTTAGATTGATTTAAAAGATCAGAAGTTTGTTTCTTCTTCAAGTTAAAACGGAACAAAGGATCGATGTGAATTTTGGTATGAACATGTTATGTTGTTGGAGAGTAACAAAGGCTACTAAAACTATAGGTTAGGCAAAAGTAAGGCTAAGTTACCCGCGGTTTTACTCGACTTAAAATTGCCACCAGTACGCACGGGAGGGACTGCCTCCGTGGTCCAATGGACAGCGTATGCGTCTGCTGATCGGGAGGTCTCGGATTCGATTCCCGAATCGGGCAAAAGTGTTACTGAGCTTTTCCGAATTCTCAGTGGCACCATGGAGTTTGGAAATGTGCTCGGTAACGTAACAACAGGCTCGCCCACTATTCAACTTGGCGAAATGTGTTTATAATATTAGAAATCTGCCTTGCCTTAGGGATAAAGGCGCGAGTCTATAAAAAATAAACATTGTGACTGCTAGGTAACCACATAGTGGATACCCAAAGAGCCCGTCAGATTATACCAGATATTTTCCTTTTTCACAAAACAAATCACAGGGGAAGGAAACATCTTCCTTAACCGAGTAAAGGTTTGAACTAATTAGCAGGGCGCATTGTTAGCGGGTGGATTATGAGGTAGCAACCTTAGCAACTCATATAATTAGTTTGTACAGAAGGCAAACAGTTCGCAACCAACTTTGCTTACTTCTCAGAACGAAAGGATTATACACACACACACTAATCATTGTTAAATTGAAACGTTTGAAACTGAGTTAGTGTTG
This sequence comes from Euclidia mi, assembly GCA_944739405.2. NCBI lineage: Eukaryota > Metazoa > Arthropoda > Insecta > Lepidoptera > Erebidae > Euclidia > Euclidia mi. The sequence goes on along the minus strand of OX123183.2, from coordinate 101,513,706 downwards.
GATTTATAGAATTGTGGTTAAGCTAACCCTTTTTTAGCATTAAAGGATGAGTGCACCGTGATGCGATATTAACAAAGTGTTAATCTGACTGTTGTTTCCTTCGCTCCTTTAAATTTACCCGACTCGCGAAGTAACTTACAAGGTGCCGCGGGTGTCTGCAAAACCTCCCACGGGTAAGCGGACTTGATACGTTGTAGTAGGACCAACATTTTGTAAGTATCTACTACTGAATAGCCGACAACTATTGACTGCACGATTGGCATAGTGGGTTTAATAATAATAATAATTTATTTATTTCAGACCATAGACCTAATGTTAGTAGCACATACAATTTAACACATTACATATACATAAACACAGCACAGAGGACAGATATGAAAAAACGACAGACATGACCACCAATCATTGCTGCACAGTCCCATTAGAGACTGTGCAGCAACGGTGGACAAACAAACAATCAAGCCGGTTCGCGATCATGCTAAGGATGCTGTTGGTACTGCCACGTACTCTGCGCACCAGGGAAGCGCATCGTTTCCGGCGTAGAAACAACGCTTCGCCGCTTGACACTGCGCCGAGTGTCGAGGGTTCGAAGTCACCCACAACACAGGATATATTCGTAGTGCGGGAGTTGTCTTTAAAAGATAAAGCTATCGTCATATGCATGTTTATGGTATTTTTGCAGGAATTTTATAATCAAAATGTATAATAACAGAAGGTAGAAGACATCGTGGCATACGCAAACGCTAACGGTATCTACTGCGATATTTTCAAGTCGTTCGAGGTTTGAATTGTAACTTGTAACTAGTTTTTGCGGCTTTTCATGAAGGAAGAATTTTAGGCACATGGGTGCTATCTATCATCGCATCCGCGGCATAAGTGCCACAAAGCCTCACTTTGCTATAGTATTAGTAAAACATAGATATAAGATAGATAAATACTAATAAGTCATAATGTATGTCAGCCTGTATGTATTTGCCGCCCGAAATAAACGTTCACTATTATTATGACGCCGTCTACGCAATCAAAACAAATTGTGCTATAAATGTTCCTATGTATTAAATTAACACATACAATTTACATATTATACATAGCAGTGTTTATGTTTTATAGCTGTTTAGCGTTGGATAAACTATGCAAAGTTATTGTTAATTTAACGCTCCTCTAATCCTCGTCTTAGCAATATTTCAATTATGTAACCCGCTCACTATAATTCTGCGTATTAATTCTAGCGCCGCCGTTAAATTGAAAAGTTTTATACGGACGACAGTTATGGTATTAAAGGGACTTCAATATTTAACATAAAATAACTTCACGCCTTTTATCCCCGAAGGGGTAGGCAGAGGTGTATACACACCCACATTTCGCTAGTTATGTTTAGGTCCCAATGTAATAGGGGCTGAGCCTATTGCCATCTACCAGGCACATTATTAAGCGAGCGATAATTAACATTTTTAATACACACATAACTTCAAAAAGTCAGAGGTGTGTGCCCGGAGTACCGGGGGATCGAACCCGAGACCATAGTCTCGGCAGTCACGTACACCACGTCTAGGCTATCGCCGCTTTCAATATTTACTATGACTTGAATAAACGATCGCACACAATTACCAGCCATGTATATAAATAGTCTCACTGCTGGCTCCGGGTCTGTCCTAACTATGAGAAGGGCCAGGCCACCACGATGGCCAAATGCGGTTTGACAGACTTCACAATTCTTTCTCAAATATTATGGAGAGGTTAAAAGACGTATAGATTTCCTTACGATGTTTTTCTTCACTGTTTATCAAGTGACAATTACCAACTTAATATGGTCTTATCTTTAAAAAGTGAGGGCTGTGAGTATAAACTCGGTTTAACTAGAACCTAATGGAGAAGTCTTGCTATCTCAGTATTGTAGAATAACAAAGAAATACAAAACATGTCATTGGATGTGCTTAGGTATTGAGAGAACGCAGGGATAACATGGTGTCATGAGATGGGATTGTTTGTCCAAATAGCATGCTGTTACATATCTTTATAATGTCCATACGGGCATGTGGGTGTTTTCCTGTGGTGACGGATCAAGGCTACAAAGTTTTCTCAGTCCTTTTTTTATGTGTGTCGTAAAAGGCGACCGAGGTAAGTATACGAAGTAAATTGTATATTGCGAGGAGGCAGAAAAAGACCAAATGCTATTATTGACTTGCAATACAATTCTTACGCAAATTAAGAGAGGCCCAAGTCTCGCACCTGATTGCGAGAGTCTGTATAATGATGATACAGGTGCGTATGAGTTCAACTTTTTTTTTGTAGACAATTCCCGCACTAAGAATAAATCCTGTGTCGCGGGGAACTTTACAAACGTACAACCTACGGGCACAAACACAAAGTGTTGTCTCATGTGGGAATCGAACCCACAACACTCGGCGCAGTGTCAAGTGGCGAGGCGGCCGCTTAAACTACTACGCCAACCGTGCAGTCGAAACTACTTCTAATAACGGGAGTAATGACGTGTTATATAAACAATTTAGCCTGACTCATTCTTAGAATGTAAAGCGGTTACAATAAAATTGTATATCCGTGACGCGTTTGCGTTCGGAGGGGAATTCCAAAAGTTACACACTCCCCTGCTTATCGTTCACGATCACTGATCATGGTGCAGATATAAGTGTTATACATGAGAATGTATTATAAAAGAAAACGGGATCTTACGAGCTGAGAATTGATCTCAGATTCCTGAGATAAGGTTTCTCAGAACTGCTTTAGAAGTTGGATTAAATACATATTATACTAGATTATATGATATATAAAAGTACTAAAGTATCAATATATTCTTTCATTTCAATTCACATTACTTCAGCACCCAATGAAACTAATGATAGTACAAGACATCTAACAAAATAAAGACAGCGCTGAACAAAATCGCTGTCCTTACAAAGAATATTCCAGTATTCCAGAGCTCAGATTTCACTAACGCATTTCCTAAGACTTAGCACAAAGTATTACTAAGTACTCTCGATTTTAGCGAGGGTCGGCACGGCAGAAAATATTTGAAATAAGTATTTTTGGTAAAGCAAACCTCCGTTCTATTATCGCAAAATGGCGGCAGCGAGATATGTAATTCTTCGTTGAATTGCTCAGTTCCGAATGAGGGGCCAAAAGCCGGGTTCAGTCCGAATGATTTCCTTTTGTTAAGGTTACAAAGATTAAACTCTTTTTATTAAAATCATTTCCAGTGAAACGTCCCAGCTTTATTTTCTAAACGAAAGTAGGTTAAAACCTTAGGGCAGTCTAATAAAGGTTATGTATACATATTACCGCTCCCGGATTTCAATTTTGGAAAACGTCCAAAAATGTTGCCAGCTTTAAAAGCCAACGAGAGACTTAATTATTTCTAGGAATTGGATAGACAAATGGATAGAATCAGTCTTTAATAATGTCGTTAAAAAACAATTTGAAAGAAAGTTCCAAAGATTTTATTTTAAAGAAGAAAAATTGCTGTTTGCGGGTTGTGAATTGAATTTCCAGGATGTACTTCGAAGATATCTATGTTCTCTCGGGGAGACACACTTCTGGTATGTTTTATTCCCTAGAGGAGTTTTATTCACTAAGGAGTTCAACCTTGGTTAACATGAGATCTGTACCTTTTGTCCTGTTGGTATTATGTGCAAGTGTTCAAGTAACATAGTAAAAGTTTTAGTAGTTAATTTGTATCCACAGATATAGATCAACATAGATAACGCAACTATCACGATTTGTATTGAAACCAAGCGTGCCGACTTTTTAATACCTACTGTGACGTTGCCTGTATCACGAAGTCGAAGCGATGCGCGACAGTATCGCTTGTGCGATATTCATCGTCTCCTAATACACAACGTCAGATCAAACGTCCGAAGCAAACGCGGCAACGTAATGTGAATAAAGTTTACTTAACGGTAAAACGGACGCGCGGGGACTGAAGTTAGTGGCGACCAAGCTCGACGCTTGGTCGGAGTTCAGACACGCGAAGTGCATGCATTTGCGTTATCTATGTAGATCTATGTCTGTGTTTGTATCCCACACACATACACCAACGCATAGAAATTAAGGCATCAATAACTTAGTTTGACTGTCTTCATTCTACGGGGAACTACATAGCTTCTAGCGGTTATTATACCAACCATACTAGCAGATAGGTAATCTATATTCTGAGATAGAGCCATACACAACTGTAGCGAAAATTAACATTTAACTCACCGGACTTGCTAACTCGGTACCGCAGACCGCGACCGCCCTTCGGATGGCAGCGGTTGTAGGTTCCGAACTCGCCGTAATTGTTGTTCACACGACTGTAGTCTGCTAAATGTCTGTTGCCGTCTAGATGGTTAGGTAACGATCTGTTCCATCCCATGACATCGCCGACGACGGAACCGCATACCGACGACTCGGTTTGAGATTTGGTGTCGCCATTGCAGAGGTCGCCGCTTGAGCGGGCGCGCCGCCCTTTGAGGCCTTTGGCGGAGTGTTGGCTGATGTTCGAGCCCATAGCGTGGCGGGACCTCAAGGGGGCCCCGCCGCCCGCATCGCGCCTCTCCCCACACTGATCGCTGCCCTTGCAGTTCTCACCTGAAAACAAAAGGCTATGTGAACTATTTGTTTACTGATACGCGTCGCACGCTCGTTTGTCCGTCATGTTTCGTATCGTTTTCAGTATTCACACGGGCGTAGTGTTACCTTTGATGTTTGAGTGGATACTGTTTTGTTGTACTCGCATATTTGCTACAACCAGCATAGCAAAGCGGATACGAGCGCTGATTGAGTTTCGTGTTAAAAATTTATATATTTTTTAACCTGTCAAAAATGGGATTGGGTATTAAGCCGTATCCACCAAAACTGTTGTGGCACTAATAGGGATTAAATATAATATATTTTTTTGCAGATTGCAGGATTTTTATATAATTTTTATATTAATTACATTCTATCGATACCTACCTATTTAAGGCCTCAGACTGAGTATACCTATTCAAATTATAATATTGTATGGCGTTACCTTTCTTCCAGTTAATACATTATCCGAACCGTATAGAAATGGTAACACCAAAATGCCAAATTTTCGTCAAGGGTAAAAAGATGGACAGGATTGATCGTAAGGCTATTATTATACATATAAACACACATAGTTTGTCACACAATGTTTTAAATCTATCTCGCTGCGTTCGAGAAAGTGTGAAATTCGAAAACATACACGCAACATTTGCTTTTGACAGACGTTTGCTCGCAAAATTTCTAATTAATCGATGAATAATTTCGTCATTTAAATTCATATGAGATACGCATTACAACTACATAACATGTGGTCGAACAACCACTTTATTTGATAGTCGAATTGATGAAGTCGTTAAAACACGAATTATTTCGATTTCCAATCCAATTAATTCGACTAAATAATTAAGATTTTCGAACTATTTCCGTTCAACAAGCGGTCAACTATTTCCTGAGAAATCGGAAGATTTATTACCCGTGAGAATTGATGGTGAATGACTCACACCGGTATTTACAAACAGCACTATGAGGATTCATAGTACGCCTAAACGTAAAGGAGCAAATATCAATTTATAAACAATCTTGAGTGCCAGGCAACGCTATAAGTTCATTCGCAATTCTTACTTGAGTTTATCAAAAATATCTCGACAGTTAGTTTAAGAAACGCACAGAGTTAGTGAAACTGCCAATTTTGGTCAAATGTCGTTGAGACTTTTTAACAGAATTTGTGCCCCAGTTGGGTAGCTGTCCCTTAATATTTTGTTATCGTACGACTCATTCTTAACGTGTTTTTTGGGGCACCTTCTGTCACTCATCCAAGTGGAGATAGCTCTGCTGACATGGCTAAATGTGATATCAAGCTGAATGGCAAGTGATGTGAAAAAGATTCAGATTATTAACAGGTTTTGGTTTGCTAATCGGTAATATCACAAAGACAAACATATCATCATCTCAACGATATGCATAAAAAAATCAATACAAACATCTAAGTCAGATACTAATCTTAATTTATTGGCGTTACTTTTATACACCAAACTGGGTTACGTATCGTGTTCGTGATAAAATCAATCGGCTTGTAGGTCATTAAAAAACAATAAAGCCGAACATTCATGAAACGTGACAAATTACTTCCTTTGATTTACATGCGTCGCCGTCTTGACGCTACTGAATGCTATGAAATGTTGTCGGCTTTAGGACAACGATAAATACGAGATAGAAAATGAAATGGGGAGCGGTTATATTTAGATTAACGGCTAAAGTGAACAATTGAATGGTTTGTCTGATTATATTATAAGCTGATGATTACGGCGATTGATAATTTTCATAAACAAACAAAAAGTTTAATATTGATTCGTTTTGTTTGCCTGCGACGTATTTTGTATTTCTGCATGATACATAGAAGTTGTCTATAATGGTCTCGAAATATATGTAAAGTCTGCTAACCTGCATTTGACGTCTGCATGGACTATGGCCTGACCGTTCTCATAGAGAAGAAGCTTGTGTCCGGCAGTAGATCAGAATAAAAACAAGGCTGATGATGTTGGGAAGATTTTGTTGTCATTAACATGATATTCATACAATTGCAATTCCCTTCGCCTCATATACATGATACATCCGTGAACATGGCTTTTGCTACAGTGCCGAAATAAGGTGATACTCGAAATTATGTTATGTAGTACATATTCTGAAACACAATTTAATACTCATAGAACTAACATGCCTCGAATATCATACCTTGCAGAATTTCATCTAGAAACAGTATAAAGTAAAAATTGTATTACAGCTGTCCCGTAGAGAGTGCATCATCTTATTACAAGCTCTAGAATTATGTGACACAAGATTATATAACTGCAATCTGCAATCTTCTGAAGGAATGACGTCGTTAGTCATGATGCTCCTGGGATTTGAGAAGCGGTACTCAAGCTGAGAGCTCGCAAACCTTATAATATTATTATAACGAATGTCAATAGTATTAAATAATTAAACTATTAAACGTAGCACATATAAATCAATATCAATTGAAATAAATGACAATGAAGACAGGGTAATAAAATGGAATGCCGTTGAGAATGAATTGAATTTAAATTACATCGAGTTATAGAATGAAAATAAATGAGCAATTCGTTCTGATATTATTACATTGTATTTCATTTAATTATAGTATGTAAGTGAAATACCGTCATATCCAATATACAAAACATAGTTTTCGATTTCACTCCGTGGAAATTCAACACTTATTATACGAGTTTAAAGGTAAAATTGTATATGGGTACACATTGTGTTTTCATTTATAAAAATAGTAACTACATTAGTTACAATTTTTATAAATGCTTTTAAAACTTTATGCTTAGGAAATGACGGAGCCGCAGAAAAGTACTTAAAGAACTTTTCTCCGTGAACCAAGATTCCATATTTCTTTTGGTGGCGTAATTCTAGCGGGGAATAGGTATGTGGTCTTAATGGATTGGTGTTACATAGTAGGCACTATTTGCCTGAGTTTGTGTTGCCTGATACGTATAATCTGGTTGTTTTTAAGTTGCGTGTGGACGAGTCCCTTCTAGGCAAGCATGCTCCATCAGCCATATCTTCTCATTGTAATTGGCGAGATCATTGTCAAACGTTAACGTTTTTTAGAACGACGATATTTGGAAAATGGGCAACGTGTGCACTGCTTCATTATGAAAACAATACGGTTTTATTTTACTAAATTGACGGTTTAAAAATAACTTTTTACTAAGCGAACATAGGGGGCAAGAGGTAGGTAGCTTATTATATTGCAATCTTACATTCGTTACAAATACCATAGTGTGTTGCTGTGCAAATATGTAATTAGTTAATTAAAGTTTTATTGCTCAGTGTAATTACTGCGCTGAACTCATTCGAAATCGTTCCATCAGACATACAAGCTCTATATCGACTCTGTCTGACACTGTCTTATGGGAATGGACTCCAACGTTATGGTTCGTGGTTCAGATGATGCTATTAATATGCACATTGTACATACGCAATACGTAATTATTAGTAAAAAGCGCAATTTGCTTCGGTAACAGGTATATTTAGTTACCAAGTTTCTTATTTAGTTTTCTCATCAGTTTCAATAATTACAATCATGTGAATGTCGTATGTAAAACAAGTCTGCGATTACAAACCTATGTGATATTTTTGTCTCATATTCTCATGTAATTTTATTCCATGGTATTTTGTTCAATAAAGTACCTATGCATAGTGATGAAATGTATGTAACATTTCATCACTATGCATAGGTACTTCAATATTATAAATGCGAAAGTCTGTGTATTATCTAAAAGTATTGAAAAGATTTTGATTAAATTCAGCATGTATTTACATGCATATAAATTTTTGACTACCTCCGTAGTCCAGTGGATAGCGTATGCGACTGCTGATCGGAGGTCCCGGGTTCGATTCCCGGGTCGGGCAAAAGTGTTACTGGATTTTTCCGAATTCTCAGTAGCAGCACGGAGTCTGGTGATGTGCCCGGTTACGGCAATAGGCTCGCCCCCTATTACGTGGGACCTAAAACTTCATGGCGAAATGTGGGTGTAATGTTACTAATCGTACACTTCTGCCTACCCCTTCGGGGAAACAGGCGTGAGTCTATAAAAAATATGAAATTCATCAAAATCTATTACCTATCTGTGTCATTTAAGGAACGGACTCAAACATAGACATTTATGTTTTTATTAATTTGCAAATAATGTCTGAAATAGGGATATAAATTTGTATACATTTTGGAACTAATTTATTTATCGACAGATAGCACGAAGCCACGCTCAAAGTTAAAACGTTTAGTTCGTTGGATTAATTGCAATCACATTGGCGGATAAACTCAGGATTGAGGTGTCCGACCTAGAATCGTGCAATTCATTTCCGTGCGGGCGATTCAGTAATTTCCATAATTGCTCGAAATATTCCCAGTTCACCGAAAATATCGGGATATTTAATGAGAGCGTTGTGCGGTGGCCTGTGACGTGCCTACTTCCGAAGATTTAATGAATCTTTCACTCGCCTGGCGTGACTTCATTAACGGCCGAACCACAAATGCTGGCCTAGCTCTCCATGTACTGCATACAGGATGTGTGAAATAATGAAAAAGTGAAAAGTTTCGGTCACGTTGGATTTTTTGGCTCTTTATTTTTATTTTTGGAACTCGTAATCTTATTTAGGCAACATACGTGTTATAAAATGCGATGTAAGTAACGTAAGCATGCATTGGGGCGGATAAACACTCAATTTAAATGATAAATGAACAAAGCTCAATGGCTTTGGAATAGTTATATAGGTAAGTTTTAAATTTTCAGTAAAACACAATATTGGTATTTTCATCTTAAATGAATATCATTTGCACTGCTAAATTTGATTAGAACACCAAATTTCGTGTTTCTGATTCTGCAATTCCACAAGCACCCTATATATTACGTATAAAATATGAATAACATTGCAGTACGATTTAAGCTAAGCCTTTGAAGTAAATACTCTCGTGTTGCCTCTGTATGCCTTGGTAGACACAAACAAACGTGTTTAATTACAGCCGCACTGCTCCATACGCCTGTTGAATATGCCTTTGACAAACACTGCTATGCATTCTAAAAGCTATTAGGAGCTTATGGTTTAGAATTCGAGCAATTGTGTATGTGGTGTGTAGATTGTATAGTTTGTATGGGTTTCGCTTGCTTCACCAAATTAATCAAGGATTGCCTATGAATACAGTCGATCAAGTAACATTGAATGTTAGAGTTGAATCCAGATTTTTTTATTGATTGTTCGTCGCATTTAGGTATATACTGTTTAAAAATGAAATATTAACATACATACATACATAGACTCACGCCTGTTTCCCCGAAGGGGTAGGCAGAGGCATACTAAACGCCCACCTTTCGCCAGTGTTTTGATCCCACGTAATAGGTGGCGAGCCTATTGCCGCTTATCGGGATATTTTGTTTGCCAGAGCCTCGTCCGTTGATCGGCAGGTGCACCTCTTGCAAGTGAGGTTGGCTTGGGATCCTAAGTTCTTAGTGGGAACACTATGCACCCTTGAAATATTAACAGACGACTCATTTGTCTTTGGGATCTCAACGCTCCTATTTTGCACAGAAACATCACCATGATATAAATCAACGCTTCACATGACGTTCTTTACTAGCATCGGCTTTGCCATTCCGCTTTGCAATGCTGTTAGTTTTTAGCATGTGCTCAGTTGGTGCGGAGAAATTTTGACTCCTATCCCTGTCCTAAAAATATGACGCTATTTTTGCTTCTGGAGTTATAAAAGTTGACAAATTATGATTGTGCATGACAGCCGTATATGGCACGTGTAGTAGCGCGCTCACTTCACTTGTCCGCATTGGCCTGGTTCCATCATTGTCAAGTCATTGTAGCATTGTTGTGGCTGTATGCTCCAGTTGAAGACATTGTATGCCAAAAGCGTCTGTTTCAGAACTGATTGGTTCTTTAAATATAGAATCTTATCAGACTGCACAAGCTATTAATTGCCATCTGGAGCAGTCACGGTTTTTACCACGTTTTATGAATTTGATTGCCAGGAATGGCGAAGCTCAAAGCAAAATTCGTATTTCTTTTGTTGGCCTGAGTCGTGTGACTTAAGATACCAAATTAAATAAATAAAGCATTTGCTTAACGAGGGTTCGAATATGATCAACAGCTAGGTATCTAGTTTTCAATCGAGTTTTTAAAGAAATTGCTTCACTGAGTCTTGTTAGCAATTACATTGCCGTATGGGAAATAAAAGACTTATTTTTCTGTCATGTAAACTAAGACTGATCTAATGAATATTACTCTGTTTACAGCAATACAGAATAATGTTAAGGAAAACACGCAAATCAGTGCCTTCTCCGAGCGTATAAGCAGCACGAAGAAGCGGCAAGAAGAAGTTATTCAATTTCAAAACCACTTTTTTACGAAAGACCCACTTACTTAGTTCGAGATGCATACACAGTCATCCAGTTATCCAACTAATCGGTCATCCAGACTTATTCGAATACAAACACAAATTCTTATATAACATGACAAATTATAGAGATATATCAAACCGTCTACCGTTCGGAAAATAACTAACCTAAATATCAAATCTGTCTGTGATTGAGGCCGGGGAATGATATCCAGCATGGGTCCAATCCCGGGTGCTTACACGGTAGGCCTAGATAAATACTTGGCTTTATTAATTATTACAGTCTGCCAGCTGCAAACATGTGTATTTACCTTATAAATGATTAATTTACATATCGACACACAGGTGATTAATCATTGCGGAAATGGTCGAGATTTTCGGAGTATGAATTTGATTTGCCCTGATTTTGATGGTTGGATGTTTATGTAATATTACAGCTATGATTTAGAAAGTACATAAATAAACATTACATAAAGTTGTCTAAAAAGTGATTGCTATAGGTACTTATAATTTTCTTTTAATTAGGTTTTATTTGTAGACTAGAACATTCTGGTTGGGTTTAATTTAATTTACTACAGCAATTAATGATTTAAGTTATTACGAATGTGGTACTGCTGAAATGCTAAGTCATAATCATCATCTGTATATATAAAATCCTTGCGTTACTGACTGACTGACAGACACGCTACACCCTAAACTATTATATGCAGGAAGCTGAAATTTGACATGTACGTTCCTTGGGACCGTAGGGTTGCACTAAGAAGGGATTGCCCGATATTCCCACGGAATCGGACAAAATGGGTAAAATAAAATAGTATGCGGGCGTCGCTGCGGGCGTCTTCTATTTGCGATAATTTGTGAATCGAGGCAATTTTCAAGAATGAAATGAAACGTTACTGAAACTGCCACCCGCACCATGCTACAGCGCAAATAGTATAGAGGACAATTTGGTATAAACAAATTTTGTGAATCGAACTTTTTTCTTGCGTAAAATCGTTTTCGTATTTGGTTTTGTACAATATAATCTATAATCACGATGAATGTATTGTCTATACTATACTATTAAATTATTTTATCGAATAGTTCATTTTAATTTATTTTATTATAATGTACCTAGTGGTTATAAGTTGTGGATACACGATTAATTTTATATTATACCAACACTTAAACCATTTATTCGCCCTCCAGCAGACGAAAGTATCTCATTTTAAGCAATAGAGAAGTTTCCTGCAAGTGAAATAAATTATACACGTATTTTTATCTAGTGAAGCATGTCAAAATAATAGTAGTTTCATTCATCAATTAATGTTAAAACTTTATTTAACATTTTTATCGACAAATTATTGATAATAAGTATTCTATTTGACAGCAAAAAACTATGACGTCACTAGGTCGTATTTCATACAAACGCCGTAGCAAAGGTCGTTTTTGACATTTCATTAAAAGTGCTTGATTTTACTAGTTGGAAACAACCCTATTCTATTTACCCCAGGCATGAGATTGAATTACAGGTAGGTTTACAAGTAAATAAAGCAAAATAATTTACTTAATGATGCTTTTGATTTAAATGAAAAATAGAACATCTAAGCTGGAAAGAGAATACATGAGCGATTCCCCTTAGGCGAATGGATCAAGTGTACTCAACCATTCCAATAAGACATTAAAAAAAACGTGTAATTACAGCTGTTCGGTACTGACTATTACGTTGTCTAGTATTAGTTTTATAAGATGAATCGCATATGATGTTGCCTACGGAAATAATTATGGTTAACTAATGTCGGTAGTTGATCTTGTTTCCAAGGGATTAGACGTCCTAAAATTTATTTACCGCATTAGGCCTTTTTAATATTATGTGACCACAAACTTACAAAACAATTTCGTTGAAAAGTTGAAATAAAAATTTAATCGGTATAACGTTTTGATTGGGACCGGGCTTTTATTAAAATTATATGTATACACGCTTAGATCAAAGAAATCTCGATGAGGTTGTTACTAATTCCATTTATTATAATCGGTATGTTAATCTTCAATGAAAAAAATTAAAATTTAGTTTTAGTGTGGTACGAGAAATACTAATACTGTTTAGAAGAGTAAGTAAAGTGTTAATGAAGTTTGTTGTTAAAATTAATCACTTTTGGACTTCCGCTTGGCGTTCATACGAAACTATTTGGTCTTAATAGTAAAGCTTTGGCTCCCAATGCTGCGTAATTAAACTGCCAACGGAATCCAATTAAAAAGGTGACTAAATAGTAAAGCAGTGAGTATCAGTGTTTTAGCTTGCTAAAATCAAAACAACTTATAATCATATCACATTTTGGAAGCCGTAATAAAATGTGTTTTTGTACCAATATGATCTGAGTAGAAAAGACCGTACCTACACGAGTATAATATTAACCCAAGCAAAAGATGTGAAATAATAATGGCAAAACGTCTTAGACAGTTTCTTAAAATGTATTGTAATCGTGTTGAAAATTATTGAGCAAAAGATCTTGAGTTATGTCAACCAAAAAAGGAGGAAATCTACGATACCCTTGGGATATTCTTAAGATGTCCTTACTAATAGTAGGTATCTAATGCTTTAACCTAATTAATCTTAAAGCTTAATTATTTACCTAATTAATCTTAAAATCGTAGAATTTATTTAATTTCTGCGCTTTTTAAGAAATGACTACTGCCATCTAAAAAAGGAAAAAAACAAGCTTTTGTCTTATTTGCAAGTCGAGCACTACGGATTACAATAGTCATTTCAACGAAAATTAATAGGTACCATCGAAATCTGTTGAAGTCCTTTACTGAGTTGTTATTATAAAAAAAGCGGTGTCATCCAAAAAAAGAAAACAACAAACCTTCGGCATCTCGCATGTTGTTTCTATGAATCTTAATGTGATTTCGACGAAAAGGAACACAAAACACGTCAAAATCCATTAATGTCTACGCTTCAATTCTTTCATAGTTTTCTGTAATATCTACTACATATTGTTGGCTCACGTACTTGCATTAAACAATGCCAATATAATGCAACAACAAGGAGACAATACAGCTTCCGCTACGTCGATCTTCGTCAAACAAAACAAATAGGACAGGTACGCACGGGATCTCATTGTTGCTTCCAACAACGTAATGGCTGGTTACTTACTATATTTTTTTTACTGTGAGAGTGAATTATTTACAAGAATTAGGTTAGAGAATGAGAATACTCTTAAGATAGCTGTCTAAAGATACGAAGAGATCAGCGTCAAGAAAATATTTTGTACAACATCTATAGTTGCACATATTCATTCAATTTATTAATTGCATTACAATGATTTTAAATTAATAAACTTTTTGCTTTAAAACCTGGCCCCACAACGAAGTTTTCTAGCGGAACTTTGCAGATTTTTTGTATATTTAATTTATTTATTTATAATCTCACGCCTGTATCCACGAAGGGGTAGGCAGAGGTGTAAATATTACGCCCACATTTTGCCATGAATTTTTAGATCCCACGTAATAGGGGGCGAGCCTATTGCCGTTACGTTACGTACGGCTGCTACATTTACTTTTTTTTTTTTTAAATACAACTTCTGCTCGTTTTTATTTCTGTACCGCGAGTAGCTTACAGAAAATCTATCAATAGACACCAAAAGCGGTCTCAAGCACATTTAATCATATTAAAACCAACTCCTTAACCCTACAATCATAGGTACCTACTAGAAAGGGCATACCTTTCTAGTAGGTTCCACAATTACTTGGTATTAAACAGTGAATAAAGCAGGCCAGCTCAAATTGTTGTTTATCTTGATTGATAGTCGAGTTAAAATCTTTTATTTTGTAATGCCCCAGCTGATTCATCACTTATTGAGTAGTGATCCGTAACAATGACCTTTTTGTCTCGTCTTATGCGGCCATGTCCTTGCTTTAAAAACAATAGTTTTTAAACTGTCTTGCTTCGTGTTTTTATGTTTGTGACCATATTGTTGTTTGGTGTAAATAGGTCGTATATTACAATTTAACTTTTAAAACAGCTCACCGCGTGCTGCTGGGATCTTTGTTGCTAGGTGATAAAATGTTATTTTTGCTGAGTCACTGTTGGCCAAGATTGCCGTTGTCTTCAACAGTCAACAGTAGAAGAGTAAAAGGATAATTTGGAAATAGGTTTCAATAGAAGCTAAGGAGAGACCACATTAGTTAAAATTAAAAGACCATGCAAAAAAGTGGATATAGCTCTGAGCGAAACGTGCCGGAAAATAACTGGATGTTTGAAGCCGACTCCGATAGATACTATATCCACTGGCAGGCATTGCCCCTCCATCTGTCCGTAGAGAAGTAGCTTCCTACATAGAAAAATGGAAACAGGAGACAGACTCTAGACACCCACTGTATGGCCATAGTCCACAACAAAGAGGTTGAAAAGCCGAAGAATTTTCTCAGTACCACCACCGCCAGCGATAACAAAATACAAATGGCGTAACAAATTCTCTCTTACGTCGGTCGTCCCTTTGGAAGTAAAACTACCTGCAGGAAACAGGCTTTCTTGGACAACCTGGAAGGTGCTCAATAGAATGCGTACTCAGGTTGGTATATCCAAGGACAATCTGTCAAGGTGGGGATTCATTGACCCAAGCAGGAATAGATGCGGCTGTGGCGCG
The DNA here is from genome assembly GCA_944739405.2 of Euclidia mi. Classification (NCBI taxonomy): domain Eukaryota; kingdom Metazoa; phylum Arthropoda; class Insecta; order Lepidoptera; family Erebidae; genus Euclidia; species Euclidia mi. The sequence continues at coordinate 101,498,151 of OX123183.2, read as the reverse complement.
TCTCACAGACGATGGGCCAAATGGCCCATCGTCTGTGAGCTTGTTCTTGAGCCCGCAGGCCGAGTGGCCGAGTTTTGGACCATATCTATTAATGCGTTACCATCGACACGATAAGTAAGTAAGGGAAACTTTTAAACACTCGCGTTGCATGTTTAAGAATATACAGGGTGTAAAAAGACCCTTAACGAAAACTGAAATCCCATGTTGTACCAATCACTGTGAACATTATTTACTTCGGCACCATACCTGGGAAATTACTGGTTCAAGAGATATTGAGGCTCAAAGTTAGTATGGAATTTTCTAATTAGGTATGAAATCCATGCATTTAGGGCGGTTTCAGATAAGCGTATTTTTCTGCGCGAATACGGTCGTTTCAGCGTACGCGCTTACAGGCGCGCTATATTACGCGCTTCAAAAAACCGAACTCGCGTTAACGGGCATAGTTCGCTCGAAACAATAGTGACATCTTGTCAGTGTCAACATGGATTACGGCGTGGAATCCAGTGATTCGGCTAACAACACCCCACTTTAATGCGCAGTCGGCGAATGTTCAATATACATATACGGTTAGTGTGTTTTGCGCCGGTACTTCCACAATCATCGACCCGGGGGTAGAAATAGAATCTTCTACCTCGCATTCGGAGACGTGACATCGCTACACCAGTCAGCTTGCGACCACGGGACGTGCAACCGTCTCGAAACGTCAAGCAAAATAAGGTATGTAAATACCTAATGCATGTTCGCGTTAATTCCCGTGTATATATATATTCTGAAGTAAGTAATGACCATATATTATTGCAATTTTATTATGTCATCATCATCGGCCCTGTAAATAAACTGTCCCACTGCTGGGCACGGGCCTCTTATCACTATAGAAAAGGGTAACGCCATAGGCCACCACGCTGGCCAAGCGCGGGTTGGCAGACTTCACATTTCATTCGAAAACATTATAAAGAAATCTCAGACATGCAGGTTTCCTTACGATGTTTTCTTTCTCCGACCGATAATTAACAATTTAATGCACACATAACTTCAAAAACTTATTGGTGCGCGCTGTGGATTCGAACCCGAGACGCTCTGCGTAGCTGTCTATCGGTCTGTCTGTCACTAGATAGTCTATTCGCTGCTATTTAATTCAGAAATATCTATTCTCAAATACATAATATAAGTTTGTTTAGATAGTTTTTTTGTGTATGTTTGCCTGTACCTACTATCTAGTAATCCTTATATACATCAAACGTGAGTTTATGTTCAACTAGCACTCGGGGGATTTTGGAATAATAAATATAGTTAGGAATGTCTCATCAATCCCGAGTTCTTGATTAGTTCCTCAGTTCAAAGATCCCGCTTTAAACGATTGTAATTCTGTTCACCAAATTCTAACTTGAAGACCTCTTGATTTATTTATATACAAGACGAGATGAACTCGCGGTTCTAGGTTCCTATTGATGATTTAATTACTGAGATGTCTTAAATAATTAAAAGTATAACTAATGCACAGCATTTTATCAAAATCTGTTTGGCGTAAATGGGAGAGTAACCGTCAGACAGACACATTGTTATTTATATATTTGATTAGATGTAGATATGGCTTAAGCATTTAATTTTAATCTTTAACAAAGACAATAGTAAAAGTGCTACTTAGTTCTCATACTAAGACAATACTACAATGTTGATCAATTAACGTTGCCAAGCTAATTAAAGTTTATATTTAGTTTTAAGACTTTCTAAAGAAACATTTTTGAATGGCAGATTTGGCAGCACGGCACGGCAGAAAGCACGGATGTTTTGCTAGAATGCGATGAGGTAGCATTAATATTACCTAGTAATATTTAAGTACATAATTGATATTGCAATTACAATCATCTCAAAATAAATAATGTCGTAACTATAAAATGCTAAGACTTTTTTACCAATTATTTTCACGAAACACCGCATAGATAATTATTAAATCCCGTCACAATGACCGCCACAGAGTGCGTGTGACAATTCGTTTCTTCTTTACGATATCATACCATAACCGTTGTCTCTGGCCATTTTCAGAACGATTATTAATTAAAATTTGGAGCAAAAATATTGTACAAACGGCAGACGGAACTGTTTCTGTTTTGCTTTGCTAAGTAGAACAAAATTCGCATATACATCAGCTTTAGATTTTACTGCGATATCACAGATAATACGCAGCATCTTCGAGTTAATTTGTGTTTAAGTGAAGAATAGCTACTGTCGCTTCTTATGGTTACTTTGTATATTGAAAGTATATTACAGGAATTGTTTTAAGTTCCTTACAATAAGGGATGGAGGCAGGCGGATCATTATTTATAAGGATATTGATTTCTTTCGGACATAGTTTGAGACTTCGGAATTATAGAAAGAGACTGCAAGCAGAGAAAGAGAATTACATTATGTCGAAGTTTGCAATTGTAAGTTGGTATTTACCCGGGTCCGTAAACATATGCACAATATTAGGTCTGGAAAAGTCATGGGTACTACAAAGAATTCCTTATTTTGACGTCGTGAAAAATAGTTTACCCTTATATAATTCCTCAATCATAAGTCCTTTGCATTTATGTATAACATTCTCTCGGGAGCCCATTTCTAGTGTATATCCGAAGATCTTGAATAATGCCATAAGTCTTAGTATCTCAAACAAATTCAAGAATAGGATGCAATTGCTGTCGGCATCTTAATATGCTATGCAATGCTGTTTCATTCCGCTCCAGTCATTTAATGGAAGTCTTATGGCAAATAAATAATGATCAACACTCAAATACAAAAGGATCTCCTATTCAGTTAGGTGCTTTGACTATGCACGGTGCACATATTGAAATCCCTAAGCTTAGTGTTCATAACATAGTTGGGAGTTCGCTCTCAAGAGTTGAACGAAATTTCGAATTTGTTTCTGGATGAGTACAAAATCATTGCTCAATGCTGTAACTCTACTTTTATACATGTTTAAATAGATGCATAGGAATAGTATTACTATTGAAATGGATCTGAAATACTATTATGTTAATCTAACAGATACTGCTTACAGACTTTATATATACGGATTTAATAGTGTAATTTCGTTAAGAATACAGTTCTGCTGTCACAAATATTTACAGACACGATCTTACATCAAATAGAAATAAAGAAAGAAAGAAAAAAAAGGCGTTTATATAGATAAGTATCTGGACAACTTTATAGAATGTTACAAAACGATACAAATAAATTAAAAAAATATCCTCCTTTATACATAGAACGCGAAAATAAGACGGTATCGTAATTTAAAAACGTTTTACTTTATACTACATCCCAAGAAGACAAAGACAAATTCACAGTCAACACAAAATTTGTTCGATAAGAAGATAGCATCTTTGAACATAAGACGGATGCTCGTCCACTCAGTATCATCTAAACCAAGGACGTTGAAGGAATAAATGAATAACTAAAGTGACGGACTCACTCAATGAGGCGGGACTTAAGTACCTACTTAAAACAATTTGGGACACATTGCTCGTACCCTGAGGTGCCTACAAATTGGGTAAGGGTATTAATTTTCAACTTGAATTTTTTTGATTAAGTGATCTCGATTTAATTAGTGCTGGATCATATCGCTGTTGATTTGAAGATATTTCTGGAGATTTTTATTTGACTATACCGTGAAACTGTTACCTACTACGGCAATTAGTTTCATATAGGTAATTTGGAATATTTTTCGATAGAAGAATCGTAGATATTGTTACCACTTATACAGGGTTATTTGTAAAACACCGTTAACCTCTTAGGGGGTGGTTATATTCATCATTATGAACATTTTTTGTTCTATAACTTTTGCGAAATCGCGAAAAACATATCAGCTGTTCCATACATTTTTTCGGGGTCAATGTTCAACTTTGTATGAAACAAATTTGATATTATTTTCGCGATTTCTCAAAAGTTCCAGAACAAAAGTTGTTCACAATGATGAATATAACCACCCCCTAAGAGGTTAAGGGTGTCTTACAAATAACCCTGTATATGTTTATGTATCTCGGGATCAACTCACACTTACAATCACAGCACTATTTGTTATGTCCTTAAAATTATCTGCTCCCTCAGAAGGCAGAACCTATAGTTAGCAGACAACCAGATAAATACATACTCGTTTTAGATAATTGACACCCAGAAACAACTAATTTTCATACTCATCACACCAATACTTTTTCTGACTAAGGATTGAACCTTGACCTTCAGCTCAGCAGTCAGTCATTAACCATTAAACCACCAAGTCAGTCAGGTTATAGTAGCAAAGATTCAATAAGGGAGTATGTAGATTCTATAGCGGTAAAAAATAAGAATATCATCTTCTTTTCAATATATTTTTTATTTAGCAAACATTTAGAAGGTATCATAAAGAAATGATAATTAGCTTTGATGTCCACGAATTTATTTATTAACTATTTGGCAGGTATCATGTAGCCAGAATCCCTTGAGTGAACTCGAAAATTTTCCGTCAATTATTGTAATTGACAGTTCGTTATGCCATCCCTTTCTCAACACAGTTGAAAAGAGAACAGCAAATAAAAACAAACCTTATACAGTATACAATAAAATCAAAACTCGAGAAAGAACTGTTGCTGATTGAAATAAATATATTTACATCTACATAGCTTCTACTCAGAGATAGGTAGATGAAAAATGTTTTATACACAGAGCATAGAAGAAATAAACTCGTATTTGCCTTTGTTGTCTATATTAAGAGAGAAAACGTGTCCTATTTTGCTGCATGTGCTGTCTCGGAGTAATTGTGATAACTTCCCTAGAGAATTGTTGGGATTCAGTGACCACAGTAATAGAAAAGATAATTCTGGAACAAAATTTAATTAAACGCCGTATTTTCTATTTACAATTTAGTGCCATTGCGGTGCTCGAATAAGACTGACATTTAAAATGTACAGTCACCACAATAGAGGTAGAAGAAGGCAATTGTGCACAAAAAAAGATCTACGATAAGGAGTATCGGTAATTTTCCCTACAGCATAATGCCCGATGGTAAGCGTAAGCATAATCATAAGTTCATAACCTCATCTGTCTATCTGGTTCACTCATACATAAGTCATGTTGTATGTGTGAGCAAGATAGATAGCATATCACCAAATAATTAACCAATAGCAATCCAGGATTGCAGCCAATCACTGGATCACGTTCGTAAGCCGTTTTAATGTTGTATCATTTGCAATGAGCCTTCAAACAAAGCCTGTGTTGCTGTAAGTCAATGGTGTAATATAATGCTATAGAGCTATCAGCTTGAGGCCGACAGGTAGGGTTAGGTGAATGGAATCTGGGTCCAGACTAGCTTGGGGTTCTTGGGACTTATGTTCTTAAAACTTAACTCTACAAAGTTTGGCTTGCAAACATATTCTTTACGCATCCGAACTCTGTTGTGACAGTGATAACGTGCGTCAAAAATTGTTCTAATAGTTGTAATTGTATTTGTAATTTTGCTAGGCTTGGCAAAAAACTCGAATAGGCGTCGTGGCCTCTTTTACATATCAGTCATGCAAATAATCTACTTCTCTAATCTACAAGAGAGAGCCGACTTATCCTACACACCGCTTTAAATTTCCTATTTTCCATCGGCAAGTACAAAATACAAAAGAAAATACACTCTAGTGACCATTACAACAGTTTCTTTACGTACAAAAATAAAGAAAACAGTACAATAGAATACTTTAATCCCATCCGGCGAAAAAGAGAAAAGAGTCCGCACAACATCCTCACTTAATCTGAAGGAGATAGCAACACTATTTTTCTATTTAGCGCACAGCGACGGCAAACGGCTTAAGGCTACTACGGCAACGCAAAAAGATTTCACTTATATTTTACATATGCAATATATTTCACATTATTATCTGAGGGAAGAACATATCTTTTCACCGAACATAAGCGGGGTATGTCGACTGGAAAATGGTTATAAAAAGCCTCCTTTGCATAACCCCAACTACGAAACTATCAAAAGGCCATAGCACAAAAAGTGCTTAATTTTGCACGGAGGTTAAACATCCCTAGTTTTTGTAACAACCTTACTGTGATGCGAATGGGATTATGTATACGTCATAAGAACGGTAAAATGGCTCTAATATTGCTTTTTTTATAGATGTGTATTTTATAATAATGTTCATATTCGAGTGACTCATGTATGGCGTAGTGGTTTAGTGGCCGCCTCATCGCTTTTCTCGTTCACTGTACCGAGTTCTATGAGTTTTATTCCCACGCAACACAATAGTTGTGAGGCTTGTGAGCCACATGATCTTGTTTGGAGTCCCAATGTTTCTTCTGTCCTTTGCTTATATTTATATTATCTCTCGACTTAAGACTTATTCCTTTTGCGGGTTTCGTATTTAAACGGTTTTTTTATTAAACGGTTTTTTATTTATTTATTTGTTTCCTATCTTCCCGTGGGTGTCGTAAGAGGCGACTAAGGGATAACACGATGCAAGTACCATTTTTGCGTAGAGACGGAAAACTCGACATCAAACCCTATACGACTGCCTCGTTGGTTTCGCGGCATAAATGTGCGCGTGAAATATTTTTCGACAGAAGAATCGTAGATATTGTTAACATTTATATATGTATCTCGGGATCAACTCACACTTAAAATCACAGCACTATTTGTTATGTCCTTAAAATCATCTGCTCCCTCACAAGGCAGAACCTATAGTTGGCTGACAATCCGACAAATATATACCTACTTACTACACGCAAAACAACTAATTGCCATACTCATCAAAATAATACTTTTTTCTGACTGAGGATTGAACCTTGACCTCTAGCTCAGCAGTCTGAGACATTAACCATTAAACCACCAAGTCAGTCAGGTTATAGTAGCAAAGATTCAATAAGGGAGTATGTAGATTCTATAGCGTCTGAGTGAACTCGAAAATTTTCCGTCAATTATTGTAATTGACAGTTCGTTATGCCATCCCTTTCTCAACACAGTTGAAAAGAGAACAGCAAATAAAAACAAACCTTATACAGTATACAATAAAATCAAAACTCGAGAAAGGACTGTTGCTGATTGAAATACATAAATATATTTACATCTAGCTTCTACTCAGAGATAGGTAGATGAAAAATGTTTTATACACAGAGTATAAAAGAAAATAAACTCGTATTTGCCTTTGTTGTCTATATTAAGAGAGAAAACGTGTCCTATTTTGCTGCATGTGCTGTCTCGGAGTAATTGTGATAACTTCCCTAGAGAATTGTTGGGATTCAGTGACCACAGTAATAGAAAAGAAAATTCTTGAACAAAATTTAATTAAACGCCGTATTTTTTATTTACAATTTAGTGCCATTGCGGTGCTCGAATAAGACTGACATTTAAAATGTACAGTCACCACAATAGAGGTAGAAGAAGGCAATTGTGCACAAAAAAAGATCTACGATAAGGAGTATCGGTAATTTTCCCTACAGCATAATGCCCGATGGTAAGCGTAAGCATAATCATAATCATAACCTCATCTGTCTATCTGGTTCACTCATACATAAGTCATGTTGTATGAGAGAGCAAGATAGATAGCTTATCACCAAATAATTAACCAATAGCAATCCAGGATTGCAGCCAATCACTGGATCACGTTCATAAGCCGTTTTAATTTCGTATCATTTGCAATAACCCTTCAAACAAAGCCTGTGTTGCTGTAAATCAATGGTATAATATAATGCTATAGAGCTATCGGCTTGAGGCCGACAGAGTTAGGTGAATGAAATCCATTTATCTGGGTCCAGACTAGCTTGGGAGTCTTGGGACTTATGTTCTTGAAACTTAAGTACCAAGTTTGGCTTGCAAACGTATTCTTTACGCATCCGAACTCTGTTGCGACAGTGATAACGTATGGCAAAAATTTGCTTCTGAACTTTGCTACACATTTGTAATTTTTCTAGGCTTGGCAAAAAACTCCAACAGGCTTCGTGGCCTGCTTTATCTGTCATGCAAGTAATCTACATCTCTTATCGATACAAGAGAGAGCCAACTTACCCTACACACTGCTTTAAATTTCCTATTTTCCATCGGTAAGTACAAAATACAAAAGAAAATACACTCTAGTGACCATTACAACAGTTTCTTTACGTACAAAAATAAAGAAAACAGTACAATAGAATACTTTAATCCCATCCGACGAAAAAGAGAAAAGAATCCGCACAACATCCTCACTTAATCTGAAGGAGATAGCAACACTATTTTTCTATTTAGCGCACAGCGACGGCAAACGGCTTAAGGCTACTACGGCGACGCAAAAATATTTCACTTATATTTTACATAAGCAATATATTTCACATTATTATCTGAGGGAAGAACATATCTTTTCACCGAACATAAGCGGGGTATGTCGACTGGAAAATGGTTATAAAAAGCCTCCTTTGCATACGCCCCAACTACGAAACTATCAAAAGGCCATAGCACAAAAAGTGCTTAATTTTACACGGAGGTTAAACATCCCTAGTTTTTGTAACAACCTTACCGTGATGCGAATGGGATTATGTATACGTCATAAGAACGGTAAATTGGCTCTAATATTGTTTTTTTTTATGGATGTGTATTTTATAATAGATGTTCATATTCGAGTGACTCATGCATGACCTTACCGCTTTTCTCGTTCACTATACCGAGTTCTATAGGCCTTATTACAAGACATGGTTTAAAAATAATACCAGGTTTAGACCTTATTGGAGAATTTTTAAATAGACTTTTTGAGGAAAATAGCTATACTTTATTTTTATTCGACATTCGTTCGAAAGAATTATAGTGACAATAGTTTTACAAAAATGTGTTTATAGTGCACGTAAAATCAATTATACGCAGGTAAGCTTAGGACTAAACCTCGATTAATATTTAGTCCCTGTTTTTTAATGAGTCATCCAGAGTTTTATTCCCACGCAACACAATAGTTGTGAGGTTTGTGAGCCACAAGGGGGCCAATTCTCCTATCTTTGTATGAGATTGATATTATATTTTGAATGGACTCAGAAGCGGTATTCTGATATCCTAATGTCATTATTGTATAATTTGAAATAAACAGTTCGTCTTTGACACATATTTTGACACTTGTTTCAATTTACGATCTCGTTACAACTTCGTTCAATTATCAGATAATTTAGAAGAATACTTACCTTAATTTGTGACGTAAGTATGACACTGACATGATATCGAAACTATATTTATGTAGGAGAATTGGGCCCAAGATCTTGTTTGGAGTCCCAATGTTTCTTCTGTCCTTTGCTTATATTTATATTATCTCTCGACTTAAGACTTATTCCTTTTGCGGGTTTCGTATTTTTATTTGAAACAAGTGAAAGCATCTTATAAACATTCTTAAAAGTTGCTAGTTTGCCTACTACAAAACTTAATATCGCAGTTGAGTCTGTTCTGTGGTCTATATTATAAACATTTTGCATTATTTTATCGGTTTATTATTTTCCAATTTAGCCGAACATGGTCAGAATATGTAGCGATAAAGCAAATTGCTATGTTGGAACGCCGTAGGCATAAGTCCGAATCAGCCTACCATAAGGCGTGAGATTTTATTCTCACGTTTACTACTATTATTGAGAAATTAGTTGCCCTCCTCTACTATTTTCTTAGAATCGTTTCCTGATGTGCGAATCACAGTAATTTATAATGGTAACGGAGCGCGGAGGCTAGTATTACATACAGCAGTCTTGTACCTGTCTGACCGAGTCCACAGTAAATTAAGAAATGTATGGTATCAGGATAGGATTGTTTGATTGGTGAAGTAGATATACAACATAACATAACTTCCTGCCTTTATCACCGAAGGGATAGGCAGAGATGGATTACACACCCTAAGCACACTTCGTTAATTATGTTTCGAAGCCAAATTATTAAGCGAGCGATAATTACCATTTTTAAAGTAAAACAAAACTTATGAATCATACAATATTATTTAGCGGGTCTTAGTCGCGATAATTTAACGGTTGTGGTCCCTCCGCGACCACAACCGTTGCAAGCCGGTAGAAACGTAGGAGAATAACAGAGGTATTTATGCCTTGAAATAAATAAATTATCGCGACTAAGACCCGCTAAATAATATTGTATGATGTATACAAATCGCGAAAGTTTAAAATCGATTAAAACTTATGAAGTTTCTTAGTTCTTAATTTATCTATAAAATCTCTCATATAATATATTAATTCGGGTATGTAAGGTATACATACATACATGGGCTATTACAAAAGGATATTGGTTACTATAAGCTGTAATTAACGCTTTCTGTTTTAAACACATCGCTGTATCCTGCACACTATGTCACTGATATCACATTCATAAAACTTAAAACTAAGATATATCTACAGTACAACAACAAAATCATTTAAAATGTATCATAAATATTATCATGAAAAATAAAAACGGTGGTACAATTAATTAGTGTGAGTATGTCAAAATCCATGCACACTACGCAGTAAAATTATACCTATTTACCTGTACCCAAAAGATTTTATAAAAGAAATACATCATATAGCCTATAACTTTGCTAATTACTAACGACTTCAAAAACAGAAGGATTTTAATTAATTATAATGTTTTTCTATATGAAGAACTAGACGACGCCAGCAGCTACGCCTGCATTTTTTTTTAAATTTTCCCGTTTTGGCCGATCCCGTGGGAATTTCGGGAAATCCCTTCTTAGTGCACCCCTACGGTCCCCAAGGAACACACATGCCAAATTTCAGCTTCCTGCGCCCAATAGTTTCGGCTGTAGCGTGTCTGTCAGTTAGTAACGCAAGGATTTTATATATTAAGATTAGGGCACTTTGACAATACATTTAAATGACTAATCTAAAATACTTAAATTATACGTCTCCCAAACTCCAAAGTCAATGAAGATAAATCACCCCTTCGAAACTACCCATAAGTACATCGAAACAATAAATTAATGGCACAATTTATAGGAACTAATAAATCGGGGTATAAATAACACAGAAAAACGAATGGGACCCACATATTTTATATGGACTCTAGTGTATATCTTACACGAGCATGAAGTATGGGATTAGTTTGGAAGAAAATAGTTATAACTGTTTTTTATCTGAAGGAAGGTAAATAAAGTAAACGTGATGTATGGAATGAGTACACAAAGTAAGAAATGAAATGAAATTATTTATTTGCTTGAATATGGTGTTACAGATGTCATAATTTACATAATATTGCTGCTTTCGGCATATTCTGTGCAATGGGACGTGCAAATGGTACAAAATATCATAATGGCATTACAAAAGAAAATTAATACATTCTTAGATAAACAGTTTTACAGTAATAATAAGGGTATGAATCTGTCTTCGAAATATTTCAAGGAGATTGTCATCACGTAGATTGTATTAAGGCTGGCGATTTTGTATGAAGTTAACTCTAGTTGTTGGTAGTTTTGCAGTCAGATTCCCATCTTTTACTTTATTATTGCCATCTAAACCTAAATAACTCAACCGTAAGTTGGCCGACAAACCATCCAAAGATAGGCAGAATAAAATGTGTGAGACGGGCAGCAGCTTCTAGCATCAAAAACTTCTACTACTGCGTTTACCAATCCGCATGTGGTGATTACAGCAAAGAATGGAAACCTTGAGAGAGGTCTATGCTCAGCAGTAAACAAATTTTGGTTGAGATGATGAAACCTGAGACCCATGAGCAGCGACAGCCGAGTGGAGAGACCGACAGACTGCCAAGCTAAGGGTCTCGGGTTCGAATCCACGGCACGCACCAGTGACTTTTCGAAGTTAAGTGCGTATTAAATTGTTAATTATTGCTTGCTTATCGGTGAAGGAAAACATCGTAAGGAAACCTGGATGTCTGAGAGTTCTCCATAACGTTCTCGAAAGACATCTGATCTGAAGTCTGCCAACCCGCACTTGGCAATCGTGGTGGACTATGGCGGTATGGCCTTACCCTTCTCATAGTGAGAAGAGGCCCGTGACCAGCAATGGGAAAGTATAAAGGGCTGATGATGATGATGATGATGAAACCTAGATACTCAGACTAAAAAGGTTCAAATGATAAAAGCCTAAGATAATTGAGTTTAAAGTGGTTTTGGTTTAATCAATCGTATTTTTAATAGACCTAGTTTTCAAATGTCTGGTGCCACAGGAAAGCAACCTACGTTTCTGGTCTCCTTTCTTTCCGACAGTTTTACTTTAAAATAAACGTGACAAATATTTTTCACTTTTTAATAAACTTTGGTTTGATAGGTTTGGCTCACAAGTATAAAAAAAAGATATGGAGTCATATCCCATTGCTGTAAGACACATTTTTAAGTGTCAGGTAACTGCATGATAAAATAAGTAGGTATTATTGTCAAATAGTAAGTAGGTACATAATAAATGAAGAAGATATACTTTTAACTATTTTATATGCCTATTATTTGCGAAACACTGATTGACTGGGATAAAATGCTTCGTAAGCTTAAAGTATTAAGCCAAACTTGCACTTTTGTTTTGTGCATAAAGTTTTCAAATAAAATCAACTAAAGCACAAGCCCGCGTAGGCACCTAAATTACTGCTAAACATCAAAAGCCGGTCAGTAGTTTTTGCGCGAAATAGAAACAAATATCCATTAATCCTGACAAACGCGATTATAATAGCTGTAGTGTTTGGTAGACATCCCAGCCTACCCCTTCTGGGAAATATCAGACGTGATATTACGGCACGGTTATATTGTATGGGACCCGACACACCCCGCTGCGCTACTGCGAGCAATGTCGACCATAATGAGTTTTGTTCATGTGTGAGTTCATTTTGAAGTGTGAAATCGTGTATGAGATGTTCATAAAACTCACACTAGTATAATATCATAATATATTTTGTACCGTGATATAATCGTGTACGGTGTAATACTTTTTATTCACGTGATCTGCTCTCAGTTCTTTTTTGCTGATTTTAATAGTGATTTTTGTTCTTAGGTGAGCTTCAATCCCTAGACATAGGTAAATTTATTGCCTGATAATGAAAGCACTTTTAATTATGTGCAAGTGGTCGTCATATCGTATCATTATCCTTTGTCTATATTAATATTTCATTGTTTTTGCAATACCACGAAAGCGCCTCAGGGTTTATCTTGGTGATGGCGAGTCGATCTTATAATGCACAAACTTGAGATAGTAACATTAAACAGATGACATGCTTTGTATTAAAAGTCTGTTTATACCCATTAAGGTTAATTAAAAAATTATTCCAAATAAAATTATATAAAATAGTGTTCTTAATCATTATTAGGTCTATAAAATTGGCAATGTTATGAAAGGACTTCATCTGTAAATTCATATAATAAAATCACATAAATACGTAAAAGTGGTAATAAGTCAGCAAAACTGATTCACTGACAAATTGCACTGAAGTGAGTAGGTAGACAAATTGCACTGGAGTGAGTATTCATCTTGTATATTATCCGCTTCTTCGAAAAGTAGCTAAAAATACGTACTTTTGAAATATGTTTGACAACACATAAATATAGTAAGAATATTAAGATGAATGTTCTGTTTGTTTTTTTTTTGCCTGTTATGACGTATGGTGTTTTTGTTATTTTATTAGGTTATTATTTACAGACATTTTGATGTAGTACCTACCTACTGCTGATTGCGTAACTTGCCTACAATGAAAGACTGAAATATTTATATTTCAATTTTTTTTCCTTTTGAATTACATTATTTATTTGCAATGAAAATTAAACAACTGTAAAAGTTTATCATTATATACTTCATTTTACTTGTTTTACGAAAATATTAAACAATTGACGTCGGTCATAAGACATCACTCTAGGTGGTAAAGTCGGAAGAGGAGTCACTGCGTTTTTATAATGTTTTTAAAATACTTTTTCATCATTGTATTTCGTAAAATTTATAGTATTTTTCGCAAAAATAATTATTTCTAAATGCTAAGCTATCAACTAGTTGTTTGCTGTAACGATATGGCTTGTCATTACGTTTATTTGGCCGACAATAGCACATCTAGCACATGCAAATAATTTAAATACGAAAGAAAAATCATTTGGCCAAAGCATTTGCTTTTGATGTTTTCCTGTAATTGTAATACGTAATACTCACTAGATAATTGTAAGGCCGACGTTTAAAAGTCTGAGTAGACGAGAGCCAACAAAAAAGTTTTAGACAAAAGAGGAAAATACACCATTTGGCCATTTAGAAGCTTATGAATATTCAAAGAACTTACCAGTGTTTATTTGAAGGCTACGTAACCGGTGCCAAGTTTAATAATTTAATTTATATAAGCAATGTAGTCATAGTTCATTAAAAGCAACAACACTGTGAAAAATTCTATTAACTCTTTTTATGGAGCGTATAAAACAGGTTTCTCAAGATGGTATCTCCCAATCTTACGTGTTTACGCGTCCATCAAAATAGCTGCTCACAACAAGTACGTTTTATGTGAGTGCCTTGAATATACTGCCTATTTACGTCTGACTTTAAGTAAGATGATAAAGTTTTAAGGATTTAAAGATCGCGGTTATGGCACTTGGCCTTACATCAAAAAGGTCTGTCGTTTCAAGGGTAGGTAAGCACTCAATTTTTTCACCATAATCCAATTACTTACCTAAACTCAAAAACTTTTTGCCGCATCGGATTAAGCTCCTTACGTCATCGTAACCTATTTCAGTGGAGGCGGGCAAGGGTCCCGTCATATATTTTTTTATCGACACATTTCGATAAGGATGGATGTTGTTCTTAAGTTGGGGCCAGACGTCGCAGACGGGGTGAGATGCGGCGCGGGGGACGCGAACTGGGTCGCCACGAGGGTTGCCAGGTGTCCACTGCTTATCCTAACTGATCGATGTCACATTTTACATTAAAAACGTTTTAAAATATCCTCCAATAATCCCTAAAGCATCCAGGAAATAAAGGAAGATACTGAACAATTTCCTTTATTATTCACAAACTTTTTAGGGACTCCTTGTAGTTAATACGTAAAACATTCATACGTAACACCTGGTAACACAGTATCATTCCAAAGGTAAAAAGTCGATTCCCGGGCTCCGTGCGAGCTTTCCATTACCGGCGAACAAAATCCCTCCCTACTACGTTCCATTTTTAAAACGTATCTGGCAGCCCTACCCATCTCCGTGATAGGTATTTATAGCATAGCCGGCACCGGAGGAATGCACAACGCCCACCTACAGCCAGCAATAATAACGCCACTGTCAAGTTCATTACTCACTCATTCCGTTCGATGTAAGAGCTTTTGAGTCCTCCGTATTATCTTTGTCCTAATTATAGCGTTTGTTATCTCCTGTATTACTTGCGTTGACAGTGGAGTGAGTCATTTCCTCCCGTTTAGAGACCGAGACAAATTCCTCGAAGCCGGCTCGGAGCGTGTCTGCGCTGCGTTTAGAATAATATTATTGTATTGACGCTTAGGTGGCAGTGTATTATTTTGCCTTAGTTGCGGACATGCTCGTTTTAT
Source organism: Euclidia mi (assembly GCA_944739405.2). NCBI lineage: Eukaryota > Metazoa > Arthropoda > Insecta > Lepidoptera > Erebidae > Euclidia > Euclidia mi. Next base: position 101,482,700 of record OX123183.2, on the reverse strand, counting down.
TTGTTTTTTGGAAAGCTTACTATCAAACTAAGACCCCATTAAAACACCGCCGGCTCCAACTTCTATAGTTTAAGAGAAATTAAATAAATCGAGAAAAATCCTTAAAAACCATAGAAACGCAATATCTCGTTTTTGGATTTGAATTTTACACGAAATGTTTTATGGTTTGATAGGTATTCACTATAGGAACCATTTTTTTCTTGTAAACTTTAAAAATCTTGCTCACACAGACGAGAATATATATTTTTCTATGATTTTGTAAATATTTTTTTTCTGGCGATTCTCTACATGGTCGCGTTTTTTTTAAATGCCTAAATATTGATCACTATAATAACTATTGCCACAAAAAATATCAAACCCGACAAACCCAGGATTACGGAAATATTAAATTTTAAAAGTGTGAGCTAGGGTTGTCAATCAAAACTGTGAGCAACATACAATACTTACTTCATGCAAACATTACTCATTATGATTCATTATTTTTGACTTAGGTTTAGCAATTGCGGGTTTAAATAGTGATGTATATAGTTTACTTAGTTTAAGTGTATATAGAAAATAGTGCAGAAAGTTAGAGTCAATATAATAAAATATTTGCGGTGGAATTCGATCACTTTTGTTTTGTGATCTATCTTCGATGAAGGATATTATGTGGAATTGGGAAGGGGTCCACCCTCGTTAGGCAAGCTAAAACCCAATTCCTATACATAATATCTGGAGAAGCGGGGGTGAGGTGTCATGGAGCCGTCAAAGACCCATGGCACTGTTTTGCCTCAGCGGGGACTGACCCGTCCTGCTGGGGGATGTCCGTCTGGCCCCGACCAGAGGACTTAATGCAAGGGGGGCATGAGGGCGCCAACCTTCATGCTGGTCAGCGAGTGGCAACTATTACCGACGACCTTGGCTTGAATACGGATCCGAAATCACTTACGAAACTGGAGGTTTATAATATTTTGGTGGTTAAGGCCCGACAATATGGGTCTAAACAAAGACCGGGTGACCTCGTAATTAACGAACGGACTATGATTATTTTAAATGCATTATATCCATCAGGTATTCCTTACCATCTTGATGTACAAAATAAAAGTCTGAAAGATTATATTTCCAAATTTATTTGTAAGTGCGAAAAACTTTATAATGACAGTAAAAAAAATTATAATCGCTTTTGACAAAAGAACGAGAAATGGCTTGCTACAAATTTCAATATTAAAATACCTATAAGAAAAGAAAACAGTCCAATAGAATTAAATAAAAATGTTGACAGTTTAACAAATAACAGTTTATCAGAACCAGAACCATCAGGTATGGGTTCTGTTAGCGATATGCTGCTTACAGAACAGATACCTGACACTTCATATGAGGCTCCGTCTACTTCAAACACATTTAGTAACCGCTTAGAGGAAGCAGTAGAAGGAACATCTAATGACAGTCCATCTGCTTCGAATGAAAAGAGCTCCCGTCAAATGCGTCGTATTCGAAAGAGTTTCGGAGAGTCGCTTCAAGATCAGCCGCAGTCAAAAATAATTAAAATGTCAAAAATTGTAACTGACGAAATCGGCGGCGAAAAACTTAACAAGAGCTCTGCTCAAGGATTAGAGTTTGTAATCAATGAGTGTCTGAAAAGTCCAACTCGTCCTAAAAAAATTGCAACAGCTTTAAAAGAGAAAGCCAAACCCAAACCCTATACCCCTGATGAAGCACTTTCTTTAGTAATAGAGAGAAAACTAACTGTGGAAGATTACACTATCATACAGAAAGATTTAAAAGACAGAGGCTTCTTAGCTTATCCTCCAAATTATAAATTACAGATAGCAAAAAAAAAATGTTATCCTGAAGAAGAAATAGTTACTACCGAAAGGGAAGCAACTGTCTCACTTCATAGTTTACTACTACACACATTCCGAAGGATCATACTATTATGTACTGAAACAGTTTCACAATATTGCAAACTAAAGCAGCAAAATGTATTATATTGTACATTTGAGGGTTCTTGGGGGTTCGATGGCAGTACAGGACAGTCATTTTATAAGCAAAAGTTTTTAGATGGTGATAATGAAAACGAAAATTGTTTATTTACTACAACGTATATCCCTTTACGGTTAAAAAATAATGACGGGTTTGTGTTGTGGTCTAACCCAAGTCCACAATCCTACAGGTTTTGTCGTCCGTTGAGGATCCAGTATCGAAATGAGACAAAAGAAATTATTCTAGAAGAAAAAAATCGGGTAGAGTCTGAAATAAATCAATTAACACCTCTTTATGCTGAGACAGATGAAGGTCAGAGTATAATATCAGATCCCAAATTATATTTAACCGTTATAGATGGTAAAGTATTTAATGTTTTAACGGATACAGCTTCGCAATTACGTTGTGCTTGTTGTGGAGCTACAGCAACAGAGTTTAATTAGTTAGATGTTATAATGAACAAACCCGTAAATCCAGAGGCCCTACGTCATGGACTAAGTCCCTTACATGCCTGGATAAGAATTTTTGAGTTCTTACTGCACTTAGGATACAAAAATGACCCAGCAGTAATGAAGTGGAGGGTTACTAAAAAATCACCGCAAGCCGCAATTGTAGAAGAGCGGAAAACAAAAATACAGACCGAAATAAGAGACAAAATTTCACTTTTGGTTGATGTTGTTCGTCCAAATTCAACCAACGATGGAAACACAGCACGAACAGCACTATCAGACCAACCAACATCGGAAAACTTTTGCAGATATCTTAGGTATAGAGACATGGCTGGTGGATGACCTGCATACTATCTTAGTGGTGCTGTCGTGTGGCTTAATAATAGATTCTGCAAAATTTGACGACTTTTGTAAATCTGTGGCTGCGAAGTATGTGGAAAAATATAATTGGTTTTATATGTCCGTCACTATGCACAAAATATTAATGCATGGGCGGCAAATCATAAATATATATAATAAATTAAAAAAAAACTTAGAAACGCAATATCTCCGAGATCCCGCTAGATACATATCTAGAATTTTCTCAAGTTAAAGGTACTATACCAATGTATATTATGTAAACAAAAAAAACACGACCCGCAAATAGTTAATTTATTATAATTTTTTTTCGTTTATTAACAAAATAATTATTTATAATTGTTCCTGTGATGTTAGAAACTTGAAAATTTTACACTGTATATATTTCAAACCAACAATTAATATATATTTTAATAAAGACGGACATTAGCTTTATTAAAAAAATACAGACAAAAAACTTTTTCAGAAAGGTCAGTGACCTTTCTCTAAAATATTTATAACTCCTAGGTGAAGTGAAATATCAAAATGGGTATTTTTTTGAATGCTTTAGAATGGTTTAATATATAAGGGGAAAAAATAAAACTGGCATGTCCGCAACTAAGGCAAAATAATACACTGTGGGTGGGTAACTGGATTCCACGTGTGGATTATACCGTAGTAAAATTTAAGCGATGCGGGTCTGATAATATATATTAAGTCGTCTTTGAACAAAGAATTTATTCAATGTTGGTACAATTCAGTACTTACGCTGTTTTAACGCGGCAATAAAAACCATACTGACCGGATTAAAATAGTGGTGCCGAAATAGTCATCGCTTAATTAAACTATTGTTACTAACTTTTAAATGGCCAATTCATTTAGTAATTATACACACCAATTAAAATGTTAATTGTTTTATAAGTAAAATAGCTTTAGGTAAAGTGATAAATATTCCGCAGAAAGACAATGTTATTGCATTTGTAAGCAGGATCTTCGGATAAAACTCTTATAGTTAACGAATTTGTATGCGGATCGGGTGTCGAAGTCATGAATTTTAAAATTTTGTAAAGACTTGAAGTCGGTTGGTAACCCTTCAGTGTTCGGTTCAGACGCTGGTAAAATATAAATACTTGAGAGTAGGTACGCGACGCGAGATCCGGGCAACTTGGCAGAACATTGCGAGCTGTTGCCATTTTTGAAGGCGATTTTAACAAGGATTTCTGTCTGCATACATTTTTATGGTAAATTATAAATAGAAGGTATGCATACAATACACACCGAATCTAAAAAAAGAACAGTGACATTTTGATTTAAAAGAGAATTTAAAGGGAGATTCATATTGCTATACTTACGAATCCTCCTTAATAGTTTTTAACAAGTTCATTTCATTAGCTGACCTGTAAATAACCATCTTTGAAACAGACGAAATATTTTACCGTTTACTTAGTTTCGAAGAGTTCTAGTTACCTACTATTAATTGAAATCTATTGCTCTCAAGAAGATAAATTTTCTTGTTGAAGCGAGAAGTTGTTTATGTCTAATTTATTTGGCTTTAAAAATACATAGGTACAGTGGGCACAGCTTTCATAGGAGTTAAAAAAACATTTTTAGCTTAGTTTTTTATGTATTTCTATTATTCTAACTCCTAGACTGTTTAATGGCTGGTATGATTTTGATGATTATTTGAGTTGATACCTTGATGGCTTATATTCAAAGGCAAGTATAGTGATCGGTACTTAAGTGTTATTGTCAAGAAGCAGAAAATTAAGCAGAAAATTAGGGTGCATAGGGTTCCCACCAAGAACTTAGGGTCCCAAGCCAACCTCACCTGCAAGTGGTGCACCTGCCGATCAACGGACGAGGCTCTGGCAAACAAAATGTCCCAATAAGCGGCAATAGGCTCGCCACCTATTACGTGGGATCAAAACACTGGCGAAAAGTGGGCGTTTAATATGCCTCTGCCTACCCCTTCGGGGCAACAGGCGTGAGTCTATGTATGTATGTATGCAGAAAATTAACGTAAAAAATTGTATGTCACAGAACGTGAAATATCTCAGATGCAGGTGACGAAATTTGACATATGTTTTATAGTAGGTTCCCTCATGGTTCCGATTCACTATTAGAGCCGGAAGCGATATCGTTGACATAAAATAAATCGAAAATGAACCACTAGGCTAGCTAGTTAAAGATAAAAATACCTGCATAGCATATTTGTGGCGCCAACTAATTACATCTATATTAGTTATCGTCTCGACCATAGATACCCATTGGCTGGAGCTGACGAACTCTTCACTCGTCCAAATTGATCTATTAATTAAGATATTATTAGAACACTACTTCAATTGCTTTAGTGGTAGCCAACTTATCTTAACAGCAGTCTTACGTACATAATTTATTATTTTATTTTAGGTTTATATGTAAACCCGTAATAGATAAGCCTACAAAAGTAAACATTTGAATACTTTGCGTCCCACATCCCACTGTCATAGTTAATTGTGAGTGCAGTGACGCCACTGAGTGGGTAAATAGTGCCAAAATTCATTACACGTCAAAATGTTCGGTACTCGTGGTATGTTGGTACCACAGAAATAAATAGTAATTATTTCTGTGGTTGGTACACACGGAAACACGTGATGCTAAACACTTTGACCTTTGTACCATTCTTAAAATAAATATTAAGCATAATACAATTTACAATATTATTTAGTCGCGATAATTTACTTATTTAAAGGCATAAATATCTCTGTTATTCTCCTACGTTTCTACCGGCTTGCAACCGTCGTGGTCGCGGAGGGACTCAGTTTAGCAATTTATGTCTTTAAATAAGTAAATTATCGCGCCTAAGACCCGCTAAATAATATTGTATGATGTATACAAATCGCAAAAGTTTAAAATCGATTCATCCTACAACTGTTTAGTATGACTTATCGCTGTGTGTACACAAGAGTGCGCATAATTAAAGGTACATACCCAATTTTTAAGTAAAATGTGCAATAGTTGGGCGGCTTACCTTTATTTCCAAATAATGGCATGATTAGGATGCATCTTATATATTTATAGGATGCGTCCTAATCATGTAATTATTTAGTACTTATAGTATTTTACTTAGTCTAGCGTGTGTAAAAATCGCATAAGATTGAGAATCAAAATCAATGCAATATCTATGTTCAATAATTATAAAAAAAAAAACTCTTCTTAAGGCTGCGTACACACAAGAAGGATTCAGTGATGTGCATTTAAACAACAATATGAATGCATTCGAAGTTTAAACTGCAACTCATAAATACGCAACGATACCGACAAGGCCTTGATTGCCATCATGAAAAACCTTTACTAATTTCTTTTATTGTAATGAGGTTGCGTTTATATCGACCTTTAGGGTTCGATTCGATTACATACCACGAATTAGATGCTGGAGGTCTGGATTTTACGGCAATTCTTATTCAACAATTATAGCGTCCTTGTGCACCGGCTTGAGACCTAAAGGATAATGCTAGTATTTTATGCATACTTGGGACTTTATTATAACCATAATTTCCGTATAAAAAGACTGCCTTATCAGGGAGGCCTATACCGAGCAGTGGACTACGCCAGGCTGCTGATACCTAATGATGATACAAAGAAAAGATGACTAATTTCGACCTGGATATAAGTCCTTTATTGCGGGAGACTTTACAAATATTCAACCAACGATAATTCGTGGCTCACTCAGTGTTGTCCCTTGCAGGCACAACAGTTGGCAAAGTGTTTGCGGCGAGACAGCTGTTTCAACCACCACGGTATGCGTAGAGTCAAATTTGTATTCTTGTGCACTTACGTAGTAGTCTCGTTTTGGACACGTCTCCCGTCAACTAATAATCACTTAGATTGCAGATCTAAGTTCGTCGTTTGTGAATACCAATATTAGGTAAGTATATAAATTTCAGTTGAAATATTATCTGAATATACTTTACACTTCATTCTAGTTACCGTTCAGTCTCGATATCACTGTAGGCTTTTTACCAAAGTAGTAGAATAGTATAGAACAATGGCATAACAATTGAAAAGACTGCATCTTGAACGAGTAAAATTGGCCCTCTGATAATGAGATTTATGGTAGGAATGAGCAGTAACGGGGCTATCATATCATTCTATAATATTGGAATGATTGGGTCTAAAAATACGTTGCACTTTTTACTACTTTTACTAAAAGATTATTATTCTTTCCTGTGTTCATCGTATTAATCGTTTTATTGTGTGGTTAATTGAAAGAGTAGGACGGGTTTTTATCTAGTGTTTGGCCTATCTTGTAATTTTTAATTGTGTTCACTAATCTCGTTATTGTTAAGCAAGCAACAATCATCATCACCATCATCTCAAAGAAAAGACGTCTATGCTAGCCGTACCTAAGCATCCCCCGAGGCTCTCCAAACAAACCGATTTTGAGGTGCTTCAATCAATATGCTAAACAAGATAGTTGGTTCACGTAGCTATAATATCAAGTTGGCCACACATAGAGCTGCTAAAATTTAAAAATAAAATATGTATCAAACCACAAAACTCTTGCCAAAAATATTGGCGTAGTAAACAAACTTAAAATTCTTATCATAAACAACGTAGTCTTAAACAGTCGCCTTGCTTCGTTCCATTTTTTGAATATTTGTGGGACAATCTGCACCTGGCGCGTTCTTCCCATTTTTTGCTCGATTAGCGAAAATATTTACTTAAAAATGTTTTACACTCCAACAAACGCAAGACATTATTTCTCATTGTTATAACATTTTCTTTGGGATACAAGAAAAGAGTTTTGTCATGTTTTATACTAATATTACACGGAATGCTACAGTAGTTTTGTTTGTCACTTCTTCGTGATTTAACTGCACAACTTTATTTAAATAAAACGTCGCGTAACTATCTCTTTAACGGTAAAAACATATTAAACGAATTTTATACAAGCTTAGTCAAGATACGACCCATAGATCCACGCGTCCGTTTTTTTTTTTTTTTTTGCTAATGAGTTGCCAGTTTGGTGCATTCGAAGGAATGTATTAAAATTATTTTTTGGAATCCGTTTATTCTAAATTCAAAAGTGTTCTCTTGCGGACTGATCTTGGTTTTAAATGATAAGAAAATTCAACAGCATTTATGCAAACGCTCAGTAATAAATATCATCTCAAGACATTTTCATAAAATAAACACAATCATATTTTTATTTGCATCAGCCGTCTGCCGGGACACGTTTCGCAGTCTTAAAGCGAAATTGTTCGTGTATACGGCTGATACTGTACAGTTATTGAATCACAAGTCGTGCCAGTACGGGTTGGCACCCACCCCGGGACCGACACACCCTGGCACGACATATTTCCCAAGTTTCTAGTCAAAAGCACTTCGCAACTTGTAGAAACAAATATCTATACAAAACGCGAGGTAATTATGTTTGGAATGTTCAAAAGAAAAGACATTCTTTAGTTTTATTTTTTGATTTTTGCTACAATGTTTTAAATGTTATCAGAATCTATGTTGCGAGGAGCTTTCGCATTATAGTAGCTGCACTGTATTTAGTCGCGTAAGGGGATTGAGTATAATATTGCGTAATAACAAATGGTACAATGAACCGTCGGAATGGCCATTGGTCACTAAATAAATGGCATAAAAATCTCGTATTTTATTTCAAATGACTGCAGAATAGGGTTAAGGAAACAAAGCAATAGAAAGCTCACATTACTGGTTGTTTAGATATAGCTATATGTAAAAAGGGACAGCAGGGAAACAGGAAAGTTTTCCATCTTTGGATACAAAAACACAACATAATTTGAGTACAATCTAATTTCCAAGCAACCAACAATAATATATTAAAACTATATTTAAATTAGGTTTTATTTAAGGCGTGTTTCTGTTCCGAATACAGGATGTGAACTGGTCGGATGCCAAACTATTTGGTAAAACCCAAAGAATAGCGGTGAGGCTAACATTCTTTGCAAATTATGATTCCAGGAAGTATTATAATAATGTATAGACATAACCTACAATTTCTAAAAAGCACACAGTAACACAATGTTTAGTTGATTTAGCAATTTAGAATCTGGCGTACTATCAAATATTATAATAAGGTATTCTAGGAATTTAAGCACAAGGATGCACCTAAGTAAACTATAAAGTATTAGATTTAAAATATGCCGATTATTTAAAAACACCTTAAGTATAATAATCTTTGTTTATTCTTCAAAAAAAGTTATGAGTCATAATCATATCGATTTGAATCTCGAGCAGAGTTCATGAACTCTATCGAATCTTATAAAAAACATCTAAACATCAATGGGTTCATTAGTAAAACCGGAACGGAACTGTATAAAAAGCAATCCGGTTTTTTTAACCCAGAGAAAAGCTTACTAATACTCGGAGCATCCGATACTGATTTTAATTAGCCATTTGTTTGTGAATAAAAAGTAAATTATATACAGTATGAAATGCTTAACGGTTCGAGAATGATGAAGGATTGTTTCCGCCCGAGAAACAAGTTTCACTGATTGTACACAACTGTCACTCTCAGAATTTTATTAAAGTCAAACGTTTCGTAAGTTATTCAAGAATCTCGACCCTTGGGTTATCTATAATGTAATTTAATAATATTACCGTTTTCCACATAAATGCTCTAGCAAAAATTTGCATTTAAAAACGGCTGAAAATCAACTATCTTCAAGTTTGAGAAGGACGCAGTCAACGGGTATTATACGAATTTTAATAGTTCCAAGACAATGAAACTCGAACTTTAGTACAACTGTCAAGAAGTGGGGTAAGAGGTGAATAACATTCGCATATTTATAGATCTTAATGTTTCATTTCCTTTGCCACTCTCGCTCGGTGCAATCTTTAAATTAATCGTGTTACTGCGCACCAACCTCTTAGTATTGTACTTTTGTTGACTCTACCTCGATTAGGGTCGTGCTAAAATGAGGAGTAAATGTTTACGCGTGGATGGCCTTTGCCTGCCAAGAGGGTAGGTAGAGGTTTGGAAGTTCATTTAAGTATAATCAGTTATATTTTGAGACCTATGTGGACCAATGGCGTGTCCATTATAGTTTTACGCATATTAACAGAAACTGCTTTCGAAAATAATCTTATCGTAAAGGCCCAGTAAAATGACCGCTATTCGTGCACCAAATGCTTGACTTTACATTTTGCCCAAATATAGATCATTTCTTGTGGTGTGTCTTGGGGTAGGCTTATGTCCAGCAGTGGACGTCTTTTGGCTGACATGATGATAGACAATACGGAAGTTTCCTGCAAGTGAATTAAATTATACAAGTATTTTGATCTAGTGAAACATGTCAAAATAATAGTAGTTTCATTCATCAATTAACGTTAAAATGTTATTAAACATTTTTTATCGTCAATTTATTGATAATAAGTAAGTATTCTACCACAGAATAAAGAATAGTACTAACGTACAGAAAATTCACTTGTCAAACCAATTTATTGAATTTGCGACTCTTGCTACTAAGCAACAAAGTGCAATTCAACTCGCATAAGGACTCAGTGCCTAATGCGATATTAACCTAACCGTTCCCTTTCTTTTCTAACACATAACGCTGTCACTGTCTGGCGCGGAGTGGCGCGCTAGGGTTGTTGACTTGCCGCTGCAACTATAATATTTCTTCATCGTCTATCTACCTACTTGACCACATACCTAATAATAAATAATTATCATATAAGTATCCTATCCCACTATTTGAGCTCGTAGAACAAATACCACAAAAATTCTGGTTGTTTACATTTTTACTATACTGATTCTTAGTTATTTCCTAAACGCGTGGACCGATTTACATGATTCAAACAGATAAAATGGTTTTTGAACTAGATCTTTAATTTGACACCATAATCGTTAAGATATCTCAACAAACAAAAAATCAAATTTTCAAGTTGCTCTCGTAATATAAATAAAATAAAATCAAATTTTCAAGTCGCTTTCGACACACAGTTAATTGAGCAATACTTTGCATTAGACTTGTGATGATACATTTTTGTTGTTAAAGGCGTTTAGGTATATAATTTAAACAGTGTATGAATACGGCGCGTGAGAATACGGAGCGGTCGCACTCGTTGCGTTGCGTGACGTCTAATGTGAGCGGCGCGCGGCAACCCACTAAATCCAACCACGTCGACGTGGTCGGCCGAGGTACTTGTAAGTTTGTACCTAAAATGCGAAGTGCGCCAGGCCTGATTCTACTTGACAGCAAAAAACTATGACGTCAATATGACATATTTCTTTCATACAAAAAACTTAGCAAAGGTCGTTTTTGACATTTCATTAAAAGTGTTTGATTCGACAAACAACCCTATTACAAAGTTGACTATGGGCTCTCTAAAAGTGAGAGGAGATCCGTGTCCAGCAGTGGCACAGAATTCTTAATTCTGTGCCACTGCTGGGATGGTCATGATAATGATAGACGATTAAAAATTGCCAAAATTATATTCTAAAATATCTTTGACAGCAGGCTGCACGAGCATGAAATACGGCTACGTGCCAAAGTTACAAACAATACTCACATCTAACGCATATGAAAATGGGCGCTTAATCTCAGATTGGACAGCGTTCATCTAATATTGGTAGAAGCCAAGCTGTCAATGCCAGCCTCATCTTAATATATAAAATCCTTGCGTTACTGACTGACTGACAGACACGCTACAGCCGAAATTATTGGAAGCTGAAATTTGGATGTATGTTCTTTGGGGACCGTAGGGGTGCACTAAGAAGGGATTTCCCGAAATTCCCACGGGATCGGCCAAAACGGGTAAATTTAAAAAAAATGCAGGCGTAGCTGCTGGCGTCCTCTAGTGTCCAATAAAACGGACTACAAAACAAAGACTGAACCTAGCCTTTCAGCCTCCATAGAGCATATTGTTTACCGTTTTATAAAAGAAAACTATTAGAACCAACATTTACCTACCTCTATGCTAAAACGACATGCCTATATTCTTATTGCTTCGTAAAAGACAGAACAGATTTAGCCAGACAGTTTTATGTAATACTAAATTAGCATTCCTTACGAAAGAAATGTAGAAAAGATAAAAGGAATTGGGATTTACCATTAAAAAGACGATTGAATAAGTTTTGTAATGTGTGCGAAGGTGGAGCCATATGTAAGATATTGGCTGAGCTCGCGGAAAACAATGTTATGTGGTGTTCTTACGTAATACGTAGGATTTATGATAATGATAGCAACGGTACAGCTAAGTTTAAGCATTCAGGTGTATTTGACGACTGTTATATTACTGTATTAAGTAACAGTATAAAATGCAAAGCGAGCTGTACCTTGATAGAAACGGATGTCACAGGAGGCTTTGGACGTAGTGTGCCTTACATTAACACTCAGCCAATCAAGTATTTGTAACATTTCTACTAATGTTGGACTAGGATAGAAAAGGCACTATTTTTTATTTATTTTTTATGGAAGGGGCAAACGAGTAGACGGATCGCCTGATGTTAAGCGATTACCGCCGCCCATGGACATCCGCAACACCAGAGGGATCACAAGTGCGTTGCCGGCCTTTTAAAAAGAAAACGCTCTTTTCTTGAAGGTTTGAAGGTCGTATTGGTTCGGAAAAACCGCAGGCGACAGATCATTCCACAGTTTAGAGGTGCGAGGCAGAAAGTTTCTAGAGAAACGCACCGTTGTGGATTGCCAACCATCCTAATGATGGAGATGGAAATGCTGTCGCGTAGAACGATGGCGGAAACAGGCGGCAGGGATTAATCTGAACAATTCCTCGGAGCACTCCCCATAGTAGTAGCGATAAAAGATGCGTAGCGAGGCTTCATCTCTACGCAGCGCCAAGGGGTCTAACCGATTGCAAATATCTTGGCAGGCGACAATTCCAGCGGCTCTCCGTTGGATGCGGTCCAGAGGAAGAAGCTGGTATTAGGGTGCCCCTGCCCAAAGATGAGAACAGTATTCCATATGCGGCCGGACCTGCGTCTTATAAAGGAGCAAGCGGTGGGCCGGAGTGAAATACCGTCTCGATCTATTGAGCACGCCAAGCTTCTTTGAGGCTAACTTGCCTTACCCTCTAAGTAACAATATCTCTAACTTTGCCGATTAGGACATTTTATACTATTTCCATGTGTACAATTGTGTTGTGTTTTTGAGCTTTCAGACAATTTACTGAAGATTTCTATGAGGATAAACGAAAATAAACTTCCTTTAGCATAGAGCTTAAACACATCGAACAACAGCGTCTTATGATACCCTAACTCTTTGAGGATTACAGACGTCTAAAGAATGTAAACATCAAAGACATACTAAAGAGTGAGAGAACACCAAAGAGGGAAACGAAGCTATTTTCGGCATACTGTTTTATAATCCCTTTTCTTTCGCAAATAACACAACAGTTCTGATGCCTCTAGTTTTGTTAACCAACAGTATTTCTTTGTAATGTTTCTGACAGATCTGACAGTCGGCTTTCTTAAATCTTTTGTCGTGTGCTTTGTGTAAGGAGAATTATTCAGTTATTTTATTGTAATAAATTTGTAGCAACATTATATTTTCGTGTATCATGACGTTTGACTACAGAAAACGGGAGAAATCTGACAACTGTTTCTCTTGCGTTTTAACGGAGATGTTTAACTGACAGATAGATGTTCCAGAGGCAAAAGGATTTTTTTTTTTTGGTTGATGGAATTAAATATTATTTTGGGTGTAGAGACTGCTACTCTGCCCGAAAAAGACTGAACTAAATTCCCTTATCTTGTTAGAGATTTAACATTTTTTTTTTATTCATAGACTCACCCCTGTATCACCGAAGGGGTAGGCAGAGGTGTAATATTACACCCATATATATTTTACAAATATTGTTATTAATATCTACAATTCGTAATTGGTGCCTCTGAAGCAAATATTTAGAGTTGCAATACGTCATTAAACATTAGGCAATAGTGCATATGCATTCAGGTAAACTCGATAAGGTGGCGTAAGTTTAAGTATTTGCCATTTTATTAGTTTTAATGAGGACAAATTTCAAATAAACACATTAATGTTTAAAAGTTGTCGCCTCTCCAAAACCAGTGCACCTCATATCATCAGTTTGAGGCCTACATGGCACATATTTTGTTTGATCTTATAATTAATGTTCCGAACCAGAGTGTCCGTCGTTCGAATGTTTATACAATCCACCACGACATAAGAATATAGTTAGTAGTGACTAGCTGTTTCACGCGGTCTCACCCGCGTCCTGAGGGAACTACTTCACGTACCCGGTTAATTTATAGCCTAGGTAAGTTACTCCTTGGTACATCAGTTATCCGCCAGTGAAAGTCCCGTCAAAATCGGTTCCACAGATAAGCGAGAACAAACAGACAGACAGACAAAAATTGTAAAAAATTTCATTTCGGTATGTGTACCATGTATACATCCATATGCATTAAGTAAAAAGCGGTTCTTTTAAAATTACAAACAGACACTCCAATTTCAGTTATGTGTATAGATAAAGATTAAAATTTGACTGCAGGTGGGGCATAGTGGTTAAAGCGGTCTCATCACCGTTTAGAACCACGCTGAGTGTTGTGGTTTCAGCCACCACACAAGACATATTTGTGTGAACCACAAAGTTGTGTCCATAAGTCCTTCGCGATTCAGAACCTATTCCGAGCATTCCGTGCTCCTTATCGCGAAAGCAAAAGTCGCTTTCTAAAGAAATGGAAAAATAAATTATATTACAATAATTATCACCTATCAAGCTAGCATTTGTTAGCAGGTAGGGAGGTAAATAAACCAGCTCGAATATATTATTATGAAGTTACAAAATCTTAATATATAAAATCCTTGCGTTACTGACTGACTGACAGACACGCTACAGCCGAAACTATTCGGCGCAGGAAGCTGAAATTTGGCATGTTTGTTCCTTGGGGACCGTAGGGGTGCACTAAGAAGGGATTTCCCGAAATTCCCTAGGGATCGGCCAAAACGGGTAAATTTAAAAAAAATGCAGGCGTAGCTGCTGGCGTCCTCTAGTTACTAATAAAGTAATTAATGATATCAGTATAATTAAGAGTACAAAGTATAAAATTATAAATCTAGTGTTAATTTAGCGTTATAGATCTAAAGTTAATATAATTTTATTGTACGTTTAAAAATGCAATGTTTAAAGAGGAATTTAAGTATTCTGTGATGATATCTTGTTAATTTACGACTTATAGCGTTTTTATTATGAAACTTCTTGCTTCCTTAATTACTTACAGTAGAAATAATATGTTTTTGTTCAGTTTCAATTTTACCTTGGGGGATGCCTATCTAAATATATTTTTGACTAGCTGTTTCTCGCGGTTTGACCCACGTCCTGAGGGAACTACTTCGCGTACCCGGTTAATTTATACCCTAAGTTACTCCTTGGTTAATCAGCTATCCGGTAGTGAGCGTCCCGTCAAAATCGGTCCAGCCGTTTTCCAGAGATTAGCGAAAACAAATAGACAGACAGACAGACAAAAATTGACAAAAAGTCATTTCGGTATATGTACCGTGTCATATGATACCTACTGAAAAAGCCAGAAATACGGTAAATCTTAAGATTACCAGCATGAGTTGTTAAATGCCCAAATATTAATATAAAATTTTTTAGGTCATAACCTTTTTAGTGCGATCGGGTAAAAACACCACTTTATCCCATGTTCTTGAGTAAAACGTCTGTGGTAACTTTTCCATAATACCGTCAACTTAGGTGGAATATAGAATGTTCGGTGGGTTCCCTTAGGTCGCATACATTATAACTTTGATGGGTGCAAATTGTGTATTTATGGGTTTAGTGTGACAGCTTCCTCCTACAGGGAGTATTGGAATAGCGATAGCACACGATATGTATTGAAATAATATATTTTTAGTCCATCCGGGAACGAAATGGAAACGCAATGTTGGCATATAAGCGATTGATTTGAAAGGTATTAAATAAATAGTTATTTTGGGCGCGTTTTCCCTGTGCTATACAAAAACATGTGGTGTGAGATCTATAGTGGGTGTCGGTTATCGCGACAAGAGGTGTTATGTGCTATTTAATGTATGGCCTATATTATTGCAAAGTTTCACCAAAAGCAGTTTAGTAGTTTTAACATGAAAGAATACCAAACATACGCCCGAACTCACAAATTTTCGTTCGAAATAAAATAGTAAGAATCAGATTTTTATGCAGTCAAATAGCACAAAGCTTTATATGCGATGGAGAATAGTAACACATGAAGTTTTAATGTTCTCTATAAATACGCGTCATAAACTTATTGGTTCTCAATAAAAACGGTTCAAAGCATAAATATGTTCTAAGTTGCATGGAGTTTTCGGAACGATGCCCATATATGGAGGCGCAGTGGAGAACAGTTTTCACTGCCAAACTAATGGTCCAAGAGCCCAGGGCCGCCAGACCTTACTTATTATCTCAGAAAAGAAATGTATAGAATAATGTAGTGTTCGTAAGTATGTGCCATGAGTGTACACATACTTATTAGCTTGAATCGTGGGCCAATATTTAGGTACGAGGTGCTAAAGTTAGGTAAAAATAGTAAGTACTAACTTTTTATAAATTTTCAGTGCTGATTTTTCTGTATGTTTTTGAAAAGATTATTAAAAATTAATAAATAATACTGTCGCAGTCATTTCGGCGGCGGTAATTTTTCCCAGACACTAAGTTTCCAAAATATCTAGCTATCGGTAGAGAATACTAGGGAACGCATTTAGAAAATGTATGGAAATTATTCCCGTGGACCTTTAGCACCTCATAACTAAAAATTGGCCCACGATCCAAGCTAGCAAGTATGCGTACACTCATAGCACATACTAACACTACATTATTCTATACATTTCGTTTCTGAGAAAATAAGTAAGGTCTGGCGGCCCTGGGATGTTACTCTATAACTATTATCGCCGTTGATCTTATTTCGAAATAGTCCATAATCAATTATCATATATATGTATATATATGTAACTGATAGACAACGTACAGCCAAAACTATTCCGCGCAAGAAGCTGAACTTTGGCATTTATGCTGGGTAGCTGCGAGCTTCCCCTACTTATTACATAATAGTCGACTGTGTGTGTTGTAAACATTGCATTTATTGATTTTGGTGATTATTTTAAATAAGGACAATATCGATAATAGTTTAACAGAGATAAAATGCACTGAGCTTCGCTGTAATGTGCGCCGATCCTTACAGTGAAGATGCGCGAGCAACCGCCACGATCCGGCAGTCTGCGGTTGAAAACTTTAAAAAGCTTTATGTATATATGTGTTATTCTTCACAAGAAGAACTTTTAGAACTTAGTAGTTGCCTGCCGCATAAGTTTTAAGTGCCCAAATTTATGCACATTGTTAGAAAGTGGCTGCCATGAAACGACTGTTTGTGGCAAACTAACGTCTTCATTGGCTGCTTTTAAGCTTTATTTTTGTATAGTGCAACTCTTGTATGTGTCTCTGAACTAGTAGTGGTGTATCACACCTATAGCTCCTATTTTTTTTTAGGTTGTATACGTGGACTTGTTATCATGGTTTATAACGGATACAGCATATTTTCCATTATCTTGAACAGGACGCCGTTAATAATTTAAGAAACCACAAAAGAAACTCATATGACTCGACTTCCCTTTCAAAGTCAATCTAACTAGATAGTTTTCAAATAGCGAATATAGAGCCCTGGTACTGTCTTTAATTTATCCTACGAGCCTACACGAAAATAGAATCTGTATGTATACACTTACATACCTATACTTATACCTATGCCAAATTATTGTTTGATGTTAAGCGAAAATTGGTTCTAAAAATAGCCTCAGACAAACGACTTAGCTGACTAGACACAATATAATAAGAGCCAAGGCGCTGCAGGAAGTTCTTTACTCTCACAGACTACGATATCTACTCTTATTTTATTTTTAGAGCAAAAATTGTTGTTTCCCCGGAGACGGATATTGTCTCTATAATAATCTGGAGCCGATAAACCCCCAGTGGGAAAGCTTTCATAAGACTCGGATTTACCAGATATTCCATATTTGAACAGTCCTGTAGGTAATATTTGCATGATAAGCCAACCTGTGAAAGGTCAACGAAGATACGCTCTAACGTCCACTTTAGCAGGAATTTGAAGGCACAAAAAATGGTTTGTTTTAGCAAAAGGCCGCCTTGGGATAACTAGCTGATGTCATTTTGGCGGCAGTCACAACAAATGGTAATTTTTGCCACTCCGAAACTCTCGGCTCCACAGAACACCCAGCCCACTTTTTACGAATTTTTATCTTTTTTTTTACCGGTATTTTAGTGAATTTAGATTAGAGTGTCTCAGTACGGATCGTGATACTGCTAAAGAATAAAAATGCGAGAAAGAGAGAAGATGATGTGTTTTATTCAGTTCTCTGCAAAGAGCTATTTATTAAGATATTGATTTTATGAATATGGATGTAAACAAACGTCTTAGTGCGTATTTACATACCTATATGACGAAGTAAAAAAGTATTGTAACACATGATTGGGTAACCGATAAGTGAACTATTGCCGACTATTAGCATTAGTCACACTAACATTGTTTATACTACTGAGAATTTTAAAATAAAAAAAAACCATGTAAACATTCCCGAACCTGCCATCGATCAAGGATAATCATGCTTAATGTCTAGGAAAAGCACTATTATGCAAGGCAGTATCATATTCAGGATGTAGTGTACAAAACAGAATAGGTACAACACCATTATAATAAAAGATTAAACCAGAACAACACGACAGTATTCCACCAACAATGTCTAACGGCCATTTTCAATATTCGAACTATAGCTAGATCTATAGATTTTAGATTTGTGTTTGACATATTTTGTACGGAGCTTATGTCAAATCTGTCAAAAATGAATCTAAAATCTACAGATATATCTAGAATACGAATATTTAATTCCGTAATAAGATTTTACTTTCATTATGACCTAGGTATGTAGTTCTAGTTTCATTATAGTGTGACCAAAACATTGACCATGACAGATGGCAGCGATATTTTTAAACGACGATAACAATAAAATGCTCATAAAATGCGTTCACAATTCGCATCGCACTAAATCAATCCATAATTAAGTAGAAACACGTAACTAGTTCAAGAAATTCAAAAGTGAAATTGTGAAATGAATATCAAACGACGACTACGGCACGAGCAAGTTTTGCATCAATCTATAAATTGATATTGACCGGTACATTTCTTTTACCGGTACATACCGGTATTTACTTCTAAGAAACATAATACCGTTAATTGAATGTACGAATTCTATGGAACAAAGGACGCACTTTTCGAACGCTTTCATTCCTAATTTAAAAGTTTAAATTAAAAGAATACAAGGTGCTTTATGCTAAAGCCCGCTTATTTTTCAATTTAGAATTTTGAGTATAAATCATAGGAAGACATTAATTTTACCAACCGCCTACATATTCTTATTTTATAAGGCGAGCTTATAAATTCCACAACTAAGTTCAAGTTACATCATAAAATTTTTTAATGATATAAGTTATGTAAACTTGCACCAATTTTAGTCGCGTGGGCAATAATATTCTAAACACGGCTTGAATGACGGTTAATAATATCGATGTTTATAAAATAGCTGCATATCATGAATATTTTAATACTTAAATGCGGAAATAGGTAAACGAATCAATTTAAAACATCGTTTTGCAAATAAAGAATTTGAATGTCTTTAAAGTATTATTGTTTATTACCTACTTTCTAATGTTTAATTCGCGTGCTTCGTAATCATGTAGGTACAATACCAAAGTTTAAACTTTATTGATTTCTCAATGAAAGTAGATATCTTTGCTTTATTATTTATAAGTTGAAATTAAAGCATTAAATAACTTAATTTAATCCACAAATTATTAAATGAACAAAATTTTAAATCATAGGCTCAGTATAATTTGGTGTTTCATTAGTAATTAGTATTGATTCCTCTTTAGTATTTATATGCGTAATGAAGATATTGGATGTTTTGAGGTCTTCGTCGACGTTAAAAGGACTGTCTCATTCTGTATGTTTGTCCTGTAACATGTAGGACATTAGTACCTTCTGTATTTTTATCAATGTTGAACCACAATTCCTCATTAAGAATGAAGTTTATTTAATTCTTAGTAGACCACCGAGAAGTACCTATGTGCGGTGTGTCTTTGAACGATAGAGTAAAGAATTGTCTGATAAGGAGGGTTGTTGCGTAAAAGATGTGGTGACAAGCATCGAGAGCGGTATGCCAAGATGGATGACGAAAAACTGACCAAGAAGATAAACTAAAGCAAATGTGAATGGTATAGAAGAAAAGAAGGATGGGGAAGACCTAAGTGGACGTTATCTGACCAGATTGGAGACATCCTAAAAGTGGACATGCTAGATGTACCTGAATGAAGCAAGGGAGATGTCGTGATCGTTACAAATGGCAGACCGTAGTCTCTGTCTACACCTTCTGGAAACAGGCGTGATTCTATCTAACAAGTAGGTATCTTAGGATAACTGTGCAAGATCCGATATTTCTCAAGTTCCGATAGTAATAATCAGACTAATAAGCTAGCTGGACAAATTAAGGCCTTAAAGCGCCAAAACAAATTGTTTGCGATTAATTTAATCGTGTCAAAGAGTAAATATTTATTTATATGCAGATCCGTTAAATTTCAATATTAAAATACTTTAGTCTTTGACGAATGCCTATGAACCTGTATTCCTGCAAATTCCATTAATTAGTTTTAATTTCAATCTAAGCTTATACTCTTATACTAATATATAAAGCTGAAGAGTTTGTTTGTTTGGTTGAACGCGCTAATCTCAGGAACTACTAGTTCGATTCGAAAAATTCTTTCAGTGTTAGATAGTTCATTTATCGAGGAAGGCTATAGGCTAAATAACATCACGCTATGAGCCACAGGAGCGGAGCAGTAGCCTTAAATAGCGCGGGTGTAATCGCGGGCTCATCTAGTTTAATTATATTGTGCTAGCTTGTCGAAGAAGTGTATTGTATAATCGTCATAGTGTTTTATTACAGGTATGTTTATTTGTTATCTGTATTATATAAATAACATAATCTGATGTTCGAGTGGATTGGTATTTATAAATATTTGCAATTCCAATATGTCGGTCATACAACGATGCTTTTGTTTTGCACAAACAACAAAAATATTTGTTTAAATACGCAACGTATACCGTTACATGGAGGACATTAGCAGCTGTCTGTCAATGTACTGCTATTCTGGGGACCAACTACGATCACATTCGTATTCCTATGTAATAAAGATCGCAATTTACCGAGCAGAGCTCATACAGCCCATTTAGTTCCGGCGTTTCGGCACAGATTTGTTGAATTAGCTCCATTCCCCTGCCTCCCTATTATACGCAAAGTTTCAAAATATGAAAACGGCTCAAAGGATTTCATTCGTGAACGCATAATCATTATGTGCCTTTACATACATCGGCGAAAATAATCGATCAGCCTTGATACCCGTGCAAACGCTTAGCTTAGTTTTAAGATTATTAGCCGCAGTTTAAAATCTCTGGTAATTTACGTTGTTTTTATCCTACAGACAACATAGTAGAACCGATATTGAATTGAATAGGATGACTCCATAAATATTTATGTCAATAAACAACCTTCCAAAGGTACGTTTCTATTTTCTTAACATTTACATACCTATAAGATGTTTTTTTATGTGATGTGAGTAGTTTAAAAAGTTCCTTTGTGCTCAAAGGTACGGTTGAATGGACACGGGTGTCGGGATGGTAAGCGGTAAGCATGTATTAAGAGGATTTATCAGGTCATGGGACAAGGGACATCCTTGATCTGACCTCATAAGATGCTACGGTCGCTTGTGTAGTAATAAACCTTTGGGTTTGTGTTATATCATAGGGGTGTTACGGCGCTCTTCGTGCACGCATTTTTCATCAGACGGATGTGAACATTTACCTTGTAAATAGTCTCACACCTGTATCCCCGAAGAGGTAGGTAGAGGTGTAAATAAATATTATTCGCCATGAATTATTCGGTCCCACGTAATAGGGGGCGAGTCTATTGCCGTTACCGGGCACATCACCAGACTCCGGACTGCTACTGAGTATTCGGAAAAACCCAGTAACACTTTGCCCGACCCGGGAATCGAGCAGTCGCATACGCTATCCTCTGGACCACGGAGGCAGTCAATAGGTATGTATCCAATACCTTGTAAATAGGTATGAAGAAAGGTCTGGGCTGTTCGGCTATATAAATAAAGTAGTAGAACATTTACCTACTATGTTTTTAAAATCAGTCTTGCCGTACCGGCAGCCTTTTTAAAATGTATGTTAAAGTACTGTTAAAACTGTTATTTTATCGAGAGACAGGTGTATGCCAACAAAAAAGCTATGTACCTAAGTACATACAAGTTTGTCTACATTCTACGTAATATAATGAGCTAAGTGCTAAGATAACATTATAAGAGCTAAATGAGGAATTTCATTACAGTAGGGCTGATAAAACGCGTAACCTCATGAATATAATGTCTGTGAACTGGTATTTTACAATGTTGCATAGCTATTCTAGTCAAGCTACAAGCTCTATTGCATTCTATTTATACGGTTTTCTGCCATAAAATATAGCTACCGGGTACATTGAGTTCAGAAACAGAAAGGTAAAAGCATTCCATACAATATTACACACAACATTATCGTAAAGATACATCAGGCGTTTAAAAATAATGTGAGACGGTAAATGTCATTCTAAAACTACACGATGAAAAGTTCACTTACTTTATGAGTACCTATTTGGTTGCCTTTATCCTGAGTACAGTGGTCCAAAACTCGAAATAAAACGAAACAAAAATACCACAGAATGGTTCATGCACACAATACGACTATTACTTTTCACACGACCAACACAACGCAATCGAACTATTTATTAAAACCAAACACAAACTAAACGTTTATAAAATGAGAGGTGTATCGGCGTGATCATTGTTCACTTTCATAGCTAAGTTTCGCAAGTTGTGTAAAAGTTACGGATGTGAATCACGGAGGTTAAAAACTGAACCATTATATTGTTGAACACGTGAGCGAAACGCACCGGTTGCCGGCCGGCCGGCCCAGTCGACGTGAGCGGAGTACTGTCAAACCAGCCAGCTGGTCAGAAATCTCCGACGCTCTAGCGGGCGAACTCACAACTAACGTCAGCCTTCAAGTAAAAACGCACAACTTCAAGTTGCCCAGTTTCGGGTTTTTGTTGTATTGATCCGTGTTTCACGGCTAAATTGTTATATGGATAGCATTTGTGAAATCGTTTTAATAGCTGTTTACATTAAGTACTTAAGTCCTATAATGGCATCATACAAAATTATATAAAGTACTTATGAATTATTGTATAGAAGTAGGTACCTAATGTACCTATGTCAGAATTTACTAATACCTACTTACATAGCAACAAAAATAGTTCATATTTGATTCATCAGCTACAGGTAATTTATTAATAATATGGATTTTATTTATCTTTACGTCAGCGTCAGCCAAATATTATGTAGGTATTTATTTATTTTATTTATTTATTAACTTTATATACACACATAGCGTATAAAGGTGGACTTAATGCCTTAGTCATTTTCTGCCAGTCTACCTTAGAGTGGTGCAGAGATTGATGGTAGGTGTATTTTAAAAAGCGGCGTTTGACTTATACATATATTTAATAGATATGATGGACGCGCATACATTAAACAAAATTAAATCATAATAATAATACATACATACATAGATAGAAATGCATAAGTACATATACTTACATACCCATACTTACATATACCTACATACACATACTTATACCTTATACTTAAATACACATACATAATATGTATACCTACATATATAAATAAATATGTACCTAAAATATATTTAGATGTTATGATACTTCTGCTAACTTAGCCAATAAAAGCTGCTTTACCTTTGTCTTAAAGCGATACCCAGTAGTGGACGTCCTGATTTCGAGAGGAAGGTCATTCCAAAGAAGAATAGCTTGAGTAGGAAAGGAAGAATGGATGAAAGAAGATCTATGTGAAGGACAGAGAAGGAGAAGGTTATTAGATGAACGAAGGTTACGATTGTGGTTGGTGCATAAGTACTGAAAGTAAGAACTTAAATAGTTGGGAGTATTGGGAGACATAAGGATGGAATAGAGAGTAGTGAGAGCACGCAGACTGCGTCTTTGACGAATAGGAAGCCACTTCAACTGGGAACGATAAGTAGACACGTGGTCATACTTGCGAAGATTGAAAATAAATCGAATGCAGTTATTGAGAAGACGGTCAAGTTTGTTAAGAAGATCTGCATTCAGGTCATAGTAGCATACATCACCATAGTCGATCAAGGGAAATACCAGAGTTTGCACAAGCATTGTCTTAGTTTTAGGTGGTAGGAAGTTCCTTAGGCGATTGATAGCACGTAGAGTACCGGTAATCTTTTTGCTGGTTTGAGTGACGGATTTACACGGATATATCTGAATGAAACAAAAGTGTAATCAAAACACGCGTATTTACATAAACGCGTAAAGGAAAAACAGCATTACTGGACCAGTTTTGCCTTGTTTCTTAAGTATTCTATTGATAGGTGTGCGTTTATGACAAAAGTGACAAATATGGAGTTATCCACCTACGCGTTGGAGCTCCAAATGGTACTGCGATGGCGGCCGGCGCGTCGGCGCTGGAGGGGGGAATATTGACTCGCGACGCCGCCAATGCGCATGTACTGAATCATGTGTTTCTGTTTTTAAGCTGTACAAACACTGTATAAGAAAATTATCACTAATAACCACAACGACAACCAAATCTTTGAATACAGCGCCATAATTCTGCGACGCCAGCTTTTGTGCAAAGAATTTCGCTCGCGCACCCTGTATCCAAAGGTTACACTGAACGGCCTTGACCTCGGGCGTAATTAAATGTTGTATTCTGCAGAATATACAGTTATAAACATTGCACAAACTCGCTTTGAATTTTAGTAATATTGATAGGTATTGAGAAATTTAAACGCATGTTTTTCTTTAAGTTATTTTCAAGTTAGGTACATGTAAGAAATCAAGAAGTGCAGACAAGCTTCGAGATGCAGACATCTCTAAATGTTGGCTTAGTGCCAACATTCCGGAGTTTACGTGCGAAAGTCACTTTTTCGTCGGTTTTCGCCCTCTACGACGACAAGCCAAGGGAAGAAAGGAAGCAATTACTTAGATTTATGGAATCTGAAGCAAAAAGTCGCCGTAGCGGTCTGGATTTTTCTCAAAAGTGTTTTCCCAATAAAGAGCGTTTATGATTTAAACCAACGACGCAGTGTACCTATTGTATTTTCTTAGGTAGCTACCTTCTTATACCTACATACCTACCTACTTAATAGTCGATTTTAAGTTTACAAAGACTGAAAGTGGCTTTCTTCTTCACACAAAATCTTCTAATATTTACCTACGGAAGAAGAATATCTCCATAAAGGTATATGTAACCTTTATGGAGATATTACACAAAATCTTCTTAATATTTACCTACGGATGTTCTAAACAATGTTTGAACAGTTGTAAATAGCCAACAGAATTACAATTAGAAACCGTTGTCAAAGTGTGTAGGTAGTTAGGTATTGTGATTTTTTCTTTCCATGTTTTCATCACTTTAATTGTGGCTTCTGAGGAGTTAAAATAAGCTAATACTCATAAAAATATTCATTCATCACATTATATGTAGGTATATGAGAGGCTTTTATTATGTGAACAACATTAGATTTTTTTTTCGTAATATCGCAAAACAATAGTAAGAAAAAGCCGGGTATCATTGAATTATTACCTACAGAAAGTCAGTATTCAAACAACGCGAGCTCAGAAGCTAAGCCGAAAATTCGCTATGTGTGCGGCACAGTGCTGTGTTTACTTGCTGCATCACGCACACAGACGCCATTATAGAGTTGCCAGTAACAACGTCTTTCCCCTAAAAATAGGGTAAATTCATAATTTTTGCAGGAATATAAGTAATAGGCTTGTGTCCACTAAGAATAAATCGGTTTGATTGTAGTATCTATAGATTCATTATGATTTTAAGATGTCAATAAAGTCTATTATTTATTATAAGAAGGTAAGATTAATGTTATTTTTAGGATTCTAAAACTAAAAATAATGTATTTATTCTTGTGACAATGCAATCCAATCAGATTACGTCAAACAGCATTACGTCAAACAGTACGTCCGCCATTCACGTTGTTGACGTTTTAGTAGTAAATACAACTAAATCGTCAAAGTTTCTACCTGTCAAATCGAATATAACAAAATAAAAGTGGGTACATCAGACCACACTTCATTCATGGTTTCTTTTGTTTTGGACTTTGTAATATCACTCAACCGCCATGATGGTTTACAGCGTTTTCGTGTCAAATTCAAAAAGGTTTTTAAAAGGCGTAATTAGTAATGTTGCTGATCAATTTTTGAAGAAAAAATCTGGTATTTCAGTTTAACATCTAATAAAGGAACAAATCAATCGCTAATTACATTTTAGGACACAAGCATTTTGAATATTATAAATTCTAAAGTTCTGCTTTTAAGTTTTTACGACTGACTAACGATGACTAAATCAATCTTGACGAAATATTGTGCGCTCAAACGTAAGCACTAACAAGTGCCGAGTGATTTCCTAGTTAAATGCTCTCAGTACATAAAAGTACTTATGTATGTTTGTTAGAAACAATTAACAAAAATCAACAACGAGTACCTACTATGTTGGGCTATGGTGACCAAAAAAGGCGACAAGTTTAAAAATTATAATATAATTCGGTCGGTAAGGTCATTCGTTCAACAACGAAGTTAGTTACGCGTACCTACATTACAAGACAATACTAGACTTTAGATGCAAGCCTTTCAATACAAATACTTTGAGACGATGTCGTCTTAGCCGAGCTTGACGTGACAAATTTGTCGTAACCGATTGGTATGTACCAGCCAGCAGGGCTCGGATACCGGTAAAATTTTCAAACTGTTATTATGTACTTGCCGCAAAACCTTTACATTTGGTTTCGTTCGCATAAACCGGTTTTTTTAAACCGATATTTGGAACAGTATTTACATAAAGGTTTTTTCGGATTAAACGGTTTAGAGCAATAAAAACCGGTTAATACGGACGCACCATAAAGAAACGCGGCGCGCTGTTACGATTTTATTCAGTAGTAAGATTTTTTTGTTTGGCAACGTGCTTACCGACATGCCGTTCGTCGAATAAACCGGTTAATTTAGGTTGAAATAAAGTTCAAAAACGTTCACGTTCTTAACAAAAGTTCGGAGGAAAACCGTAATAAACCGGTGTTAACCGGTATTTTTTAAACCGGTTCCGAGCCTTGCCAGCCAGCGTTGCTTGAAAGGTTAAGTTTATATATGTAACTACCTAATTCTTTTTATTTATTATTACCGTCAATAGAATAAATTTTGGTAAGGAATGTGTAAATTAAACTGGGACAATTTCACACCCAACTGGCAACACTCCGCTCGTACTTAGATTTAGTTATTATGATTCACTGTATTTGTATTATTAGACAATCTACGTAATAAAATTTATGTCTGACCGGTGGAATAATACTCCAGCAACCTTATAATCTTTTTCTGAAGCATTGTGGCACAAAACACTGTACAATATGTCATAATTTCGATTATTGTGCGGGAGATGCTTACGCTACCGTGCGACTCGGACTACAGACAACGCGGCCGCCGATTGGGTCAGATCCTGACCCAAATGAACGGTGCGTGTTATGGCGGCTCCACATTAGTGCCGTGAATTCACGCGCAAATTCACGCCGCGAATTCACGGCATAAGTTGTGTCGTCCACATTCATGGGATGTTCGCAGTCTCTTGTGAGACTCGCCGCGAAATGGACGTAGTAGCTGCTGCCGCAATAATTATGTTTGCCTTTCTTTCTTTCTTCTGTTTGGTGTGAGTGTGTCTCCAACTCTGGTGTCGGAGTTTTAAGTCCGCCTAAAGGCCTCCGAGTTGGCCTAAGAATCCTTGTCCTGAGACAAGAACCGGGACCGACAGCTTTACGTGCCCACCGGAGCACGGTAACGCTCTGATACAAATTCCACATGTAGCAACTTGTGCAAACGTTGATTAACTTTGCCGATCTACTACGAATGGCACGCCAATTCCACTATGACCGCTACTATGTTTGCTGTGGCACCTATTTACACGTACAAAACAAGATAGTTATCTATTAGAAATAACTGGACAGCAAGGAGTATTTTTTCTTTTTTAATTCCTTGATTTCAATATCCATTAGTACTAATCCGCGTCCAGGCATCATGACATTCATGACACTCCTTTTTATTCCTACGATGCAGGTTTTTTGCATCCCACAGTACATTCTACGTGTGGTAATGGCCTAAAAAGCGCATTTCAGTTTCGTTATCCTAATTCTTGTATTTTATTAGCACGCGAGCAAGGACTGCACACGTCTATACGCCAATGAAGTCCGGAGAAAACTGGCACTGGGCCGCGAATGTGGATGTGTACGCGTGAATCCTGCGCGAAAGAGGCGCGAATCCTTTGTCGCGGGACAAAATACCGACTCTGGTCGGGAAACAGGCGCGAACGCGCGTGAACAACGCGAAAACTGTCCACATTCACGTTCACGCCTGTTCACGGGGCTTCACGGCACTAATGTGGAGCCGCCATTACGTGCGCGTACTTGGTTTCTGTAGGTAATAATTCAATGCCGGGTATGAATATTAGAAACTAAAAAATCCAGGTACCTAGGTAAAGCACAGAGCAAATAAAAAAATACTTTTTTATATCTCAATGAGGTAAAGTAATAAAGTTATATCCATCCGGTTCCTTTGTTCCTTTTTTCTTAAGGTGGTTTATGTTTATAAAAACAAACTTACATCACCCATAAATAAGTGGGCAAGGGAATAATAATAATTATTATTATTGTTACTAATGTCTAAAAACTACCTCTATTGCGAGTAGTTTTTAAACTTTTCATTGCGAGGAAGGTATGGTACTTAGAAGATTAGTGATATATCCGTTAGATGGCGTTTTCGTCCTCACTTCTCTCGGCAAGCGTTGAACTTGTAATGTAAAAGTTTTACGAGCTGTTATACAGATGGCGCAGTTTAGTAAAAAAATAAAATTGTATAATTTCCGAAGTTTGAATTTTTTTCCGACAGTCGATCTGGCAGGTGTAGGTTTGTCTTTACTGTCTTTAAAAGCTTAAAAGAAAATAAGTTTTACTAGAAAATTGGCGCAATAATACCAGTGGCAAGAAATATCATATGGGAGATCTAGGGCAGTCAATATCGGAAAGTTAGGAATTCCGGAACTGAGTTAATATTGGAGTGTCAATTCCAGAATTGGTTCCGGCATTAGTATGTTCTCAAGTTTCAAATTTCTAGGATAAAATAAACGAATACCTAGGTATATAATTGCAAAATAAAACAAGTTAGGTAACTAAATACCTACTTTTAATCGGGGATTTATTCAGTGTTATAGATAGGTAATAATTCAATGGTTATAGATCAATATTTTACTACCTACTGAACTGAAATATTTTATCGATATACATGCCATGGACATTCAAGCCAAATCATTCAAAAAAATTAAGAATAAAATTAATGATAGTAGGTAACATTGTTGTAAAATCAGTCAAACTAAACATTTAACATTCAAATAATAACATTTATTTAATTTTGACATAACATCTGGTAATACGGTAATAATGTGAGTTAATCAAAAATCTTTATGAAATCGAAATTGTCCCTTATTAATTTATTCTCTTTTTGATAAGAATGATATTAGGTAGGTAGGTATATTGGAACTGGTTCCAGGCCTGTGGGGAGTATGGAGGGTGTCTGAGACTATCCAACATCAGCTACTTTAATTTAACGACCGCCTGTCCTGTAGGTATGTGGATCTAAGCATCCGTTTTAGTGAATGCAATTAGTTTGGTCAAGGTTTGCAGTTTTTTGTGTGGTTGGTGGCGCGGGGGATGTAGGAAACACGCAAAGGGAAGCGCGAAGTCGGGGGGTAGGAATGGTGACTTGGCACTGTGTCGATTATTGAACACATTCACAAAAAAAATATCTAGATATATTTCTTCTTTTATCTTGATTTTATAATAAATACTGGAAATATCCGTTGTGCCGGAGGCCCTATCCCCTATTCCTTCTCCCTCATCCCACTCCAGGACCCCCTTCCCAACCCTAAGGGGCGGCAACGCACTTGTGAATCCTGTGGTGTTGCTTGTGTCCATGAGCGGCGGTAATTGCTTACCACCAGGCGATCCGTCTGCTCATTTGCCGCCTTAAAATTTTTTTTTCGGCTTTCATTTCCGCTATTATAATATCGAAATATCGTCTGAAATTCCGGAGTTTTGGTTTGCAAGTCCTAGGGATATCGTCTTGTCCCCTACTCAAGACCAACTTTGTAAATAGATGCAGAGTGTACATAAACAACATACTTAATACATTCTCTACCTTCCTAGGTACTATACTACGCTGGCGAGATAGCTTGGTATAGCGGATCTAGTGAGGGTTTGCACTCCAGTTAATCGCATTCGAGTCGTATGTCGATGTGAGGATAGTAACGGGCAGTAGTATCTGCCTCCTTTAGAAAATGTTGACTCGGATGTGAGCCACTTATATAAGCAATAGGTATACGTGATACAACTGATAAAAAGTAAATAACGACTTGAAAAATAACATTGTGAAAACACACAAAGAAGTAAACTAGATCTTGCGGTAATTGATAGCACAGCCGGCGCCGATTCTGGAAAACTTTTTTCAAGTTTTCCTATGTTTAGTGAATACGTTGTGTCGTACATATAAAATAAGAAAAGCGATCACAAACCCTTTTTTCAACGTGACAATTTTATATCTTATTCTTATACTTAATATATAAAGCTGAAGAGCTTGTTTGTTTGTTTGGTTGAACGCGCTAATCTCAGGAACTACTGGTCCGATTTGAAAAATTATTTCAGTGTTAGACAGCCCATTTAATAGGAAGGCTATAGGCTTATAACATCACGCTATGAGCGACGGGAGTAAAGCAGTAGCCTTAAATAACGCGGGTGTAGCTAAGGGCATCCTCTAGTATCATATATACACGATGGATGATGATGTATCATCATTATCATCAGCAACCGTTTATATACAAGAATGAAAAACGTCCATCTGTCTCTGATTTCAAAATAACTACATATGTTTTCTCAAGTGCTCGTTAATTCCACGATACCAAGTCATAAACAAGCTTTTTTAATATTTTTTGCATCTTTGGCCGTCTTTTATATTTCAATTATTCCTAGCGCTGTCTCAGTTGCCTTCGCCTTAGAGCCCGCTGTCCGCTGTCAGTCTTTCTGTTTATCCGGTGTGATCACAGGAATCCGATTTTGTGGCAATTTGATTGAAGGAGAGAGAGTAATTTATAGAGAAAATGTAGCCAATAAAGCGGTAACAACCGAGGGCAAAAGTAAATCATTTTGAGGCAAGCCGGTAAGGCATAGATAAACAAAAAGGTTTATATAGAGCAGCTACATGAAACGATAGTGACAGCGCAGCATAAATCATAGATAATGGAATGTAGGTGATATTAACATAACTGGGCTCTTTGTCCACTCACCTATCTCAAAGGAACAAAGGTAACTATATACCTCCTTTATCTTTTGAAAGCGCCCGAGGTTTTGCTGGCATATTTATTTAGGTACACGCGCCGGGTGGGGAACTAAATGTACCATGGCTAATAATGTTTGACTTAGTTTTTTCTGAGCGTTATTTTTCTTGGGAAATTTCGTGTAGGTAATGAATTGATTTTGAAAGTAGTTTATACGGGCTGATTTCTTATTGTAAGTAATAGCGCCTACTGGTAGCTCGTAATATTTTCGTGGAAAAATACGGAGAAAAGAAGGATATCGTAATATCTTATAAATCTTGTCGGTCATTGATAATTGCCTAGTTGAAAAATCCCATAAAGTCTCGATTGACTTGGGAGTTGAACTTGAGACTGCCCGAGAAGGAACGCAAAAAAGAGATAAGAATCTAAAAATAAGTTTGAAATTTAGGGTTAATCTGGACTTCAGCTATTGTTATTTGTATTATCAAAAATTAAAATAGCTTTCTCGGTGTAAAGTTATGCCTGTACAATTTTTTTAGTACAGGCACAACTTAGCTGGCAAAATGAATATGTCTTTCTTTTTTATCCATGGAAAATTTTCTTTGGTAATATGTAGGTAAGTAGGTACCTACCTTTACCTACTTCGGTTTGGAATGAAATATTAGAAATCTTGAAGAAGCGTTTATTCGAAACAGTTTAGAATTGTCTATCTATGTAATTCCAGTGATTGTAACACGTTCTGGTTTCTGACGGTAGGTATAAGCGGATGTTATTGCTTAGAAACTTTTGTTAGTGCTACAATGACTGAAAATTTAAACAATTCTTTGACCCTGATTTAGACATTTGTTTCAAGTTTTGTTGAAAAGTTTCATATTTCGCACAGTTGTTTGTGACCTAACGTAGACGAGACAGTGTTTTGTAGTGTTGTTTAGTAGTGAGAAGTTTCATGCTAGAAATATTGAAAGGTTCTTACTGATATGATGACGATCCTTTGCCGACGTTGAGACACTTCACATTACATGACTTCGTTCAATAATTTTATCTGGTAGGCGCACTGGAACTATAAGAGCCCGTTCGAACTAAGACGGACCGGCTGTTTTCCCAGTCATTCTAAAGAGACGTGCTAGTGGCAGTACAATTTAAATGGCACTTTACATTTAGACGGACTAAGAAAATATCCTGTTAGTCGTAAGTCGTTTGGGAAGGGTTTGTAACTTATCCAATTCTTATTTATATCTAGGTACACCAAAGGATCATCATCGCCCCAGCGTTATCCCAGTTGCATCGAAGACTAATACGCCTTGGCGCCCGAAGTCCGCTTACTGGTCTAACCAGATATGACAGAATATCAACTTTACCATGGAGCGACTGCTATCTGACCTCCGCAACCCAAAGGGATGGCGATACTCCATGCTTTAGACCAGTATCAGTTTACTTGAGGGTACTGACTCCCCGTAACGACTGTCAAAGATCTTCGTGACAGCTGGGACAAAGGTTTAACGTGGTCTCCGAGCCACGGGGCAAGCGATAATTAAGATTTTAATACGCACTTAACTTCGAAAAGTCATTGATGCATGCCGTAGATTCGAACCCGATACCCTCTGGGTGGCAGTCTGTTGGTATCTCCATTAGGCTATCGCTGCCTCCTATTATTATTTAATTTAAAACTTTTACTAGAACTGTGGATTTTTTTTGGTAATCCTTTGCTAGTGCACATTCCTAACAGTCCCAAGCAACATTTATGTATACCTATGCTAAATTTCAACTTTTTGCGCTCTATAGTTTTGACTGTCCGTTGTCTGTCGTCAGTGGGTCAAGAATGGTATATAATAGGTATATAGATTGAAAATATAATAATATATAGGTAAGTATCTTTTAAAGGGGCTGTCTTTTGTGTATAATAAATATAATTGATGTATATCGAGCACATCTGAAATAGGATGTAACCGATAATAGTTCAGGTATTTCATAAGCTGGGCATGTCATAAGCACTTCGCGTGAAAGCACGTCTAACTTAGGCATCCTAATAGTCATCGGAACATTGCTGGCGTCGAACCATGCGAACTATTGACTTCACTCTTCAGACCTAGTGTAACGATCTAAGATGAAGCAGAGCACATATATATAGAAATGTATATTAATATAGTGGTTTTTTAAGCTTATCCGATAGAGAAATCTAATCAAAAATACATGAATGGGTATATCCGTAGTAAAAACAAATGTCTCGTTCCGATGAGACATTTGTTTTTTACTACTTCTTTTTTTTCTTCGGGTTCTGACCCGGAATGAAAAAAAATATTGTCGTGCCTTAAAATGCCTTACATCATAAAACTAAATATAACGCTTCACTTATTAGTCGATGATGATCTAACATTATAATATGCACTATAGATCATCGCAAAATGGAGGAAATAAGCGAGGTTACTATTAATTTTACATTGAAATTCTTTGCCACGAATTTTAGAGACTAATGCTCCTCTAAAATAAAAAATATATTATTTGCAAAGGTCAGGCAGGAATAAACTTCTAACTTTATGGAATCGATTATATTTATAATATATAGATATAAAGGTTATTTCATTGGTTGCTACTTGTATTGGCTTTTATTGAAATTTATTTTATTTTGTTTTGAATTCAAAGATTTTAAGATACCTTTGTTTCCCCTTTTCACTTTTCCTAACACTTCAAATAACTGAAAGCAGCCCTATTTTTTTTCTTTTTTTTCTTTTATTTCAACTCATAGCAATATTTAACTAAAAATTTAATTATTTCGCCAAACTGCATGACAGTTTACAACGGTATAAGATCTTAGGAAAAAAAACACCTATAACAGCGTAGGTATATTTTGTCTAAATTTGGAAGTAAAAAATGTGTACGTATTTCTGGACCTGAGATGCATATGGTCGGATCTAGAAAAAGTGAGGTTTTCAGGAGAGCAAGAATAAAATTCGAAAACATTTTTGCGAATATTTGATATTTACCAGCAAACTGGAACAATTTTATGAATTATATTAATGGGTAACAATTGTACCTTTTATTTTGTAACAATCCGAGAAATCTTAATGTTAAAATAGTATGGTAAATAGCGTTTTTTGATATTTTTGCTCTAATCCGACTTTATGCCTGTAATAAATCGTACATTAATAATACTTTTCAGAATTATAATATCATACTTCAGTATGCTAGCAATTTTTATGTCTTGTGGTACTCATGGCAATTGATATATTTCGCAGAAGATATCGATTTTTCTTTCTTTCTTAAACACGGTAAGGTCAGCAAGCAATTTTACTCCTCTAGTAGCATCATCCTCATCCTCCTAGCGTTATCCCAGTTTCAAACTGGGGTCCGCTTACTAGTCTTATCAGATTTGGCTGAATATTTAAGCTTATTTAAGCTTTTCCATGGAGCGTCTGCCTGTCTGATCTCCACAACCCGATGGTTTAGCGATATTCCATGGTTTAGACTAGTGTCAGTTTATTTAGAAAGTACTAACGCCCTATAACGACTGTCAAAGATCTTCATGACAACCGGGACCAACGGCTTAACGTGCTATCCGAGCCACGTGCCAAGCGATTATTAACAACTCAATACGCACATAACTCCGACAAGTCATTGGTGCATGCCGTGGATTCGAACCCGATACCCTCTGCATGGCAATCTGTTGGTATATCCACTATGCTATCGCTGCCTTTTTCACATTTGCACATTACTCCTCTAGTAGCATGTTGTACTAAAGATATAGTAAAGGCACCCGGTTGGTGTTTTAGCTGCAAGATCACACATTCTTTTATTTGAACTCAATTTCTTAAAGTTTTTCTCAAGTTTTTATTTTGCTGTACTAAATATCCATTATTTTTATAAAAGTCCTTAATTTGTGCAATATTTAAAAGTTTACTTTTAAAAGCAGATCAATGAACACATGTATCTACTGACCGTAAATTAAAGCTAAAGTAAAATTTGGTATTAAATATGTATCTATATATAAACTTTATTTTGAAATCAAATTTGTAGGTGTCTGGAAGAAGAGATCTACCATTTGTATTATATAATGACCATATATAGTTGCAATATGAAATTCTGGTCCTAAATATATTTTTCTCAGTTTTTTGACAAGAGTAATCGCTTTAATGAGATGGGTAAGATTTAATATGATCCATCATCATTTTAATCATAATTTCGGTGACTTCTTTCCTGGATCACGCTTGGCTCTCTGATCTGCAATTGTTAAGCCTCTTTCTAGTTGTTTTTCGATGCTTATTTAAAAAAAAATCTCCAATTGAAAGTGTGTTCAAATACATAACCTTGCAATCCTTTTCACGTAAGTCTCCAATATTAAGACTGTAAGTTTTATGAGAACTTTCTACGGACCGACGCTAAATTTCCATCTGTTTTCATCAATTGCTTTTTATATTTTTTTACAGCGTTTACAATAAATTGCCTTCGATGATGCCAGGTTTTACATTGTTACTTAAATTGGTTAAATATAGGCTTTTAATTACAGTTTGTCAAGGCTTACAAGCTTAAGTCGTACCGCCTTCTACTTCGATTCTCTTTTTAGCCACTATAGAATGGCATGGAGACCCTTTCAATCTTGCAATATTGGATTGGTTTATTTTAAATTTTGATAGATTCACTACCGTTTTCTTTACTTGATGCTTAATTGCTGACTCACAGCTTTCTTTACATGTTTCTTTAAAGTGCTGTCAAATATGTTGTACCATCACAGTCCACAGCCATTTCATCATATAAAAGTGTATTCAAATTATAATCCAAGCAGTTGAATCTGTTCGAATTTCCAACCTTTTTAGTTGGCAGGGAAACATCGCATGAGGTGAAAAAAAACATCATTATCGGGTGATTTATATGGTAGACCTATAAGATCCTCTAATGTAACCAAATCAGAGACGTTAGCTTAATTTGCTGGAGCTCTATTTTCACTTAGCAAATGACCGGCCGACCTACGTGCCGACGAATCATTATACAATATATTTTATCTCCCTTTTTCACGCTTAAAAGCAATGTTGCAAGAGTAAGACAAACAAATTCGCCTCCACGCCCGTTCCCGAATGGCCCGCACCAACGACAGAGAAATCCGGACTATTTTCAGTACCGACCAAGTTTCGACTTGATAATTAAGTAAAAGTTGGTTACATAATGGTTTATATTAACATACAGTCAAAAAAAATTACGTAATGAGTATTATATTACAGCTAGAACGTCTTACGATTGCATTCGACTTTATGTATTATAAGTTAAAAACATAATTTCAAAGCATAATGGTGTATGTTATGATCCGTACATTAAGTCGGTTGCAAAGTTTAGAGGCATAAGTACGTATTTGTATATGCACCCAATGAGAAAATGCATGACTGTTCAAAACGCTTTGGATGCATAAAGAATTATATTAATTTACGACCCTGTAAGATATTAGTTCTTTAAGGAAAAAGGGTGCATATTAAAATATGGCTTTATGCCACACAAATATTTCGGTAAATTGGTAGATCAGACATTATGCATATTATTATCTCCACAGTAAATTAAGATAGAAATATAAGAATTAGTTTGCCAGAAAGAGAAAAAAAAACGTAGCATTGTGATGTTTAAAAGTGATTTTGGGTGGATCTTTAGATACGACCATATGCATCTCAGGTCCAGATTTATATTATATCAAATCACGTACTCGTTTTGGTTTATGCGCTAATATTTTGTATGCACAAATTCTTGTTACAATAAGGTAAAATATGGCAATGGAATCTGTAGTCATGTTTATACTGTAACTACTAAATATTTGTCTGAAAGCAACCTTTGCATATCCGACAATATTATTATACAGCCTACGTCAGAAGGTAATACCACAGTCAGTAGGTAATATCAACAATATATCGGATATTCAAAATCTCGTAGGTAAGTAACAAACATATTCGGGTCTTCCGACTTCATCGTTATATAACTGGGGTATATGTATATACCTATTTCAATTTTTTTAAAGGATCTTTTAACGGACTTCAAAAAAAGGAGGAGATTTTCAATTCGGCTGGTATATATTTTTTATGTACACCATTTTCGCCATGGTTTCTGAACCGATTTACATGAATCTTTTTTGTTTGACGCGGAATAGTTTCGAATTGGTCCCATAAAAAAAATATTCAGGTAGGCCCAGTAGTTTTTATTTTATGAGCATTTTTTTATTTACTTTTACCTATCTGAAATCAAATCTCGCAAGTAAATTTGATCCACTTCCTGGTTACCGATTGAGCTGAAATTCTGTGTACGTTTGTAAATTGGATGACAATGAAAAATTATTATAACATAGAGCTGATCTGATGATGGAATCGAAAGGTGGCCATAGAAAATCAGTAATTAAATGACAAAAATCTATCGAGTTTCGGCTCGTTTGATTCATCTTGACGAGCACTTTGGGGCGGGTGGTAACTACTCGTAGGATCCTCTAGGGTCGGTAATTACAAAAATCAATTTGGCTTGTACAATGATGATAATGATGACTTCAAGGATGTTAACCATGCGGTAAGGCTGTTTCTTGAGATCTTTTTTTATAAGGGGTGCTTTTTAGGACCCTTTTTAGGTCTAGCCATAACTAGTTGACAATACACTAAAAAGTATTAAATAAAAATAACTACGTTAAATAAAACCGACATCAAAAACTAAAAAGTTAAATATAAGAAAGATTGAATGTTAATTAAATACTACCTATTATTTATATTATTATGTGCTATTTACTAATATGTTTGAAGTTGGCGTCAAGCCTAAACAAATAATAATATTTTAATCACTTAAACGAATACGAGCAAATTAATACATACTTCGTAGGTATTAAATTGGCTTGGCACCGACTGTGAACTTATAGGAAATAGCACATACATTTTATTCATATAAATAATAGGAAGTATTTAATAAATATATTGTTATAGACTCACGCCTGTATCCCCGAAGGTTTAGGCAGAGGTATAATATTACACCCACATTTCACCATGAATTTTTTTAGGTCCCACGTAATAGGGGGCGAGCCTAATGACGTACCGGGCACATTACCAGACTCCGTGCTGTTACTGAGAATTTCCTAACGAAAAAACCCAATAACTCTTTGCCCGACGCGGGAATCGAACCTGAGACCTCCCAATCCCACGCGCACATTTATGCCGCGAGACCAACGAGGCAGTCAAAGTTAAAATTAATTAATATTAAATCTTTATTTTTAACTTTTTAGTTTTTGATGTCGGTTATTGTTAACGTAGTTGTTCTTTATCTATCTAGTTAAATATAATATTAAAATGTTTTACATACCTACTTTTAATAAAAGTAAGCCCTTAGGCCTTCCTGTCTGTCTGTATGACCGCGACAAACTCATTAACTACCAAAGCTTTTTTGTATAGTTTGCGCCAATACATAGAGACGTATGTGATGCCTGAGGCAAGTTCAAATGTATGACTCACGCGGGTGGAGCCGCGGACATAGTTTAATATTTCCATGAATCTATGTATCGGTTATAATGCAGCACGTAGTCTACATATTGTGTATTTACTGAAAGATTGAATTTGGTTTTTGCTATGGATAAATAATAATGAGCTGCTCCAATGCCAAACTAAATTTAAAGTCAGTTTTACCGACCTTCAGCGTTACTTTATTTTTTTATAAAGTTTTTCTCTTATCTTATTTAACTTGATTAATATCTTTCAAATTGGCTTATTCTCTCTATTCTTTAAACATATTATCCTCCTGGGATTGTTTACTATATCTAAAATGATAACACATTTACCTTTAAATATAACGTAAACGTGTGTATACGAAATAAATGTACTTAGCAAGTGTATTTATTAGAATAAATCATCCAAATTAAGTACGAAAATCCTTCATACTAGGTCGACGATATTGATCAGAATTATGGCTATAAATCATTAGGAGCTTGATCGACTTATGTATCCCGCAATAGATCAGGCAAGTAGGCATCAGAATGTATCACATGCTTCATATAACAGGGCAAGCTATTTTTGTACGAAACTAGAACAAATCAATCGACGTATTCTCAATAAAACTGCTCTGACTGGCAGAGGAAAGTAGACATTTTACATTATCAATGTCGTAGATATTAATAGTCTTGCTGAATGAAATAACAATGTGTTGAAATTAAAGTGTGCACTATTTGTGGATCTGAAAGTAAATTCTTTTTCTAGATAACGTCGAATGGAATGTTGACGCAACGACCTCGACTAATAAAAAATCATGCCCACACTTCGAATAGCGAACGAACAGCATGTTTTGTCTCGCGAATGCTACCATAAATCTTTTATATTTACACGTTTAACCTAAATATAACAGTATTATTTATGTTTTGCTGAAACAGTATGTAAAAAGCCAACACTTACTGAACTGAAACTTCGCGCCGAGGCTCCGTCTTTTCTCTCTCAACTTATTCCTGAGTATCCTCCTCTTCAAACGGTTAAGTACTACGTCAGCTTCATCCACACTCTCCGAGGAGGAAGTATGAACAACTTGAAGCATGCCACTCACGGAATGTCTCCTCGTTTTAGTAAATACACTCCCGTTTCTGTGTTTAGGCGCTATCTCTGATATGCCACGTCTGTACATTTTTAGACGCTTTTTCATTTCACAATTGGCGGCGTCGTCAGTTGGAATATTAATGAATTCATTGTCTGACGGTATATCTCCTGTTTTGCAGGTGCGACACTTTTTTTCCGAGACGGGTTTTGAAATTTCCTGACGTTTCACTGTCGCGCGAGAATTTGGAGAACACATGGTGCGGCGCCGATGTAACGCAAACCAATCCGGATTAGAACTCACTCGAGCCTGTAAGCTTTTTAAGTAAGTGTTCAGGAATGATATTTTATTATGTGGGGGATTGTACACAACACCAGATTTCGAACGCGGTAGAACATCATTACGAAATCCTTTTACACAACTGCTTAAAGCTGCGTCATTGAATGATTTGGATTTATGAAGGGACATATCTGGTTCGTTTTCCTTATTAGACGAGATGTCATCAATTTCTTGATCAATATCGCTTAGCGACGACAGAGATGAAAAGGGACTATTCGGAGTATCAATTAAGTTTTCACAATTTTCTTTTGGATTTTCTTCATCTGTTCGTGACGGTTGATTTATATCGCCACAAGTTTCGTTGTCAGAACTTTTGTAACTGCTTATTTCACTGAGGCCGTCGGACTGAAAAGGGGTGGTCTCGAGGCTATTTGTTTGCAAATTAGTAAAGTTGTTTAATGTGAGTTTACTTGGAATGTTTACCACACTGTTACCGTCGCGAATGATATAACTTTTAATATATTTTTTACATTTATCGTCTGTTTCCAGAACTGGTGCCTTATACACTCGCGTATACACTTTATCACCCGAAATCGTATTATTCTTCCGCACAGGTTTTTTAAAGATCATGTGACGGAAATCTTTCTCCTTCAACGATTGACTAGGTTTAAGTGAAACATCATCGAAATCAGAACTCTTAATAGACACATTTTCATCGTTTGTTTCAACGAGAAGATTTCCATCGCAATCAAAAAGTTGTATAGTAGGAAATCTTATCCCGGGGGAGTGATTGCGCGTTCGCAATTCCCATTTCCTTTGACTCGGTTTCCTTAATTGTATGCGAATAACGTTGTCGTCTATTATTGGTCCGTCACTGTCACTAGACGCATCCTTACCCGCCATATTTTATAATATTTTGTACTGTTATGATCAATCATTTGCGTTATAAGGAATCGATGTTAGTCGTGTTGTACTATTGTCCACGAGTCGCTAATTTGTTTGTTTACAGTCAGCTGTTCTCATACACACTGGCGTGTTGCCAACCGAAACAATCCGGCATTCACTTTAAAATAGCACCAATGTCAATTTTGTTTGCCGACCACAAATAAATAACGTAATACAGTAAATCTTGTAATTACAAATGAGAGAGACACTCGGACACCGGTCACTTTCACGCACTGTAAAATGATTACTGAACATCACACTGTAAGCAGGCACTGATGTTGTAAACGATTGCATAAGTTCGCGTGTGTGTCGATTCCGCGGAATTGCACCGTCTAATGACTTTGACGTCGATGGTTTTAATTTGTCCGTGTCGCAGATAAATCCCAGCGTTGCTTTTCAGTGAGGACCAATGTAGCGGCGGTGTGAGTGCGCAATTTCCTCTCCCGAGCGCTTTTCCTGCGGGAAGCTCTCTGGGAGGGTCGCCGCGCGGGTTTTTGGTCGTTCGCGACTCCGGACATTTCTGCACTGAGCGCAAATATCTGAATAGTCGAGGAACTATAAATAGAGAACGAACGAGACGGCGATCTGGCCGGCTCCCCTTGAACCTAGTAGTACGAGTGTTTGTATCGGACAACGTAATCTGTGACGTGTGTGCAACTAACAAATGTTCGCACTGACACAGTTTCCCATTTGACCAGCCGGCGCGACCATATGCATTCGTGACTAATAGTAGCGCAGATGGTCTTTTATATAACTTTATGTTACGTTTCTTTGCATTCAAAGATATACACTTGCGTGAAACTATGTGCAATTATTATAACATTGATGTAATAATTGTACATCATATTAATGTTACGTAATAACAATTAACTATGTTAATAACTATTTAGATCGAAATGTTATGATCTTGTAACGGTCGGAACGTGAATTTTGTGCCAAATTTATTTTTAAAATATACCATTCGTATGTGTGAGATATGTGTCCTTTAAACATCGTCCGAGTTTGTTTTTTTTTGTCTGCAGTAGGCGGAATGATTCGATAAGAAATGTTCAGTGCAGAAATATTATTTTCGAGCGACTACATTCCGGAATCCGGATATTTGGAAATGGGATTGAACGTTCTGGCGTCAGCGGTATTGGGGTGCGAGTGAGCATTTGCATTACATCAGAATACCATATGAGTGCAAGTGTCGGTCGAGCCTTATATCTCCGAATGATTTGTTTTCACAGGTGACATCACATGTCACGTGTGAAATAAATCGTGTTTCAATTATCACGGGTATCGTGAACCATTTCAAAAAGGTAATTTATTTATTTATTTTCGCTCTGAATACGCTATGAAGAGGATGAGAATTAATTCTATAGTATTAATCGTTTGTATTTAAGTTCTTTCCTCTTGACGTATAAACTAGGTCACTATATATTTCAGAAAGTTACAGTAAGATTTAATTTCAGAAAAAAATAGCAAATCTACTCTGTCTAAAACCTACACTAATCCTGAGCACCCTACTTGCAGCAGGAACATATAGTTATATTGTTTAACCTCGATATTTTATTGCAACAATGCTGTATTGTGCCAACAGTCTTACTCCCCGACAGTTTTATAGCAATTTCGATAGAACGCCTGAATTGTAATCAAGTTCAAATAAAATTTAGCTCTTTTTTGTGTCATGTTTCTATTATTTTTCATTACCCTGATTCCCATATCCTCATGACCTGTGTAACACGAAGGTTCAGTGACCATAGACCACACTAACGTAGCTTTAATACTGTATAAATCTCGAAAAATATTTAACTGACTTTGATTGCTATGAATTTTAGAGGATATTTGAAAGTGTTGCAAAATATAATTAAACACATTTATCAAAGCAAAAACAGTTTAAATACCTATTTCAAAGACTCTTAAAACTTGTAACCTATTTCCAGTTATAAGTATTGCAGAAACTGTTTTACTCTCCATAATTTGATTAATTTCATCAGAAGTGACGAGTATATTTTGTACTTACCTATCTATTTGTCATAAAGTGGGTACTTACCTCTAAGTACATTTTGTGGCTGTATATTAATGAAGAGGTGCTATTATCCAGATTAAATCCGGGATGCGTGTTAACGACGCCCCTGTCAGTATCTCGCGGTTTTGCATTATTGGATGATAATATATTATTTTGGTGTGATAACAAATTAAATCGTAGGTAATTTATAATAAGCAATTTCGCAGATATATATTTATAATCTATAATCATTTTCATGGTAAACTTATACCTAGCTATTGAATTATCTGTTATTTATTTCATTTTTGACAGAGAGTGCCACTGTGGTTATATTTAAAGTGTAAAATACATAATTAAATTATACAATACTTTCCCATAATAACTTTTATATTTGTTACTACCAATACTTGAATTAGTAACGAATTTTTTCGTTAGTTTTTGGTGGAACTCTAGGTACGTCTGGACCCCATCCATGAGATACTAGATTGATTGAAGGGTTCCATCGTGATAAAGTTCTGCCACTTCCCTAACACATTACAGGTTATTAAAACTACTAGATTCCACCCGTGGTTCCACTTGCGTAGACCATGGCGGGATAGAGAACCTTGTACAATATATTTTGTGTTTCTTGATGTACAAGCAATATTTCAGAGATCTATCTACAAACTTTCACATTTATAAATTATTTTTCACCCGCCAAACAAAAAATTACTTTATATTATTACAAGACTTAAAACAAGATACTTGACCATTCTTAAATATGTCATTAACAAATTGTTTCCAAAAAAACCGGTCAAGTGCGAGTCGGACTCGCGCACCGAGGGTTCCGTACAAACCTGTAGGTATATAAGTAAAAGTTCACCAGT
The DNA here is from genome assembly GCA_944739405.2 of Euclidia mi. Classification (NCBI taxonomy): domain Eukaryota; kingdom Metazoa; phylum Arthropoda; class Insecta; order Lepidoptera; family Erebidae; genus Euclidia; species Euclidia mi. The sequence goes on along the minus strand of OX123183.2, from coordinate 101,438,778 downwards.
CATAGTTATGGTATTTTTATTGCAAAATGAAATCCATAACATTACAGGATGTAAAGCTGGAGGAGCATAAATTAAAGAAAAAGGTGTCTTTGTCGTTTGTAATCAGTCATCCTTTATTTTATATTAACACTAGATGATGCCCACGGCTTCGCCCGCAATATTTTTTAATTTACCCGTTTTGGCCGATCCCGTGGGAATCTCGGAAAATCCCTTTTTAGTGCACCCCTACGGTCCTCAAGGAACATACATGCCTAATTTTAGCTTTCTGCGCCCAATAGTTTCGGCTGTAGGGTGTCTGTCAGTCAGTCAGTAACGCAAGGATTTTATATATTAAGATTATCGCTTATTTTATAATATAACTTAAATACCTATACCAGCCTTGCAGCAGCCTTGCAAAAGTCTGCTGATGAATGATGATAAGATTTTTTATCAAAACTATTGATTTACAAAGTTTTAGTGACTATAAGAAATCTGTTAGAAAAATACTCATTGAGTATTTTTAATAATTATAGTATTTATTTGCCATGAAAATTAAACTAGGGAGACTATTTACACATAAAATAAAACAATAATCAATATTGTTAAATAAATAACAAAATTAAGTTAGGGGCGATAGCCCAGAGGTGTAGGTAACGGACTGCCGAGACGATGATCTCGGGTTCGATCCCCGAAAAGTCAGTGATTTGTGCCTGGGATAGGCACAAATCAATGACTTTTCGGAGTTACATGTGTGTGTATTTAAAATGTTAATTATCGTTCGCTTAGTAATGTGCCCGGTAGATGGCAATAGGCTCGCCCTCTATAACATTGGGACATTACAGGATTATGTTACATTATGTAAATTAAAAAAAAAAACATATAAAGGAAATGAAAATTTTAAAGTATGGTATTAAGTATCAAATTTGAACCAGATCTGTAAATGGAGACTGAAAAAGGTATGAAAGTACCACATTGAACATTGAAGTTCGAAAAACCGTTATCTATAAATGTACTACTTCGTGTTGTGCTAGTGTTTATTAACGGAAACATGTTTATAGATGAAAAATATATGAAAATTCCATTTTGGGAATTCATTCTAAAATCAATATTGAAGTCTCCCACGACAATCAGACGAGAACATGAATTATACCTATTGAGGTTGCTGCCGTATATTGTTGTATTTATGCATTCTATTGCAACATTAATTGGACATTGTGGTGACCAATATACAGTTATCACTCTGACATTAAACATTTCAAAATGCATGTCTGGGTTATTTAAAAACTCAATTAGCCTATCGCAGTCCACTGCTGGATATAGGCCTCTCCCAACACGCACCACAGTACACGGTCCTCAGCCTTCCGTATCCTTTATCTGGGCTATAAGACGTTACTTCGTACCAAATTGCAAGATTTTGAGTTCACGGGAAGTACCCTGTAGGTTTTGATTCCCTTACGAGTAGACGCCAGTTTGAAAATATGATTATATTGCTCTTTCTTTTGATTGCGTTGACATAGAAGTTTGATTTTGTTACAGCCTAACGGTGTTATGTACCTGGGTATTTGATATGAATTTCAATTTAATACCTCCAAGCGTTCAAGAGAAAGGGATAATAACTTTAAATTTATTAAAAATATTTTTTATATGTTGTAACCAAAAAAATACAGTTTTCGCAATTTTTCCTTTATAAGTGATATAAGACGTTGCTTCGTACCAAATTTCAAGATTTTGAGTTCACGGAAAGCACCCTGTAGGTTTTGATTCCCTTGCGAGTAGTCGCGAGTTTGAAAATATGCTTATATTGCTCTTTCTTTTGATTGCGTTGACATAGAAGTTTGATTTTGTTGCAGCCTAAGGGTGTTATATACTTGAGTATTTAATAAGAATTTCAATTTAATACCTCCACGCGTTCAAGAGAAAGGGATGGTAACTTAAATTTATAAAAAATATTTTTCTTATATGATGTAACTAAAAATTTACGGTTTTCGCAATTTTTCCTTTATATGTGCTATAAGGCGTTGCTTCGTACCAAATTTCAAGATTCTGAGTTCACGGGAAGTACCCTGTAGGTTTTGATTCACTTGCGAGTAGGCGCGAGTTTGAAAATATGCTTATATTGCTCTTTCTTTTGATTGCGTTGACATAGAAGCTTGATTTTGTTGCAGCCTAACGGTGTTATATACCTGAGTATTTGATATGAATTTCAATTTAATACCTCCACGCGTTCAAGAGAAAGGGGTAGTAACTTTAAATTTATTAAAAATATTTTTTTATAATCTGTAACTAAAAATTTACGGTTTTCGCAATTTTTCCTTTATATGTGATAAAAGACGTTACTTTGTATCAAATTTCAAGATTCTGAGTTCACGGGAAGTACCCTGTAGGTTTTGATTTCAATGCGAGTTTGAAAATATGCTGCAATTTGCAGCATAAACGGATGTATCTTTTGATTGCGTTGGATTAGAAGTTTGATTTTTTTACAGCTCTATGGAACCGTAGATTTGAGTATTTAGTATAAATTTCAGTTTGATACCTCCACGCATTCCTGAGAAAAAGGGTCTTGACAGACGGACGGACAACAAAGTGATCCTATAAGGGTTCCGTTTTTTTCCTTTCGAGGTACGGAACCCTAAAAAGGAACCGGATGTTAATACACGTGAAGAGGTGGAAGGGAAGAACAAAGATGAAGCCCTTAACTGTGGAACAAAACAAGTTAAAAATAGGTTACTTTAATTTATGAGGCAAAATTATATTATGGTGAGTATAATGTAAACTACTATAATTCTATTGTTATAGACTATATTGAAATGATTTAATATAATAAACTATTTATGTTAACCGCTTACCGCATACGAATCCATACTTTAGAAGCCATAAATGGCTTCTACATTTTGTAATTTATCCAACATTACTAATAACTGAATTATATTAAAATAAATTGTAACTTAGGCAGTGTTTCTTGGTTAAAAGCATTTTTTTAGTTTGTGTAAGTGATTTGTGACAAAATAATTTGATTTTATTTCATGACACGGCCGGCAAGTTAACTGCAATGTTTAAATGAAAGGTTTATCCCTGAAAAATAATAGTAATAATGTGACTGAGATCCCTATTCCTACTAATATTATAAATTCGAAAGTGTGTATATATATATATATATATATATATATATGTGTGCCGTTTTCACACTAAAACGGCTGAACCGATTTTGTTCAAATTTAATATAGAGATATACTTGTACTTACCTTTAGTATATAAGTAATTTACTGTACTTGGTTCTGTAATTACTGGTGTACAATAAAGAATTAAATAAATAAATAATATATTGGACCATGGAGACGGACATAGGCTATCATAAACTGCAAAAATTAAACTGAGAATGCAAAATTGTTTTTTACTCCTAGAATCATCGACTATGATAGTAGTAAGCTGTTTTTTGTATTTAGTTTTACTTTTATTTGATTTTTGACCTTTTTTGTAGACGTCAAATATGGCTTGCTATGCGATCCCGTCAAAATACTGCCTGTCAAATATGGCTTCGTATGCACTCGAGTTCATGTTTTTATGCTTTTCAGAAATGAATATTGCAATGTTTTATGGTTATTTCAAGGCAATTGCAAAGAATTCGCAATTATACAAAATATAAATAATAAAAAGTCTTCTAATGCTATAATGACAAGCGGAACTGGTTCAAAGATTTTGAAAAAAAAAATAACAATTGTCCATGCAAAGCCAGACACGGCTTACATAATTTCATCTTGAATGCATACCAGTCCAGATATGGCTCTTTGATGTAAATCCATAAATAATAACTGCTAATTTTTTATTTGTCTAATTTATGCTCACAAAAGATAAACAAGTTACCACCAAATTTTTTTTTAAGAACTTCCTTTATAATTCATGCAATAAGGGGTTAAATAATCTTTGGAGATATGTACTTACTTCTTACGTCCGTGATCATGGTACAAATTGTAACAGTGTATTGTAATACATATATTACGCGTCTACAGGCATGTTTATACGCGATAAACTCGCAAAAACACTGAACGGATTGTGATGCATCATACAATATTATTTAGCGGGTCTTAGTCGCGATAATTTATTTATTTCAAGGCATAAATACCTCTGTTATTCTCCTACGTTTCTACCGGCTTGCAACGGTTGTGGTCGCGGAGGGACTCCAAAAAGGGAAAAATGGATTGTGATGCAGTTTTCATCAATACATAGAATGATTTTCGTCTAAGGTTTAGACGTGTTATATATATTTTATAAAGGTTTTCTGTAAATAATACATATTGTATACTACCCTAGCAAGGCTGAGATGGGTTGCTCGTATAAAATACTTGCCACAAAGGTACATACGTGGTACATATCAAGAAAGTTACGGGATTACGAGAGTTTAATATTGCTGACAGTCTATTTAATTTTGTCTTATCTATCTTTAGTAACTATTGTTGGATTATCGTTACTTTGATTTTCTACCATGAAATAATATTTCATACGTGCTTAACGCTCAATTTTGTGTTGTGCTTTACTGCCAATAGATTCTAAAGAGTTGGAATTTAGCACAGCGTCACAACGCTTAACATTGTACAATCTTTTTATTACGTTTGAGTTCTAACTAGGAAACTGGGCATGGTGGTACTGCGGACGAGGGATCGGGGATATACACCGTATGCGGGATTGTGTACTGGGGTGATGTGCTAGGATGAGCCGGAACATCACCCAAGACAGGTGGCCAGCTCTAGTGCGGGTGTCTCGCTGGGACGTTGCCGAAGTCGTAACATGTTCCGGGACCTCCCGCCAAGGCGACGTGCAAGGCTCACCGCGGGTTGTTTAGTGGTTGCAGTCCCCTATAACCTTCATTTGTCCTCCGAACAGATATGCATAAGCATTTTATCCTGCTAAAAAAAGAAAAAGCTAAAAGTGTTCTGAGCAAGTTAAACTACGGCACCGTATAATGAGACTGGTGCAACCCTCTATCGACCGACTTTCCTTTAGTGTGTCATGTACATGGCATTTCAAGAATTTGTATCCATTTCATTACCGAGCCTGGTATTCAAAATCGTATGGATCATATTCGCGTATGAAACACAGTAATTTATATGGCCAGAATAATTAGATCATCTAAATTTTAAACCAAAAAATTTAAACTGCGTCATATTATATACAACTAAGAAATGTTCATATTATGTTATGTATGTTCATATTACGTTTAATAATATTTTTGGCAATGCACACATTTCGTATCTGGGTGAAAATTTTTGGCTCAATCTTTTATTTTGTTTGGACGCATAACTTTCGCTTGCGGTCACGTGAACATTTGTGATAAGTTGATCGTCAATTACAGTAATATACGAGCAGGAAAAAGCAACAGATAAAAACAAAGCAATCGTCGTATTATTATTTTATACAATAGTTGTGATTTTCTTTTAAGTCTTTAGTTTGTGCACCGTAGGGCTTAAATTGGAATCCCTTCTCTAGCAAAGTGTTAAGGACATTTTATGTTTTGAGTTCTCAGTGCCAGCACAGCCAGCAGATATTCTGGAAAACTTCTATAGCCTGATAGTAGGCGATGGTCTCGTCCCGTCAGTGTTCGCTCCGGTAAACGGCGTCAATAATAATTAAGAACAAGGTTATTATTAGGGACTCAACAAATAATAGAAGACAAGTAGATAAATACTTATTAAGAGTTTTCAGTTACAAGAATGGTACACCTGGTCGAAATGACATGCCTCTCATGGCTTCCTCTCAATTAAATACTACTAAGCACGATCGCCTCTTTTTATGTTCATAACATAACCAGAGGTTAAGATTACTGACATCATATTCGCAATACAGTCAGTCGCTCTTTCGAAGTATATTCCAATCCTTTATTTAGTTTTTAACTAAATTAATGTAAGATCGGAAGTCAGCGAGATCTCTCAGCTTGAGATATGCTTGTAAAATATTTATAATTATGTGTACTTATAAAACGTTAATTTGAAATTTAATAATAGCATTAACTTCGCAATTGTGCCTCTTTTGATGTAATACACCCAGAATAACACAGGCTTGTTGCAAATATTACGAAGTAAATGTTTTCGCTTTTCCTTTTGTACTTGATGCCAAGTCTAGTTTTGGTGGAGAACGGTTGACGTCAATGGTTCAGTGCGTTTGGCGCCAATGCAAGTATGACTGACGCGAGGTCTCAGATTTGATTCTAAGGTCATTTGTATGTGTAACAGTGGTTTTACACTCTTCCTTTTGTCTGTTATTGGCGTATGAGGAGTCAGTTATAGAAGACATCTGCTGAATCAAAATTGCAGAAGGGTAAACGAATCTGGTTTTACCACTGCACATTTATTATTTTGATTCATTAGGAAAATCACGATCAGCCAGATATCAGACAGCTTCCAAAAAATAATTCTAACAATAGAGATATAATTTCAAAAAGTTATTTTACATTTTTATCTTCATAAATATTTAGTTTTCAAATAAAAAGTCAAAAGATACTACGAATACCCGTTACAGAATAGCATGAACATAAACTTAGGTATTCCCATTTACCGTCCATAAATCCCATCATACCATCGTTTCTATCTATTTTTACTCAACCAGCCTTATAAATGTTACTTCATAACTACTTGGATTCATTCTATTCGAGTTGATGATGCGATGATTCAATACAAGTAATTGCAATGAACTACTCGGCCATGGCAATCGCGTTCTAATTATCAACTAATCACGCAAACAGATCGTTGTGATGCACTATTACATCAATCTATTTTCTACTGCACATGCCTTATCGACCGTAAGTTAAAACGATAGATAAATATCACCATTGCCAAATAACTAGCAAACATGCGGACGTATCTTTGGCAAGTCTCCCCAGTAAAATAATTAGGTACGTACATACATCTTCATTAACCACATCTATCTTACTTACCGGTAATTCATATAATGGCAATAGATATCGGATATACATTTAAATGAAATTTATTGCTAAGACAATATGATCAAATGTAATGAGCGTTGGGATATATCGTTGTATGTAGATGCCAAAATATCTTCGAGGTCGGGACGGCAACGAAGTTTTTCATATGTTTGGTGCGTCGGCCTTAAAAATGTGTTACGTAAGCGGTTTTAATAGAAGGACGTGTTGATGGATTTGAAGCAACAAGGACAGGGTACTGGAGTAGATTTAAGTATATTTGATTAGCTAGCTGAGCCTAAGGTTATACCCGATAATAATTCACCAGATGAACCAGTGCCAGTGGTTCCTAAGAAAAGCTCAAACAACTAAACAGACGAACAAACTCTTCAGCTTTATATAATATTAGCTTCGATTTGTGTTTATAAGCTATGTGCAGCTGTCGCAGAAAAGCATTTTAATGATTGTATACGACCTTGTTGCATCGCGTTCTAATAAAAAGCTAACGTTCTAAGCTTGATCAATGTAAATTGATAAGAATGTTAGATAATTTATTTCTTTTCTTTCGTTTTTATTTCGTATCTGTTCAGTTTTCTTGATTTTGCAAGACCAGTGGAAAATTTTTGCCATATCATTTTATTTAGGTTTCGTCAAAATATGCATTTTTTGCTTAGTAAATTGTTGGTTGTAAATTGCCAGTAGTTAAGTTAACTTTGTCAGTCTCCAATTAAATTATTTTTTAATTCGTAACGAAATAACAGACTATGCTTCAATGAAAAATTTGCAAATGAAAAATTTACAAATAACTGTAATAATATGCGATTGTCGTAGTTGATCGACTTTCATGGTGCATCATAAAGGAACAAAGGACATCTGTTTCAGTAAGTAATCACATATTTTAATCATTTATGAATACTTATCCAGCTAATATAAATCAATGATTTAAGACATTTCATTCTTGTTTCTCCAGCTGCAGCTTGCATTTTTTAGTCTGGAATGCTTTAAGACTCAGAAATCATGTGACCTAAATATTTTTTCATTGTAATTCAACTCATACATCATTAAATAGGTCGAGTATGGTATGAATGAATGGACACGAAGTCACATAAGAACATTGAAGATTATTTAAAATCGTTGAAATTTGTGCAAAGTAAATAAAAATCCATTGTTCAGTCACGTTTTTGGCACTGATACAGTTGTAAAATGTATTTAGTTTTTTTATATTTTGACACAATTAGTTCTAGACACGTGATTTGAGATCTATTTTAAATTGGCTATTATCATTTGCTATTAAATATGTAAACAGTCTGTAGTTTTTATTCGCTTTTTATAACTTTCTGTTGGCAATGCGGATGTCTCAGACTATCAATTCTGAAGAATAAGCATGATTGCTTCCGCGCGGGTGTCTGGATATTCTATGGATCAAGTAAGGAACACCCCTATGGTTTTAGTGAGTTGGCTCGAACGCACGCCTTTTGATAAGTTTCACACCTTTCACCGAGCCTTAAACTGTGATATTGAGTGTTGGAGGGGTGTGAGCTCGCAATAGGGTATTTGACTAAAAAATAGTTATTTGTGCAACAAGAGAGCAAAGTTGTTTTTTGTTTCGAGTGCTGATTTTGAGTCCCGAGCCAGCGAAGGATTCAATTATTGATTCACGAGCGTAGCGAGTGAATCAAAGTTAGAATCCTGAGCGTGGTGAGGGACTCAACAGCACGAGATACAAAAAACTTTGCTCTCGTGTAGCACACATAACTTTTCACCACAGCAGTGAGAACACATATTACTTAGGAGACATAGAAATGGACAGAAATAGATTGAATTCTGCATAATCACTTGTTGATTTAACTCTTCTGGTGATCATCGCTAGTTTCACTCATCTTTTTAGATTATTTTACATATTAATATAATTTAACACGTTACGCTATACCTACTACTACTGTATCAGCATCAGCGAAATTTTTATTCCCGCTACTTTTTTAAATCGCGTTTTAATACCGCGTCCCTGATGTTTATTTTTCAAATGTATCATTGTTGTAATTCTAAATAAAAATGTATTTGTTAAATACTAATTTTATACTATTAATTAGACTTATTTTTATTAAAATCCAATAATAAATTAAACATGTAAACAATAACATATAAAAAAAAGTAATGTCTTTATTACAAATATCTTTTTTTTTTGCGTTGTCGTAGGTGTTTTCTTTGAGGTCGAATTCCAAAATCGAAATTCGAATTCGAAGGGGTTAGTTTTTTCACTCACTTTTTATATGCATGTGAAAGAGACAGAGCACAGTAAAATTCGAATGTTTCAAATTTATGACCGAACAATGTCAATTCGTGGCACTGAAGATTGAAAAATTAAAAAGCCACTTTGCCTCACGCTCGAATCAAAATCGCGTTTTGTTCACTGTTGTCTCGCAGCAAAAGCGGCATGTTTAAGCTGCTGTGGTGAAAATCTAATTAGTCCATCAGTTAGATTATCGAAAAATATTGGATACGTATTTTCGGTTGACATGAGGGTATGGCTAATAGTCGGTGTCCTCTGCCACGGAGATAATTATTAGGTATGTAGAGTTGAATCAGCTCATTATGAAGATCTGAAGCATCTATTAGTCCTCGTAATACTTTTAACATGGTTCTAACCTGGTCATAAGCTCTTCTAGTTTCTAGACTGTGATATCCAAGACATCCTAATAGAAACTTTGTAGGGTAGAGATATGGGTAGTAACCCAGAGATCGCTTGTATAAAAATCGTAAAAACGCTCTTTGGACTTTTTCCAACATAGGACTATAAGTGGATTCATGTGGATTCCAAACACAAGAACTTGTATCAATCTTGCTCCGGACTAGCGTATTGTAAAGCATTCTTATTACATGTTCTTTTCGAAAATCACGCGCGTTTCGCAGAACAAAACCCAACCTTTTGAATGATTCCTTACTGAGTGCATTGATATGGTCGTGGAACATCAGTTTTTGGTCGAATGTGACTACCAAGTCTTTCACAGTTTTTAGTCTAGACATAACATTATTATTTAATTTATATTGGTAGTAAATTGGATGGCGCACTCGACCAAAAGACATAACTGAACATTTCGTAAAATTAAATTCCATATTGTTCAACACCCTATTGAAATATAGCATTAATATCATTCTGAATGGCAATGCAATCTGCAGCACATTGTACACTTGCATACAATTTTAAGTCGTCGGCGTAAAGTAAACAATTTGCATGCTTGGGAATATTTGGCAAGTCATTTATCATCAATTAAAATAAATAATAAAGGACCAAGTATTGAGCCTTGACTCACGCTGGAGCGTGTATGGTAAGGACTTGAATTGTAGATCCCAAGCCTGACAAATTGCTGACGATCGCGGAGATAGTCAGCTAGTAACCTTAAAAGGTTAGGACAAAACCAATGGAATTGAGTTTCCGAAGCAGGATGTCATTGTTGACCCTGTCGAATGCTTTACAAAAATCTAAGTACAGTACGTCAACCTGTCTCCTCATATCAAGTTGAGCCGAGGTATATTCTGTGAGTGTCAGTAAATTTGTATTCACTGATCTTTTGCATCGAAAATCACGCTGGGCATTGTTGAGGTATTTATCGACTTGGGAATATATGAGTCTATGAAGAACATTCTCAAATATTTTAGCAGGTGATGATAATATAGCGATAGGTCTATATCCTTCAACATCAAATTTGTTGGAGGTCTTAGGTATAGGTGACACTCTTGAGATTTTCCATTGTGAGGGATAACAACCTGTTTGTAAGCACAAATTAAATATGTGACATAGTGTCAAGGATAGCTCTGGTATACACGAAGAAAGAGTATACACAGACGGCTCAAAAACAAAGTATGGGACAGGTGCCGGAGTATTCTCCCATGACTTGAACATCAATCTCTCAACATCGCTTGGTAAACTCAACACCATCTTCCAAGCTGAATGCGTTGGGATTATAAGGGCGGCCAGAAACGTGAGTAACCTGTCAATACGCATCATCACAGACAGTGCCTCAGTACTACAAGCTCTCGATGGCAACTGCTTTAACAGCGGCCTAATTATGAAGTGCCACCAAGAGCTGCAGAAAACTGCAGCGAGGAATCGGGTCACGCTCCAGTGGATACGAGGACACAGGGACTCCACGGGCAATGACGCAGCAGACCAACTGGCAAGGAAAGGATCGGACACAACAACTCTGGAACCCGAACCAACTGTTCCGATACCTTTCAACCAACTAAAAACGTGGTTACGCGAGAGAACCCTACAACAACGTATTGCTATCTACACTGCCACTTGCCGTGTCAAGATAATATAGTCAAAGATTTGTTTATCTTTTTTTTTATACGTAATGATGTCGCAGTCTACGGAAAGTAAAAGCAAGTCCAATCCAGACTTGCACTTGAGTAATGAACCTACTACCAAAGCTACTCAAAGAAAACGGAAGCAACCGGAATGCGAACTAACACAGGCTATGAAAACATTGTCTGAGGAGTTGAAACAGGCTATTTCGGATCTCCGTTCTGACATAAACAACCAGTTTTCGACTGTAAATACATGCGTCACAAACCTCAGGGAGGAATTAACTGCTTTATCATCTACTTCCTTACTCATTCAAAATGATATTAAGGAATTACGTGTAGAATACGGTAATATAAAAAGGGAATTATCGGACTTAAATACAAAACATTCCGAACTTGAAAGGGAAGTGAACTGTTTGAAATCTACAGTTAACTTTAATTATGAAAACAACGTTGAATGTACAAAACATCTGAAAGAGTTGGAGTTGAAGATGAGCAGTTCTGCTACCTCAACAATTGCGTTACTGGAAAGAAAAATAGATACCCTAGAACAGCAAGCAAGACAGTGCAATATTGAAATAGCGAATTTGCCTGAAAAACGCGGAGAAAACTTGATTACTATATTGGAGTCAATTGGTTCGGCAATTAACATATCTATAGCACAGAAAGACATCATCTCTATTTAGGTATTATGCTCGACACCAAACTACAATGGGGTCCACATATTGAAAGGCTATCGGGCAAACTCAGTTCTGCAGCTTATGCAGTTAAGACAATTAGACGCCTTACAGATTTAGAAACAGCTAGAATGGTTTATTTCAGTTATTTTCATAGCTTAATGTCGTATGGGATTCTTCTCTGGGGGAGTGCTGCAGACCGAAATACAATATTCGTTCTACAGAAAAGAGCTGTAAGGGGAATTTATAACCTCGGTCCAAGAGTTACTCTAAGAGAAAAATTCAAAGAAATAAACATTCTAACTGTTGTATCACAATATATTTATGAAAATCAGTTATATGTACATAAAAATATTGACAAATTTAGTAAAAAATATGATATACATTCTGTAAATACGAGACACAAGAATAATCTGGTAGTTCATAGCACTCGTCTCCACAAAATAAGTAGCTGTTTTATGGGGCAATGTATACGCTTTTATAACAAGCTCCCTCATAATTTAAGAAACTTGTCTATAAATAAGTTCAAAATTATTGTTAAAGCGAAATTATGTTCAAAAGCATACTATAAAATATCTGAATATAAAGACGACCAAAACGCTTGGGATTGAGCTGTTCTAATTCGGCACACAAAAATAATTGTATAAAATGCTCTTTTTAAATGACGTTTCGTAAGTACTTGCAAAGTTTATACGAAATAAAGAACTATTTCATTTCATTTCATTCATCGTGTTCCGCACGCACATACACAGAACAGCCTTCCGAAGAATGTAATAGTTAAGTTTTGTTCCCGAATATTGCGTGATAATGTTTTAACTGCATACCGGCTGTCTAAAGGACTGACATCTGACCGGATTGGACTCTCAGGAACTTCAAATCGTTTATATATTAATGAACATTTGACATTGCGTAATAAGGAGTTATTTCGGAAGAGTCGTCAAGCCGCCAATGCTAAGAAATTCAAGTTCCCGTGGGTCAGAAACGCTACTGTCCTGGTCAAGGAATCTGAGGAATCCCCTACATACGCTATTCACTCGGAGGACGACATATCCACCAAGATTAAGTCAAGTGTTCGGCCCTCTATTGCACATGAAGATAGTAAATGATGTTTGGTTTAATGTACCGTTACTTTTCGGATTCAAGGTCTATGTAATATTAGGCTATATAGCACCAGGCATGGTGGGCTTTATTCTTAATATTTTGAGCTTTGAGCTAGAAAAAAAACTATATACTGTCATCATCTTACATACTGGTACAGGCTTATCAGCTCTTTATTTCTTCTTGAGCATGTTAATAGATTTTAAAAACCTATTCTTGTATATGAATGATTATAAACGTAAATACTTGGCTTTTATTATATGTGTGGTTGCAACATACTCAGTTATAATACATAGATTTACTTCTGATTTTATTTGCTTTAACAATGGCTAATAATTTGAGTATATACTATCAGAATTGCCGGGGGATCAGGACCAAATTGAATACATTATATATTAACATCCTGTCCCATACATATGACATTGTTATCTTGACCGAAACATTGTTGACGCCGAATATATCTGATAATGAATTTATTGACCAACGTTACGCAGTATTCAGAAGCGACCGTAATCGGTCTTGCACTAATAAAAAGGATGGTGGAGGCGTTCTAATAGCAGTTTCTAAGGACATCAAACCAACAAGTGTAGCACTATTACCTCCTTTAATTTTACCAGAACATGTAATAATTAGAATTCCATCTCATGATAATAAGTACTTACTTGTCTGTGCTACCTACATACCACCCAATACAACTGAAGATATTTATACAAAATTTATCAATTCTTTAACTGTTTTGTCTGATGACCCTTCCATAGATAATATTATTTTAGCAGGTGATTTCAACTTTCCGGAGCTAAATTGGACCGCATCATCTTCTCACATGATCTGTGCCTCAAATAGTTCTTATTCTAACAGTAGTCGTAAATTACTAAACTTTTGCTCTCAACTAAACATGAACCAATTTAACAGATTTTATAATAGCAATGGTCGTATACTTGATCTGTTTTTTAGTAACACACATGTAGATGTTTTTAGACCTAATACTTCACTCTTACCTATTGATATACACCATCCAGCCTTATATGTTCAAATCTTATTTATCAAACCACCACTACTACCGAAACGTAAAAAACTTAATCCATTAAATTATCATTATCATTTAATTATCCAATTATACAGATATAAATACTGACATTGAATCAATAAACTGGCACGTTTTACTAGATACACTGTCCCCCCATGAAGCAGTTTCAAGCTTTTACGAAAAAATATATGAGATAATTAAACATCATACTCCTTTGCACAAGCCTAAAAAAGGTAATTTTCCTAACTGGTTTTCTAAATATTTATTGAATTTATATACTAAGAAAAGTCGAGCATGGATAAAGTGGAAAAGATATGGAAATGTTAATGACTACGAAATTTTCTCCAGTTACAGGGCGAGATTTAAAAAAGAGGTTGATTTATGTTATAAGAAATATATGATTATGATAGAAGATAACGTAGCTACTAATATCAAGGCATTTTGGTCGTACGTCTCCAGTCGCAAGGCTACCATATCCGTTCCCTCTACAGTATACTATCAACAACAATATTCCAATGACCTTCAACTTGCAATTTATTTTCCAAATTTTTTCACTCAGTTTATGAGCCCTCTTCATTCGATCCAACTACATGGACGCCTCCACTTTCTACTGTAGACACAGATATTAATCTATGTAATCTGCATTTTTCGCTGCATAAGATACGTAAAGAGTTGAAGTCATTGGATGCGTCCAAGGGGCCTGGGCCAGACGGTATTCCCTCAGTCTTTTTGAAAAATACCTGTGATACAATCTGCCTTCCTCTGTTCATTTTATTTAATAAATGTATCTCTAAGGGTGTATTCCCTGAGGTTTGGAAACGTGCGAACATTGTCCCGATCCACAAAAGCGGATCGAAAAGTGATGTGTCAACATACCGTCCAATTTCTTTACTGTCAACCCTCGCTAAACTTTTTGAGAAATTAGTACACAATGAGATCTACGCCGTCCTGCGCCGTGTGATACTCAGTGAACAACACGGGTTTGTAAAAGATAGATCCTGTGTTAGTAACCTGGTTATTTTTACATCTCAGCTATTTGAAGGTATGGACAATAAACAACAAATTGATGTCGTATACACGGACTTCCAAAAGGCATTCGATAAAGTTGACCACGAGCTCTTACTTCATAAAATAGCTTACAATGGCATAAGGGGAGATCTCATGCGGTGGTTTATATCCTATGTTACTAATAGGACACAAAAGGTGGTGATTAACGGCTACGAATCCAGTTCCATTAAAGTTACTTCAGGAGTCCCTCAAGGATCAATTTTAGGCCCACTACTATTCATTCTATTCATTAACGACATAAAAAACTGTTTCCAAAATTCAAAATTTCTGCTATACGCGGACGACTTAAAAATTTATAAAAATATTGCCAGTATTTCTGACTGTATTGATTTCCAAAATGACCTTGATCGCTTTTTTTATTATTGCACTACTAATAAACTTCACCTTAATCTTTCCAAATGCCATAGCATCACATTTACTAAAAAGAAAAATGTTATCAAATTTACATACTGCTTTGGTAATAGCTCTCTTGATAATGTTTCGTGTCTTCGTGATCTTGGTGTTACGTTGGACTCAAAACTGCCATAGCATCACTTTTACTAAAAAGAAAAATGCCATAGCATCACTTTTACTAAAAAGAAAAATGTTATCAAATTTACATACTGCTTTGGTAATAGCTCTCTTGATAATGTTTCGTGTCTTCGTGATCTTGGTGTTACGTTGGACTCAAAACTACACCTTGATGCTCACGTGGATAATATTGTTAATAAAGCGTACCAAATGTATGGTTTCGTAATGAGAGCAACTAGGGAATTCCGCCGACCCTCTACTTACTTATATTTATACAAATCCATAGTCCGGCCTCAATTGGAATACGCCGTTGCCATTTGGAATCCATTCTATAATAAATATAAAGAAATCATAGAAAGGGTGCAACGAAAATATCTACGTGCCATGCACTATAGATGCTTTCGCAAAAAACTGTCCTACGAATCTTTAATGCAAAAATATAACCTCATTACCCTACAATCTAGACGCACTGTTCTCGAGATGATGACTCTCTTTAGTATATGTCGTAACCAGCTTAACTGCGTGGAACTTGTGAACAATTTGTGTTATCTGGTCCCTCGCACTGTACATGGTCGTGAAACACGCTCAAAATGTTTATTTGCAACCAATTTCTGTCGTAACTACTCTGGTGAGCGCTCACCACTACACCGACTTGTTGACACATATAATAAACAGTTCTGTTCAATTGACATCATGTTTCTTGCCAAGAATGTATTTAAAAAAGAAATTACATCTAGTTTAAGATAGACCTTGAACCTTCATCTTACTAATTAATATGTAGATATAAGCTCTAATTTTTAATATTTAAAAGATAAGTTTATCAACAGCTAGCTATTTTTATTGTAATCTGTGAATAACGCCGTGAGTAGTATATTTGTTACTTTTATTATGTACTGCAATGTGTCTAATATTTAATATACTGCTGTTTGTTATTCCTAATAAATAAAATAAAATAAAATAAAACAACATGAAAAAGAGTGGGCAGAGTTAAAAGAGTGTAGGCAATCTAAAGATGCCTTTCCCCGATTAGATAAACGACTTTCGCAAAAACTGTTGCACTCCAACAGGAAAACACTCAAGCATCTGACTGGCATAATAACCGGCCACTGTCCACTAAACAAGCATCTCTACAATATCGGTGTCACGGACAGCCCACTATGTAGGGGCTGCATGGGGACCGAAGAAACACCCGCTCATGTGATCCTACATTGTACCAGCGTGAGCGACCAACGGACGAGGTTCCTGAACAACCCCAGAACCATAAGCGAAGCCATACGCAACGTATGGCTTGGTGCTGGTCAACTCATAGCGTTCTGGAAGGAGCTTGCATGGTATGAGTAGCAGGCGACAACCGTGTCACTGCTAACGCACAATGGCCCAATTAAGTGGCTAAGTGCGGAAAACACCTGTCCAACTAACTAACTAACTAACCATAGTGGCAAGCATAAAGAATTTTTCAAATCCTTAAAGAGAAAAGATGGTATGCAATCAGGTCCTATGGAGCTGCTAGTTTTTAATTTATTAATACCGATTTCAACGTCATGTGGTGTTATGCGAAAAATATTTACGTAATTACTATCAAAATGGGTATCAGAGATATTAATGTGTTCGGCATTCAAATCAGGAATATCGGTCAAAAATACACTCGCAAAGAATTCTGCAAACGCCTCAGCGGCAGCAATGCTAGTGTAAGTGTGGCCGCTATATCGTATATTCGGCTCAAAACCGCCTTTGCTACGTGGACTAGATATATGACGCCAAAATTCACGTGGGTTTTTCGTTAACGTCTATGTTAACGTGTGTTTATGTACGTCTTGTAAGCATCAGCCGCACGTCGCTTCAAAGATCTTCTCATATCCGAAAAAGCCTTAAAGTCGTTATATTGGTTTGTCCGCTTCCAGATTGCATGTAATTTTAATTTAGTTTTGGTGTCGCTAATAATATCAGGAGTAAACCATACTGGATAACGTTTACAAATGGTTTTGTTTCAATGCTTTTTAGGCATACAGTCGTCAAAAGTCTTATAGATAATATTGTAAAATATGGATACGGCAGTAAAACGTCTTTAGATTGTAAAATAGGTTCCCAGGAAATTTCGGAGAGAAGTGAATAAAGAAGTTTAAAGTCACATTTTTTGAAATTCCATTCTTTTGCTGCGTTAATATTACTTGGCTCCATGCTATCAGTATAATGAGCTGATTCAATTCTTACCTCTATCTCCATCGGAGGGTGATAGTCGTCAGGTGGGACAATCCAGTCAGTATAAGAGATTACATCGTGAAACCCTTCCCGTACTAGAATAACATCTAACTTTCCTCCATGAGAATTAAATATAACATTTTTATCGGTGAGCGAACAATATGAAAGAAAATAAATGTAGTAATTGTTGATGTTTGTTGAAGCACTTCTTAAATTCAGGTCCCCCATAATGATTACAAGAAGAAGACCTTTGAAATTATTTAAAAATCTTTCCGTTTTATTAAACCAACCCATGTATTCTTCGTCCTTAGCACTGGGCTTTATATACACAACACATATAAGATATGAACGGCCATGCCACAGGAAACATTCCTGCCCACAGATCCTCGCCACTATCAGTTTCATATTCACTTTTTCTGCTTAAAACAATAGGAGCTCGAGTTGCTAACAAGACTCCGCCGCATGGTGTGGATTTGTCCCGACGTAGTACACTCCAATCACCACAATCTAGGTCAGAATTACTCACAGAGGGGTCCAGGAATGTTTCAGTGGCTGCAACAACGTTGTATTCAAATAAGGCTAGATTATTGCGCCAAACAGGTAACTTAGTCTTAAGACCACGAACGCTCTGATAGAAAGCATGGACGTGATTACTGCTTTTTGCAGTGTGCCGATCCACGAAAGGGCTGCGACTGGTGCGATGTCTTGTTATGAATATCGTCACTATTCTTGATCACGCGAATCGATTTCCTGAAATTGATCCATGGCTTAATTTTGGCATTAGTAGGCCAGGCGTTGATACAGAAGCATTGGTCGAAGTATTGCACAGGAATGCCGATTTTGTAAGATTTGTAATCTCCTCGAGGTGTGAGTTCTTCTACGGTGCAAGTAGTTGAAGGGCACAGCTGGCTAAGGTATTGACGAATATCGTCGACTCCTGAGGCCATGTTCCATAGATGGAAATATTTACGTGCTTCCACAGCCTTTAAGTTAATTACAGCAGGATCGCCAGTACCAAGCAAAGGTGATCGATTACAGATGTGTCTTTTCTTTACGACATACCAGTTGGTGACATTGCTAATATTTTCATTGCATTCTTCGGGGGTTTCTATCAATTCAATACTGTCACTAAAATGGAAGTTGTTACATAAATAATAGATCGGTGTATAATTGTATGATTGTTGAGCTATGGTGTTGGTTGTGAAAGGCACCTGGAATAAGCGATGTGCCGAGTACGGTTTGACTCGAGTCTGACTCGATTCCTGCTTAGAACTGGCCTAATCGAATACCAATTTATTTTGATTCGAGTACACCGGACTCGATTCCGGTACTCGAGTCAGGAAGAATCGATTCGTACTCGCTAGATCGATTCTATTTATCCGAGTCCAACTAACTCGAGTCTTGTATTCGAGTTTAGTTAACTCGCTAGTACTCGCAAACTGTTTACTTAAGCTATGAAGTGGCGCCTGCCTAATAATACAAACGAGTTTGAACCTGCATCTTTTTGTTTTGATTTTTTTATTTTGTGTCAGTTAGCAGTTATTGTGAGTACTGAGTTCTACTAAGTGAATTTATTATATTGTTTATTTATACCGGAAGTGAAGTGACTAGATTGTAATTAACTTTATTTTACAATTGCGCCGAATAAAACCTCAGGTGTATGGAAGTGTTTTGAGAAAGAGGACGGCGGTAAAATAAAGTGCAAAAGCTGTGACACCGTATATAAAGATTTCAAAAACACAACTAATTTATTAAAGAACCTAAAAATCGCATCCTATTATTTACTCGACTCAGATTGACAATTTTTCAACTACCCCCTACATATATTATTGTTGTTTCATAAGGTTTAACCTAACCTACACACTGTTTGAAGTTAACTCCTTTTCATTTTTGGGCGGTAGGTGTCAAAAAGTTAACAGCTGATAAAAATTATCAAGTTTTTATTTAATTAATTTATAGTATAATAGTGAGTTTAAATTGTTGTATTATCTCAGAAAATACAGTACTTACATGAACAGTATTGTTTATGTAATAAACATCCAGTAAACTACACCACCTGCCAGCACTTACATACTCACTTCCATTCTTCACAACACTCATAGAAAACCACTGCAAAACAAAGATGTCACAACTTGCTGATATTGAAAAGGTTCAGGACAGTCTTGAGGAGTCCTTCTCAAAGAGGATGGCAGAGCTTGAGGCACAGCTGCAAGTTGCGGGCCCGGCAAAGGAAACTGTTGCAAAAGTAGCCGACGAGTTCAGAACCTTTAGAGAACTGATGTTTTCAATGCTTAGCCTTCTGCGCAAACAGGTGAATGAATGTTGCTATAGTATCGATGCAATAGAGACTAGGCACAGGCGCAAGGCTCTTGTGTTTCTTGGGGTGCCAGAGGATGAGAAAGAGGACTGCAGGGCTTCAGTTCTTAACATTGTTCACCGTCTGGAGCTTTCCACCGTGGCGGCACCTGACATCAATGTTTGTCACAGAATTGGATCGCCTAAGAAGGATCACCAGCGACCAATATTGGCCTGGTTTACTAATGGAGATGCCAGAACAGCAGTTTGGAAGGCCAAGACCAAACTTAAGGGTACAGCTATATCGGTCAAGGAGTTCCTGACGAAACCACGGCAGGCTATATTCACAAAGGCTCGACAACACTTCGGGATGCGGGCATGTTGGACCCAGGACGGCGTCATCGTGGCTAAGGCATCCGATGGTAGCCGCCTTAAGATAACCACCATGGAGCAGCTAAACTCCGTGATGCTGAAGCACTCCGGGGCTGCAAGCGGCTTATCTTCGGCAAACAGGAGCGACACTGCGAGTGGTACGTCCAACACAAGCGCTAAACTGCGTAAATAATCAATCGTTCTAGATTCGCTCTTATTTCATATGTTCTTCAACGTTAGTTACAATCATTTACGCATGTATTCAAGATAATCTTAATATTGATTTGTTTACATTAGCTCTTAGCCACCGTTACCTACAATATTATGTATAATTAGTAAACCATGTTACCCACATTTATTTAGTCACATTTATCGCGTTTGCTAATTTGTTTATTTTGTTGTATTGACAAGTCTGACATCAGCTGTCAAATTGACATTGACGTGAAACTTCTGGCTTATGCGTTCGGAAACATTATTGCTTTGGTTTTTTTTTTTTTTTTTTTTCGTTTTGCTTGTGTGAGCTGGCGGGTGGTGCAGAGATGTCTAATATTCATTAATATATTTTATTCTTGCAATTTTTTTAAAACAATTAGGTATATATTATTTAGTATATTAGTATTTATTATAATTTTATATATTTTGTATTATTTATTTTATGGATAATTATTCGGATGACGATGCATGTCTGTCTGCTTATGATACAGCTGACTCTGACTTAAGTGATAATAATAGTTTTTGTTCCGCTGATGGCAATTTGGGTGACTGCTTGCGACAATCCTTCGTTGCTCAGCAATCCCAGCCATGGCTAAATGTTTGCCACATAAATTCGCAAAGCATACCCAGCCATCACAACGACATACTGGTGACATTTTCCGATATTAATGTACACGCCGTCCTGATTTCGGAGAGTTGGCTAAAACCTGAACTTCTTTCTACATCTTACTTTCTACCCGGCTTCATTTTAATACGGAATGACCGTGTCGGTAAGAGAGGGGGTGGTGTCGCTATTTATCTCTGCAGTGCCATTCCATTCAAAATTATTGAGTCGTCACCGGCTTCTTCACCTGCAGAATATCTTTTTCTCGAAATTGACGTCAAAGGGGCTAAAGCCGTTCTTGGCGTTGTCTATTGTCCACCGACTCTCGATTATTTCTCCAGTATCGAGCCGATACTGGAATCTTTAGGGTCAGAGTATGAACATCACATTATCATGGGCGACTTCAATACCAATCTCCTTTCTCCCCGGTCTCGGTCCCGTAAACTCCTTGAAATAATTGAGTCAGCCAACCTCCACATTCTGCCACTACAATCCACTCACCACAACACTGATGGGGAGGATACCTGGCTCGACTTAGTTATTACATCTTCTCCTGCCCTAGTTTCCTTGCACGGACAATTTCCTGCTCCCGGCTTTTCCCGTCACGACCTTATTTTCCTTTCATACCGCCTAAAACCCCCCAAATCCTCGCCTAAAGTTCTGCACAGGCGTTGTTTTGGTCGTATGAATTTTGTCAAACTCTGTGAAGATGCGGCTAATATTAACTGGGAAGCTATGGAATGTTCATCGACAATTGACGAAAAGGTTCGTATTTTTAATAGTAATGTTTGCCAACTCTATGATGTCCATGCCCCTATAAGAAAGGTGAAATTAAAGCGCCCACCGTCACCCTGGATTACGAGGGGTGTGCGAATGGCCATGAGGCGCAGGGACCGAGCTTTCCGGAACTATAAGAAGGACCGCTGCGACAATACCTGGAACCTTTTCAAGTCTGCAAGGAATCGGTGCAATCAGATGGTACGCAACGCTAAACGCCAATACATTCTGCATAACATTTCTTACTCATCCCCTGCCGATATCTGGAAGTTTCTTGGAACTTTAGGTATCGGCAAACAGCGACGTGTTAGCTGTCTTGGGACACTCAGTCTGGATGACATCAATACTCATTTCACAACCACCACCACATTGGATCACCAGACTGAGTGTCTCACAGTAAACTACTTAGCTTGTTTAACACGACCCAAAATAGATTCTTTTCATTTTTCTCCACTAGCCCCGGATGAGATCAAGAAGATACTCCTCTCTATAAAGTCTAATGCAGTGGGATGCGACAACATCCCACTGCATTAGACTTATAAGTGTACAAATTATTCTAATATGTACAACTGGAGAGTTGAGTCATTTATTAGTCTGCTTTACTTGGATATTTTAACACATGAACATGCATACTTCCTGGACGCGAACAAAAACTTGACTTATGATTACAACATGTTCAGATATAAGACAGGATTGGTTAATAATCGTGGCATGCAAACGATTTTCGCAGATATTGCATGCCTTATAAAAGCGATAAAAGAAACATCAGTGAAGCCTACATCAAGCTCCTCTTCAGTCAATCTAGACCAAATAAGAACTTCCAAGGAGGTCTCGGCTGATCAGTTTTTTCTGCTTTAAACATCTGCGCGTACTACATCAAAACATAGCCGGACTCTTTAACAAATCCGAAGAGCTATCAGTGTGCCTAGAGGAATTAAAGGAAAATAAATCAGAAATAGATGTTATTTGTATTTCGGAACATTTCATGACAGTCAGCAATCAGCAGCACCTATTTATTCCAAACTTTACTTTGGCTGCATGTTTTAGTAGAAATGAAACCAAGAGAGGAGGTACCTGTATACTCGTAAAAAATAGACTACGTTATAAGGTAATCCCAGACATTTCTAAATTTTCTATATGTGGGGTGTTTGAATGTTGCGCTGTGGAACTTATAGATTATAAAACAATTATTATATGTATTTATAGAATACCCAAGCAGGCCAATCTTACGATATTTTTTGAACGATTGCAGGAAATGTTAATGGTATTAAGTAAAATGTCTAAAAGAGATGTCATAATTGCGGGCGACTACAATATCGACTCCATTAAACGAACTAGTACACTCTTGGAACTAGAATGTCTACTTCTTAACTTCAATCTTAAACTAGAATTAAATGAACCTACAAGACTATCTAGCGGGACATGCATTGACAACTTTGCCCATAACCTAGGAAATAAATGCAAGGCAAGGGTAATTGAATTTGGCTTGTCCGACCATACTTCACAACTATTAGAATTTGCTGTTAACAAAACTTGTGTTATCGATTACTGGCACATAACAAGGCGAGATTACAGCAAGGAAAATATGTTAAAATTCAGAAATTATTTACGCTGTCTTTCCTTTGATGATATTTATCACACGGAAGACCCTAATATCGCTTACAACACTTTCAGTGAAATGTTCACATTTTTGTACTGCTCTTGCTTTCCATATAAACTAATAAAAATAAGAACCCATCGCAGACCACAGTGGTTATCAAGGGGGATAAAGAGATGCAGCAAAATGAAACGTAAGCTATTATGAAAATACAGGCTACATAGAAATCAGCTCAATAAAAACAAGTTCAAAACCTACGCTAAAACATTCAAGAAAATTATTAAACTGACTCAACTTGCTCAAAACAATTTTAAGATTAAAACAGCTCAAAACAAATCTAAGACAACCTGGGCTATTATCAACGAACCTAAATTTAACATTCCAAAACACAATATTCATTCTTTGAAAATAAAAAATAAAGTGACTACTGATGCCTTCGAAATTGCTACAGCCTTTAATAACTTTTTTATCGATAAAATAGAACCCGTAAATAACCTTGTGTACAAAAAAATAAATAACTTTATCAGTCCTAAATCAATGTTTATGAAGCCGAGTACACCAATTGATGTACTTAGGATTATACTTGCTTTAAAAAATACAAATAGTGTAGGGTACGATGGTTTATGTACAAAAATAATTAAATATGTAGCTTACGAAATTTGCTGCCATCTTAGCTATATAATAAACATCACAATAAGTTCTGGCGTTTACCCAGATAAATTGAAAATTGCCATTGTAAAGCCACTTTTTAAAAAAGACGACAAACAAAATATGGAATGCTATAGGCCAATAGCACTTTTACCAAATATATCAAAGGTTTTCGAAAAGTATATCTACGAGCAACTACATCAATACCTAGAAAAATACAATATCCTGTCAGAAACACAAAAAGGCTTTCGCAAAAATAAAACTATAAATATGGCGATCTTTGACTTCCTAAAACATGTAATCTCCCACGTAGACAATAAAACACCCATCTGTGCGTTATATTGCGATATGACGCAAGCATTTGACCATGTAAATTTTGACATTTTAATCAGTAAATTAGAAACGTACGGTATACGAGGAAACATATTGAATTTGATCGCATCATACCTAAAAAATCGTATACAATATACTGAGATTTTAAAACTTGATATTGATTCAAGAAAGGAACAAGTGTTTGCGTCAAAGAAGCGTACGATAAAATATGGTGTACCCCAAGGGAGCGTCTTAGGTCCATTGCTTTTTATCCTATATGTCAACGACCTCCCAACAGTCACCAATTTTCCGATGTGCCTATTTGCTGATGATAGCACTGTTGCAATTAATTGTAGAAGCGTTAATACATACGAAAAAGACATTAATGATACGATAGCCTCTATTGTCAGCTAGATGAACAACAATAACTTAAAGATTAATTTAACCAAAACAAATCTAATGTTCTTCAGTCAGCGAATTATGCCACCCAATCTTAACATCAATCATGAGGGAACGCATATTAAAAATGTGGAAACAACAAAATTCCTCGGTTTAATTGTAGATAAAAACCTTAACTGGAAAGAACATACTGAACAACTGAGTAAAAGGCTAAGCTCATCGGCTTATGCACTCTACAAGCTTGCGCCCATCATCAGCAAGGAAGCGCTTATCACTGCATACTACGGAACTGTTGACTCAATTTTAAGATTCGGCATCATTTTCTGGGGAAACTCGACCAACAAGGAATTTGTCTTTATATCCCAAAAAAGATGTATAAGAGCAATGTTTGGACTTGGACCTAGAGATAGCTGTAAGCCATATTTCAAACAATATAA
Source organism: Euclidia mi (assembly GCA_944739405.2). NCBI lineage: Eukaryota > Metazoa > Arthropoda > Insecta > Lepidoptera > Erebidae > Euclidia > Euclidia mi. Next base: position 101,413,351 of record OX123183.2, on the reverse strand, counting down.
CATTTTAACCGTACCAGCGCTATATATTTATGAGGCAGTAGTTTTCGTCAAAACAAATCCACACTTGTTTCAGAAACTGTCAGACGTCAATAACCGCAATCGGCGAGATAAAGAGCGGCTCTGTATAGTACAGCACAAGACTGCGTTAATGCACAAAAGCATATTTTGTATGGCACCAGTCCTTTTCAACAAAATACCGAATGAAATAAAAATACTTAATATCTCACTGTTTAAAAAACATTTAAAGACATATCTAGCTACTAAGTGTTATTACAACATAAGTGAATTCATATCCGATGCTAATTAATTATATTGTTTGACCTTAATTATGACATTTCTTTTTTTGTACCGAATTAATCCACCTGACTAGTAAATTTATGATCTAATTGGACATGTTTATGATATTTTATTTCTTAATTTGTAACATAATTTTCCCTCTATAATTATATCAATCAATCTAAAATTTTTTAATTTGTTATTGATCGTCTCGACATCTATGATATCCTGTTACTGTTTCCATTTTATGATACAATATAAATCTTGACAAGTACATATCTAATTATATAATTTAATGCTAATACTGTACCAGTGATTATTTCCTAGATCGTTGTAATATTAATAATATATTAGTACCAAATTACCGTATAGTTATAAATATTTTAATTGTTATAATATAAACGTTCTTGTCTTCATATTTACACAATTTTGTACACCGCTATGGTAAGACATGTAGCTACATCACACTACCTATAACATCTAACATGCAATGTATTGTATTGTTCACTCATGTTTAAACGAAATAAATTATCTTTATCTTTATCTTTATCTTTAACATTAGTCGTCGCATGATCACTACTATCCTAGACCAACTCCTTCTAGCCATCTCGCATATCATTAACTTTTCTCTTACTTCTGGCACCTTTCCAGCCCTGTGGCGTAAAGCTTATGTTATTCCTTTGCCCAAAATCCATAACCCTTCTCACCCGAATCACTTTCGTCCCATCTCTATTCTTCCTTTCTTGTCCAAAGTCCTAGAGTCCTGTGTCCAGAGGCAATTGTCTAGATTTGTCTACACAAATAACTTATTAAGCCCCTACCAATCTGGTTTCAGGCCTGGACACAGTACTACAACCGCCCTCCTCAAAGTGACTGGCGATATTAGGGAAGGCATGGAGAACACCAAAGTCACTGTGTTGGCTTTGGTTGATTTTTCGAATGCCTTTAATACCGTCAGTCACGATGTCCTGCTATCCCTCCTTACCCACCTTATGATCTCATCCGAAGCTCTGGATTGGTTCTCTAGTTATCTTCGAGGACGCCAGCAGTCTGCCCGCCTCGACGACTTATCATCGAAGTGGCGTGACAATGGCTCTGGTGTTCCTCAAGGCGGTATTCTTTCTCCTTTATTATTTTCTATGTTTATTAATCTCCTAACTCACAATCTTCAATGCGCTTATCATCTGTACGCCGATGACTTGCAGATATACTCTCAGGCATCTGTTGAGGATGTCTCAACAGCAATTCACGAGGTTAACAGGGATCTAAGCGCCATAAAGAACTGGTCACACAAGTTTGGTTTGTCCGTAAACCCCAGCAAATGCCAAGCAATCATAATTGGTAGTCAATGGGCTATTAAAAGACTAGACCTCTCAACTTTACCATCATTAGTCTATGACAGCAACATAATAGAAATGTGCCCAGTTGTCAAAAACCTTGGCTTACATTTAGACTGCACGTTAAGCTGGCGAAACCAAGTCACTGAAACCAGCAAAAAGGTTACTGGTACTCTACGCGCTATCAATCGATTAAGAAACTTCCTTCCACCCAAAACTAAGACAATGCTTGTGCAAACTTTGGTATTTCCCCTGATCGACTATGGTGATGTATGTTACTACGACCTGAATGCAGATCTTCTTAACAAACTTGACCGTCTTCTCAATAACTGCATTCGATTTATTTTCAATCTTCGCAAGTATGACCACGTGTCTACTTATCGTTCCCAGTTGAAGTGGCTTCCTATTCGTCAAAGACGCAGTCTGCGTGCTCTTACTACTCTCTATTCTATCCTCATGTCTCCCAATACTCCTGAATATTTAAGTTCTTACTTCCAGTACTTAAGCAGCAACCACAATCGTGACCTTCGCTCATCTAATAACCTCCTCCTTCTTTGTCCTTCTCATAGTCTTCTTTCATCCACTCTTCTTTTCCTACCCAAGCTATTCTTCTCTGGAATGACCTTCCTCTCGAAATCAGGACGGCCACTAATAAGTATTGTTTTAAGAGAAGGGTAAAGCAGCTATTATTGGCTAAGTTAGCAGAACTATCGTAATATTTATAATTATATATTTTATGTATTGGTATATATTTATTACTTGGGTATATATTTATTTATATATGTACATATAATATGTATGTGTATGTAGGTATATATATGTATATATGCATCATTACTGTGATTTAATTGTATGTAATATGTGTCCATAATGTCTATTAAATAAATAAATATATATATAGTCAAACAACCTTTTAGAATACACCTACTATTAATCTCTGCACCACTCTAAGGTAGACTGGCAGAAAATGCCTAAGGCATTAAGTCCACCTATATACGTTAAGTGTATAAAGCTAATAAATAAAATAAAATAAATAAATTTTTCCCTTTTGTTCTAAAATCGGATTCTAGTTCTGGACTAGAATTTTCAGACTCTAATTCTGGACTCGAATTTCTAGACTTGTCCAACTGGACTCGAGTCAATATTCCAATACCAAACAAAGAATTCGAGTACTGGTCTCGAATCAGGGAATCGAGTCATGATTCGAATACCGCATAAACTGACTCGAGTCGACTCGATCCATCAAAACAGCGACTCGACACATCACTACCTGGAATATTGCTGTTATTTGTATCGCGAAGTGACGCGTGCCCGTTTGGGTCTCTCTATCATTTGTATAATATAATGTACATATGTGTGTACGGGTTTGTTAGGTGATTGTTTTTGAGAAATAAAATATGCTTTGTTGGTGCTCAAGACTGCATTTTGAAAATATGACGTTATAGACAAAATAAGTTATAGTATCTATATAATTATGTGGGGAAAAATAGGGGTGGAAAATAGGGGATCATTATAGTTAATAGTTATTTTAGGTAAAAATATGCGTCATCGGTGCTATGAATTGCAGTATTATTTTCTAACAACAGTTATGCTTAGGTATGATTGTTAAAAAAAGAAAACTTTAAATATAATGCTTTGCGCTGACAAGAAGCTTGGCCAATATATGATTAATTTTAGGATATTTCAAATGCTACGACGAGGCATAAAGAGATCAGATTTATGTGCAACAGGTGGTATTTAGGCTTTAGCCTGACGTACGCAGATTAAATCTTAGAAAAAAGCACAATTTTAAATATGAAATAGCACTATTTACTGGCACAACATGTTGCTAACTAAACAGACAGTGCGCTACAAGTCTCTTCGGACAAGAAGGTGCTATGCAAATTAATGTGTATACAAGAGAGCTTCTCCTCAAGTAAACTTGCAAACTATACGTAAATGGCTAGAATATTATCTTAGTTATATCCATACATTACATTACTACATTTGTAGTTTTTTTATAGACTGACGCCTGTATCCCCGAAGGGGTAGGCAGAGGTGTAATATTACACCCACATTTCGCCATGATTTTATTAGGTCCCACGTAATAGGGGGCGAATCTATTGCCGTACCGGGCACATTACCAGACTCCGTGCTGCTACTGAGAATTCCCTAACGGTAAAACCCAATAACACTTTGCCCGAACCGGGAATCGAACTCGAGACCTCCCAATCACACGCACATATTTATGCCGCGAGACCAACGAGGCAGTTATACTACGTTTGTAGTATAACAACACTAGGTAAATTGAACTCTATAGACTTACATTGACGGCTTTTACTAAAATTTCGGTACTCATTTTTATAAGGAATTTGTTTGTAGTTTATTTTTGGTGATTATGCGTTTTTAATGTTACTGAAACTAATTAGTACAAAAATTTGAGGGCTTCAACAGATTCGTAAATGCTGGTGAATAGTAACCCTGACTGTACCCGACCGTATTTTGTGTCTTCGTGAATAATCTAGTTACCATAATGCAGGCTTTGCATAGAGTTGGCCCAGGTTATTAATATTATTTCATTAATGAAATGTTTATAAAATCCTATTTCATAATTTTATATTGGTTTCAGCAAGATTGGACCTGCTCGATCCGGGAAGTAGCAGATCCTCACAGAATATAAGCATATGCTTACTACTGGAAGTGTCAATGCCGTGGTGTTTTATAGAGTGTATGAGAATATAGGAGACCAAATCACCTTCCATCTGTCTTCGTCTATATTTCTTGCTTCTCTGCAAACAATGGGGTAACTCACCCCATCTTTGTACACCAGTTTAGATTTCAAGACCAAGTCCGCTATGATTATAAACCCGGCTAAAAGTCGGCTGCCATGGAAAGCAAAAATCATGAAGGTAATTTAGCTTTACGAAATAGACCAAAAGATAACAACTTTTCAAACTCTCGAGAACACATCAAAAAAATCAATTTAATTTTATACATACATACATAGACTCACGCCTGCCTCCCCGAAGGGGTAGGCAGGCGTGAGTCTATGCAGGCAGGCTATCTTAAATGACTATTACTTGGTATTTACCCGGAAACGTCATTAAACACCGGTTTTAAACCGAGTATACTAACAGTTCTGATAATAATAATACATACATACATAGACTCACGCCTGTTTCCCCGAAGGGGTAGGCATAGGCATATTAAACGCCCACTTTTCGCCAGTGTTTTGATCCCACATAATAGGTGGCGAGCCTATTGCCGCTTATCGGGATATTTTGTTTGCCAGAGCCTCGTCCGTTGATCGGCAGGTGCACCACTTGCAGGTGAGGTTAATTTTATACTTAACGATATTTTCCTTAATTTCTCACCTGCTTACAAAGCCCTTCCAAAGTAAGGTGGAGGCGGTTTTATTGCTTTCATTCATCAGTTTAAGGTGTTTTAAGGCTTTAAGTCGTTGTTTATGGATGAGAAGTGTTCGCCCGTGAAATAAAGCCGCTTACTTTATTCCTCTCAATTTGCTTGACAAGCATTTTCACGTGGACGGTACGGTCTGAGGCTCTTAATGGGGCTTGTAACACCTGGTTGTTTACATAGCTTGTAGCAATTACCATAGATATTTTGGAGTATGTTTTAATTAAAAAAGCAGCTGAATAGGTTTTTATGAAACTGTCGGATTGGTTGCTCTCAGCTCACAGTCTGAGTCGATTTTCAATAGAGTCAGTATTAGGGGATATTGCAAAATAAGTTATATAGTAAGATATGCAAAAGCTAATAAATTAAATAAACAAGAAAAAGTTGTAACTGAAAAAAACGAAATCTCTTGTAAAAAGAAATTACTTAGTTCTAACAAATTAGGATAGTACTCATAAGCAAGGTATTAAGGAGAAGATCATAAACCCTTGACATGCATAAATACATTTTAATTAGATTAATAATGTATGTTTATGGATACAGTGGTAATGAAGATGTGGTCTATGACAAAGGTCCGTGCCCAATAGTGGGACAGTATAAAGTACTGAAAGATTGTCAGAATTATGTACCTACATGATTATACTCTGTATCTATATTAATATCAGTATGTTAGGTGACATCAATTTTAAAGTAAGTACCTACTACAGTCTGTATGCATATAAGGCTTTGTACAACTGCCAGCGAGAAGCGAGACGGGTGGAAAAGCTAAAAATGTGATGAACATCGGGCTTATTTCACATTATTTCCCCGAAGGAACCGGCCCTTCCATGCTGAAATCAAAATCTGGCTCTCCACGGAAGAGAACGGAAGAGACCTCTAAAAAAAGAAAAGTTACGTAAGATTTTTATGATTTTCAAAGTGTCTAGACAAAATAGCCACCAACAGAAAACCCGATTGGGTTAGATTACATTCGGTATACTTATTCAATACTTCAAACTTCACAACAGTAACTTTCGTGGCTGTTCCCTATACAGATGGGCTAGATAGCCCTAGAGGCTATGTATGGACAGAAGCAAAAGCTCAGCACATATAGAAATGAACTTGCTGTAAATTTTGTTACTTCATAAATAGGGAAAGTCTGGCGGTCGTGGATCTATAATACTTTATTACCGCTACTTACTCTGGTGGTCATGGTAAGGTAAAAGAGCTAGGTAATATTTATTTACTTCGACTAGAGATGCCCGCGGTTACACCCGCGTTATTTAAGGCTACTGCTCCGCTCCCATCTAGTTATATAGCCAATAGCATTTGTCGATAAATGGGCTATCTGACGCTGAAAGAATTTTTCAAATCGGACCAGTAGTTCCTGAGATTAGCGCGTTCAACCAAACAAACAAACAAACTCTTCAGCTTTATATATTGGTATAAGATTACGCACAGCAACTACTGTTGTTACATTTAGGTGAAGTAGTGGATTTTTCGACGCTCCTCGACAACAGTGAAACAGATGCTTTACGAAGGGACATTTTATTATGAATGTAACGTTCAGCAAAATTCTGGCCTATGTCCAAACGGGAAGCTATTGTTACCAACGCCGACGGTTTTGAGCGATATCCCACAATTGCTATAATAATGCCCACCTGTTAGCAGTTATATAGCCTTTATCAAATCATTAAGAAGCCTAAAAATTTATTTTACTGGCAAGTCGAACCATTCTGGCACTAAGTTATACATATATTGGAAATCGATTTACGGAAACTTTAAATATTTTTTCGGAGACTCAACAAAAGTTTGATTCTTATAAGAATATTGAACGATAATTTCATGAACCATTGATCCATTAAGAAATTGGGTCGGCACGTAACAAAATAAAAACCTCAAACTATGAATCTTATAATTATAATTAAATTGACTAGTTAGTCAAGCCTCGTACGACTGATCATCCTTTATCACTTGTTTATTGGATATTACCATCGTCCTATCGGTACTCCGGTTGAAACCAATAGACAGAATACATCCTATAGTATAGTGTTTCTTCGTGGTATATAGTCTAAACTGTATTACAGTATACGTGGTATAAACATCGCAAGATTGCATGACAATTGGGACTGTACTGTACACTGTACTGTGAATTACTTTGCCCTATTTCAACAAAAGACGACAATTTAAACGAACGTTTAAACTGCCGGTTTGATAACCCTTATAATTTAGCAGGAAGACCCCAATTTAAAACTTAAAAGCTTCTAATTGATAGCCCCTTGAATTCACTTAAGTTCAGAATCACTTATCATTCAATACCGACACAATAAATTTCATTGTATTAAAATTGTTGAATCATCTGCCATCTAAAAAGAAGCAAACAAAAGGCGCAGTATACGTTATAAGATGCCGTGAGCGAAATTTACTCAAAAATATGAAAGCTAATAAAAAGTGTACAAATTAATATCCGTAAATATTTGTAGACTTTTATTAGCTTCTTCTTCTTCTTTTTGTAGAGTCGATACTGTAAAGCTATACATTTTTACATTTTAAGTAAACCGTAAAAATATTATGAGCCTATAGGTACATGAAAATTTGATGATTGGTCGATGGATTGGTTATCATCACTAGTTATTTAAGCGGTCGCTATTCGGCGCCTGACACTACACTGAGTGCAAACACTTTTTGTGATTGTTGTTTCTAGTCTGGGTGTTTATTGGGTGTGTTCAAAGTTACTTGTAACACAGCATTTATGCTTAGTGCGAGAGTTGCCTTTTTAAAGAAACAAAGCAAGAAGAAAGTTGTTCTCAATCATAATTATGTATAAAATTACTTGGCCTCATATGGGGTCATTTCGCCTGTTCGCGTCCATCCCCCTATTCGCGTCCATTTTGCGGACCTCCCTTTCAAAATGCTCGCAAATAAGTATACTAACACTCTAATAAAATTATAAAAATTAGTTAATCTCGGTTGTTCAACAAAAGAGTGCAGATGCGCGGGATATAAATAAAAAAATAGTGTGCAGCGGCGTGTTTGACGGTAAGTATTTTATTGTTTTATGTGAATTTTAGGATACATAGCTGTTTCTAGACATTAATAATGAAAAGACGAATAGTATGAATTATGAATTAGCTTGTTTTTTTTTATAGTTAACAATTAAAATAAGGTGGACGCGAATTACAACACCGAATTTATAAAACTTCCACTTTGCGTCCACAATGGACGCGAACTCGTCTATTTATGATTTCTTTAGTTGTTTATTTTTATGTGATTAAAATATGAGAGAGAAATTGCGATTTTGTTTATTTTAACATTAATAGTATGCAATTGTTATGACCAATTTGCGTCCACATTATTATGATTGTAATAAAAGATACTATCGATATAATAATCGATCACAAGTGGACGCAAACTATACCTGCAAGGGATAATATTATAGCAAATTGCGTCCATATTTTCATGAAATAGAAATGATGGCATAAATACATTATACACCGCTATTTTTTAATTAGTACAAAAAAATTAACACAGCACTAAGTATCTTTAACTGATCATATTTATGTCGTTAAAAAATAAAAACACTAAGTCCCAAAACTGTCTCAAAACTGTCCACAAAAATACGTGATAATTGGTAAATGCAATACTAACACTATGACCGACTCGAGTACTACGAGTATCATAGTAAAATGAACCATTGATAAATTCTTGAGTAAGGCCTATGTCCAGTAGTGGACGTCTCTAGTAAGTAAGTAGTAAGTGTTTTTATTTGCAAGAACATGGTAGAAGTAGATACAGTTGGTCGTTAGTATAGAGTACAGCATATTCTATCATAGGTACTTTGATGTGCAAATTTTATACAGTAATAAATTATTAGATGAGATTAACTAAATTATATAAGATATTAGAATTATCATCAATGTATTACACATGCAGAATCACAGTATTGAATTGCCTAGGATTTATTACAAACATCAAATGTCATTGTGATAATAAATAAAAATTTATATTATTAATTACATGAATGTCGTTAGTATGCAATTTATAGATTTCTATTCACTAAAATGTCAAATTATCATTAAAATATTCACGGATGGCATAATACATTTTTTCCAATAATGTGTCAAATAGCCTACGCTTAAATAATGTCACAGGTAATTTTTTCAAGCCACTGGGCAGATGATTGAATATTTTAATGGCCATACAATAAGCATTCTTTTTATGCAATTCTAATCTTATTTGCGGTAGTCGTAGCCTATCTTTGTGCCTAGTCCTAGAGTTTTCGTCACCAAATTTTACAAATAGATTGGGATGTTTTTTTACAAATATGCACATGTTGTGAATATAGATGCACGGTAGTGGAAGGATCCTATGCTTTTTGAATAGTGGTTCTGGCTGACATGATGATGATAAAATAATATTTGTAAATAGCAGATGATTCTAACTTCATAAATACGCCAAAATTACTCTTTTCTTTTAGTCCAGAACACCTTCTTTTATTTTGGTATTTGTTTGCTTTCTAATTACATACCTCCGTATTTAATTACTTGTTAAACGATAAATTTTACAGGTCCTAAGCCCGAATGAAGTATGAAGGAGAGGGTAGAATTAACAAAATTAATAAATAACTACCTACATTTATTATTTTTCTTCATTTTATTTTCTATGGCTACCTACATCATAAGTGCGACAGAGAGAATGCGAATGAGCAGGATGGAATATTATAAATGAATTAGTGAATGGATTGTAAAATATGACTATGATTTAAGTGAGATTTTCTACAATAAACAAATGATAATAACTTTGCTCTTTATTGATATTATGAAATTCTTACGTCACATATATGATAATAATATCTTCGCTAATCTGTCCTTAAAGTTTTTGTACTAATTAATAAATAGCGGTGTATATATATATATATATTTCTTTTTTAATTAAAATGCATTTTTTATTAAGACTGAGTTTAAATTGAATTATTACATTTAATTTATTTTATTCCATATTTTTTCTATTCAAGATGAGTTCTTAGGAGACAAGAAAGAAGAAGGAAAAAAAATACAAAAGATGATTAAATAAAGAAAGCGTTTTGTGATATTCGTGAGAAGAAGAAATCGATAAGACAAATATGTACATAATTATGTAAAAATTATGCTATTCCGAAGACCACAATATTGGACAACATGTATCGTTATTTTTTTATATTCGATTTTAAGTTCCATCGATGTTGAGAACAATAAATGGTTATTTATAGTTTCTATAAAGTGATTTAATAATGATAATAATGTAGATTTTTTATAACTTTAATCTTAAATGTAGAAATTGTTAAAAGCCAATCTTTCTTTAGATTGTCTTAACAATATCACCCTTATATGAAGTATTATAAGGTTGATATTGTTAAGACTAAGCTGGTGGACGCGAACTGTTCCACAGGTGGACGCAATTTGGATTTTTTGGACGCAAACTGGGTAAAATGCCATATTTTGAAGTTTGTCTATTAAAAAAAAAAAACACAACAAGTTTCGAACAAAACTGAAAGTTATTATTAAAATAGACTATATAATGAACGCATTACATAAATTTTTCATTGAATCAATTTGCTGGAACATTTTTATTTTCTCCTTCAAACTTGCCAACTGCACTAAATGGACGCAAACAGGCGAAATGACCCTACGTATGTATCTCCGCAGAGCCCAACCTACTGGAGCTAGAATTATATTTGGGGGTTTATAAGACAGGGTTGTTTTATAACCTAAATAAAGATTTTTTATTTATATGCCGGTTTTGGGGGTTTGAAATCTTCCTTATTTCGAAGCCAGTATTAAGAACATACAGACAACGGCTAGTAAAATGAAATGCTCGATCTATTTACCAACTAAACAATAATATATTCTTTGCATAAAATAAACCAGGATCATTGCGTATACTAAAATATTCCAGTTCTGTTTGTTAGATGTTAGGAGTTGGAGTGTTTGCGCTATCCGCCGTGTTGACTTAGATATTTACTCCATACCACTCGAATCTTTCACATTTTTTACCGCACTTCGCTTACAATGGAATCCTACATTAGTTATGTTACATTTTGTACCCTTGTCTCAGTATATTACTGTTATGTCTGCGATGGAGGGATCGCTGAATATTTAGGTACCACTTTTTCTTTCTTCTCAGTCGGTTTAATATTACAGATACAAATCATTTAAATGTAAAAAATATAGTCATTGCAGGTTTTCTAATCGTTCTACTAAAGTTTATGAATAAGAAAACATGACAAATGGAGGAAGGAGAGCGGAAAGAACGAAAAGTGGGATCAGCAGGCACTTTAAGCCTACGGTGAATATCTACCGCATTGTCGTTTGAAGTGGACTGTGCAGTACCGGATTCAATTCCGGGTGTTCTTAATCCACAGGATCACAGGGCAGCGGAGGAGTAAAGTACTACTTAAGTGTGTAAGTGGTCATTCCACATGAAGAAAACTCGTGACAAAAATGAAATAATAAAATTGTGTGATCCATTTTCAAATTTACAATATAATAATGGCATGTCTTTAATGCGGCGACTAAGTAAAGCGAATACAAGTTTCAAAAATAATTAGAGTGGGTACCATATATAATGAGTTGGCAGCTAATACCTAAGGAGTATCGTAATAAGTAAAATGTAGCATATAAATATGTCAGTAATAAGCTTCGTTTTAATTAAACTAGCAGCATTTTTTTTTGGGAATTGAATTAGTATCTAAGCGGAAACTTGATGATGAATAAAAAATAGAAAATGGACATTCATAAATAATACAAATTTCAATATTTGGCAAATGATTTTGTCTTAAATGAAGTGTTTCGTATAAGTAAATAAGACGCTTCAGTCTTTTAAGCCAAGTTGACGGAGCCCTGCTTCGCAGGGCTCCTATTTTTGGGTACAGGGTCACAAGAAAACCTAACATAACCTACCTACTAACATTATTAGTCGCCAAGTCATTATTTATAGCTCCTCGGCTATTATTTCAATTGACTTGTATAGTTTATTTGCTACCTAAACGCAGCTGCTAGTTTTAAGTTTTTATAACACCCTTGGTTTTGAATCTCATTTAATATAATAGTCGCGAAAATATTTAATCGCTAGCAACTTATTTTATTAGTTGCAAACATTTAGTCATCTTTTAAGTTATTAGTCACTCGGAAAATAATAAGCTTATAATAATGATTAAGGTTGCTGTTGCTGTCTGCCAGCAAAGTAATTTAAAAAACATAGTTGTGTACATATTCTTGACAGCATAACCTTAACAAAAAAAAGGGGGATTTCATCTCTTTTACACCTACTTGAAATGACCGTGTACGCTATATTCTAGGTCATTGGCATCTAACCAAATGACGAGATGAGGTTTCGTGATGAGATTATCACGCAACATGTTAATTAGACCCACATCCATACTTTTTTTCTATTGGATGAATCAATAATTACAGTCTCAGTAATTAAGATTAGCAAGTCCATAAATCGACATTGTTTTAAGCTACTATTACAATCAGCAGAATCTATTAGGAGACCTAATCGTAATACCTTTCATGCCGAAAATGATAATAATAGAAAAAGAAAAATGTTGTTAAAATGTTGCAATTTGGTCGTTCAGTATCCAGTAATACTGTGACAAGAAAAATTAAGATCATAAAACTTTCAAATCTAAAATAAAATTCGTGGAATAACCAAAGCAACTGCAACTATCCCTCTCCTAATTTGGCAATAGAAGAATTTATTCTTTTATACCCCGCTGGCCGCACATTTGAGGTCAAGTTTGCTGCTTTTTTCCAAAGATCTTATTCGCTTCGTGTATTTTCCTTATCCACCTCTTACAACACTTACGGATTGATAAGTCACCACACAGAGAAAGCTGTAACAGGTAGTTTAATTTTAATAATCTGGTAACATTAACGTATAAATAACAATCTAATTCTATTTCATTTTCAAGTCTTCCATCTCTTCCGCGCACTTAAGCTTCTGTGTCTGCTGTGTGTAATGTATATTAGACATTTATGTAGCAGAAAGTGGCTCGCGAGTTAAAGCCGGTAAGACGGGCAGAATTATGCGATTAGCAGAGTCCGGCCCGGTTTCGACTCAGATACGTGGAATGTGCGACTCAGTTGCCATGACAATACTGCTACAAATGTATCGAAATGCACTTGCAAAATTTATTTAGGTTGAAACTCCTATTAATCAAGTTATTATGTACGTTCGAGGAACATTAAAGTTGATAGGCTGTGGCAACTTCGCTTTGGAAAATGGTTTCTTAATTAGCATGACTGTATTCGTTGATGTTTTCATGGCATCTAAACATCTGGGTATACAGGGTGTTTCAGAACCTCCCGTCCGATCAATGAAGGGGTTGTAGGGTAGAGTAAAATGATGAGGTATTTGTCATTAATTCACAGAAATTCGAGATAAAATTTTCCCATGTAAATTTAATTAACTTTAAATAATATCATATCAGATTACCCATGGCAACACTGAAGACTCATAAATCGTAATAACTAGGTATCTACCTAAAGTTCATAAAAGGTCGTTGAGTGCATCGGCCGCCGCCGGCGGCCGCGTCTAGTTACCTAATCCTTTGACAAAAGCCGAACGTCAACTTTACACGTGCCATCATTTTAGGTAGGTAGGTGTACCCATTTTATTTATGAGTTAGTTGCAACATCTGGTTCATTGCATTATTAGGTAAAACGGAAGGTATTGTTTACGTTGTTTGTTAGTTTCGAAGAGTGCGTAGCCAACTTTGGTGTCCGTGTATTCAGACATTTCAGATCACTCGAAGGCCTACGACATGGCTTTACGATTCTTAGATTAAGTTTTACGTGCCTTCTGAGTACGTGGGCACCCATCGAAGTGATGACCTGTGCAACCGTTGCTTAACTTTGCCAAACTATTACGATCCAAAAGCTTAGTCACGCTATGAGCGCTGCAGTATTTACGATATTTACCAATTTTTTAAATATTACTTAGGCAGGTTACCTTTAATTTCAAAAAACATCAACTTACTTGTAAGCTGCGTACGACGATCATGCTCCACATGTCGACCGTAAAGGTTAAGACACTTACGGTACCTTTTCATCAAAGGTACCTATTTGAAAGCACACTAACTAGCACACTCTTGTTCACGAGGTGGTGAAGCCGTTGAACGACGCGCTCCAAAGGCACTGGCAGACCTGGTGGTCCAGCGAACTGTTCCTCCTTATCACTACGTGCACTTGCATGAATTGCATTCACTCCTACCTAAACACATCGAAATGTTAAAGTATTCAGAGTTTGAATACGACCGACGACGTTACTATTTCACAACGTAAGTTATTCCGGAAGTCCGAACGAAACTAATCCTAGGGCAAGACTGAGTGATCAGTAGGTAAATTGAAGTCGTAAAAAATAGCCAGCTAGGGATGTAACCAATGATATTTATTGGAGTTCTGTTTTTATCGATATGTTATTATTGTCTCCGTACGAGATGGGCACGTATCCAACGCAAAATTGTTGTTTGTTTTTAAATTATTGTTATAACATAAAAATTATGTAACATTTTTATTTGATTTAGGTTACCGAAATTATTAGATCATAGTATTTTGTCTATGATCTACTAAGTTCTGTAACACAAAAGTATTATTTAAGTCTTGTTTACGTAATGTGTCGATATCGTAATATCATTAATGTAATAATTCTTTGAAAAATTAATGTTTTGTCACATTTCATGTTAAAATTTATTAAATCGATATTAGCTGCTATCGAACGTAAACATCTCTACCGCGTTTCGGTATTGTGTCGAGCGGCTCGTTTGGCGGTAAAATTGCAGGCGGCATGCCCTTTGACACGAAAAGCCGACAATATTTTAATAGAATTAATAGAATCATAAAGGATACCGCCGCTGAGTGGAGTGTTGCTAGTTTAGGGAATTTTCCCTAATTTCGGGGTAATGTTTCTCGTTAATACTATACTAAGGAAATAAATTGTGACGTTTTATGAAGACCTAGATTTTTTTTATTATTTTTCCTAGTATGCCTTACAAGTCAGTAATATGTGGTTTCGGTATCGGACAGGGGGTTATGAAACACACTGTATAGAATTTAGTGTAGGTATCTTGTTAGATGAGTGAATGTGTAAAAAGAAGGTGTGTACCTATGTTATGTATTGTGATAGAATTAAGCATATAGCTGATGAAATCACACAATACATAAAGAATGGTGCTTCTGCGCTCTACAAAGTTCAATGACACAGCTCTAACCCGGTAATACAGCAAAGTCCTCGTGATAAGTCGTCAGTATTACTGCAATCACAAACCACGAGAACATTGAAGCACTATTAATGTAAAGTATTTTCTTGAAATCTACCTATATCTATCCCTTCCTAAAATAACTCTACAAGGAAGCTTGAAATTGGCAAATAAATAGGATGTCGCGCTTCTCGAGATTGAAATTGCAGACACAACCTCTATTCCAGCCATGATTTATTGATACGTAGCAGTGTAATACAAACTGACTCATGGAATAACTGTTGGTTCAAACTACGTTTGTCGTTTTACAAAATGCAAATGATGGCATTTTCTTTAGGATAGGTGAAGGTTGTAGTTTAAAATAAATATTAAATTAATCTTATCCTTAAAGATTTAGCTTTAGGGTTATAATTATGCTGTAACTATGTAGCTATGTTCCACAGTAAAGACTCGTCGGCATCTGAATGTGAATCTATGTAAAGGACAAAGCTAGTGCTCATAAGTCGGCAAACTGCTCCTATTGAAAAAGTTCCGTTACAGACATGGCCTAAGAAGCAATTTCCGGATTTTTTGGTTACTATTGTCCATTTGTCACAGTTTTCAATCTATGAACTACAAACATAGCATCAGTCATTCTGATTTACTTTGTAACATTATTTACATCAATAGCTAAAAATAGTATCTACGTTTTTATGGCAATTTCCGACTTAAGTCTGCCGCAATATAAATTATTATTCCGTACAAAAATACTAGGCCGCATACGAAATAATTGCATGTCAATATTTTATACCAGACTGTTTACTTAAAAGGAATGGCTATAAAAGGTAACCTTTTCCACTTTTAGTATCTACACGCACGCTAGAAAGTGTGTTGACAAGTGATTGGGTTTCCAATAACCAATCAGTTAATGGTTTGGTTAATTTATTCGCACGTAAACAAGGCTAATATAATAGATTGCTCTTGTTGTGACTAGCTATCGTTTTCAAGGGTTTGAAAGCGTTGAAGCGCCACGGCATTTTATAATACGTATCGAGTTCTTAATTTTTGAAAATGAATGCAAGGTGTAAAAGGGTGATGATCTAATGATAGTCCTTTTTATTTAGAGTGTGGAATAGGTGACGTTTTTCACATGTATATGGCGCCGGGGTAGATCCTTGCTAACCGACAAAAATATATTTGCTTGATATAATAATACACTGTTTAGTGGCACAGGTCTAACGACAGCAGCCAACGGCACATGCAGATTACACCCAACGGTGGCCAGATGGCCACGAATTCTTCGATGCCTGCAGTCGAGACAAGGGCGATAAAAACTTGTAGGCAGCTGGAGAAGATATAATTATGTCAAAAATAATTAGTAAAACGACGGAATAAAAATTGTTTTTTTTTTCAGATGAAAGAATCTTGTCGCTCCTAAAGTTTTATTCAGCCGTTGTTTAAGAGCCCTTAAGGATCTGTATTGTAATTACGTGTATAAGTAGGTACCCCATCATAGTTGAGTGCTGATTAGTTCGAAATCCTGAGATAACGCAGCCTTTTCAAGAAGTTACTGAGTCTCCGTTTACTACGAGGCTAAAAGCTCGTCAAACCAAATAAAGTGATAAAACATACCCATACAACGAGAGCTGTAAACAGAGCTTAATACTTGTGCTACGATTACAGGCCGTAATTGCGTTCTAAATAGATTCTTCCAAGTGCTTGATTAATTGCTGTCTAAATGATGGCGCTACCTGAAAATCTTATAAAATATGACTTAAGACTCGAGAGCTATGAATCTTGCACGGTCTTATCGAGGTACTTGCTTGTAATGCTTACTGCGACGGAATAGGTAAATCATTACCTACTTGCGAAGGGGAAATTTCGATGGAGTTCAGTGTTGGGAAACGGTGAAGCGAAAGTCATTTGTTTTGGAAGAGGTGTACGTTGAGTTTTAGATTAGGTAGTAATGAACATGAAAACGAAAATCTTTTTCATGTTCAACAGGCTTATATCAAAAAATTTTGCTAATAAGCTTAATTTTTTTATATAACCCTGTTTTAGTTTCTTATTAGCATACCGTTGAACAAGATTTGGAATAAGTATTAAGATGAGATTGACTAGGCTTTTTTTTATTTGATAGTGCTACCTACCTGCGGTGCGAAGGCAATCCGTATGTTTTTTCTTTAAGCGAGGATAAGGATACTATTCAAATCACTTTATAATCCGTGATAAGATTTACTATCAAAAGATTCAATAGTGAAGTAGCTTGCGTCAAAACAAAACTTTGTACGATATGTGAATCATAAACCCATCAAAGTTCGGTAAGCACTTAAATTATATTACCTATTGTAGGAGTGGCAATAGGTCATCGGGTTACGAGTTGAACTCGTGACCTTTTGATGGCTTTTATATGTCTTTAGTTTAGCGGTTGAAAGACGAGGTGATTGTGTATGTTCTCAATCGTGCTGTTTGTTGCTACAAACTAATTTAAGTAATTATATTATGTGCTAAATGTCTTTTATGTCTCATCCACATAATGGTACGTAATCAAGATTGACTGCTCGAATTTTACATTTTTTGTTTTGTGAATTTTAATAATATCATATTATCTTCAGCTATGATATAATTATATGGAATATAATATACCAACAGACTGCCATGCAGAGGGTATCGGGTTCGAATCCACGGCGCGCACCAATGACTTTTCGGAGTTATGTGCGTATTGAATTGTTAATTATCGCTTGTCCCGTGCCTCGGAGAGCACGTTAAGCCGTCGGTCCCGGTTGTCATGAAGATCTTTGACAGTCGTTACAGGGCGTCAGTACCTTCTAAATAAACTGACACTAGTCTAAACCATGGAATATCGCTATCCCTTTGGGTTGCGGAGGTCAGACAGGCAGTCGCTCCGTGGAAAAGTTAATATTCAGCCAAATCCGGTTAGACTAGAAAGCGGACCCCAGATTGAAACTGGGATAACGCTAAGAGGATGATGATCTTCAGCTATGATATAATTAAGATTTGGCTGGTACTTTAGGGTAGGTAGGCCTCCACAAGGTATCTTGACGGTCATGTTGGGAGGATTGCTGATAATTGGATGCGGCGCACGGTGGGTTGAAAAAGTTCACTAGTGGACTTAGGGATTTCGAAAAAACTAAAGTGGAATATAAATAAACTAATTCCATTTTTGGATTCTATGATCAAATACAACTCAAAAGTATCAATACATTTTTTTTGATTAAACGCGTGTTTTTTGAGTTACTTATTTAATTTTAAAGAATTTTTTATATGGAAGAAAATAATAAAATGAGAATTGTTCGTAATTCTTAAACTATCTTAAGAAAACAATGAAAGTTTATGATAGAAAATATTTTTTGGCTATTTATGCACTAAATCGCGAACTGCGTTTTTTTGCGTTTTGGCGGTAATATTTTTTTTTATCTTTTATTCGACGTCACCCAGAGAGATTAAATATTAGGCGCGTTTTTTTATGTGGTATCCCCAGTAGGCCTAATCCACTTGCTACACTTGAAAAAATCATCATTAGTCATATATCTTAAACTTTAAGGCGCTGTACCTAGTCAAAATAGGCTTCACAAAACAGTTTTTTAGCCAAATGTATACATTTTAGAGCAGCTAAAAAAATATATGTTAATCTTGATCATATTTATGGGGGGACCATTGTGTTCAAAACACTTTTTCGGTAAATTTTCTCGATAAAAAAAAACATAAAATAACCATTAAAATTGAAATTGTAGCAATTGTAACTGTATTATTTATAAACAAATCTTGATAATATTAATAACAGTGATGTAATATATACTAATAAAGAGAACTGTTGTTTTTATTTATCGATTGGAATAAGATATTTGTAAGGATTAATGTATTTAATGATAAATAACTCGTTCTGAACGTCCCGTCGTCATCGCGCTTCTCTTTCTTATGTATACAATCCGACAGTGACAGCAACAGCTGAACTCAGTGTACTGTACACAGCGCCTTAAGAATTTATTAGTTTACCTGATTTTGTCAAAATTCCGAGAAAGCATAATATGTCGTGATCTGTAATGGGTGGTGTGGATATTTTATTGTTTCATTTTTGTTGTATTGACTTGTTAACAGTGGTAGTATTAAAAAAACGATTTCGTTTTTTTTATTTTCCACTAGTTTCATACAAACTTCAAACAATTTTATCTCGGTAAGTATGTACTTTATCAAAAAAAGTCAAAGAATAAAAAAATATTGTTTTCATTAGTAGAATCCAAAAACAAGTCTCTTAGCCCCTAAGTCCACATTTTGATTTTTCAGCCCACCGTGCGGCGGTGGGAATTTAAATGAGAAGCGGCGATAGCCTAGTGGTCTACGTAACGGACTGCCGATATAATGGTCTCGGGTTCATTCCCCAGGTAGCCCAGGCACACACCTTTGACTTTTCGAAGTTATGTGTGTATTAAAAATGTTTATTATCGTTCGCTTAATAATGTGCCCGGTAGATGGCAATAGGCTCGCCCCCTATTACATTGGGATGTAATCATAAATGGCAAAATGTAGGTGTGTAATACACCTCTGCCTACCCCTCCGGGGATAAAAGGCGTGAAGTTATGTCATGTTATGTGTTATGTGGATGCAGCTATCGAACGGATTCATTTATTTAAATCAAACTACGGTTTATGGATACTTTCGCTATATATTGGTTTTAGTTAAATTACACTTAAATCGAATGATCTCGAACTACATTTTTTAATCCTTAATAGACCACGGTTCCTGTAAAGAAACTGGAACGTCGACTAGTTTGATTTCAATGTGTTGCATTCGCATAAACCCAAGAAGATACTTAGATTTATATATAGTATAAATAGTGTGATTTTTGGGATAGATTTAGCTATATAATTCATGCAGGCGGAGCCGCGGAATATTAATTTTAAGAATTAAAAATAAGAAGTTTTTCTATTGTTCTCATTGTTAACGGTTCGGGGATTTGTTGAAACTATAATAAGCTTGAGTTCTCGGTATGACATTGCGAAGTAACGGACCATGCGAATTAAAACAAAAATAATGTAACTTAGTACCTACTACGTATTGCGTTATAATATCTCGCAGGCGCTTAACGCAGTGGGTGGAGCCAGCCTAGCCCGAGCTGCGCTTATATGGTCAATTATTACCTTATATTGGCTTATATGGTCATGGACCGAGCCACAGGCAGTCTGTGACTCATTGGTCTATGCCTATATAAGATGGGTGCGCGATCTAAATCGGTCACTTTCCCTAGACGTCGCCACGCTGCCAGAACACTACTTTGTACCGTCTTCTACTTGCATAAATGCAGGGGCCCAATTCTCCTAAGTAAATACAGTTTTGATATAATGTCAGTGTCATACTTACGTCACAAAAATCGTATTCTTCTACAATTGAATGAAATCGTAAAGAGATCGTAAATTGAAACAAGTGTCAACGACGAACTGTTTATTTCAAATTACACGATAATGACATTAGGTTATGAGAATACCGCTTTTGAGTCCATTCAAAATTTATTATCAATGTTACATAAAAATTCGAGAATTGGGCTACTGTTGTGTATTATATATGCTGTTTCCAGTTCTCCCTACGGGCCACAGTTCTCCCTACGGGCCGACGTTCTACCTACGGGCTACAATCTACGAGCTGCTGGCGCCGTGCTGCTACCAGCCGCCGCCCACGCATCAGCTCCTGTCTGCGAGCTTTCTACAGCCAGGCCACGGACGCCTGACTGCACCGGCCTACGCCTGAGCCTTACCACTCGGCCCACATCGGCTGCATCGCCTGAGCCTCCGCTTAGCCTGCACCTCGACCACCGAGCTGCCTGCCCAGCGTGCACTTCGGCTAGCTCACCGGCGACCCTACGAGCAGCTACCCTGCGAGCGTCGGAGTGCAGCAGGAGTCTACATTTCAGCCTTCAGGCCAGTGCTTAACTAGTTCGGTCATACTGTATGTAAGCGGTAATGAGACGAAATAAAAAAACCTGTTCAGTCTAGATGCAGTGTTTCTATCCCCGACAATCTACCTGAGACCCACTGTCTCAATAACATGATCAGATAACCGCCGCTGCACGCATGCCGAGCGCACGCTCGAGGAATGCGCATATCCAATGTGACGGAGGCCAAAAAAAGAAGTCAAATATTTCATCATAATAATATCAGTCAATTTTTTTTATTGTGGTCTTGAGTATTTAAGAGCAACAGATATAGTATAAAATTACTTAACTCCCAAGACCGTGAATAAATCTTGCCAAAGTAAAAATCTTTTCAAGGAAGACTAGACTAATTGCCTAGTTTTCGTCCAATTCTGTTTACTACATGTCTGTAGTCTATTCGTTAATTCGTTCCAAAACGTCCAA
Organism: Euclidia mi; assembly: GCA_944739405.2. Taxonomy (NCBI): domain Eukaryota; kingdom Metazoa; phylum Arthropoda; class Insecta; order Lepidoptera; family Erebidae; genus Euclidia; species Euclidia mi. The sequence goes on along the minus strand of OX123183.2, from coordinate 101,391,777 downwards.
GTAACCTGACTTACAACCAGCGGTGACCGGTATATGAAAATGATGGGCATGTTTACTTCCCGCACCGATCGATCATGGGAAATAGGTTACTGCAGTGTTTGGAGCCAGCTATCCTTTCTACTAAGTAGTGCTATTATATACAGTTGGGTGGTTTGCATACCGAGGGACTGGGAACCGTTATATTCAATTGGAAGGGAATGTTGTTCGGCGATATCCGATTTAGTTTTGTAAGGCTGCAATTTCAAGTGTTGAATATTATATTGTGATAGATTAACCTATATTCTATTAGGATTTTTTTGCAGTTGCCTACTCGCAACTCAAACACCAGGATTCATTTTGTGTTGCGGACCATTTAAGAAACATACAACCAACGGAGACAATGTACACCAAGACTCGAAACGAAAATTAGTGGATCACACAAAGTGTTGATTACTTTTCGGAGTTATGTGCGTATTAAATTGTTAATTATCGCTTGCTAAACGGTGAAGGAAAACATCGTCAGGAAACCTGCATGTCTAAGAGTTCTCCATAATGTTCTCGAAAAACATGTAAAGTCTGCCAACCCGCACTTGGCCAGCGTGGTGAACTATAGCTTTACCCTTCTCATAATGGGAAGAGGCCCGTGCCCAGTAGTGAGACAGTTTTAAATGGCCATTTATAAATGGTTGATGATGCTGAATATTTTAAACCCCGTTATTTACCCCATTGTAAATGGCTTTAATATACAGTTTGTTATAAATTCAAATAGGAAACCGATTACTTCCCACATTTTGGATTAGATTACTACAAACAATGAAAGTAAATAAAACTGTTTGACGACTCTGAGGCATGCACATGCTGAACAAAAACCGAATCTTATTGTCAAGCATACGTTTTTCTTTCCTGTTTCAGACTAAACTTTATTAGTCGTATAGATATACGCATGAAGATTCATACGTAGCGAAGTTCATAAAAAATACAAGAAGGAAAGATTATATTAACGCCGTGTCAACGCCGTGGTGTTTTATAGCGTGTGTGAGAATATCGGAGACCAAATCACCTTCCATCTGTCTTCTTCTATATTTCTTGCTTCTCTGCAAACACTGGGGTAACTCAATATCTTCGTACGCCAGATTTGATTTCAGGACCATGCCCGCTATGATTATAAACCCGAGGTTTGTGTTTTCGATCTGATCGGCCACAGTGTCGGCTGCCATGGAAAGCAAAAAATCATGAGGGTAATTTAGCTTTAAGAAATAGACCAAAAGATAACAACTTTTCAAGCTCTCGAGATCACATCGAAAAATTTTCCCACTTTTCGCCAGTGTTTTGATCCCACATAATAGGTGGCGAGCCTTTTGCCGCTTATCGGGATATTTTGTTTGCCAGAGCCTCGTCCGTTGATCGGCAGGTGCACCACTGCAGGTGAGGTTAATTTTATACTTAACGATATTTTCCTTAATTTCTCACCTGCTTACAAAGCCCTTCCAAAGTAAGGTGGAGGCGGTTTTATTGCTTTCATTCATCAGTATAAGGTGTTTTAAGGCTTTAAGTCGTTGTTTATGGATGAGAAGTGTTCGCCCGTGAAATAATGCCGCTTACTTTATTCCTCTCAATTTTATGACAACCATTTTCACGTGGACGGTACGGTCTAAGGCTCTTAATGGGGCTTGTAACGCCTGGTTGAAATTTACATAGCTTGTGGCAATTACCATAGATATTTTGTGGTATGTTTTAATTTAAAAAGCAGCTGATTAGGTTTTGATGGAACTGTCGAATTGGTTGCTCTCAACTCACAGTCTGAGTAGATTTTCAATAGAGTCAGTTTTAGGGGATATTGGACGTATGCAAAAGCTAATAAATTTAATAAACAAGAAAAAGTTGTAACTGAAAAAAACGAAATCACTTGTCAAAAAGAAATTACTTAGTTCTAACAAATTAGGATAGTACTCATAAGCAAGGTATTAAGGAGAAGATCATAAACCCTTGACATGCATAATTACATTTTAATTAGATTAATAATGTATGTTTATGGATACAGTGGTAATGAAGATGTGGTCTATGACAAAGGTCCGTGCCCAATAGTGGGACAGTATAAAGTACTGAAAGATTCTCAGAATTATGTAGTACCTACATGATTATACTCTGTACCTATAACCTAATGGAAGGAAAGAGGAACCCACCACGCACCCTCGAATTGACCACCCCACCTATTGCAATAGAAAAAGGTTGACAATATCGAACTCCTCTAAAAGGATAAGGGATATAGGAATGGTATGGGTTCCAGGAAGATACCTGACTTGCAGTATCCCGCTGTATGCGCCGACTATTCTTCGACACGTGTTTCGCCTCTGCACGAGGCATCCTCAGGAACGATGGGCAACGACTGAGCGCTTTCCAACCGTGGGCATGTCATGCCGAACATTTACTTGAATCGGGTCATACCTTAAATAGCGGACATTCATTTGACGTCATACACACTTGTCAAAAGGGTATTAGAATGTGCGTATTGGAACAATTAGAGATTTTAAAGCGGGACAAGCATACATTACTGAACCATCAAACCAACTTTAACGGGTCCCCATTGCTGAATATATTCGCATACCGTCATAATGACTCACATCAGTCGAGCAACGGAGGGAGGGGATTAGAAAGTACAATCGTTTATAAGACATGCCCACGGTTGGAAAGCGCTCAGTCGTTGCCCATCGTTCCTGAGGATGCCTCGTGCAGAGGCGAAACACGTGTCGAAGAATAGTCGGCGCATACAGCGGGATACTGCAAGTCAGGTATCTTCCTGGAACCCATACCATTCCTATATCCCTTATCCTTTTAGAGGAGTTCGATATAGTCAACCTTTTTCTATTGCAGTAGTTGGGGTGGTCAATTCGAGGGTGCGTGGTGGGTTCCTCTTTCCTTCCATTAGGTTACAATGGAGTTCCGCCAAGTAACGCCTGATTCAATCAACTCTGTACCTATATTAATATCAGTATGTTAGGTGACATCAATTTTAAAGTAAGTACCTACTACAGTCTGTACGCATATAAGGCTTTGTACCACTGCCAGCGAGAAGCTAGACGGGTGGAAAAAGTAAAAAGGTGATGAACATCGAGCTTATTTCACATTATTTCTCCGAAGGAACCGGCCCTTCTATGCTGAAATCAAAATCTGGCTCTCCACGGAAGAGAACGAAAGAGAACTTTGATAGACTTCTAAAAAAAGAAAAGTTACGTAAGATTTTTATGATTTTCAAAGTGTCTAGACAAGATAGCCACCAACAGAAAACCCGATTGGGTTAGATTACATTCGGTATATTCAATACTTCAAACTTCACAACAGTAACTTTCGTGGCTGTTCCCTATACAGATGGGCTAGATAGCCCTAGAGGCTATGTATGGACAGAAGCGCTCAGCACATATAGAAATGAACTTGCTGTAAATTTGTTACTTTATAAATAGGGAAAGTCTGGCGGTCGTGGATTTTTACTCTATAATACTTTAATTACTGCTACTTACTCTGGTGGTCATGGTAAGGTAAAAGAGCTAGGTAATATTTATTTACTTCGACTAGAAGATGCCCGATTACTTCCGCGTTATTTAAGGCTACTGCTCCGCTCCCGTGATGTTATATAGCCAATAGCATTTGTCGATAAATGGGCTATCTAACGCTGAAAATTTTTTTCAAATCGGACCAGTAGTTCCTGAGATTAGTGCGTTCAACCAAACAAACAAACAAACTCTTCAGCTTTATATATTGGTATAAGATTACGCACAGCAACTACTGTTGTTACATTTAGGTGAAGTAGTGGATTTTTCGACGCTCCCCGACAACAGTGAGACAGATGCTTTACGAAGGGACATTTTATTATGAATGTAACGTTCAGCAAAATTCTGGCCGATGTCCAAACAGGAAGCTATTGTTACCAACGCCGACGGTTTTGAGTGACATCCCACGATTGCTATAATAATACCCACCTGTTAGCAGTTATATAGCCTTTATCAAATCATTAAGAAGCTTTAAAATTATTTAATTGGCAAGACGAACCATTCTGGCACTAAGTAATATATTGGAAATCGATTTACGGAAACTTTAAACATTTTTTCGGCGACTCAACAAAAGTTTGATTCTTATAAGAATATTGAACGATAATTTCATGAACCATTGATCCATTTAGAAATTGGGTCGGCACGTAACATAATAAAAACCTCAAACTGAGTTTTATAATTATAATTAAATTGACTAGTTGTCAAGTCTCGTACGACTGATCATCCTTTATCACTTGTTTTATTGGATATTACCATCGTCCTATCGTTACTCCGGTTGAAACCAATAGACAGAATACATCCTATAGTATAGTGTTTCTTAGTGGTATATAGTCTAAACTGTATTACAGTATACGTGGTATAAACATCGCAAGATTGCATGACGATTGGGACTGTACTGTACACTGTACTGTGAATTACTTTGCCCTATTTCAACAAAAGACGACAATTTAAACGGACGTTTAAACTGCCGGTTTGATAACCCTTATAATTTAGCAGGAATACCCCAATTTAAAACTTAAAAGCTTCTAATTGATAGCCTATGAATACACTTAAGTTCAGAATCACTTATCATTCAATACCGACAATAAATTTCATTGTATTAAAATTGTTGAATCATCTGCCATCTAAAACGGAGTATTGGCTGGATTTATCAAATATTGATAAAGATATCTCGGTAGGTTTTGTACTTATTTTTCGGTCTGTTGAATACCCGATTCATTTTCCTCGTACGTCGTGGCGTGTAACGACAACGAGATGGATTACAAAAGAACGAGTCGGTGGCTATTAGGTTTCGATTTTGTTGTTAAATGAAATCGGATTGTACAAAAGGCGTGGTATACGTTATAAGATGCCGTGAGCGAAATTTACTCGAAAATATGAAAGCTATTAAAAAAGTCTACAAATTATTATCCGTGAATATTTGTAGACTTTTATTAGATTCTTCTTCTTCTTTTTGTAGAGTCGATAGTGTAACTGTAAAGCTATACATCTTTACATTTTAAGTAAATCGTGAAAATATGATGAGCCTTTACATGAAAATTTGATGATTGGTTGATGGATTGGTTATCATGCCTAATAATTTAAGCGGTCGCTATTCGGCGCCTAACACTACACTGAGTGCTGACACTTTTTGTGATTTATAGATTGTTTTGTTTCTAGTCTGGGAGTTTATTGGGTGTGTTCAAAGTTTCCTGTGACACAGGATTTACGATTAGTGCGAGAGTTGCCTTTTTAAAGAAAGAAAGCAAGAAGAAAGTTATTCTCAATCGTATATGTATAAAATTACTTGGCCTGATATATGTATCACCGCAGAGCCCAAGCTACTGGAGCTAGAAACATATTTGGAGGTTTGTGAGACAGGGTTGTTTTATAACCTAAATACTAAATAAAGTTTTTTTATTTATATTGTTTTGGGGGTATGAAATCTTGCTTATTTTGAAGCCAGTATTACGAAAATACAGACTACAGCTATTATATGATAAACTCAATATGTTTACCAACTAAACAATTATATATTCTTTGCATAAAATAAACCAGGATCATTGCGCATACTAAAATATTCCAGCTCTGTTTGTTAGATGTTAGCAGTTGGAGTGTTTGCGCTATCCGCCGTGTTGACTTGGATATTGGTAGCGCCATCTACCTTTCCATCGAGAACTAATCACATCAACGTCAATCGTTCCACGCTTGTTTGTCTAATGCGAGCGATGCCTTTTGTTTCCGTCCCTGTCTATCCCATTCCCTAGAAGGGGCACGCCGTTCGCGGATTGGTCGCCGCGTTCATTGACGCGAGAGACAGTCTAGAATAATCCGCGTCGCGACGAACTGTACCGCACCGCTATAATTTTTACCGCTTATACAAAACTCAACAAAACCGCCCGCGAGTGAAAGTGATTTGTGTAGTGGAGTGATTCAAACAGCTTCAGGATTCTCGAAGACACCAGGAGGCTGCCATTTGCAAGGAAAGAGGACTGACGTACAAGGTAGGTGTGCCCTCATCCTTCAGCATCCTTAGAGGCTCCTATCCACAACACCTTTTCACTTCCTCACTTCCTAGTCACCGAAGAACCGCCATCCTACAGTCCACAATATTAATCTTTTCCCAAATCGACTAGGAACCTTCGGTTTCGGTGTAACGCCGAACCATTTTTTTTGATCCATACGAGTCGGATTCATTTACGTTTTATACGTAAAACCTCGTTATATCTCTATACCTAGGCAGTTATAGCACCTAGCTATACTCCTAGTCCATTCACATAACCGTCACATGGTTGTTTTCGCACGCTTCAGTAGGTAATATACTTTTATGTAGCTACCTACTTACCCAATTATTATTTCTGGAACTATCATAGTTGTCTTGTAAATCTCATATTTCAAGCAACTTTGTTGCCTAGGTACTTAGGTAAAATAATAGGTACTTTAGATATTCTTATTTTGTTTCGGTTTCATTAGCTTACTTGATACTTGATGGCACGGGCTGTTTCCGCAACTCCACGTCTTGGCGTGTATTTTGCGTGCAGGTGGGAATGGTGTCTTCATTCGAGCCACCCCAGCTCTTCGAGGAAGGCCAGCAGACTCTTGATGTGGCCCACTGCCTCCCTCAGGGTGCTGTATCTCGTCAGGTACTGCTGCCTGTACTGTGCGACCTCAGGGCAGTCGAGGAGCAGGTGGGCTGCCGTCTCGTCTGCTGCCATACAGGCCCTGCACAGCGGGCTGTCGGTGATACCTATAGTAAATAGGTGTTTATTAAAGAATCCGTGTCCTGTGTAGGCGGCCGTGACTGTCCGCAGTTGTTGTTTGGACAGCCGGAGGATTTGTTTGGCTATCTTACCGTCTACTGCGGGAAGAGCCTCCTTGGTCTGCCTACATGTTTCAATACCAATCCAGGACTGGTTGTGTTGGGTCCTGGTCCTATTTCTTACCAGGTTGCGATAAAAACCAGAAGGGAGGGGAATAATGGGCTCGGGTCCCACCACCTCTAAAGTGGCCCCTCTTCTGGCAAGTACGTCGGCTGCGTCATTCCCTCTTGAGCCACTGTGGCCCTTGATCCATTGCAGTGTTAATTTGTTTTGTTTACCTACCTCTGTTAGTTTCTGGTGGCATTCAAGCGTGAGTGCCGAGGTGATAGTATGGCTTTTGAGGGCTGAGAGGACAGCCTTACTATCTGAGAGGATCCTAATGGATCGTTCCCTTACCTCACGTGCCATGATTGCTGTGGCAGCTAGGATTATGCCAAAACATTCGGCCTGGTAGACCGTGTTGTAGGCTCCCAGCGGTGCTGCGATGTTGATGTTAAGGTCCTCGGAGAATAATCCTGAACCCGTACCTGTATCCGTCATAGACCCATCTGTGAAGATCGTGAGCTCGTTGTGGCCAACCGCTCCCTCGTGTAGATCCTCGTACAGTTGGATTTTGTATTTCTTATCGAAAACAAATTGTTTCGGTATTCGGTCGCCAATGGCTTGAGTGAGAGGAACTTCTTTAAAGTGTGTGTTTAAGTTACTAGTGTGCGGTGTGTTAGTGTCTTTCCAGAGCTTCAGAGCTCTTAGCCGGATCGCCGACATCGTTGCTTCCTGTTGTATGAACAGGTGCAATGGAGGCAAGTCCAGCAACACTTCGAGTGCCGCTGTAGGTGTAGTTTTCATGCAGCCCGTAGCCGCTAGGCATGCAAGTCTTTGAAGCTTTTGAAGCTTATTGGCGGCCGTTGTTAGGTTGGTCCGAGGCCACCACACTACTGCGCCGTAGCTTATCATCGGACGTATTATTGTCTTATAGAGCCATAAGACAATTTTGGGGGATAGGCCCCATCGTTTACCTATCATCTTCTTGCACTGCCAGAAGACGATGCTGGCTTTATTGAGCTTATTTTCCATGTGGCTGTTCCATGCCAATTTGCTGTCAAGAGTGACGCCCAGGTACTTTACCTCGGTAGACAGCTTGAGCTCTGTGTTGAATAGCCTGGGCAGTCGGTAAGTACCCAGCGCGCGTTTGTGTGTGAACATAACTAGTTCGGTCTTGGTCGGGTTTACTGATAATTCGTACTCATTACACCACCACTCTACTATGCGTAGAGCCTGTTGAGTAAGGTCGTACACTGTACTAGTTACCTTACCTGAGGTGAGAATGGTCAGATCATCTGCATATCCTATTGTGTAAAAATATCTCGCGTTGAGTTTGTCTATGAGTTCATTGATGACTAAGTTCCACAATAGCGGGGAGAGAATACCGCCCTACGGGCAACCTTTAGTTTTCAAGGCTGTCTGGGAGTCGCCGTGCAGGCGCACTACTCTTTTGCTGAGCATGTTTTGGATCCACTGTATGAGCACCATGTCTGGCTAGGGCGTTGCTTATACTGGAGAAGTTTGTCTTGTCAAAGGCTCCTTCTATGTCAATGAAGGTGCCCAGACAGATGCTTTTTTGTTGTATAGCAGCTTCTATCTGGTTCACGACCTGGTGTAAGGCCGATTCCGTCGATTTCCCTGAGCTGTATGCATGTTGATTGGCATGTAGGGGTAGGTGTTTAAGTGCCCCACTTCTTAATTCCCTCTCGCATAGCCTTTCCAAGGCTTTAAGCATGAAGGAGGTCAGGCTTATTGGTCTGAAGGACTTTGCATTTGTGTAGTCTGTTTTGCCTGGTTTTGGTATGAAAATTAGTTTGACTTCCCTCCAATTCTTCGGTACATATCTAAGGGCCAGGCTAGCCCTCATGATTGCCAGAAGTCTTTTGCGGACCGGTTCATCCCCCCATTGTAATAACCCTGGGAAGATGCCGTCCAGTCCGGCTGCTTTGAAGGGATGGAAGCTATCGATGGCCCATCGGAGTTTTTCTTCTGTGACCACGGTGTTTGCGTGTCTCCACTCGTGTTCGGTCGCCACTGTTGGTGTATCGTGCCACGTTATTACCGGGGTGAGGACGCAGCCTGGGAAGTGTGTTTCGAGTAGGAAGCGTCTTGTCTCCTCCTCCGATGTGGTGTATGTGTTATCCGGTTTACGGAGAGTACCTGGTGCAACCATCGGTTGCTGAGCCAGTAGTTTCCTTACCCGGCTTGCTTGTTAGCAAGATTCAATGTTCCCACAGAATTTTCGCCATCCCATGGTGCGTCTGAATCTGAGGCATTTCTTGTAGCTTGATTTGGCCGCTTTATAGGCGTCCCAATCTACGTCCGCGCTTGTGTTCATTGCCCTGTTTAGGGCCCTTCTTACCTTCTTGCGCTTGCGTTCAAGCTCAGCGCCCAACCAGGGTTGTTTACCTGGGGTTGAGGGTAGAGTGGTTTCTGGGCATGCTGCGTGGTAGCTGTCTAGCATCGACTGCGTCAGTGTACATACCTGCTCGTCGATCTGTTCATTGTCACCCAGTACCGTCGGCGTAGCAGTAAGGGTAAGTTTCTCTTTAAGTAATTGGAGCCTGCGTGGCTGTGTAGGTTGTATAACGACTTCCATAGAGAAGCTGATCCATCTGTGGTCTGAGCACGATGCCTCTTTCGTGACGTGCCATCCCTTGATGCGTTCAGCCGCTCCTTCTGTTGCGAGAGTTAAGTCGATAATTGTCTGACTACGTCTTGTGACGAAGGTAGGCTCCGTACCTGTGTTTAATAGGGTAAGATTAGTGGTGAATAGGTATTCAACCAGTGATTTACCTCTGTTGTTATTGCAGTTCATGCCCCACATTTGGAGGTGGGCATTGGAGTCCGTTCCTATTACGACCTCCGTTTTAGTTCTCTCGCACTGGTTAACCAGACGCGTGAGGTCGAACGGTGGCGGGTCTTCGGCCTCGGGCATGTAGACCGATGCGAAAACAACCGCTATACTCCTTGGCTGCTGTGTTATTTCAATTTGTATCGCTGTGATGTCTCTGGAACAGAACTCCGTTAGAACTTGGGCTCTGATGTTTTTAGTTGTCAGTATGCAGGTTCTTGGATGTGTGTGGTCAGTTGAAGAATAAATCTTACCTCCCAGGCTGGAGAGGCCTCTGATGAGGCCACCCCTTATCCAAGGCTCCTGGATGAGCACGATGGCTGATTGTTGGACCTCCATCCATTTGCGCAGTTGCGCAGTGGCCGTTTGGCTGTGATGGAGGTTGATTTGAAGGCAACTGACGTAGGTAGAGGTAAGAGGCAGAGGGTTCATCTTTGGGTGATGTCCCCACCTCCTCGACCGTCAGCTGCGTCAGGCCGGCCAGGATGTCGCTAGCCTCCACCCCGTCGTCCCGCCGCACCGGGCTCAGGAGCAGGCTCTCAACTTCCGAGTTACCCTCGGCTGACGGGCCAGCCCCCGAGCCAGACGCGGCCGGCTCTGACGGGCTGGGTTCTGCGTCGCACCCTGGCTTGGTGTTTGAGTCCTGCTTGACTCGTGTGGAGTTGTCGTCCGGAGGATGGTCGACAAACTTACCTGAGGGGTCCCGGAACCTGACGTAGACGGCACCTAACCCCAACGCGAGGCGACGCTCGTTCTTCATCAGGATCGGGACCTGTTCTACTGGGACGCCCACTACTAGGAACCACCCACCTTCAGAGTGCAGCATCGACCATTTGTCAACCTCCAACCAGGGGTTCTGAAACTCAAGAGCGCGACCCACGTCGCGCACGTCGTCTAAGACCCCCTGTTCGTCGGGTACGACAATGCCGCACCGCACTCCCTTCGGGGTCTCTTCCTGGCCCCTGACCTCCAGTTCGAAGCCCGGTGGTGGGACCAGGAGAGAGACTGCCTCCGTCAGCCAGGTACGCGTTGCCTCGTCGGCGCACCAAAGTTTGAGGACCCTGTCCGCGTGCACGGGTTTCCCGGTGAACGCTGGAGCGGGGCGTTTGGGGGTTTTGGTCGACCAGGCATCACTCAGGATCTTCTTTTGGAGCTCCCGGAGTACCTGGTCCACCAACTCCTTCGGCAAGTTCCCTGTGCGTTTGCATGTTACTGCAACACCCAGGGACGCCTTGGAGGCCTGTGCGTAGGACTTACCTTGTATCCTGGAGGAGTCGAGGCAGGGCTTCTTGTGCTCCCCTCGAGGCGAGCTGGTCTCGTTGAGAGCACGTTTGGCCTCACCTCTTTCCTTGTTTTCGGCAGTTTTACCTGCCGCGTTTCCCAGTGGTGCTGGGGCTGGATGCCGTCCAGGGTGGCCAGCCCGCCGCTTGGTGGCAGGCGGCTTCCCCGTACTGCCTCTGGCCTTCGTGCACCCCTCGCTTCTGAGCGTGGGCTGCGCGCTGGTCACATTGATGGGACCTGCGACTGCAGCCTGCTCAGCTGTTTTAGTGCAGGCAGCACCGGCAGCAGCAGCGGCTTGTTCAGCCTTCCACCTAATTGCCATGCGCTGTCTCTTGCTTTTGTTGTTCCTCTTTTTCTTCGTGGAACTGGTAGCAGCGGGGCCACTCGGTTGTGTGGTGGGCGGGCGTTGGACAGGACCGGTGGTCTTGCCCTTACCCTTGCCCTTACGGTGACTCACCACTTGCCAGCCCGCGAAGGAGGAGTCATCTTCCCGTTTGATCTCAAACGGGCTGACGATTGTAAGGACGGGACCAGTACTAGCGTTAGCCAGCGCTGAAGTCACGTCCTTGGGGGATGGTTTGACACCTGCAGCCGGGGCCACGGCGTCGACCATCTGTATGGTTTTGGTTGTGGCGGCGGGAACAGCTTTCGCCGTCCCCGTCGCGGTTGGGGTAATGAAAAGGATTTCAGTATCCATACGTTTACTTAAAGACTTCATCCCTCTGGCTTCCCACCCTCCATGGAGCCCGCAACAGGGAACGTCATACGGGACGTTAGGATTACCAGAGGGATATAGGAACGCAAGGCTGGCTTACAGCACGACATCGGGCGCCCGCTCGGGTCAAAGGTCGGAGCCGAGTTACCAACTCCATCCGTCTTCCCTCGCTTGCGCCTTCAGTATAGCCTTCACCCACCACATCAACAGCCGAAATAAATTCCAACTGCTGATGCGGACCCCACGTCCCTAGCCTGTGGCCCTCTGACGGGACACGATGGCCATTTCCCCCGCTGCGGCTCACAGCGGGGGCTACCGTTTAGCGTAAAATCGGGACCAAAGAGGGCGTGTTGCCTCACGGTCGCATTACCGCCAGCGCCGCTCGGCTCAACCCCCCAGGACTCCGTCATCCCCGCGTACGGCGCTCGACTGCGCAGGTCCTAGCGCAGGTGGTCAACTTCTCTTACCCGTGACTGTTTACTACGGGCCCAAGCCCACCCGGCCACGAGGGGGCGTGGTGAAGAGATGTGTAAGTGAATGTGTGTGTGTGCGCGCATGTGTGTACGTGTGTGTGTATGCGTGTGTAAAGTGCCTGTTATTTGTGTTTCGGCTGGAGGTTTTGGTTGCATCCATTTCTGAAGGAACTGGACCTAGAACGGGCGGCAACCTCGAGAAGGATAGTCCACCAGCCTTGCCTTAGGGGTCATCACGACCTGCGCTACCCCTGAGACCATTCGCCACTCCCTGCACCGGACTCAGGTGCAGGGAGTAGAAGTCAGTGCAGCTCAGTGATGCTAAAGATGAGTTGACCTGCACGGGCTTCCGCCCAATGGATGACATTTCATTAGCTTATACTTACGTAAGCATGTCACAACAAAAGAAGTCACGCGTGTCGGAAGACAAAGAGATGACAATCTTAGAAGCAAAACGTAATATTTTATTTGAGCGCATTCAAAACATTTACGATCGTTTAAAGACCGCAGCCGTTTCTGATAGTAATAGGGAATCATTCCTTAGTTATTGTATGACAGTAGATAATATTCGAACAGATTTTCATAAGTTGTTAGACGATTATAACACAAGATTACTTTCTATCAATCCTGATGAACAACCGAATAATCAGGCGTACACCTCATTCGAAGATCTTTATTGTATTATTAAGCGTATACAATCGTAATTGGAGGGTAAATATTCTGCACAGCCCGTTGCAGCGGCCCGCAAACCGAGATTACCGCCAATCGAGATTATGTCGTTTGACGGAGATATACGAAATTCGCCGTTATTCTATGCGAGTTTTAAGTCTACAGTGCACGATAATGTTTCTCTGACAGATGCTGACAGGTTGTACTATTTAATAGGTAAACTGTCACCGAATTGCCCAGTCCGTATTTGCAGGTGTCACACCTAGTGCTGAGAATTCTCAGGTCATATTTCAGTCACTACTTGATAGATATCAAGACACGCGCGTCCTAGCGTCTACCTACTTTGATCAAGCTTTAAATCTTAAACTGTCCGGTGCCGCATCTGTCTCGAATTTCCAGCTGTTTATTGATAACTTCGTAACCGCGGTTAACTCTCTTAGGAACTTAAAATTAGAAGATCTTTCCGACTTTATGTTGCTTCAACTCGCTTTAAAAAAGTTTGACACTGAAACAATTCGTGCTTTCGAGATGACGGAACGCAATAATAAAATACCTACACTAGATAGTTTTATTTTGTTCATCAAAGATCAGTGTCGAATATTTCATAATACGCAGTCTGGTTCACCTGGCCCGTCTAACACTGGCAGCAGCAAACAAAGGTCGAATAAAGCGCGAAATAGTAACAATAAGTCGTTCCCTAATCCACAATCTTACGTAACATGCTCGGAATCTAATAAAATTAATTCACAGAAGTAACTGTGCAGTAATATAGTGCACGACCATTTCTATAAATGTCCCGCTTTTAATAATTTAAATCCGACCGCTCGTTTCAAATGTGTAAAAGAAAACAAAGCTTGCGTTAATTGTTTAAGTATAAAACATAAAACGGGTGATTGTTCTAGTAAGACGAAGTGTCGTTCATGTAATCAACGACATCACTCATTATTACATTTAGATAAAAGTTGTCCCTTGTCAAGCCAAGCCACTAACCTTGACACACTTACGTCGCAGGTGCAGGCTACGATAACTGCGCCTCCCACGATTCAGAATGAAATATCGTTGTGTGCGTCGCGCACGCGAGGACGGCACTCGCGCATCTATAATGATCCGCGCAGGGCCAAAACGAAGTGTACGGCGTCTAAGACGGTACTGTTAGCGACAGCGCAAGTTATCGTTTATGATGTTAATGGGTCACCGCACATGGTACGTTGTCTACTCGATAGCGCTTCTCAGACCAATTTAATAACATTGGAATGTTTCAAACGCCTCGGATTGTGGAATAACTTTAGAAATACTAGTTCATTGGTCAAAGGAATCGGCGGGTCAGAAAAACATTGCAAGGGTTCCGTAGATATTAAAATACATTCGCGTTTTGATAGGAATATTAATTTTAACATTTCTTCGCTTATCGTGGAGCGTATCACGGACGCATTGCCGAACGCTAAGGTAGACGTAGCATCTCTCACTCACCTCGAGTCATTGCCGCTGGCAGACGCGGAGTTTGCGAATCCGGCAGGCATTGATCTTTTAATCGGAGCTTCTATATTTCCGCACTTGCTAATAACTAAAATAGTACGTAGTGAGCGATATGATTTACCGCCCACTATTGAGACGGTATTTGGGTATATGATTATGGGTACCGTACCTACGTTACATACTTCTCATTGTATTACATCTTGTTGTTGTTCTGTTCTTCAAGAAATCAAGATGGGTGCTAAAACTGTGTGTAAGATAAAGCACTAATTAGCTATGCTATGCTATGCTATGCCATGCTATGCTACGCTATGCAACGCTATGCTATGCTACGCTATGCTATGCTATGCCATGCTATGCTATGCTACGCTATGCTACGCCATGCTATGCTATGCCATGCTATGCTACGCTATGCTACGCTATGCTACGCTATGCTACGCTACGCTACGCTATGCTACGCTATGCTACGCTATGCTACGCTATGCTACGCTATGCTACGCTATGCTACGCTATGCTACGCTATGCTACGCTATGCTACGCTATGCTACGCTATGCTACGCTATGCTACGCCATGCTACGCTATGCTACGCTATGCTACGCTATGCTACGCTATGCTACGCTATGCTACGCTATGCTACGCTATGCTACGCTATGCTACGCTATGCTTCGCTATGCTACGCCATGCTACGCTATGCTACGCTATGCTACGCTATGCTACGCTATGCTACGCCATGCTACGCTATGCTACGCCATGCTACGCTTCGCTACGCTATGCTACGCTATGCTACGCTACGCTATGCTACGCTATGCTACGCTATGCTACGCTATGCTGCGCTATGCTACGCTATGCTACGCTATGCTACGCTATGCTACGCTATGCTACGCTATGCTACGCTACGCTACGCTACGCTACGCTATGCTACGCTATGCTACGCTATGCTACGCTATGCTACGCTATGCTACGCTATGCTACGCTATGCCATGCTATGCTATGCTACGCTACGCTACGCTACACTACACTACAATATACTATACTACACTTCCGCTTTGTATATGGATGACATTGCCTGTAGTGTCATATCCGCTTCGCTAGCAATTTCGCTTTGTGAAGAGCTTATTCAGCTTTTCCAGCGAGGCCAGTTTGATCTTGTCAAATGGACAAGCAACTCTAAGGAGGTTCTCGCATAAAGCTTCTCCAGACATTGAGTTTGAGAAGTCTGTACCGCATAAAGTTCTCGGTTTACGCTGGGACAAATCCTGTGATAGTTTTCGGTTTGACGTCTCACCACCAGATGATAAGTGCGCCAAACGCACTATGCTGTCGACAGTG
Organism: Euclidia mi; assembly: GCA_944739405.2. Lineage (NCBI taxonomy): Eukaryota > Metazoa > Arthropoda > Insecta > Lepidoptera > Erebidae > Euclidia > Euclidia mi. The sequence goes on along the minus strand of OX123183.2, from coordinate 101,376,117 downwards.
GCTCGACTATGGGACATAATGGGTTTTGTGGCTCCCACAATTTTATACGCCAAGCTCTTGATCAAAGAGCTTTGGCTATCAAAGTGTGAGTGGGATGAAACACACCCTGACCATATTGTCGCCGCTTGGGGCCAGTTTTGTATTGAGCTTACCGCGCTCAATCAAACTACTATTCCGCGTCATCTTGGGTTGGTAGATGGATGTACCATCAACTTAATAGGTTTCGCTGACGCCAGCGAGCGTGCTTACGGCGGAGTCGTATATCTGCAAGTCCGCATTGGTTCTAACTACTCGGTGCAGTTAGTTTGTGCCAAGTCTAAGGTCTCGCCTGTTAAAACCATTTCGGTTGCGAGACTGGAGTTGTGCGCAGCCCTTTTGCTGTCTCAGTTGCTCCGCAAGATTCAAGACACAGTTTTGCCCCACTACCCTATCAATAAAATATACGCCTTGTCTTACTCCAAAATAGTGCTCGCTTGGATCTATTCTTCTCCTCACCGCTGGCAGACTTTTGTCGCCAACCGCGTTAGTAAATTGATTGAACTTGTTCCTGCTACTTGTTTCAATCACGTCGCGGGTTATCGTACTCGTCTTCAGGAAGAACTTTCCATAGATCATATTGACTGGAAGTTTATTCCACCAGCATCACCACATTTTGGTGGATGTTGGGAAAGCATGGACAAAGTAATTAAAACGCATCTCTTCAAAGTTATAGGTCAACAGATCCTCTCTTACGAAGAGCTTTAACTGTCCTTGCACAAGTCGAGGCACTGATCAACTCGCGTCCGCTCACGGCATTGAGTAGTGACCCTGCAGAACCATCGCGTTAAGCCCTGCACATTTTATAAACACAGTGCCATTATCGTCATTTCCGGCTCCGGAAGCAGACTCTTCAAGCTTGCTCCAGAGACATACTCTGCTGGATAAACTCGTGCAGTCGTTCTGGCGGCGCTGGGGTGCGGAATATCTACACCAGCTTCAGGCTAGATCCAAGTGGAATAGTCCTACATCCCCCATACAGGAGGGTATGTTGGTCGTCATAATACACGATAATGCTCCGCCGCTTTCATGGCCGTTAGCCATCGTAGAGAAACTGCATACTTCCAAGGACGTGAAAACCGCGAAGGGGAGCTACGTGCGCCCTGTTGTACGTCTCTGTCCGCTTCCAACTCAGTGAGATCTAGCCTGAAGTTGGATCTACCTCTTAGTTTAAGTATTTAGTTTGTAGTTTTCGCTATTATTGCGTTTGTAGTTTTCGCTAAAGTTAATTTAGATTAATTTTATTATCATATCGATGTCTTAGCCTATTGATGGGTTATGCGGTAGTACACCCAAAATAGCTAAGTTCAATTCTATTTCTTTTAAAGGCAACCCTTCAGGGCCGGGGTGATATGGTAGCGCCATCTACCTTTCCATCGAGAACTAATCACATCAACGTCAATCGTTCCACGCTTGCTTGTCTAATGCGAGCGATGCCTTTTGTTTCCGTCCATGTCTATCATTCCCTAGAAGGGGCACGCCGTTCACGGATTGGTCGCCGCGTTCATCGACGCGAGAGACAGTCTAGAATAATCCGCGTCGCGACGAACTGTACCGCACCGCTATTTCTGAAGGAACTGGACCTAGAACGGGCGGCAACCTCGAGATGGATAGTCCACCAGCCTTGCCTTAGGGATCATCACGACCTGCGCTACCCCTGAGACCATTCGCCACTCCCTGCACCGGACTCAGGTGCAGGGAGTAGAAGTCAGTGCAGCTCAGTGATGCTAAAGATGAGTTGACCTGCACGGGCTTCCGCCCAATGGATGACATTTCATTAGCTTATACTTACGTAAGCATGTCACAACAAAAGAAGTCACGCGTGTCGGAAGACAAAGAGATGACAATCTTAGAAGCAAAACGTAATATTTTATTTGAGCGCATTCAAAACATTTACGATCGTTTAAAGACCGCAGCCGTTTCTGATAGTAATAGGGAATCATTCCTTAGTTATTGTATGACAGTAGATAATATTCGAACAGATTTTCATAAGTTGTTAGACGACCGGTTGGCGCAGCGGGAGTGTAAGCGACTGCCACGCCGAAGGTCGCGGGTTCGATTCCCGCTCAAGTCAAACATTTGTGTGCGTGAACATGGATGTTTGTCTTGGTCTGGGTGTTTCTATGTATAATATGTATGTATTTACAAAAAAAAAAAAGTATATATGTATGTTTATCCATTATCTAGTACCCATAGTACAAGCTCTGCTTAGTTTGGGACTAGATGGTGTTGTGTGAATGTGGTAGAATATTATTATTATTATTATTATTATTATAACACAAGATTACTTTCTATCAATCCTGATGAACAACCGAATAATCAGGCGTACACCTCATTCGAAGATCTTTATTGTATTATTAAGCGTATACTATGCTACGTAATTGGAGGGTAAATATTCTGCACAGCCCGTTGCAGCGGCCCGCAAACCGAGATTACCGCCAATCGAGATTATGTCGTTTGACGGAGATATACGAAATTCGCCGTTATTCTATGCGAGTTTTAAGTCTACAGTGCACGATAATGTTTCTCTGACAGATGCTGACAGGTTGTACTATTTAATAGGTAAACTGTCACCGAATTGCCCAGTCCGTATTTGCAGGTGTCACACCTAGTGCTGAGAATTCTCAGGTCATATTTCAGTCACTACTTGATAGATATCAAGACACGCGCGTCCTAGCGTCTACCTACTTTGATCAAGCTTTAAATCTTAAACTGTCCGGTGCCGCATCTGTCTCGAATTTCCAGCTGTTTATTGATAACTTCGTAACCGCGGTTAACTCTCTTAGGAACTTAAAATTAGAAGATCTTTCCGACTTTATGTTGCTTCAACTCGCTTTAAAAAAGTTTGACACTGAAACAATTCGTGCTTTCGAGATGACGGAACACAATAATAAAATACCTACACTAGATAGTTTTATTTTGTTCATCAAAGATCAGTGTCGAATATTTCATAATACGCAGTCTGGTTCACCTGGCCCGTCTAACACTGGCAGCAGCAAACAAAGGTCGAATAAAGCGCGAAATAGTAACAATAAGTCGTTCCCTAATCCACAATCTTACGTAACATGCTCGGAATCTAATAAAATTAATTCACAGAAGTAACTGTGCAGTAATATAGTGCACGACCATTTCTATAAATGTCCCGCTTTTAATAATTTAAATCCGACCGCTCGTTTCAAATGTGTAAAAGAAAACAAAGCTTGCGTTAATTGTTTAAGTATAAAACATAAAACGGATGATTGTTCTAGTAAGACGAAGTGTCGTTCACGAAGTTCGTTCGTACATTTAGATAAAAGTTGTCCCTTGTCAAGCCAAGCCACTAACCTTGACACACTTACGTCGCAGGTGCAGGCTACGATAACTGCGCCTCCCACGATTCAGAATGAAATATCGTTGTGTGCGTCGCGCACGCGAGGACGGCACTCGCGCATCTATAATGATCCGCGCAGGGCCAAAACGAAGTGTACGGCGTCTAAGACGGTACTGTTAGCGACAGCGCAAGTTATCGTTTATGATGTTAATGGGTCACCGCACATGGTACGTTGTCTACTCGATAGCGCTTCTCAGACCAATTTAATAACATTGGAATGTTTCAAACGCCTCGGATTGTGGAATAACTTTAGAAATACTAGTTCATTGGTCAAAGGAATCGGCGGGTCAGAAAAACATTGCAAGGGTTCCGTAGATATTAAAATACATTCGCGTTTTGATAGGAATATTAATTTTAACATTTCTTCGCTTATCGTGGAGCGTATCACGGACGCATTGCCGAACGCTAAGGTAGACGTAGCATCTCTCACTCACCTCGAGTCATTGCCGCTGGCAGACGCGGAGTTTGCGAATCCGGCAGGCATTGATCTTTTAATCGGAGCTTCTATATTTCCGCACTTGCTAATAACTAAAATAGTACGTAGTGAGCGATATGATTTACCGCCCACTATTGAGACGGTATTTGGGTATATGATTATGGGTACCGTACCTACGTTACATACTTCTCATTGTATTACATCTTGTTGTTGTTCTGTTCTTCAAGAAATCAAGATGGGTGCTAAAACTGTGTGTAAGATAAAGCACTAATTAGCTATGCTATGCTATGCTATGCCATGCTATGCTACGCTATGCAACGCTATGCTATGCTACGCTATGCTATGCTATGCCATGCTACGCTATGCTACGCCATGCTATGCTATGCCATGCTATGCTACGCTATGCTACGCTATGCTACGCTATGCTACGCTATGCTACGCTATGCTACGCTATGCTACGCTATGCTACGCTATGCTACGCTATGCTACGCTATGCTACGCTATGCTACGCTATGCTACGCTATGCTACGCTATGCTACGCTATGCTACGCTATGCTACGCTATGCTACGCTATGCTACGCTATGCTACGCCATGCTACGCTATGCTACGCTATGCTACGCTATGCTACGCTATGCTACGCTATGCTACGCTATGCTACGCTATGCTACGCTATGCTACGCTATGCTTCGCTATGCTACGCCATGCTACGCTATGCTACGCTATGCTACGCCATGCTACGCTATGCTACGCCATGCTACGCTACGCTACGCTATGCTACGCTATGCTACGCTATGCTACGCTATGCTACGCTATGCTACGCTACGCTACGCTATGCTACGCTATGCTACGCTATGCTACGCTATGCTACGCTATGCTACGCTATGCTACGTTATGCCATGCTATGCTATGCTACGCTACGCTACGCTACACTACACTACAATATACTATACTACACTTCCGCTTTGTATATGGATGACATTGCCTGTAGTGTCATATCCGCTTCGCTAGCAATTTCGCTTTGTGAAGAGCTTATTCAGCTTTTCCAGCGAGGCCAGTTTGATCTTGTCAAATGGACAAGCAACTCTAAGGAGGTTCTCGCATAAAGCTTCTCCAGACATTGAGTTTGAGAAGTCTGTACCGCATAAAGTTCTCGGTTTACGCTGGGACAAATCCTGTGATAGTTTTCGGTTTGACGTCTCACCACCGGATGATAAGTGCGCCAAACGCACTATGCTGTCGACAGTGGCTCGACTATGGGACATAATGGGTTTTGTGGCTCCCACAATTTTATACGCCAAGCTCTTGATCAAAGAGCTTTGGCTATCAAAGTGTGAGTGGGATGAAACACACCCTGACCATATTGTCGCCGCTTGGGGCCAGTTTTGTATTGAGCTTACCGCGCTCAATCAAACTACTATTCCGCGTCATCTTGGGTTGGTAGATGGATGTACCATCAACTTAATAGGTTTCGCTGACGCCAGCGAGCGTGCTTACGGCGGAGTCGTATATCTGCAAGTCCGCATTGGTTCTAACTACTCGGTGCAGTTAGTTTGTGCCAAGTCTAAGGTCTCGCCTGTTAAAACCATTTCGGTTGCGAGACTGGAGTTGTGCGCAGCCCTTTTGCTGTCTCAGTTGCTCCGCAAGATTCAAGACACAGTTTTGCCCCACTACCCTATCAATAAAATATACGCCTTGTCTTACTCCAAAATAGTGCTCGCTTGGATCTATTCTTCTCCTCACCGCTGGCAGACTTTTGTCGCCAACCGCGTTAGTAAATTGATTGAACTTGTTCCTGCTACTTGTTTCAATCACGTCGCGGGTTATCGTACTCGTCTTCAGGAAGAACTTTCCATAGATCATATTGACTGGAAGTTTATTCCACCAGCATCACCACATTTTGGTGGATGTTGGGAAAGCATGGACAAAGTAATTAAAACGCATCTCTTCAAAGTTATAGGTCAACAGATCCTCTCTTACGAAGAGCTTTAACTGTCCTTGCACAAGTCGAGGCACTGATCAACTCGCGTCCGCTCACGGCATTGAGTAGTGACCCTGCAGAACCATCGCGTTAAGCCCTGCACATTTTATAAACACAGTGCCATTATCGTCATTTCCGGCTCCGGAAGCAGACTCTTCAAGCTTGCTCCAGAGACATACTCTGCTGGATAAACTCGTGCAGTCGTTCTGGCGGCGCTGGGGTGCGGAATATCTACACCAGCTTCAGGCTAGATCCAAGTGGAATAGTCCTACATCCCCCATACAGGAGGGTATGTTGGTCGTCATAATACACGATAATGCTCCGCCGCTTTCATGGCCGTTAGCCATCGTAGAGAAACTGCATACTTCCAAGGACGTGAAAACCGCGAAGGGGAGCTACGTGCGCCCTGTTGTACGTCTCTGTCCGCTTCCAACTCAGTGAGATCTAGCCTGAAGTTGGATCTACCTCTTAGTTTAAGTATTTAGTTTGTAGTTTTCGCTATTATTGCGTTTGTAGTTTTCGCTAAAGTTAATTTAGATTAATTTTATTATCATATCGATGTCTTAGCCTATTGATGGGTTATGCGGTAGTACACCCAAAATAGCTAAGTTCAATTCTATTTCTTTTAAAGGCAACCCTTCAGGGCCGGGGTGATATGGTAGCGCCATCTACCTTTCCATCGAGAACTAATCACATCAACGTCAATCGTTCCACGCTTGCTTGTCTAATGCGAGCGATGCCTTTTGTTTCCGTCCATGTCTATCATTCCCTAGAAGGGGCACGCCGTTCACGGATTGGTCGCCGCGTTCATCGACGCGAGAGACAGTCTAGAATAATCCGCGTCGCGACGAACTGTACCGCACCGCTATTTCTGAAGGAACTGGACCTAGAACGGGCGGCAACCTCGAGATGGATAGTCCACCAGCCTTGCCTTAGGGATCATCACGACCTGCGCTACCCCTGAGACCATTCGCCACTCCCTGCACCGGACTCAGGTGCAGGGAGTAGAAGTCAGTGCAGCTCAGTGATGCTAAAGATGAGTTGACCTGCACGGGCTTCCGCCCAATGGATGACATTTCATTAGCTTATACTTACGTAAGCATGTCACAACAAAAGAAGTCACGCGTGTCGGAAGACAAAGAGATGACAATCTTAGAAGCAAAACGTAATATTTTATTTGAGCGCATTCAAAACATTTACGATCGTTTAAAGACCGCAGCCGTTTCTGATAGTAATAGGGAATCATTCCTTAGTTATTGTATGACAGTAGATAATATTCGAACAGATTTTCATAAGTTGTTAGACGATTATAACACAAGATTACTTTCTATCAATCCTGATGAACAACCGAATAATCAGGCGTACACCTCATTCGAAGATCTTTATTGTATTATTAAGCGTATACTATGCTACGTAATTGGAGGGTAAATATTCTGCACAGCCCGTTGCAGCGGCCCGCAAACCGAGATTACCGCCAATCGAGATTATGTCGTTTGACGGAGATATACGAAATTCGCCGTTATTCTATGCGAGTTTTAAGTCTACAGTGCACGATAATGTTTCTCTGACAGATGCTGACAGGTTGTACTATTTAATAGGTAAACTGTCACCGAATTGCCCAGTCCGTATTTGCAGGTGTCACACCTAGTGCTGAGAATTCTCAGGTCATATTTCAGTCACTACTTGATAGATATCAAGACACGCGCGTCCTAGCGTCTACCTACTTTGATCAAGCTTTAAATCTTAAACTGTCCGGTGCCGCATCTGTCTCGAATTTCCAGCTGTTTATTGATAACTTCGTAACCGCGGTTAACTCTCTTAGGAACTTAAAATTAGAAGATCTTTCCGACTTTATGTTGCTTCAACTCGCTTTAAAAAAGTTTGACACTGAAACAATTCGTGCTTTCGAGATGACGGAACACAATAATAAAATACCTACACTAGATAGTTTTATTTTGTTCATCAAAGATCAGTGTCGAATATTTCATAATACGCAGTCTGGTTCACCTGGCCCGTCTAACACTGGCAGCAGCAAACAAAGGTCGAATAAAGCGCGAAATAGTAACAATAAGTCGTTCCCTAATCCACAATCTTACGTAACATGCTCGGAATCTAATAAAATTAATTCACAGAAGTAACTGTGCAGTAATATAGTGCACGACCATTTCTATAAATGTCCCGCTTTTAATAATTTAAATCCGACCGCTCGTTTCAAATGTGTAAAAGAAAACAAAGCTTGCGTTAATTGTTTAAGTATAAAACATAAAACGGATGATTGTTCTAGTAAGACGAAGTGTCGTTCACGAAGTTCGTTCGTACATTTAGATAAAAGTTGTCCCTTGTCAAGCCAAGCCACTAACCTTGACACACTTACGTCGCAGGTGCAGGCTACGATAACTGCGCCTCCCACGATTCAGAATGAAATATCGTTGTGTGCGTCGCGCACGCGAGGACGGCACTCGCGCATCTATAATGATCCGCGCAGGGCCAAAACGAAGTGTACGGCGTCTAAGACGGTACTGTTAGCGACAGCGCAAGTTATCGTTTATGATGTTAATGGGTCACCGCACATGGTACGTTGTCTACTCGATAGCGCTTCTCAGACCAATTTAATAACATTGGAATGTTTCAAACGCCTCGGATTGTGGAATAACTTAAGAAATACTAGTTCATTGGTCAAAGGAATCGGCGGGTCAGAAAAACATTGCAAGAGTTCCGTAGATATTAAAATACATTCGCGTTTTGATAGGAATATTAATTTTAACATTTCTTCGCTTATCGTGGAGCGTATCACGGACGCATTGCCGAACGCTAAGGTAGACGTAGCATCTCTCACTCACCTCGAGTCATTGCCGCTGGCAGACGCGGAGTTTGCGAATCCGGCAGGCATTGATCTTTTGATCGGAGCTTCTATATTTCCGCACTTGCTAATAACTAAAATAGTACGTAGTGAGCGATATGATTTACCGCCCACTATTGAGACGGTATTTGGGTATATGATTATGGGTACCGTACCTACGTTACATACTTCTCATTGTATTACATCTTGTTGTTGTTCTGTTCTTCAAGAAATCAAGATGGGTGCTAAAACTGTGTGTAAGATAAAGCACTAATTAGCTATGCTATGCTATGCTATGCCATGCTATGCTACGCTATGCAACGCTATGCTATGCTACGCTATGCTCTGCTATGCCATGCTATGCTATGCTACGCTATGCTACGCCATGCTATGCTATGCCATGCTATGCTACGCTATGCTACGCTATGCTACGCTATGCTACGCTATGCTACGCTATGCTACGCTATGCTACGCTATGCTACGCTATGCTACGCTATGCTACGCTATGCTACGCTATGCTACGCTATGCTACGCTATGCTACGCTATGCTACGCTATGCTACGCTATGCTACGCTATGCTACGCTATGCTACGCTATGCTACGCTATGCTACGCTATGCTACGCTATGCTACGCTATGCTACGCTATGCTACGCTATGCTACGCTATGCTACGCTATGCTACGCTAAGCTATGCTACGCTATGCTACGCTATGCTACGCTATGCTACGCTATGCTACGCTATGCTACGCTATGCTACGCTATGCTACGCCATGCTACGCTATGCTTCGCTATGCTACGCTATGCTACGCTATGCTACGCTATGCTACGCCATGCTACGCTATGCTACGCCATGCTACGCTATGCTACGCTATGCTACGCCATGCTACGCTATGCTACGCCATGCTACGCTACGCTACGCTATGCTACGCTACGCTATGCTACGCTATGCTACGCTATGCTACGCTACGCTACGCTACGCTATGCTACGCTATGCTACGCTATGCTACGCTATGCTACGCTATGCTACGCTATGCCATGCTATGCTATGCTACGCTACGCTACGCTACGCTACGCTACACTACACTACACTATACTATACTACACTTCCGCTTTGTATATGGATGACATTGCCTGTAGTGTCATATCCGCTTCGCTAGCAATTTCGCTTTGTGAAGAGCTTATTCAGCTTTTCCAGCGAGGCCAGTTTGATCTTGTCAAATGGACAAGCAACTCTAAGGAGGTTGTCTAGAATTACCGTAGCCAGGCAGGAAGGTGTATCAGAAGTGCGCAGTGGAAGATGTAATACATCTACCTGACCACGATAGACAATGATCCAGACACAATGCACTGCGTTGCACAGCGATGAATTTAAATCAATCAATATCAATATTGGGTTTCACTCACCCGCTATCCTTGCTGATGTTAGGCTTGAGCTAAATTAGACACATTCATACAAGTACATTGGCCAAAATAAATGAATGAAGTATCTTATACTTAGCTATTAAGCTTCAAACGCGACGTTTTCAGGACACGTTGGCACGTGGAAGTCGATACCAGATTCACAGTTTTCACAAATGTCAATCAATAGTTCACAATCAATTTACCGTTGCCAGCACTAGATCAGGCGGCGTTCAAGGCGGTTTACTCAATTTAATTTAATTCGCGTTAATTCAAAAGGCGATATTTTACGTACGAGACGACAACGTGGTAACTTTTCAACGCGGGAAGAGACCGAAGTGACAGTTCAGTGTGACCATTGTCAGAAATTTTCAATAGACTAAACAAAATGTTACTCAATCGATCTAATCGATTTGACTTATAATAAAAACTAATTCTATTTCAAACATCCACCCGCCCCGGACCGGCCTACCGGTCCGCTAATCGGTTGGTAGACGTGACAATGTTGCAACCGCTCTCCTCAGAATCGAACCGTCCACCAAGACCTCAGCAAATCGGGGAACTCCATCAGCCCCAGTTACCAAATGAAGGATGCGCCCCCTGCGCCATCTGAGTGGCGGAAGGTTAGCCTCCTTGATCAAAACGAGGTCACCAATCTTGGGTGGATCGGTCTTGTCGGTCCACTTAACGCGTGGCTGGAGTATGTGCAAATATTCCAAGTTCCAACGTTTCCAAAAGCTCTGAGTAATCTGGCGTACTAATTCAAAACGCGAGAGACGACCAGGTCTCGTATCAATATAGGGGTACTCAGGCAAGGCGACAAGTGGGCGACCAATCAAAAAATGGCCCGGCGTAAGGGCCTCCAAATCATTCGGATCTGAGGAGATCGGGCACAACGGCCGAGAGTTCAAAACGGCCTCGATCTTACAAAACACAGTTGCGAGTTCCTCAAATGTAAGAACAGACTCACCGATTGTCCTGCGCAAGTGTGTTTTGGCCGATTTTACGGCGGCCTCAAATATACCACCCCAGTGTGGACAATTTGGTGGGGAAAACAACCAATTTATCCCACGTCGGGCAAGCCTATCACCTATATCAGCTTTGGTGGTTTCAAGAAAATTAACAACATCATTCAGATAATTATAAGTGCCCTTGAAGTTAGTGCCGCAGTCAGAACGGATCAAGGAAGGCAGCCCTCTGCGGGATACAAATCTGTCAAATGTGGCTACAAACGCCTCGGTCGTAAGCGAGGAGACCAGTTCTAAGTGTACGGCCTTTGTGGAAAGACAAACAAAAACACACAAGTAGGCCTTGACAGTCTTGCTGTTTCGAAGTGTCGACGTTTTCACCAAAAAAGGACCAGCGAAGTCCGTGCCAACACCGTCAAACGTCCTGCTTTCAGTTACGCGATCTGCCGGTAAGTCCCCCATCAAGGGCTGCATGGTAGAAGCCTTGAGCTTATAGCAAGGGATGCAGCGAAAGACTACACTCCGAATAATTCTTCGGGCAGACAAAATCCAAAACTCGCGTTGCAAAATGGCCAACAAGGCATTACAACCAGCATGCGAATTTTTAAGGTGACGGTCAGTTACCAACAAGCGTACCAAATGACCGTCCTTAGGTAACAAAAGGGGGTGACGTGCTCCGTAAGGGAGGTTGGCGTTCTTGAGACGCCCTCCAACGCGCAAGAGACCCGTATCGTCCAAAAAGGGGTTCAATTTAGAGACAGCTCCCGACAATTTCGATTTCCCCGACTTGAGGATAGCAATCTCCCTTTCAAAATGCGCCAATTGCACAGAACGAACCCAAAAGGTGAGGGACTCCTGTCGTTCCTGTGGTGAGAGAAACGGTGTCAGTCGTTTCTGTTGTGGGTGCCTAAAGTTAAAAACAAAACGCTTTATCCAAGCAGTAACACCTAACAACTTGTCGAGGGAGCTGTAACGATTCAACAGGAAATCGGGGTCGAAGGCGCATTCTACCTTCTCAAGAGCGAGTGTTCGTAGACCCGGCAAATCAGAAGTATTCAAAACTGGCGTTCGAGGCCAATCAATTTCTGGTCGACTCAACCATTCTGGACCCCACCACAGCGAATGACCTATCAAACTAGGCGTCAAGCATCCGCGCGAGGCACAATCAGCGGGGTTGAGCTCACCTGGCACGTGTCTCCAAACAAGTTTGACTTCGGATTTCTGGATTTGGGAAACGCGATTAGCGACAAATACCTCCAAGGTGTGAACAGAAGCCTTCAACCAACAAAGTACAATTTGGCTGTCTGTCCAGGCGTAGGTCCCACTAATACAAATGCTTTTACCCAAAGTGTTAGACACGTGGTTCAATAAGCGTCCCGAGAGCTCCAATTTTGGGATGGTCAGAGATGTCCGAAGGGGTGCGACCTTGCTCTTCGCCATGATCAGGGAAACTCTCACCTGACCTGAGGCACTGACTGTGCGCAAGTACACCACAGCCGCGTGACCACGTTCCGAGGCATCACAAAACCCGTGAAGGGTGGCCTTGTACTTCCCGGGAGGAAGGATAGGACGAGGCAAGGAGATCTCGTTGACGGCAGGAAGTGAGGATACAAAAGAGGTCCATTCCTCAACAAGAGTGCCGTGTAGGGGTTCGTCCCAGGTCAATCCTGCTGTCCAAAGCTTCTGCAAGAAGCATTTTGCCCAAAATATAATTGGACAGATCCAACCGTTTGGATCAAAGGTTCTGGCGACAGTAGACAATACGAGACGTTTAGTCCAAGAACACGGCAATTTCAAGTCTACGTTATATGTAAAGATGTCTTGGACTGGTCTGTACTGAACGCCGAGAACAGCCATCATGGCGGGGTTGTCAACAATCTCAAACAAATGTGGATCCTGCTGATGATCCTCTGGCAAGCCTTTCAAAAGCGCTGGTGAGTTGGAAATCCATTTGCGCAACTCATAACCAGCGGAGGCCAAAATACCTATCAATTCGTCCCGCAGGAGGATCGCCTCGTCCGCTGATGAGGCGCCCGAGCAAATGTCATCGACGTAAATATCGTCCTTCAAGATGGCGGAGGCTCGTGGGAAACGTAGGCCTTCGCGGTCTGCGAGCTCCCAAAGAGAACGTATTGCCAAGTAGGGGCTTGACCTTAACCCGTACGTATTAGTATTGAGCTCGTAGACGACCATGGGATCGCGAGGAGACTCTCTCCAAAGGATCAGCTGGAAGCGACGGTCATCAGGGTGGATAATCGTCTGCCTGAACATCATTTTTATGTCGGCCACAAAGACAACCTGATGTCGTCGGAAGCTGGTGATGACGTCACAAAGGTCCTTGACCAACTTGGGACCAGAATGCAAGCACTGGTTCAAGGATACGCCTGTTGAAGTCTGCGCAGAACCATCAAACACTGTGCGCAGCTTGCCAGTCGATGGCTTCAATACCGCATGATGCGGGAGAAAGTAATGCTCCACCGAACGCCAATCCAAATTTGACACAGACATGTGTCCCAACTGTTCATATTCCCTCATGAACTCAATGTACTTCTGTCTGAGCTCCGGATCACGACCCATGCGGCGCTCCATGGCCAACAACCTCTTTTCGGCTAAAGGTCGTGACTCACCAAGCGGAGGCCGAACAGACAGGAAGGGAAGCCTCGTAATAATCCGACCAGAACGGAGTCGACCAGTGTTGTTCTGGAAGAACAGCTCGCACTCCTCATGTTCTGGATTCAAACGGGCAACTTGAGGGGGCTCCTCTACCTCCCAAAACCTCTGAACTGCATCAGAGAGAGCAGAGCCTACAGCCAACAAATTATCAAGTTCGGGTGGAGGGGGGTCCCTAGGTACAGGTCCCATCAAAGCAAATCCAAACATGGTCGGGATGGCAGTCAAACCATTTGGCACCAAGACCCGTTTCCCACCAATCAAAATTCCACCGAGGACATCAGAGCCAATCAACAAGTCGATTTGTCCCGGTGTGTCAAATTTGGGGTCTGCCAGTTCCAATCCCGATGTCAAATTCACCACAGCAGCGGGTAGCTGTTTCTGTGGGTGCATGCCCAAAATATTCTTCAGCACAATAGCCGAGGTCCTAATCCTCGGGTGTGAAGATTCAACAGGGCCAAACAAAACCTTGACTTGCCCTTCAACATTAGAGGCTACGTCCCCTATGCCCCGTATACAATTTGGAAAAGAACCCATATTTAATTTAACCTGCCCAACCTACCAAATAAGTGGAAACAATGCAACCTTGTGAACCTGTGTCCAATATAGCACGGACAACAACAGAGGTCCCCGTGGGTCCCCAGACCCTAACAGCAACCGTTGGTAGGATAACGGTCTCAATGGGGGAGGTTGGAGTTATAGGGCAGGGGTCAATGACCTATTGTTGCCTGGGCGGCGACCGTTGGCCAGGACCAGGCAAGTCAAAACGAGAATGCGGCTTGAAGTCCTCAAAGGCGCGATGACTCGATCCGCGCGCCATCTGTGGGGGGTCATAATGACGCACCCGCCCAAAACGAGGTGGGCGCGAGTCAAGGCGGGGACGCTCCGCCAAAGGAGGGGAGTACCTGGAGCAGCAGTCATGGTGCTGGTGACGTAGCGCGGTCGCACATTCAGGTGCGCGAGAGAGAGGAGGCGTGCGCACGCTACGGTTCTCCAAGCGGGGCGAGTGGCGATCAACTGAGCGAGGCGACTCTCGGCTACGCGCCGGTGAGCCTCGGCTGCCACCTTCAAAACACCCGCCCGTGCGCGGCGTCGGCTGGTTGGACAAGCGGCCAACCTCTCTGGCATTCATGCAGAGAATGTCCAAATGCTGTCCTCCACAGTGAGGACAGGGGCGAGAGTTTGGGCAGTCTCGCTGGTAGTGGGACCCCAAGCAAGAGAAGCAAAGGCGGCGGGCATTCGCGATGCGCCTACGAGAGGCGACATGAAGGTCCAAGAATGCCCTACAACTGGCCGTTCTGTGCCCCGTGACCTTGCAGTAGGAGCACTCCGCTGGGCTCTGCGTGACCGCAAAGCGAGGAGGGCGCCGGTCAACATTGGCTCGGGTGTGACCGCGAGCCTGCTCCTTGACCTTGGGCGGCTGCGTCTTAGCCGGCGTATCACCACCGGAGTTGTCCAAGACCCGGCACTCATCCTCCAGGAACCTCTCCAGGTCAGCAAAGGGGGGCAAATGGGTCGCGCTATCCCCACCAAAGCGCTGTTCAAAACGCGACCTCAGGTCGGCAGGCAGCTTCTTCAGCACAATGTGCACCAATAGATAGGACCATTGGTCCACGGGCAGGTCAAGGCACTTAAGTGCGTTGATGGCCACCAAAAGCGGGTTCAACAGTTGGGTGCGCAACCCAGAGACCCGGGTGAGCGTCGGCAAACCCAAAATCTGCTCAATGTGCGTGTCGGCGAGGCCACGCTTATTATGGTACCTACGGGTAATTAGGTCCCGAGCCGTCTGGTACGCCTCGTCAGACACGGGCAGATGCTGGATGAGGCCCTTAGCCTCCCCATCCAGAACCGACATTAAGTATGCCAATTTTTGTGCTGGCCGAAGGTCAGCCCTGTCATTGACCAGGCTGTCGAACAAGTTAATGAAGCCCAGGTAGCTTCCTAGGCAGCCATCAAAATGGGGGAGGTCCAAAGTAGGGAGCCTACTCACCAGCCCCGGTGCTGACCTAGGAAGCTCCTGCTTCAGGCCGGGTTGCCCTTCCCTATCGGCAACTAGTTGTCTCGCAGTATTGGAGACAGCATCATACAGGTCTAAGACCTGGGCATAGTCTTCGCTGACCTTATTTCGCTGGTCAGCAGTGAAATCATTGATTGACACTTCAAGACAGCAAGTGCTGAAAGTGCGGAATTGCTGTTCCACACTTGCCAGGCGATCGTCAATCCGCTCGTACCTTTGAAGTAGGGCCTGCTGGCGATCAGGCCGGTTCACTAAAGCACTGGCTGAGGCAAACCAGCGCAAATCTGATGCAATAGCACCAGCAGCCGCACGCAAGTCCTTGATAGCTGACATAATCAAAATTTCAAAAGAGCCCGGACAAGCGTTAAACAATATTAACAATCAAAACTTAATTTTTCTCAATTCTTTGAAACCACCAAAGTATTAGCCTGTTTACTGCAAGTGCAGGCAAGTGACAGGTATCTACTGTCCAACAAAATTAATAGTTTCAATATATTGAAGAATCAAACACAAAAGTTATCAAAGTTATAACTTATAACAAATTAAAAGTTGAAACTTCAAATTAATTAATTAGTTATTTGCAACAGACAGACTGGCTGTGTTATTTGAGATATACAATAGTAAGTAAGCACAGAATAAGTGTTACCTAGCAATATTATCTATATTATAACAAAACAAAGTTTATTAATGTGACCCGCCCAAGTGGCAAGGTCAAGTTGGTTGTTATGTTTATGAATATATGCAGTAAACTAAATTTACTAAATTTATTGATACATACAGCTGTTATGTATCCAAACAAACTGACTTATTAATGCAACAACAAATTTAAGTTAGATTATTCAACAATACAAATCAACAATTACTGATTGAGGTTATGTGACAATGTGTTTCAAATTATCTAGGTCAACTTATACAATTAAATATTATGTATTTTAGACAATAACTGACCTGACAAACACTACAATACTGTCTACAAGGTGATAAGATACAAGCTCATACCAATCTGAGTTTATACTCAGTAATGCAACAGCGGCTAAATTTCAACTACAGCTCTGCACCAAAAATTATGTCTAGAATTACCGTAGCCAGGCAGGAAGGTGTATCAGAAGTGCGCAGTGGAAGATGTAATACATCTACCTGACCACGATAGACAATGATCCAGACACAATGCACTGCGTTGCACAGCGATGAATTTAAATCAATCAATATCAATATTGGGTTTCACTCACCCGCTATCCTTGCTGATGTTAGGCTTGAGCTAAATTAGACACATTCATACAAGTACATTGGCCAAAATAAATGAATGAAGTATCTTATACTTAGCTATTAAGCTTCAAACGCGACGTTTTCAGGACACGTTGGCACGTGGAAGTCGATACCAGATTCACAGTTTTCACAAATGTCAATCAATAGTTCACAATCAATTTACCGTTGCCAGCACTAGATCAGGCGGCGTTCAAGGCGGTTTACTCAATTTAATTTAATTCGCGTTAATTCAAAAGGCGATATTTTACGTACGAGACGACAACGTGGTAACTTTTCAACGCGGGAAGAGACCGAAGTGACAGTTCAGTGTGACCGTTGTCAGAAATTTTCAATAGACTAAACAAAATGTTACTCAATCGATCTAATCGATTTGACTTATAATAAAAACTAATTCTATTTCAAACAGAGGTTCTCGCATAAAGCTTCTCCAGACATTGAGTTTGAGAAGTCTGTACCGCATAAAGTTCTCGGTTTACGCTGGGACAAATCCTGTGATAGTTTTCGGTTTGACGTCTCACCACCAGATGATAAGTGCGCCAAACGCACTATGCTGTCGACAGTGGCTCGACTATGGGACATAATGGGTTTTGTGGCTCCCACAATTTTATACGCCAAGCTCTTGATCAAAGAGCTTTGGCTATCAAAGTGTGAGTGGGATGAAACACACCCTGACCATATTGTCGCCGCTTGGGGCCAGTTTTGTATTGAGCTTACCGCGCTCAATCAAACTACTATTCCGCGTCTTCTTGGGTTGGTAGATGGATGTACCATCAACTTAATAGGTTTCGCTGACGCCAGCGAGCGTGCTTACGGCGGAGTCGTATATCTGCAAGTCCGCATTGGTTCTAACTACTCGGTGCAGTTAGTTTGTGCCAAGTCTAAGGTCTTGCCTGTTAAAACCATTTCGGTTGCGAGACTGGAGTTGTGCGCAGCCCTTTTGCTGTCTCAGTTGCTCCGCAAGATTCAAGACACAGTTTTGCCCCACTACCCTATCAATAAAATATACGCCTTGTCTTACTCCAAAATAGTGCTCGCTTGGATCTATTCTTCTCCTCACCGCTGGCAGACTTTTGTCGCCAACCGCGTTAGTAAATTGATTGAACTTGTTCCTGCTACTTGTTTCAATCACGTCGCGGGTTATCGTACTCGTCTTCAGGAAGAACTTTCCATAGATCATATTGACTGGAAGTTTATTCCACCAGCATCACCACATTTTGGTGGATGTTGGGAAAGCATGGACAAAGTAATTAAAACGCATCTCTTCAAAGTTATAGGTCAACAGATCCTCTCTTACGAAGAGCTTTAACTGTCCTTGCACACGTCGAGGCACTGATCAACTCGCGTCCGCTCACGGCATTGAGTAGTGACCCTGCAGAACCATCGCGTTAAGCCCTGCACATTTTATAAACACAGTGCCATTATCGTCATTTCCGGCTCCGGAAGCAGACTCTTCAAGCTTGCTCCAGAGACATACTCTGCTGGATAAACTCGTGCAGTCGTTCTGGCGGCGCTGGGGTGCGGAATATCTACACCAGCTTCAGGCTAGATCCAAGTGGAATAGTCCTACATCCCCCATACAGGAGGGTATGTTGGTCGTCATAATACACGATAATGCTCCGCCGCTTTCATGGCCGTTAGCCATCGTAGAGAAACTGCATACTTCCAAGGACGTGAAAACCGCGAAGGGGAGCTACGTGCGCCCTGTTGTACGTCTCTGTCCGCTTCCAACTCAGTGAGATCTAGCCTGAAGTTGGATCTACCTCTTAGTTTAAGTATTTAGTTTGTAGTTTTCGCTATTATTGCGTTTGTAGTTTTCGCTAAAGTTAATTTAGATTAATTTTATTATCATATCGATGTCTTAGCCTATTGATGGGTTATGCGGTAGTACACCCAAAATAGCTAAGTTCAATTCTATTTCTTTTAAAGGCAACCCTTCAGGGCCGGGGTGATATGGTAGCGCCATCTACCTTTCCATCGAGAACTAATCACATCAACGTCAATCGTTCCACGCTTGCTTGTCTAATGCGAGCGATGCCTTTTGTTTCCGTCCATGTCTATCATTCCCTAGAAGGGGCACGCCGTTCACGGATTGGTCGCCGCGTTCATCGACGCGAGAGACAGTCTAGAATAATCCGCGTCGCGACGAACTGTACCGCACCGCTATTTCTGAAGGAACTGGACCTAGAACGGGCGGCAACCTCGAGATGGATAGTCCACCAGTCTTGCCTTAGGGATCATCACGACCTGCGCTACCCCTGAGACCATTCGCCACTCCCTGCACCGGACTCAGGTGCAGGGAGTAGAAGTCAGTGCAGCTCAGTGATGCTAAAGATGAGTTGACCTGCACGGGCTTCCGCCCAATGGATGACATTTCATTAGCTTATACTTACGTAAGCATGTCACAACAAAAGAAGTCACGCGTGTCGGAAGACAAAGAGATGACAATCTTAGAAGCAAAACGTAATATTTTATTTGAGCGCATTCAAAACATTTACGATCGTTTAAAGACCGCAGCCGTTTCTGATAGTAATAGGGAATCATTCCTTAGTTATTGTATGACAGTAGATAATATTCGAACAGATTTTCATAAGTTGTTAGACGATTATAACACAAGATTACTTTCTATCAATCCTGATGAACAACCGAATAATCAGGCGTACACCTCATTCGAAGATCTTTATTGTATTATTAAGCGTATACAATCGTAATTGGAGGGTAAATATTCTGCACAGCCCGTTGCAGCGGCCCGCAAACCGAGATTACCGCCAATCGAGATTATGTCGTTTGACGGAGATATACGAAATTCGCCGTTATTCTATGCGAGTTTTAAGTCTACAGTGCACGATAATGTTTCTCTGACAGATGCTGACAGGTTGTACTATTTAATAGGTAAACTGTCACCGAATTGCCCAGTCCGTATTTGCAGGTGTCACACCTAGTGCTGAGAATTCTCAGGTCATATTTCAGTCACTACTTGATAGATATCAAGACACGCGCGTCCTAGCGTCTACCTACTTTGATCAAGCTTTAAATCTTAAACTGTCCGGTGCCGCATCTGTCTCGAATTTCCAGCTGTTTATTGATAACTTCGTAACCGCGGTTAACTCTCTTAGGAACTTAAAATTAGAAGATCTTTCCGACTTTATGTTGCTTCAACTCGCTTTAAAAAAGTTTGACACTGAAACAATTCGTGCTTTCGAGATGACGGAACGCAATAATAAAATACCTACACTAGATAGTTTTATTTTGTTCATCAAAGATCAGTGTCGAATATTTCATAATACGCAGTCTGGTTCACCTGGCCCGTCTAACACTGGCAGCAGCAAACAAAGGTCGAATAAAGCGCGAAATAGTAACAATAAGTCGTTTCCTAATCCACAATCTTACGTAACATGCTCGGAATCTAATAAAATTAATTCACAGAAGTAACTGTGCAGTAATATAGTGCACGACCATTTCTATAAATGTCCCGCTTTTAATAATTTAAATCCGACCGCTCGTTTCAAATGTGTAAAAGAAAACAAAGCTTGCGTTAATTGTTTAAGTATAAAACATAAAACGGGTGATTGTTCTAGTAAGACGAAGTGTCGTTCATGTAATCAACGACATCACTCATTATTACATTTAGATAAAAGTTGTCCCTTGTCAAGCCAAGCCACTAACCTTGACACACTTACGTCGCAGGTGCAGGCTACGATAACTGCGCCTCCCACGATTCAGAATGAAATATCGTTGTGTGCGTCGCGCACGCGAGGACGGCACTCGCGCATCTATAATGATCCGCGCAGGGCCAAAACGAAGTGTACGGCGTCTAAGACGGTACTGTTAGCGACAGCGCAAGTTATCGTTTATGATGTTAATGGGTCACCGCACATGGTACGTTGTCTACTCGATAGCGCTTCTCAGACCAATTTAATAACATTGGAATGTTTCAAACGCCTCGGATTGTGGAATAACTTTAGAAATACTAGTTCATTGGTCAAAGGAATCGGCGGGTCAGAAAAACATTGCAAGGGTTCCGTAGATATTAAAATACATTCGCGTTTTGATAGGAATATTAATTTTAACATTTCTTCGCTTATCGTGGAGCGTATCACGGACGCATTGCCGAACGCTAAGGTAGACGTAGCATCTCTCACTCACCTCGAGTCATTGCCGCTGGCAGACGCGGAGTTTGCGAATCCGGCAGGCATTGATCTTTTGATCGGAGCTTCTATATTGCCGCACTTGCTAATAACTAAAATAGTACGTAGTGAGCGATATGATTTACCGCCCACTATTGAGACGGTATTTGGGTATATGATTATGGGTACCGTACCTACGTTACATACTTCTCATTGTATTACATCTTGTTGTTGTTCTGTTCTTCAAGAAATCAAGATGGGTGCTAAAACTGTGTGTAAGATAAAGCACTAATTAGCTATGCTATGCTATGCTATGCTATGCCATGCTATGCTACGCTATGCAACGCTATGCTATGCTACGCTATGCTATGCTATGCCATGCTATGCTATGCTACGCTATGCTACGCCATGCTATGCTATGCTATGCTATGCTATGCAATGCTATGCTATGCTACGCTATGCTACGCTACGCTATGCCATGCTATGCTATGCTATGCTATTCTATGCCATGCTATGCTACGCTATGCTACGCTATGCCATGCTATGCTACGCTATGCTACGCTATGCTATGCCATGTTACGCTATGCTATGCTATGCTATGCTTTGCTGTGCTACGCTATGCTATGCCATGCTATGCTATGCTACGCTATGCTACGCCATACTATGCTATGCCATGCTATGCTACGCTATGCTACGCTTTGCTACGCTTTGCTACGCTATGCTACGCTTTGCTACGCTTTGCTACGCTATGCTACGCTATGCTACGCTATGCTACGCTATGCTACGCTATGCTACGCTATGCTACGCTATGCTACGCTATGCTACGCTATGCTACGCTATGCTACGCTATGCTACGCTATGCTACGCTATGCTACGCTATGCTACGCTATGCTACGCTATGCTACGCTATGCTACGCTATGCTACGCTATGCTACGCTATGCTACGCTATGCTACGCTATGCTACGCTATGCTACGCTATGCTACGCTATGCTACGCTATGCTACGCTATGCTACGCTATGCTACGCTATGCTACGCTATGCTACGCTATGCTACGCTATGCTACGCTATGCTACGCTATGCTACGCTATGCTACGCTATGCTACGCTATGCTACGCTACGCTACGCTACGCTACGCTACGCTACGCTACGCTACGCTACGCTACGCTACGCTACGCTACGCTACGCTACGCTACGCTACGCTACGCTACGCTATGCTACGCTACGCTACGCTATGCTACGCTATGCTACGCTATGCTACGCTATGCTACGCTATGCTACGCTATGCAACGCTATGCTACGCTATGCTACGCTATGCTACGCTATGCTACGCTATGCTACGCTATGCTACGCTATGCTACGCCATGCTACGCTATGCTTCGCTATTCTACGCTACGCTACGCTACGCTACGCTACGCTACGCTACGCTACGCTATGCTACGCTACACTATGCTTCGCTATGCTACGCCATGCTACGCTATGCTACGCTATGCTACGCTATGCTACGCTATGCTACGCTATGCTACGCTATGCTTCGCTATGCTTCGCTATGGTACGCCATGCTACGCTATGCTACGCCATGCTACGCTATGCTACGCCATGCTACGCTATGCTAAGCTACGCTATGCTACGCTATGCTACGCTATGCTACGCTATGCTACGCTATGCTACGCTATGCTACGCTATGCTACGCTATGCTACGCTATGCTACGCTATGCTACGCTATGCTACGCTATGCTACGCTATGCTACGCTATGCTACGCTATGCTACGCTATGCTACGCTATGCTACGCTATGCCATGCTATGCTATGCTACGCTACGCTACGCTACACTACACTACACTATACTATACTACACTTCCGCTTTGTATATGGATGACATTGCCTGTAGTGTCATATCCGCTCCGCTAGCAATTTCGCTTTGTGAAGAGCTTATTCAGCTTTTCCAGCGAGGCCAGTTTGATCTTGTCAAATGGACAAGCAACTCTAAGGAGGTTCTCGCATAAAGCTTCTCCAGACATTGAGTTTGAGAAGTCTGTACCGCATAAAGTTCTCGGTTTACGCTGGGACAAATCCTGTGATAGTTTTCGGTTTGACGTCTCACCACCAGATGATAAGTGCGCCAAACGCACTATGCTGTCGACAGTGGCTCGACTATGGGACATAATGGGTTTTGTGGCTCCCACAATTTTGTACGCCAAGCTCTTGATCAAAGAGCTTTGGCTATCAAAGTGTGAGTGGGATGAAACACACCCTGACCATATTGTCGCCGCTTGGGGCCAGTTTTGTATTGAGCTTACCGCGCTCAATCAAACTACTATTCCGCGTCATCTTGGGTTGGTAGATGGATGTACCATCAACTTAATAGGTTTCGCTGACGCCAGCGAGCGTGCTTACGGCGGAGTCGTATATCTGCAAGTCCGCATTGGTTCTAACTACTCGGTGCAGTTAGTTTGTGCCAAGTCTAAGGTCTCGCCTGTTAAAACCATTTCGGTTGCGAGACTGGAGTTGTGCGCAGCCCTTTTGCTGTCTCAGTTGCTCCGCAAGATTCAAGACACAGTTTTGCCCCACTACCCTATCAATAAAATATACGCCTTGTCTTACTCCAAAATAGTGCTCGCTTGGATCTATTCTTCTCCTCACCGCTGGCAGACTTTTGTCGCCAACCGCGTTAGTAAATTGATTGAACTTGTTCCTGCTACTTGTTTCAATCACGTCGCGGGTTATCGTACTCGTCTTCAGGAAGAACTTTCCATAGATCATATTGACTGGAAGTTTATTCCACCAGCATCACCACATTTTGGTGGATGTTGGGAAAGCATGGACAAAGTAATTAAAACGCATCTCTTCAAAGTTATAGGTCAACAGATCCTCTCTTACGAAGAGCTTTAACTGTCCTTGCACAAGTCGAGGCACTGATCAACTCGCGTCCGCTCACGGCATTGAGTAGTGACCCTGCAGAACCATCCGCGTTAAGCCCTGCACATTTTATAAACACAGTGCCATTATCGTCATTTCCGGCTCCGGAAGCAGACTCTTCAAGCTTGCTCCAGAGACATACTCTGCTGGATAAACTCGTGCAGTCGTTCTGGCGGCGCTGGCGTGCGGTATATCTACACCAGCTTCAGGCTAGATCCAAGTGGAATAGTCCTACATCCCCCATACAGGAGGGTATGTTGGTCGTCATAATACACGATAATGCTCCGCCGCTTTCATGGCCGTTAGCCATCGTAGAGAAACTGCATACTTCCAAGGACGTGAAAACCGCGAAGGGGAGCTACGTGCGCCCTGTTGTACGTCTCTGTCCGCTTCCAACTCAGTGAGATCTAGCCTGAAGTTGGATCTACCTCTTAGTTTAAGTATTTAGTTTGTAGTTTTCGCTATTATTGCGTTTGTAGTTTTCGCTAAAGTTAATTTAGATTAATTTTATTATCATATCGATGTCTTAGCCTATTGATGGGTTATGCGGTAGTACACCCAACATAGCTAAGTTCAATTCTATTTCTTTTAAAGGCAACCCTTTAGGGCCGGGGGGATATGGTAGCGCCATCTACCTTTCCATCGAGAACTAATCACATCAACGTCAATCGTTCCACGCTTGCTTGACTAATGCGAGCGATGCCTTTTGTTTCCGTCCCTGTCTATCATTCCCTAGAAGGGGCACGCCGTTCACGGATTGGTCGCCGCGTTCATCGACGCGAGAGACAGTCTAGAATAATCCGCGTCGCGACGAACTGTACCGCACCGCTATAATTTTTACCGCTTATACAAAACTCAACAAAACCACCCGCGAGTGAAAGTGATTTGTGTAGTGGAGTGATTCAAACAGCTTCAGGATTCTCGAAGACACCAGGAGGCTGCCATTTGCAAGGAAAGAGGACTGACGTACGAGGTAGGTGTGCCCTCATCCTTCAGCATCCTTAGAGGCTCCTATCCTTAACACCTTTTCACTTCCTCACTTCCTAGTCACCGAAGAACCGCCATCCTACAGTCCACAATATTAATCTTTTCCCAAATCGACTAGGAACCTTCGGTTTCGGTGTAACGCCGAACCAGATATTGACTCCATATCACTCGAATCTTTCACTTTGTTTACCGCACTTCGCTTACAAAGGAAACCTATATTAGTTATGTTATATTTTGTACCCTTGTCTCAGTATATTACTGTTTTGTCTGCGATGGAGGGATCGCTGAATATTTAGGTACCAGTTTTTTTGCTACACGACGAAAGTTCTTTGGTTGTTTTAGT
Organism: Euclidia mi; assembly: GCA_944739405.2. Lineage (NCBI taxonomy): Eukaryota > Metazoa > Arthropoda > Insecta > Lepidoptera > Erebidae > Euclidia > Euclidia mi. The sequence goes on along the minus strand of OX123183.2, from coordinate 101,350,766 downwards.
GCGATGTTCTTCTCAGTCATTATTATGCATTATACAAATCATTAAAATGTAAAAATTATAGTCATTGCAGGTTTTCTAATCGTTCTACTAAAGTTTATGAATAAGAAAACATGACAAATGGAGGAAAGAGAGCGGAAAGAACGACAAGTGGGATCAGCAGGCACTTTAAGCCTACGGTGAATATATACCGCATTGTCGTTTGAAGTGGACTGTGCAGTACCAGATTCAATTCCGGGTGTTCTTAATCCACAGGATCACAGGGCAGCGGAGGAGTATTGTACTACTTAGGTGTGTAAGTGGTCATTCCACATGAAGAAAACTCGTGGCAAAAGTGAAATAATAAAATTGTGTGATCCTTTTTCAAATTTACAATATAATAATGGCATGTATTTAATGCGGCGACTAAGTAAAGCGAATACAAGTTTCAAAAATTTTTTTTTTTGGTGTCGTCTTGGAAAATCCTCATGGAGTCCCTCCGCCCTGGGGGAAGGACGAAGGGGACTGTCAGACTCTTACTGACTAAAAACCAACCCGTGTTCCTCACGTACCCGTGTGTCGGAGCGTCGGGTATCGCTGAAGCATTCCTCGCTACCCCCCGACGGATATTGGCCCGCCAGATGGTCAGGCGGGCCCCGAACAAAACCCCCTTGGCGGCGGATGAATGTGTTGGGCTCCGCCGCCAAAACACTCAGCGGCCGCAGAGGATAGGGAGGACGGCAACGCAACACCGCATCTCCTCTTCCTCTGCGGCCCCACCGCGACGCAACGATGGTGCGCCCCCATTTGGTCGCGGGAGATAGAGCGCGCGGCAACGCAACACCAACACGCCGCTCCTCCCGCGACCGCACCCGACTGCGAGGGACAGAAGAACTGTCCCTCGCACCCGCCCCTTTGGACGCATCCTGCGCAGGCCTCCGTCAAGCCCACGCGGAGCGTCCCCTCCTGGATCCCTCTTAGCTTCACCGCGGGTGACCAATCCACGGTTACTGAGCCCCCCCAACACGACAAGGTGGAGATCCCACGGGGGGAGGCAACTAATACCTTTTTTTTTTTTTTTTTTGTTTTACGAGGTGGAAAATCCCTTCGGATCTCCGACTCTTGGGGGAAATAAGAGCCGGAGTATGTGGCGTTTCCACTAAAAACCACCTCGACTTCCGCTATGTACCCGTGTGTCGGATGGTGGGGCATCACCAAAGCACTCGTCACCACCCTCCGACGGGTATTGGCCCGCCAGATGGTCAGGCGGGCCCCGAACAAAACCCCCTTGGCGGCGGATGAATGTGTTGGGCTCCGCCGCCAAAACGCCCAGCGGCCGCAGAGGATAGGGAGGACGGCAACGCAACACCGCATCTCCTCTTCCTCTGCGGCCCCACAGCGACGCATCGAATGGTGCGCCCCCATTTGGTCGCGGGAGATAGGGCGCGCGGCAACGCAACACCGACACGCCTCTCCTCCCGCGACCGCACCCGACTGCGAGGGACAGACAGAACTGTCCCCCGCACCCGCACCGTTGGACGCATCCTGCGCAGGCCCCTCCAAGCCCACGCGGAGCGTCCCCTCCTGGATCCCACTTAGCTTCACCGCGGGTGACAAATCCACGGTTACTGAGCCCCCCCACCACGACAAGGTGGAGATCCCACGGGGGGAAGGCAACTAATACCTAAGGAGTATCGTAATAAGTAAAATGTAGCATATAAATATGTCAGTAATAAGCTTCGTTTTAATTAAACTAGCAGCATTTTTTTTTGGGAATTGAATTAGTATCTAAGCGGAAACTTGATGATGAATAAAAAATAGAAAATGGACATTCATAAATAATACAAATTTCAATATTTGGCAAATGATTTTGTCTTAAATGAAGTGTTTCGTATAAGTAAATAAGACGCTTCAGTCTTTTAAGCCAAGTTGACGGAGCCCTGCTTCGCAGGGCTCCTATTTTTGGGTACAGGGTCACAAGAAAACCTAACATAACCTACCTACTAACATTATTAGTCGCCAAGTCATTATTTATAGCTCCTCGGCTATTATTTCATTTGACTTGTATAGTTTATTTGCTACCTAAACGCAACTGCTAGTTTTAAGTTTTTATAACACCCTTGGTTTTGAATCTCATTTAATATAATAGTCGCGAAAATATTTAATCGCTAGCAACTTATTTTATTAGTTGCAAACATTTAGTCATCTTTTAAGTTATTAGTCACTCGGAAAATAATAAGCTTATAATAATGATTAAGGTTGCTGTTGCTGTCTGCCAGCAAAGTAATTTAAAAAACATAGTTGTGTACATATTCTTGACAGCATAACCTTAACAAAAAAAAGGGGGATTTCATCTCTTTTACACCTACTTGAAATGACCGTGTACGCTATATTCTAGGTCATTGGCATCTAACCAAATGACGAGATGAATTTCGTGATGAGATTACCACGCAACATGTTAATTAGACCTACATTCGTACTTTTTTTCTATTGGATGAATCAATAATTACAGTCTCAGTATTTAAGATTAGCAGGTCCATAAATCAACATTGTTTTAAGCTACTATTACAATCAGCAGAATCTATTAGGAGACCTAATCGTAATACCTTTCATGCCAAAAATGATAATAATAGCAAAATAAAATGTTGCAATTTGTTCGTTCAGTATCCAGTAATACTGTGACAAGAAAAATTAAGATCATAAAACTTTCAAATCTAATAGTGGAGGAGACGTAGAACTTCGACCTTCACCGATCTGATAACCAGATGAGACGTTTTTTTTATGTAATATAATTTATAAACAAATATGCCTATAATAACTTGCCTATCAAAAAGTGCTCATGGCTATTTTAAATTAAAGTTAATTGTAATCAACCGCAAATATAACTTTGTCGTTCATACAAACACTATGGCAAACAAAGTTATTTTTGGTGATGAAAAGGCGATCGTGATATTTAGTTAAGTGAAGATAAAGGGTATGTTATGTGGATACCTGAACTACGGGACCCTTACGGGACTCTCACTTAATCTAATTGTTTGATCTTTATTGCTATATTGCTTCCGTGTTCGTTTATTAATTACTAGCATCAGCCTTAACACTTAACATACCCTTTATCTTCACCTATCCAAATATCACTATTACTTTTTCATTTACCAAAAATAACTTTGTTTTCCATAGTGTTTGTATAAACGACAAAGTTATATTTGCGGTTGATTACAATTAACTTAAAATTTAAAATAGCTATGAGCACTTTTTAATAGGCAAGTTATTATGGGCATATTTGTTTATAAATTATATTACATAAAAAATACGTCTCATCTGGTTATCAGATCGGTGAAGGTCGATGTTCCACGTCTCCTCTACTATAAAATAAACTGTGTGGAATAACCAAAGAAACTGCATCTATCCCTCTCCGAATTTGTCAATAGGAGAATTTATTCTTTTATACCCCGCCGGACACTCATTTGAGGTCAAGTTTGCTGCTTTTTTCCAAAGATCTTATTCGCTTCGTGTATTTTCCTTAGCCACCTCTTACAACACCTACGGATTGATAAGTCACCACACAGAGAAAGCTGTAACAGGTAGTTTAATTTTAATAATCTGGTAACATTAACGTATAAATAACAATCTAATTCTATTTCATTTTCAAGTCTTCCATCTCTTCCGCGCACTTAAGCTTCCTAATATACACTTATGTAGCAGAAAGTGGCTCGCGAGTTAAAGCCGGTAAGACGGGCAGAATTTTGCGAATAGCAGAGTCCCGCCCGGTTTCGACTCAGATACGTGGAATGTTTGCGACTCAGTTGCCATGACAATACTGCTACAAATGTATCGAAATGCACTTGCAAAATTTATTTAGGTTGAAACTCCTATTAATCAAGTTATTATGTACGTTCAAGGAACATTAAAGTTGATAAGCTGTGGCATCTTTGCTTTGGAAAATGGTTTCATAATTAGCATGTATTCGTTGATGTTTTCATGGCATCTAAACATCTGGGTGTATAGAATTTAGTGTATCTTGTTAGATGAGTGAATGTGTCAAAAGAAGGTGTGTACCTATGTTATGTATTGTGATAGAATTAAGCATATAGCTGATGAAATCACACAATACATAAAGAATGGTGCTTCTGCGCTCTACAAAGTTCAATGACACAGCTCGAACCCGGTAATACAGCAAAGTCCTCGTGATAAGTCGTCAGTATTACTGCAATCACAAACCACGAGAACATTGAAGCACTATTAATGTAAAGTATTTTCTTTAAATGTACCTATATCTATCCCTTCCTAAAATAACTCTACAAGGAAGCTTGAAATACAGTTTAAAACTAAGTTCTGGCGATCATCGTTGGATGAAATTGGCAAATAAATAGGATGTCACGCCTCCCGGGATGGAAATTGCAGACACAACCTCAATTCCAGCCATGATTTATAGATACGTAGCAGTGTAATACCAACTGACTCACGGAATAACTGATGGTACAAACTACATTTGTTGTTGTACAATATGCAAATGATGGCACTTTCTTTAGGATAGATGAAGGTTGTAGTTTAAAATAAATATTAAATTAATCTTATCCTTAAAGATTTAGCTTTAGGGTTATAATTATGCTGTAACTATGTAGCTATGTTCCACAGTAAAGACTCGTCGGCATCTGAATGTGAATCTATGTAAAGGACAAAGCTAGTGCTCATAAGTCGGCAAACTGCTCCTATTGAAAAAGTTCCGTTACAGACATGACCAAAGAAGCAATTTTCGGATTTTTTGGTTACTATTGTCTATTTGTCACAGTTTTCAATCTATGAACTACAAACATAGCATCAGTCATTCTGATTTACTTTGTAACATTATTTACATCAATAGCTAAAAATAGTACGATTTTATGGCAATTTCCGGCTTAAGTCTGCCGCAATATAAATTATTATTCCGTACAAAAATACTAGGCCGCATACGAAATAATTGCATGTCAATATTTTATACCAGACTGTTTACTTAAAAGGAATGGCTATAAAAGGTAACCTTATCCAGTTTTAGTATCTACACGCACGTTAGAAAGTGTGTTGATAAGTGATTGGGTTTCCAATAACCAATCAGTTAATGGTTTGGTTAATTTATTCGCACGTGGACAAGGCTTATATAATAGATTGCTCTTGTTGTGACTAGCTATCGTTTTCAAGGGTTTGAAAGCGTTGAAGCGCCACGGTATTTTATAAAGCGTATCGAGTTCATAATTTTTGAAAATGAATGTAAGGTGTAAAAGGGGGATGATAGTCCTTTTTATTTAGAGTGTGGAATAGGTGACGTTTTTCACATATACATGGTGCCGGGGTAGATCCTTGCTAACCGACAAAAATATATTTGCTTGATATAATAATACACTGTTTAGTGGCACAGGTCTAACGACAGCAGCCAACGGCACATGCAGATTACACCCAACGGTGTCCAGATGGCCACGAATTCTTCGATGCCTGCAGTCGAGACAAGGGCGATAAAAACTTGTAGGCAGCTGGAGAAGATATATGTCAAAAATAATTAGTAAAACGACGGAATAAAAATTGTTTCTTTTTTCAGATGGAATCTTGTCGCTCCTAAAGTTTTATTCAGCCGTTGTTTAAGAGCCCTTAAGGCTTTGTATTGTAATTACGTGTATAAGTAGGTACCCCATCATAGTTGAGTGCTGATTAGTTCGAAATCCTGAGATAACGCAGCCTTTTCAAGAAGTTACTGAGTCTCCGTTTACTACGAGGCTAAAAGCTCGTCAAACCAAATAAAATGATAAAACATAACCATACAACGAGAGCTGTAAACAGAGCTTAATACTTGTGCTACGATTACAGGCCGTAATTGCGTTCTAAATAGATTCTTCCAAGTGCTTGATTAATTGCTGTCTAAATGATGGCGCTACCTGAAAATCTTATAAAATATGACTTAAGACTCGAGAGCTATGAATCATGCACGGTCTTATCGAGGTACTTGCTTGTAATGCTTACTGCGACGGAATAGGTAAATCATTACCTACTTGCGAAGGGGAAATTTCGATGGAGTTTAGTGTTGGGAAACGGTGAAGCGAAAGTCATTTGTTTTGGAAGAGGTGTACGTTGAGTTTTAGATTAGGTACTAATGAAGATGAAAACGAAAATCTTTTTCATGTTCAACAGGGTTATATCAAAAAATTTAGCTAATAAGCTTTATTTTTTTATATAGCCCTGTTTTAGTTGCTTATTAGCATTCCGTTGAACAAGATTTGGAATAAGTATAAAGATGAGATTGACCAGGCTTTTTTTTTATTTGGTAGTGCTACCTACCTGCGGTGCGAAGGCAATCCGTATGTTTTTTCTGTAAGCGAGGATAAGGATACTATTCAAATCACTTTATAATCCGTGATAAGGTTTACTAACAAAATATTCAATAGTGAAGTAGCTTGCGTCAATACAAAACTTTGGACGATATGTGAATCATAAACCGAAATGCGGCGGTGGGAATGTAAATGAGAAGCGGCGATAGCCTAGTGGTCTACGTAACGGACTGCCGATATAATGGTCTCGGGTTCATTCCCCAGGTAGCCCAGGCACACACCTTTGACTTTTCGAAGTTATGTGTGTATTAAAAATGTTATTTATCGCTCGCTTAATAATGTGCCCGGTAGATGGCAATAGGCTCGCCCCCTATTACATTGGGATGTAATCATAACTGGCAAAATGTAGGTGTGTAATACACCTCTGCCTACCCCTCTGGGGATAAAAGGCGTAAAGTTATGTCATGTTATGTGTTATGTGGATGCAGCTATCGAACGGATTCATTTATTTAAATCAAACTACGGTTTATGGATTCTTTCGCTATATATTGGTTTTAGTTAAATTACACTTAAATCGAATGATCTCGAACTACATTTTTTAATCCTTAATAGACCACGGTTCCTGTAAAGAAACTGGAACGACGACTAGTTTGATTTCAATGTGTTGCATTCGCATAAACCCAAGAAGATACTTAGATTTATATATAGTATAAATAGTGTGATTTTTGGGATAGATTTAGCTATATAATTCATGCAGGCGGAGCCGCGGAATATTAATTTTAAGAATTAAAAATAAGAAGTTTTTCTATTGTTCTCATTGTTAACGGTTCGGGGATTTGTTGAAACTATAATAAGCTTGAGTTCTCGGTATGACATTGCGAAGTAACGGACCATGCGAATTAAAACAAAAATAATGTAACTTAGTACCTACTACGTATTGCGTTATAATATCTCGCAGGCGCTTAACGCAGTGGGTGGAGCCAGCCTAGCCCGAGCTGCGCTTATATGGTCAATTATTACCTTATATTGGCTTATATGGTCATGGACCGAGCCACAGGCAGTCTGTGACTCATTGGTCTATGCCTATATAAGATGGGTGCGCGATCTAAATCGGTCACTTTCCCTAGACGTCGCCACGCTGCCAGAACACTACTTTGTACCGTCTTCTACTTGCATAAATGCAGGGGCCCAATTCTCCTAAGTAAATACAGTTTTGATATAATGTCAGTGTCATACTTACGTCACAAAAATCGTATTCTTCTACAATTGAATGAAATCGTAAAGAGATCGTAAATTGAAACAAGTGTCAACGACGAACTGTTTATTTCAAATTACACGATAATGACATTAGGTTATGAGAATACCGCTTTTGAGTCCATTCAAAATTTATTATCAATGTTACATAAAAATTCGAGAATTGGGCTACTGTTGTGTATTATATATGCTGTTTCCAGTTCTCCCTACGGGCCACAGTTCTCCCTACGGGCCGACGTTCTACCTACGGGCTACAATCTACGAGCTGCTGGCGCCGTGCTGCTACCAGCCGCCGCCCACGCATCAGCTCCTGTCTGCGAGCTTTCTACAGCCAGGCCACGGACGCCTGACTGCACCGGCCTACGCCTGAGCCTTACCACTCGGCCCACATCGGCTGCATCGCCTGAGCCTCCGCTTAGCCTGCACCTCGACCACCGAGCTGCCTGCCCAGCGTGCACTTCGGCTAGCTCACCGGCGACCCTACGAGCAGCTACCCTGCGAGCGTCGGAGTGCAGCAGGAGTCTACATTTCAGCCTTCAGGCCAGTGCTTAACTAGTTCGGTCATACTGTATGTAAGCGGTAATGAGACGAAATAAAAAAACCTGTTCAGTCTAGATGCAGTGTTTCTATCCCCGACAATCTACCTGAGACCCACTGTCTCAATAACATGATCAGATAACCGCCGCTGCACGCATGCCGAGCGCACGCTCGAGGAATGCGCATATCCAATGTGACGGAGGCCAAAAAAAGAAGTCAAATATTTCATCATAATAATATCAGTCAATTTTTTTTATTGTGGTCTTGAGTATTTAAGAGCAACAGATATAGTATAAAATTACTTAACTCCCAAGACCGTGAATAAATCTTGCCAAAGTAAAAATCTTTTCAAGGAAGACTAGACTAATTGCCTAGTTTTCGTCCAATTCTGTTTACTACATGTCTGTAGTCTATTCGTTAATTCGTTCCAAAACGTCCAAGTAACCTGACTTACAACCAGCGGTGACCGGTATATGAAAATGATGGGCATGTTTACTTCCCGCACCGATCGATCATGGGAAATAGGTTACTGCAGTGTTTGGAGCCAGCTATCCTTTCTACTAAGTAGTGCTATTATATACAGTTGGGTGGTTTGCATACCGAGGGACTGGGAACCGTTATATTCAATTGGAAGGGAATGTTGTTCGGCGATATCCGATTTAGTTTTGTAAGGCTGCAATTTCAAGTGTTGAATAGTATATTGTGATAGATTAACCTATATTCTATTAGGATTTTTTTTGCAGTTGCCTACTCGCAACTCAAACACCAGGATTAATTTTGTGTTGCGAGCCATTTAAGAAACATACAACCAACGGAGACAATGTTCACCAAGACTCGAAACGAAAATTAGTGGATCACACAAAGTGTTGATTACTTTTCGGAGTTATGTGCGTATTATTTGTTAATTATCGCTTGCTAAACGGTGAAGAAAAACATCGTGAGGAAACCTGCATGTCTAAGAGTTCTCCATAATGTTCTCGAAAGACATGTAAAGTCTGCCGACCCGCACTTGGCCAGCGTGGTGGACTATAGCTTTACCCTTCTCATAATGGGAAGAGGCCTGGGCCCAGCAGTGAGACAGTTTTAAATGGCCATTTATAAATGGCTGATGATGATGAATATTTTAAACCCCGTTATTTACCCCATTGTAAATGGCTTTAATATACAGTTTGTTATAAATTCAAATAGGAAACCGATTACTGCCCACATTTTGGATTAGATTACTACAAACAATGAAAGTAAATAAAACTGTTCGACGACTCTGAGGCATGCTAAACAAAAACCGAATCTCATTGTCAAGCACACGTTTTTCTTTTCTGTTTCAGACTAAACTTTGTTGGTCGTATATCTACATGCGTAGCGAAGTTCATAAAAATACAAGAAGGAAAGATTATATTAACGTAGCATTTAATTATGCAAAACTAATTTAATTTTCGATGGCCCGATTTGAACAAAATTTATGGGACAACATGTTGCGATATCCTCTGAAAGTAGCTGGTTTGACGGTACTGACAGTTGCTTTAATGTTTATCAAATCTTATTTCATAATTTTATATTGGTTTCAGCAAGAATGGACCTGCTCGATCCGCGAAGTAGAAGATCCTAACAGAATATAAGCATATGCTTACTACTGGAAGTGTCAATGCCGTGGTGTTTTATAGAGTGTGTGAGAATATCGGAGACCAAAACACCTTCCATCTGTCTTCGTCTATATTTCTTGCTTCTCTGCAAACAATGGGCTAACTCACCCCATCTTTGTACACCAGTTTAGATTTCAAGACCAAGTCCACTATGATTATAAACCCGAGGTTTTTGTTTTCGATCTGATCGCCCACAGTGTCGGCTGCCATGGAAAGCAAAAATCATGAAGGTAATTTAGCTTTACGAAATAGACCAAAAGATAACAACTTTTCAAATTCTCGAGAACACATCGAAAAATTCAATTTAATTTTATACATACATACATAGACTCACGCCTGCCTCCCCGAAGGGGTAGGCAGAGGCATATTAAACGCCCACTTTTTGCCAGTGTTTTGATCCCACATAATAGGTGGCGAGCCAATTGCCGCTTATCGGGATATTTTGTTTGCCAGAGCCTCGTCCGTTGATCGGCAGGTGCAGCACTTACAGGTGAGGTTAATTTTATACTTAACGATATTTTCCTTAATTTATCACCTGCTTACAAAGCCCTTCCAAAGTAAGGTGGAGGCGGTTTTATTGCTTTCATTCATCAGTTTAAGGTGTTTTAAGGCTTTAAGTCGTTGTTTATGGATGAGAAGTGTTCGCCCGTGAAATAAAGCCGCTTACTTTATTCCTCTCAATTTGCTTGACAAGCATTTTCACGTGGACGGTACGGTCTGAGGCTCTTAATGGGGCTTGTAACACCTGGTTGTTTACATAGCTTGTAGCAATTACCATAGATATTTTGCGGTATGTTTTAATTTAAAAAGCAGCTGATTAGGTTTTGATGGAACTGTCGGATTGGTTGCTCTCAGCTCACAGTCTGAGTCGATTTTCAATAGAGTCAGTTGTAGGGGATATTGGACGTATGCATAAGCTAATAAATTTAATAAACAAGAGTTGTAACTGAAATAAACGAAAACTCTTGTAAAAAAGAACTTACCTAGTTCAAAAAAGTAGGATATTACTCATAAGCAAGGTATTTAAGAGAAGAACATAAACGCTTGACATGCATAATTACAATTTAATTAGATTAATAATGTATGTTTATGGATACGGTGGTGATAAGGATGTGGTCGACAAAGGTCCGTGCCCAATAGTTGGACAGTATAAAGTACTGAAATAATATCAGAATGATGTGCATGATAACACTCTCTACCTATATTAATATCAGTATGTTAGGTGACATCAATTTAGAAGTAAGTACTACAGTCTGTACGCATACCTATAAGGCTTTGTACCATTGCCAGCGAAAAGCGAGACGGATAGAAAAACTAAATAGGTGACGATGAACGTCAAGCTTATTTCACAGTACTTCCCCGGAAGAACCAGCCCTTTCATGCTGAAACTCTGAAAGAAGTTATTAAACTTTGATAGACTTCTAACAAAAGAAAAGTTACGTAACATGTTTATGATTTTCAAAGTGTCTAGACAAAATAGCCACCAACAGAAAACCCGATTGGGTTAGATTACTTTCGGTATGATATAATCATATGTAAATCAATACTACAAACTTCACAAAAGTAACTTTCGTGGCTGTTCCCTATACATATAGGCTAAATACCCTAGAGGCTGTGTGTGAGTGAAATTGCCATAAATTTTGTTACTCTAAAAATAGGGTAGGTCTGGCGGTCCTGGGTTTTTACTCTATAATACTTTAATTACTGCTACTTACTCTGGTGGTCACGGCTTAGTATGAGAGCTAGGTAAAGTTTATTTACTTCGATTAAGTACCTACAACAAGTATTGTTGTTACATTTAGGTGATGTAGTGGATGTTATACCGCTTTTTGATCACAGTGAGACAAGTGCCTTACGAGGGGACATTTTATTATGAATGTAACGTTCAGCAGAGTTCTGGCCGATGTCCAAACAGGAAGCTATTGTTACTAACGCCGACGGCTTCAAGCGACATCCCACCATTGCTGTAATAATGCCCACCTGTTAACAGCCTTTATAAAATCATTAAGAAGTTTTTAAAAGCATTTTATGCGTAGACCATCTATTCTGGCAATAAGCAATAAAATGGAAATCGATTTGAGGTCACATTAAATATGTTTTTCGGCGACTCAACAAAATGTTGCTACAAATATTGAGAGATTTTTTCAGATCCATTTAAAAATTTACTTAACAATTTTGTCAACGTAGCAAAACAGAAACCAGAAACCAGAAACTATGCGTGTTTTATAATTAAACTGACAAGGTAGTCAAGTATCTTTTGACTGATCATCCTTTATCACATTGTCTATTGAATATCACCGTCGGCCTATCGTTACTCCAGTTGCATCCAATCTTCGATCAACAATACTAGCATCCAATAGACAGTATATTAGTTTTTCGTTGTCTGAGATATAATATTATACTCTATAGTAAAGTGTTTCTCAGTTGTATATTGTCTATACTGTATTCCAATATACATAGTGCAAAAATCGCGAGAGTTGATGACAATTTTGAATCCACATTATAAAAATGGGAGCGTACACGTGAATCTATTTGAAGAAATAACGCAGAATTACATTTCCTCATTTCAACAAAACATGACAATTTAAACTGATGTTCAAATCGCAGCTTTGATTACCTTTATAATTTAGCAGGGGTTTTAAACCCCAATTTTTAACTTAAAAAGCTTCTAATTGATAACCACACTTGAGTTTAGAATCACTTATCATTCAATACCTACACACATTCAATTTCATTGTAATTTTGTTGAATCATCTGCCATCTAAAAAAGAGTATTGGTCGGATTTATCAAATATTGATAAAGATATCTCGGTAGCTTTGGTACCTATTTTTCGGTCTGTTGAATACCCGATTGATTTTCCCCGTACGGCGTGTAACGAGATGGATTACAAAAGAACGAGTTGATGGCTATTAGGTTTCGATTTGGCGTTAGATGAATTCGGATTGGACAAAAGGCGCGGTATACAATATTAAATGTTGTGAGGGAAAATTGAGTCAAAAATATGAAAGCTAATAAAAATGTCTACAAATATTCGTCAATATTTTTAGGCTTTAATTATAGCCGTAACACACGCTCGAACTTGTCCGGCGGACAAAACCCGTTGGTCCGGCGGACCAAATCGGTTCTCGCTACAGACGACCGGATCGGACAGTTGCTTCACGTAAGCCATATCCGATCCGACGATCTGCAAACTAGCGAACCGAGGCGGACTCAATTAATAATAATTATGTTCGCCGGACTACTCTACAGACGGGCAGATTTGGTCTGGAGGCGGAGCAAATCCGTGGTCTGTTCGGACCAAGTTCGAGCGTGTGTTACGGCCATTAGCTCCCCCCCGTGGGATCTCCACCTTGTCGTGCTCGTGGGGGAGCTCAGTATCCGTGGATTGGTCACCCGCGGTGAAGCTAAGAGGGATCCAGGAGGGGACGCTCTGCGTGGGCTTGGAGGGGCCTGCGCAGGATGCGTCCAACGGTGCAGGTGCAGGGGACAGTTCTGTCTGTCCCTCGCAGTTGGGTGCGGTCGCAGGAGGAGAGGCGTGTCGGTGTTGCGTTGCCGCGCGCCCTATCTCCCGCGACCAAATTGGGGCGCACCATTCGATGCATCACGGTGGGGCCGCAGAGGAAGAGGAGATGCGGTGTTGCGTTGCCGTCCTCCCTATCCTCTGCGGCCGCTGGGTGTTTTGGCGGCGGAGCCCAACACCTTAATCCGCCGCAAAAGGGGTTTTGTTCGGGGCCCGCCTAACCATCTGGCAGGCCAATGCCCGTCGAAGGGTGGCGACGAATGCTTCGGCGATGCCCTACCCTCCGACACATTGTACCCATGAGAAAGTCGAGGTGGTTTTTCCACATACTCCGGCTCTCATTTCCCCCAAGAGTCGGAGATCCGAAGGAATTTTCCACCTCGTAAACCAAAAAAAAAGGCTTTAATTACCTTCTTTATCTTTTTGTAGAGTCGATGGTATAAAGCAAATATATTTTAATTAATACCATTTACAGAGCTATGTATACAACTTGAACTATTTGTACCTACGACTATTATATTAAATTTCATTGATACTAATCTCAATCACACATGCATACATACGAACACATTTATATAAAATTACTTGTCCTCATACATGTATAATTGCACAACCCAAGCTATTGAAGTTAGAAACATATTATTTGATCAAAGGATTGCTTTCATAACCTAAATACAAAAGGAAGATTTTTTACATTTATATTCCTTTTTTGGGGGTTTGAAAACTGGCTCACTTTAACAACTATATAATCTTTGCATAAAATAAACCAGGATCATTGCGCATACTAAAATATTCCAGCTCTGTTTGTTAGATGTTAGCAGTTAGAGTGCTTGCGCTATCCGCCGTGTTGACTCAGATATTGACTCCATACCACTCGAATCTTTCACTTTGTTTATCGCACTTCGCTTACAAAGGAATCCTACATTAGTTATGTTATATTTTGTACCCTTGTCTCCGTATATTACTGTTTTGCCTGCGATGGAGGGATCGCTGAATATTTATGTACCACTTTTTTTGGTTACGCGACGAAAGTTCTTTGGGTGTTTTAGTGCAATATTCTTCTCAGTCGGTTTAATATTACAGATACAAATCATTTAAATGTAAAAAATATAGTCATTGCAAAGTTTATGAATAAGAAAACATGACAAATGGAGGAAGGAGAGCAGAAACGACGACAAGTGGGATCAGTAGGAACTTTAAGCCTACCGTGAATTTCTACCGCATTGTCGTTTGAAGTGGACTGTGCAGTACCGGATTCGATTCCGGGTGTTCTTAATCCATAGGATCACAGGGCAGTGGAGGGGTAGAGTACTACTTAAGTGTGTAAGTGAGCATCCCACATGAAGAAAACTCGTGACGAAATCGAAATAATGAAAATTGGGCATTCTTTTTTAAAGGACTATGGGCAAAAATGTATGGGCGCCGTCCCCATATACCAACACACATGGAACTGATGCCAATGTGTACCTGAAGTACCCACTATTTGATTAAAATCCTTATTTTTACTTAAATCCATGGGATATATCCATAAAAAAACAATTAATTATTATTAATTGACCTATATTTTCATTTTACACTTGCAAGTTATTATAACATTATGGTTATATTACTGTACAAAACATGATTAAGTAACGATACAAAATAAAAATAATGTATTTTTAATCATAATTATACTTACATTTAAACGATTATGAACGAATAATACGAAAATAAAAAAATTAAGTTGAAGATGTGGGAAAAAGGCTGCTAACCTCAAATGGAACTGGGCGGGCCATGTCAGCCGTATACATGAGAATCGTTGGGCGAAAATCTCGACACTGTGGGTGCCAAAAAATGGTCGTCGTCGCCGGGGTTGCCCCCAAAACGGTGGCGAGATGACCTAGACGCCTACCACAAGTTGGCTTGAGATTGCAGGCGACAAAAGAGCGTGGAAAGATCTGGAGGAAGCCTTTGCCCAGCAGTGGGACAGTACAGACTAAAGAAAAATTAGAACATAACGAATATAAATGAATGTATCATTTAAATCCATTGTCTTCTAATATTCATTCTTACAATGCTGATAGTAGGCAAATAACAATAGTAATAGAGTGTTAATATTACTGGTCTGTTTTTATATACTATATTGACGACCGGTTGGCGCCGCGGGAGTATAAGCGACTGCTACGCCGAAGGTCGAGGGTACGATTTCCGCTCAAGTCAAACATTTGTTTGCATGGATGTTTGTCTAGGTCTGGGTGTTTCTATATATAATATGTATGTATTTGCAAAAAAAAAAGAAGTATATAATTATGTATGTTTATCCATTATCTAGTACCCATATTACAAGCTTCTGCTTAGTTTGGGACTAGATGGTGTTGTGTGAATGTGGTAGAATGTACCATAACTTCCTATAATAGATAAATGAGTAGGTATTTTACAATTAATCGTCAATAATGCGTCGACAAAATATTTGTTTAAACGTTAATTACTATGACAACCCCATGCATTTGGGCAACGTCGCCATAGTAAAAAAATATCATCTTGGCAAGATGTGTCGATTGAGCTACATTTCATTTCTGTTGATGGGTGGGGACGATTCCGCCCATGGTCCTTTACAATATAAGAATGATTAAGGCTGCTGTTGCTGTCTGCCAGCAATCTATCTTATAAAACATAGTTGTGTACATGTTCCTAACAGCATAATATTAACAAAAAAAAATGTGTATTGCATCTCTTTTACACCTACGTGAACAGACAGTGTACGCTATATTCTAGGACTCTAGGTCATTGGCATCTAACCTAATGATTGTTGCCACAATTATTCTGTTTCGTGACGAGATTACCACGCAATATGTTAATTAGACCCACATTCATACTTTTTTCTGTTGTATGAATAAATAATTACATACATACATACATACATATCGTCACGCCTTTTATCCCCGAAGGGGTAGGCAGAGGTGTATTTCTACACCCACTTTTCGCCAGATATACTTTAGTCCCACGTAATAAGGGGCGAGCCTATTGCCGTACCGGGCACATTTCCAGACTCCGTGCTGCTACTGAGAATTTCGTGACAGAAAAACCCAATAACACTGCCCGACCCAGGAATCGAACCCGGGACCTCCCGATCCCACGCGCACATTTATGCCGCGAGACCAACGAGGCAGTCGTATAGGGTTTGATGTCGAGTTTTCCGTCTCTACGCAAAGATGGTATTTGCATCGTGTTATCCCTTAGTCGCCTCTTACGACACCCACGGGAAGATAGGGGTTGGTGACACTTGTATTCTATGCCGTCAACCACACGGATAAAGTAATAATTACAGTCTCATTAATTAAGATTAGCACCTAACACGCTTGGTAAGCCCATAAATCAACATTGTTTTAAGCTACTATTACATCTATGCAATCAGCAGAATCTATAAAGAGACCTAAGCGCAATACCTGTCATACCGAACATGATAATGGCAAATTAAATGTTGCAATTTTTCAAGCAAAAGGCTCTTGGCCTAATTTTTGATCATAGTTTTACTTTATACCCTATTGTAGCAAATAATTTCACGATGAAAAACGATTTGTACTTCGCCATTCGTTCAGTATTTAGTGAACCAGTGACAAGAAAAATTAAGATCACAACCTTTCAATTCTAAAATAAACTGTGTATAACCTGCGTGGAATAATCGAAGAAACTGCATTATCCCTCTCCTTATTTGTCAATACGAGAATATATCCTTTTATTCGCTTCGTGTTGTCTTTAGTCACCTCTTACAACACCAAAGGATGGATAAGTCACACGGAGAAAGCCGTAACAGGTAGTTTAATTTCAGTAATCCGGTAACATTAGCGTCAACATAACAATCTAATTCTATTCCATTTCTTAGTCCTCTATCTCTTTCGTGCACGTAAGCTTCCTAATACACACTTATGTAGTGGAAAATGGCTCGCGAGTTAAAGCCGGTAAGACGGACAGAATTTTGCGAATAGCTGAGTCCAGCCTGGTTTCGACCCAGATACGTGGAATGTTTGCGACTCAGTTGCCATGACAATACTGCTACAAATGTATCGAAATATAGGTCGAAACTCCTATTAATCAAGTAATTATGTACGTTCAAGGAACATTAAAGTTGATAGGCTGTGGCATCTTTGCTTTGGAAAATGGTTTCTTAATTAGCATGTATTCGTTCGTATCTTCATGGCGTCGAAACATCTGGATGGGTAGAATTTAGTGTATCTGGTTAGATGAGTGAATGTGTAACAAGAAGGATTGTACCTATGTTTTGTATTGTGATAGAATGAAGCCTATAGCTGATGAAATCACACATTACATACAGAATATATTATGGCGCTTCTGCGCTCAACAAAGTTCAATGACACAGCTCGATCCCCGGTAATAAAGCAAAGTCCTCGTGATAAGTCTTCAGTATTACTGCAATCACAAACCACGTGAACTTTGAGGCACTATTAAGGTAAAGTATTTTCTTGAACTGTACTTATATCCATCCCTTCTTAAAATAACTCCACAAGGAAACTTCAAATACAATTTAAATCTACGTTCTGGCGATCATCTTAATATATAAAATCCTTGCGTTACTGACTGACTGACAGACACGCTAGAGCCGAAACTATTGGACGCAGGAAGCTGAAATTTGGCATGTATGTTCCTTGGGGACGGTAGGGGTGCACTAAGAAGGCATTTCTCGAAATTCCCACGGGATCGGCCAAAACGGATAAATTAAAAAAAATGCAGGCATAGCTGCGGGCGTCCTCTAGTCGTTGGATAAAATTGGCAAATAAATAGGATGTCGCGCCTCTCGGGATTGAAATTGCAGACACAACCTCAATTCCAGCCATGATTTATAGATACGTAGCTGTGTAATACCAACTGACTCACAGAATAACTGACGATACAAACTAAATTTGTTGTTTTACAGTATGTTTATGATGGCAATTTGTTGTGGGTAGGTGGATGCTTAACTTTAAAATAAATATTAAATTAATCTTATCCTTAAAGATTTACCTTTAGGATTATAATGTTTTTATAGACTCACGCCTGTAATCCCAAAGGGGTAGGCAGAGGTGTAATATTACACCCATATTTCGCCATGAATTGTTAGGTCCCACGTAATAGGGGTCGAGCCTATTGCCGTACCGGGCACATTACCAGACTCCGTGCTGCTACTGAGAATTTCCTAACGGAAAAACCCAATAACACTGCCCGAACCGAGAATCGAACCCGAGAGCTTCCAGTCCCACGCGCACATTTATGCCGCGAGACCAACGAGGCAGCCTCACCGATAGCTGAAAATAGTACGTTTTTATGACAATTTCCAAATCAAGTCTACCGCTATATAAATTATTATTCCGTACAAAAATACTAGCCGCATACGAAATAATTGCTTGTCAATATTTTATACCAGACTGTTTACTGAAAAGAAAGGCTATAAAAGGTAACATTTTCCAGTTTTAGTATCTACACGCACGTTAGAAAGTGTGTGGATAAGTGATTGGGTTTCCAATAACCAATCAGTTAATGGTTTAGTTAATTTATTCGCACGTGAACGAGGCTTATGTAATAGATTGCTCTTGTTGTGACTAGCTATCGTTTTCAAGGGTTTGAAAGCGTTGGAGCGCCACGCCATTTTATAAAACGTATCGAGTTCTTAATTTTTTTTATGATTGTAACGTGTAAAACGGTGCTGATAGTCCTTTTTATTCAGAGTGTGACGTTTATCACATATACACAATAGGTGACGTTTATCACATGATACCGGGGTAGATCCTAGATCCTTGCTAACATACAAAACAAATATTTGCTAGATATAATTATTATAACATCAAGCAAATATTCTTATTTAAAAAAAATACCTGTGCTAATTATATCAAGTATATATACTTTTTGTCGGTGTGCCACTAAACAGTGTATTCACTGTTTACTGGCACAGGTCTAACGGCAGCAGCCAACGGCACATTCAGATTACACCCAACGGTGGCCAGATGGCCACGAATTCTTCGATGCCGCTGGAGAAGATATTATATGTCAAAAATAATTAGTAAAACGCTGGAATAAAAATTGTTTTTTTTTTCAGCTGGAATCTTATTGCTATTTAATTGCCGCTCCTATAGTTTTATTCAGCCGCTGTTTAAGAGCCCTTTAAGCTTCTTATTGTAACTACGTGTATAAGTAGGTACCCCATCATAGTTGAGTGCTGATTAGTTCGAAATCCTGAGATAACACAGCCTTTTCAAGAAGTTACTGAGTCTCCGTTTACTACCAGGCCAAAAGCTCGTCAAACCAAATAAAATGATAAAACATACCCATACAACGAGAGCTGTAAACAGAGCTTAATACTTGTGCTACGATTACAGACCGTGATTGCGTTCTTAATAGATTCTTCCAAGTGCTTGATTAATTGGTGTCTAAATGTGGCGCTACCTGCAAATCTTATAAATTATGACTTAAGACCCGAGAGTTATGAATCATGCACGATCTTATCGAGGTACTTGCTTGTAATGCTTACTGTGACGGAATACCTATTCCGTTAATAATCAATCATTACTTGCGAAGGGGAAATTTCGATGGAGTTTAGTGTTGGGAAACGCTAAGGTGAACATCATTTGCCGTGTTTTGGAAGAGATGTACATTAAGCCTTAAATTAGGTAGTAATGAAAATGAAAATGATGAAAATAATTTTACGTACCCTTGTTTTAGTTGCTACCTGTATTGGTATTCCGTTGAACTAAATTTGGAATAAGTATCAAGGTGAGCTTGACAGGTTTTTTTTATTTGGTATCTAATGCTACCTGCAGTAAGAAAGCCATTTGATTTTTCATTAAGTGAGGAAGAGGATACCACAATTCATTTTATAATCATTTATAAATATTCAAACAATTTATAATCCGTGATTAGATTTTCAACTTAATGATTTATTAGAATAGATAGATTGCCAAATCAAAACTTTGAGCAATATGTGAATCAACCCATCAAAGTTCGGTAAGCACTTAAATTATGTTATTGTAGGAGTGGTCAACGGGGTACGAATTGAACTCGTGACCTTTTGATAGCTTTTCTTTTTAGCTATTTACTTAAACAGGTTACAAAGTAGATCAGAATGACTGATGCTATGTTTGTAGTTCATAGATTGAAAACTGTGGCAAACGGAAAAAAGTAACAAAAATTATAAAAATATTGCTTCTTTCGCCATTTCTGTAATAGAGCATTTTTCAATAGGAGAAAGTTGCCGACTTATGAGCCTTATATAGATCCACATGCAGACGCCTACTCGTATAATTATAGGACATAGTTATAAACGAAATAGAGTTACAACACATGATCCTGTACGTAAATGTAGGGGCAGAGATAGCCTAGTGGTGATACCAACGGACTGCCATGCAGAGGGTATCAAGTTCTACTGACTTTTCGAAGTTTTGTGCATATTGAATTGTAATAAAACCATCTTTCACGTGTGTATTAAATATATTGTGTATTAAATATATGTAAATTGTATGTATTTATTAGTATTATATGTATTATTTATATTATATTATTTTTATTATAATATATATACGTATATATGCATAGATATGTATGCTAATGGATTTTTACAAAATAATTAAATATTTAATCTTTATAGTTTAGATACCTGCCACAATAATTTCTGCACCACCCGAAGGTTGACTGGCAGAAAATGCTATTTAGCATTAAGTCCGCCTTTTGCATTGTAATTGCAGGAAGTGTTAATAAATAAAATTGTTAATTATTGTTTGCACCGTGCCTCGGAGTGCCTCTGTTGCTATCTCCACTAGGCTATAGCTACCTACGCTAGGCTATTGAAACAATATTGGTGAAATTTCATGCGGAAGAAAAAGAAAAAAAAAACATGAAGACGTAAATATAGTTTTATTTATGTCCAACTAGGTATCGGGCTGCCACACAAGCGAAACGTAAGCTGCGGCTTGTTCAGCTGCAAAAAAGAACATTTTTATAAAACTAATATTAAAGACGAATATTTATCTACAACTATCTTGCTCATATGTGTAGACCCTTACATTTGCCCTGATAGTTTATTGTGTGCAAAGTTTTAGTTTACTAATAAGCACTGGAGCAGAAACATGTCCCTAGATCCCACAATGATAGTCAAAATGTTTATTTAAGGGACCTCAATGTCAATCTTTACTGTGCAAATAAAAGTTTGGTAGTTTAATTTGTTAGGGGGAATTGTCCGTAATTTGTTTCTGTTATGTAGATTTAACTGTACCAATTAGTTTAAAAAATAAGCACTTAGCTTTTATAGGGTTTGTTTAATACTTTGAGCTGTTGAAATTTGTATTTCTCCAAGGACTTACTTGTACGTATTTCTTTAAGGAGGTACTTTCTTTGCACATAGACATCTTGTGTCACTGGATTCTGTAAAACATTCAGCCAACTGACATAAAGCACACCCTCTATCCCCGAAGGGATGGGCAGATACGCCAAATTGTGGGACACACAAAGTGATGTCTTGACTGGGCATCGAACCCACTGAACTCGGCGCAGGGTTGAACGGCTGAGGAAGCTGCTCACTAAAAAAGTTCTAGGATATTACAAATATGATTGACCAAACCTAGTAGGGGATTACGTATTTGAGCCGTTTGGGGTCGAAACGTTGGGGCCATGGGGTCCAAGTGCAAGATCTCTTTTTAAAGATCTCGCAAAGAGACTGGTCGACGCCTCGTGTGACCAGAAGGCTGGGTTATACTTGGCCCAAAAATTTAGCTTGCCATACAACGTGGCAACGTTGCCAGCGTTCTGGGCACGCTCCCAGTCGACGGCGATGTGGAGGACTTTTATGACGCCCTCTAAATAATTTTCTTTTTTCGTTTTATTTGTTTTGTATATACATATTTCTTAGGATAATATTTTAACATTTATGTTAAATTAAGATAAGATAAGATAAAAATTCTTTATTGTACACCAGAAAAACAGAAATACAAATAAAATTATCAAATAAAGAACTTAAAACTAGTGGTACAAGGGCGGTCTTATCGCAAAATGCGATTTCTTCCAGACAACCAGGTAAAATAAATGGTTATATGGAATAATGTTTATAATTATATGGAAAACAGTCGTTAATATATATATATATAAACGACTGTTTTCGGACTTGGTTGATCACGCAGTATTGCCGTTATTTAACTGGATCCGTAACGGCCATATATCTCAGACCGACGTCAACTATTTGGCTCCGAATTATATGCCATGCGTGCGTCCTTATTTGAATCCAGACGTGGCAATTATAAATATGTAGTTCCAGGGACAAGTTACTTCAGTACTTGCTCCGTGTAATAATAATAATATATGATATAACCATTTTATACATTCTTACCAGCACTATAATGATCCTATTTCTACTTGATAATTTAAATACTATTAGAGTCCGATGTTTTCCGTTTCTTGTTGGCTCCATTTATACTGTATAATAATTATGCCAAATCATCACCGTCCTCCGATCGTTATGCCAGTTGCATCTAGGCCTTCGCCTTAGAGCTGGTTGCGGAGGTCACTCCGCAACCCGAAGGGATAGCCATATTTTATGGTTTAGAACAGAGTCAGGATGTTCGCGGGTACTAATTCCTCGTAACGACTGTCAAGGATCTTTTTGATGACAACTGGGACCGACGGCTTAACGTGCTCCCCGAGGCGCGGAGGGTGTGACTTTTGTGGCCGGTCACCCATCTATAAACCAGACGGTGACGAACCCGCTTAACCTTGCGAATCGATAGCTTCGAGCGGTCGCCACTTTGCCACGGGCCGCTCACTTTATATGCCACATGTGCGTACTTATTTGAATCCAAAACTTTATAATATAGACCTGCTGGTCAATATTATGTGGCTCCAGGATTATGTTAGTTGAGTATTTTTGTTTGAATATTAATTTAGCTTACTATTTAACGCATAATTGTGTAACATTATCTGTATATTTATTTGGCTCATTTAAGACATACCTACATATACCCGTCAATCAATACTTAATGGTTTCACATTACAATTATTTAAATTTCAGTTTTCCATTCATAAGATGATCCATTGAATTTATATTCATTATATCCATACATTGTCAAATCCGAAAGCATACTATATAGATCCGCTTTAAATATCATGAACTGATACTAATAATTGTATGCACACAAGCTTATGGATATTATGTGGCTACATTTTAATTTTTAATTTTTTTATATTTTATTTTATTTAATTTTTGATTTAAATTTTTAATTTTAACTTTAATTTTAATTGAATTTTATTTAAATACATTTGAAACTGCATGTTTTCATATTATTATTATACTAAATTGTCTTTTTCATGTGTCACAAACCTGTTATTATTGTTTAAACACACACAATTGCATTGTTAAAGGAAGAGCTGTATCTCCTAACACAAGCAAATTATTGCTTAAAAGGGAGTAGAATACGAATTAATGTAAAACGTGTATTTGATGAAATAAACATTTTATTATTATTATTAAGTATTACATTACTATACACGCCGCGCCATATCTGCGTGCTTATATGAATTTGGGTCGTTTGGCTGGTATGATGAAATATCATCAATTCATCATCATATCAGCCAAACGACGTCCTCTGCTAGACATAGGCCTTCCCCAAGGTTCTCCACACATACCGGTCTTGAGCCGCCCGCATCCAACCGCTTCCCGCGTTCTTAACGAGATCGTCGATCCACCTTGCGGGAGGCTTTCCTCTGCGGCGTCATCCGGTATGTGGCCACCACTTCAGAACCTTTCTGCCTCCACGGCCTCAACTTCGAGATATGTACCCTGACCACTGCCACTTCAGCTTGACTATCCGGAGAGCTATGTCTTTGGTTCTCCTGCGGATCTCCAAGAATAGCTCTCTCCATCGCCCTTTGAGTGACCTTCGGATAAGGCCCATAGATATTTAATATCATTAGATAATAATAATAATAATATTCTACCACATTTACACAACACCATCTGGTCCCAAACTAAGCAGAGCAGAGTACTATGGATACTAGATAATGGATAAACATACATATATACTTTTTTTTTGTAAATTCATATATATTATACATAGAAACACCCAGACCAAGACAAACATCCATGTTCATGCACACAAATGTTTGACTCGGCGGGAATAGAACCCGCGACCTTCGACGTAGCAGTCGCTTACACTCCCGCTACGCCAACCGGCATTCGCATCATAAATCTTTATCTATTTTCCATACATAAGTTGATCCAGAGGATTTATATTTATTATAACCATGCATTGTTAGATCCACGAGTGAAATTATAGCAGCCATGGAGGTTATTTGTGGGCATTATTTTGTTAATTTACGTATTATTTAACTCTGATTTTATTATACATCGTACGTACTTATTTGAATCCAGTAAACTTATATAAAAACAAATCAATGTGATGTGGCTCCACTTTATACTTTACATGCCATATCTGTATACTTATTTAAATCCAGTCATAATACCACCAGCTAACCAACCGATCAATACTATGAAGCTCCAGGATTAAGTTCATCAATTGCATGAGTATTAGTAGTATGGTAAACTATTTTCTATTTAAAACTATTATTACAATTGTAATCTAAATTATATGCCACATTCTGTTTACTTAATTGGCTCCAGTAAAAGGTCATACAATACATTTGCTCATGAGGACTACGCAGCTCTAGAACGAAATATATGACGTATTCTTTTTTCATACTACAAGGGTGGCAAATGTGCCTGCCTGATGGTAAGCGGCTAACCGTTGCCCATAGAAGCCAGTGATGCCAACCCGGCATCACTTGCGCGTTGCCGACCTTAGGAAAAAGAGGAGACGGCAAAGTTTTCATGGCTCTCTCCCCTCCAATCTCCCTCCCCTTCTCATTCTCTCTTCCTTTCCCTATAGAAAAGGAAAAGAGCGTGAAAAGGCGGATTAGGGCCTCCGGTACTCTTATTCACCTAACGAAACGCAACAGCATTTACAATACTGTCACTTTACGTCGATGGTCTGTGTGATTATCTCAAACCAACCATTTGTGCCATAACAACTATTGCTACCAAAACTAAAATTTCTACCAAACCTACAATTTCCACCAAAACTACTATTCATACAAAAACAACCATATTATCTTCCAAAACTACAATTCCTTTCAAAGTAACCATTTTCTACCACAGATTCTGCCAAGTTTTCTACCAAAGCTACAAGTTCTGCCAGTCACCATTTTCTACCAAATACTTAATTCCTATTACTTTTAAATGATGATATTTGTAGTCTATCTATATTATTCAATAGAATTTATGACGTGTAAAGTTTACTAATGTTGACCTTTAATTTAAAATGTGTCATACAGTGTAATGAACAGTAAGACTTATGTAATAGCACTATAGTACCTACTTAAGATTATATTTAATGTAAAAGGAACATTTATACGCCGGTGACGGCAAAATACTATGAACTTAAAAACAGTAAACAACTTTTTAAACAGTATTCCAACAAATAAGCTATTATTTTCTATTCTGTAAATGTTTCACTTTAGGGCGCCGAATACAGCTACTGAGTTGAGCTGTTGCTGTCACTGTCGGATTGTATACATAAGAAAGAGAAGCGCGACGACGACGGGACGTTCAGAACTTTAAAAAAACATGAAATAAATTAATTACAGAAAATGTATTGATTGGATTAAAAAAATAAAACAGTATTTCTTTAGTATATTGCTTGTTGAATAATTTGTCAAAACATCTGAATGATTGTATGTATTTTAATATGGTTTTTATTCGTTAAAATATTTTTTTCGAGGTATCTTTGTGATTTTTTTCTATCGATTAAAGTTAGTTGTATTATGTTTCCAACACAGTACTTAACTAGATTATATCCTGAAGAATATCATATATTTTTCTGATTGTGATAAGTGCATTGAATCATATACTTTAAAGCATTATAAAACTCGCGTTTAGCTCTTGTAGTCCCCTTAATAAAAAAACCGGTCAAGTGCGAGTCGGACTCGCGCACCGAGGGTTCCGTACAAACCTGTAGGTATATAAGTAAAAGTTTACAGTCATAGTTATGGTATTTTTATTGCAAAATGAAATCCATAACATTACAGTATGGAAAGCTGGAGGAGCATAAATTAAAGAAAAAGGTGTCTTTGTCGTTTGTAATCAGTCATCCTTTATTTTATATTAACATTATCGCTAATTTTATTATATAACTTAAATACCTATACTGCCTTGCAGCACCCTTGCAAAAGTCTGCTGATGAATGATGGTAAGATTTTTTATCAAAGTTATTGATTTACAAAGTTTTAGTGACTATTAGAAATCTAATTAAGTAAATAATCATCAGCCTTTAACAGTCCACTGCTGGACTAGGCCTCTCCTTTAAAAGGAGGAATTGGCCTACTATACCACGCTGGCCAAACGGGTTGGTATAGGGTTTGTATCAAGTTTTCCTTCTCTTACAGTGCTGTTCTCTGCATAATATGGTCCCTCTGTCGGCTCTTACGACACCCATGGGATGATATGGGGTGGTGACCATCATATGGGGTGGTGACCATCTAATTAAGTAATCTAACTAATTAAGTATTTTTAATATTATAGTATTTATTTGCGATGAAAATTATTATATAACTTAAATACCTATACTGCCTTGCAGCACCCTTGCAAAAGTCTGCTGATGAATGATGGTAAGATTTTTTATCAAAGTTATTGATTTACAAAGTTTTAGTGACTATTAGAAATCTAATTAAGTAAATAATCATCAGCCTTTAACAGTCCACTGCTGGACTAGGCCTCTCCTTTAAAAGGAGGAATTGGCCTACTATACCACGCTGGCCAAACGGGTTGGTATAGGGTTTGTATCAAGTTTTCCTTCTCTTACAGTGCTGTTCTCTGCATAATATGGTCCCTCTGTCGGCTCTTACGACACCCATGGGATGATATGGGGTGGTGACCATCATATGGGGTGGTGACCATCTAATTAAGTAATCTAACTAATTAAGTATTTTTAATATTATAGTATTTATTTGCGATGAAAATCAAACTGGGGTGACTATCTACACATAAAATAAAACAATAATCAATATTCTTAAATAAATAACAAAAATAAGTAAGGGGCGATAGCCCAGTGGTGTAGGTAACGGACTGCCGAGACTATGATCTCGGGTTCGATCCCCAGATACCCCAGGCATAAATCGCTGACTTTTCGGTGTTACATATGTGTGTATTTAAAATGTTAATTATCGCTCGCTTAGTAATGTGCTCGGTAGATGGCAATAAGCTCGCCCTCTATTACATTGGGACCGAAACATAACTTGCGAAGTGTGGGTGTGTAATACACCTCTGTCTACCCCTTCAGGGATAAAAGGGCGTGAAGTTATATTACATTATGTAAATTTAAAAAAAACATATAAAGGAAATTAAAATTTTAAAGTATGGAATTAAGTATCAAATTTGAACCAGATCTGTTAATGGAGACTGAAAAAGGTATTAAAGTACAACATTGAACATTGAAGTTCGAAAAAACGTTATCTATAAATGTACTACTTCGTGTTGTGCTAGTGTTTATTAACGGAAACGTGTTTATAGATGAAAAATATGTGAAAATTCCATTTTGGGGATTCATTCTAAAATCAATATTGAAGTCTCCCACGACAATCAGACGAGAACATGAATTATGCCTATTGAGGTTGCTGCCGTATATTGTTGTATTTATACATTTTATTGCAACATTAATTGGACATTGTGGTGACCTATTTACAGTTATCACTCTGATATTAAACATTTTGAAATGCAAGCATTCACAATGGCCGTTTGCAGCGTCTGGGTTATTTGAAATCTCAATCAGCCTATCGCAGTCCACTGCTGGACATAGGCCTCTCCCAACACGCACCACAGTACACGGTTCTCAGCCTTCCGCATCCTTTATCTGGGCTATAAGACGTTACGTTCAAGATTTTGAGTTCACGGGAAGTACCCTGTAGGTTTTGATTCCCTTGCGAGTAGGCGCGAGTTTGAAAATATGCTTATATTGCTCTTTCTTTTGATTGCGTTGACATAGAAGCTTGATTTTGTTGCAGCCTAACGGTGTTAAATACCTGAGTATTTGATATTAATTTCAATTTAATACCTTCACGCGTTCAAGAGAAAGGGATAGTAACTTTAAATTTATTAAAAATATTTTTTTATATGCTGTAACTAAAAATTTACAGATTTCGCAATTTTTTCTTTATATGTGATATAAGACGTTACCTCGTACCGAATTTCAAGATTTTGAGTACACGGGAAGTACCCTGTAGGTTTTGATTCCAATGCGAGTTTGAAAATATGCTGTAATATGCAGCTTAAACGGCTGTATCTTTTGATTGCGTTGGATTAGAAGTTTGATTTTTTTACAGCTCTATGGAACCGTAGATTCAAGTATTTAGTATAAATTTCAGTTTGATACCTCCTACGCATTTCTGAGAAAAAGGATATTGACAGACGCACGGACAACAAAGTGATCCTATAAGGGTTCCGTTTTTTTCCTTTCGAGGTACGGAACCCTAAAAAGATGTCCGAAGGAACTCCATCGTGGGTATTGTGTTTCGAAAGAAATTTCAGAATCATTTTCATAATAGATGCCTAGACTTGACAGAATATTAGCTTTTTCACAGAGCGAATGGCGTCTAACCTCTACAACCCAAAGGTGTAGGCATATTTTATGGTTTAGACCAGATATTTGAGGGCACTGATTGCCCAAACAACTGTCAAAGATGATAATCGAAACCGATGGCTTTACGTGCTTTTCGAGGCACGAAGAGATGTGATCTTTTGTGGCTGGTCACCCTATGTCCAGCAGTGGACGTCGTTTGGTTGACATGATGATGTTATATTGATTGGAATCACATATTAAGCCTAAGTGATGTCAATGAAATGGTGGATACTGTTCAGGCTTAAGGCCTGATTGTATACTACGACTAAATAGTTGCGTCAGATTGCTATTTAATATGATCAGCCGTTTTAACTTATTTACTAGTACATATAAACTTGTTTGTCATTCTTTTTCCGCTACCGCCGCGACACGTACTAATAATTGTTAGCTTTTATATATTTTTATTATAACTTTTTTAAAGAGTCTACGAGTTTTATTTGGCTCCATTGTGTCAATCAAAGACATAAATTGGTGGCCCATGAGGGGAATCAAGCAAAATATTCGGCAAAATCCAGATAAATAGATCTACGTAGGCGCGTCGACGTGTAGCCTAAACATCAAATTTTACCAAGTCGAGGACATCGGCTTTGAAGAGGAATACCAATTGTTATAAGTTCGGGCAGTGAAGCAGCTAAAGCATCGCACCGGGCGTCGGATTCGATGAGATAAGTGTCCTAAATATCCTTCGTTTTTTTTCCTCATCACCCTTACCTATATACCCAGCCATTTTCTATACTCGAACTCCGTGTTATTTTTTATGGTCTATAATTATAATTGAATGCACAAGTATTCTTGTGCATTCAATTGATAACCAATAACAAATATAAGTGTTTATAAATATATTTATTAGACGAGATATTTGAATATCGTAACAAAATTATTAGAAAACGGATAGATAAGTAAGTGAAAAAAATCTACCCACATCAGAAAATAATAACGATAAAAATTTTCTTTGTTTAATTTAAGTTTAATTTTATTAGTATTACGTTGAAATTATTAAATTAACTTGGTTTAACTATTATATTCAACAACAAAGCAAACAGTTAATACCGAGTTTGGTGGCCCATACAACAAAATAAATAACATCCTCATAGCATTATTTGCTTTGCTCTAATTTGTGTTCGCCGAACATTCCAGCTGGTTCGGGTCTGCGCCGTGTGAACTTAAGGCGTGGCACAGTGCAGCGCTGCTGCTGATCAGCTGTTCGCTAGCGGTTCCTGCTGCACCGAATACCAACAAAGCGAGGAGCGTGAGACCTTCTATAAAATTATTACTTATCCTTCTGACCTCTGGTTTGCATTGCGATTTATTTTGATTTTTATTTCATTTGTAACGTAATACTACACGTATTGCGTTATAATATCTCGCAGGCGCTTAACGCCAGCTTAGCCAGACATCGTTCGCAATATTACCAAATATGGTCATATTCACTAGCCAAAGGCAGTTGTGAGTCATAGGCTACATCTATATAAGATGGGTGCGCGTTGTAGAATGGTCACTTTCCCTAGACATCGGAACGCTGCCGCTACACCTCGCGATAATTCTACATTCTACTTCCTATCTCCTGTCCCGCTGGGGGTAAGCATATTCTAGTTGTCTGTGTGCCTATATGTTCTGTCTGTAGTATCTGTGTCTCCTAAGCATAACAGCCGATCTAGGGACCGCCTGTTCCTGACCGGTTGTTGTGTATTCTCTATGCTGTTTCCAGTTCACCCTACGAGCTCACTGCACCTGACGTTCTTCCTACGGGCTGACGTTCTTCCTACGGGCTACAAGCCACGAGCTGCTGGCGCCGTGCCGCTACTAGCCAGCTGCCACCCAAGCCTCCGTTCCTGCCTACGAGCTCCTACAGCCAGGCCACGGACGCCTGAGCCTGACCGCTCGACCCACATCGGCTGCACCGCCTGAGACCCGCTCAGCCTGAACATCGACCACAGAGCTGCCTGCGCAGCGCACCTTGGCCAGCTCATCGGCGACCCTTCGAGCAGCTACCCTGCGAGCGTCGGAGAGCAGCAGGAGTCTACACTCCAGCCAGCTCAGGCCAGTGCTTACCTAGTTCGGTCATACTGTATGTAAGCGGTAGTGAGACATAATAAAGAACCTGTTCAGCCTAGCAGTGTTTCTCTCGAACCCCGACATCCTACCTGAGACCCTCCGTCTCAGTGGCGCCCAACTCTATTTGTCTCACTTCCAATTACTGCAGTTGTTCTTGTTTAGGAGGTCAGTCCTTGTAAACGAGGAGGTGCAGACATCAGCGAACTGGTACGTAATATCTAACTTGTGTGTATCTGTGTATTGCTGTCTATCTTTAATTTCTATTCTTGTATACCTATTATGTGTTATCTTACTATTGTCTAATTCAAATTTCAACTACCGATTCCCTACGTAACTGTTCGCAATTTGAAATAACCGTTTTTTATTTTTGCAAGTCACTATCTATTGTCTACATTTTTACACCGAATCGTCGTAGTTTCTTTGTAAAGCAGAACTATTGCACACGGAGGGCTGTAATATACTTACGTTCTTTTCTATCATACTTATTTTATATCATCATGAGCACTAACCCTATCAAGTACTTTCTACTTAATAAGAATGAATTGGCCTACGAGGTCGCTATTCGCGGAGAGGAGCCGGCTACCTCTGTTTTAGGTTTACGGAAGCAGCTACCTAAACTACTCGAGCTGATTCCGAATGACGAAATCCTAGAGTCAGGCCTAGACATAGCAGACGACTTCAAGGGAGCTAGCCTGTCAGTTACCGATTTAGATTCGCGAATCTCTTCCCTTAAGGAATTATACGACCACAACTTGGCGAAGCGAACTACGGCTTTGCACAACCAGGTCTACCACAGATTGGGCAGATTAGACAAATCCGAACCTAAATACGGCAAGAAAATATCCGACCTGACTGAACGCTTTCGGATGCTGTCGGCAGAGCTATCTAAGATAGAACACTCGAATGTTCCGTCGGCGGAAGTCGGAGTCACGATGACTTGCACGGATTCAACCCCTGCACAGGCAGCGTCGACTCCGGTAACTGTCCACTGTGAGCATTTGAGGGTTGGCGAACTATCGAAACTCAAATTCGACGGAACAGGCTGCGTTCGCGAATTTCTACAACGCGTGACGGAATTTAGGACGGTTAGAAATCTACCTGCCAATAGATTATTCGATTACGCGTCCGAAATTTTTACTGGTAATGCGTTACACTGGTTTCGCGGTGTTAAAAATTCCATTTCTACATGGGACGAACTAGCTAGTAAACTCACAGCTGATTTTACACCGTACGACTATGATTATAAACTTTTAGCCGAGATTCGTAATCGTACTCAAGGGCAAACTGAAGGTATAATCATCTATTTATCAATTATGTTCCAACTTTTTGCGCGATTGTCACCGAACACGGTACTAACCGAACATGAAAAACTAAATATATTGCTTCACAATATTAGACCGTGTTATTCTACAGTACTAGCTTCATGTACTACGGCTATAGACACTATAGACTCTCTAAAAACACTATGTCTAAACTATGAGAGGTTCCAGTGTTTAAGTACACAATTTCACGAACCTAGTTACCTTACGTCTAACACAGTAGCACCTGATTTAGCTTACATAAATAAAAAGGACACGCACGGTCACTATAATAATTCACAGTACTATAAACCGTCTAAACTAAAAAACTACGCTTCTGTCGCATCTATAAATGTCGAACCGAACGATACACCTGTGCCTAACCCACAACACTATAATGTCAACATGATATCTAAATCAGCTGTTCCTACAAAAATAACTAATAAGAGGTCTGTTTTTTGTCCGCGATGTCGTTCAACTGATCACTCGCTAGGGACGTGCAAGCGTGAACGTTATCCGATATGTTTTAAGTGTGGCCTTAGGGATGTCACGTTCGTAAATTGTCCTAACTGTAAAAATAAATCTTTTTCAAAAAACTAATTTACTCGGATCGTAGTTCGTCAAATAAGATGACAAACCCTACCGTTTGTACATCTTCTAAACCTAAATATTTTGACATAGAAGACTGGAAAAATTGGCTGAACACTCTAAAAGTGTATTTTTCCAGTTATTCTGTGGCTGCGATCCGTGGTCAAAAACCTAATACTGATTTTCGACCCTACGTTAATGTAACCATTAAGAATCTACCCCTTACTGGGTTACTTGACTCAGGTTCTGCCGTGACTATATTGGGCAATAATTCTCATATAAAAATTATTTCTCAAACTAATCTCCCTTTGAATAAGTGCGACAACCCTACTATATTTTTTCGATCGGCGGGTGGTCATCGTTTGACACCGATCGGCTATATCAACCTACCCACCACTTTTGAAAATAAAACTTATAACTTAAAAGCGTACGTAATTCCAGAAGTCACTAGTTCGTTAATTTTAGGTATTGACTTCTGGAAAAGATTTAAATTGTTACCAAATTATATTTACTCTGTCTCTTTAGCTAATAATGACCCTTGTAGTAATTCCTTACCTAATAAACCTAATGCTGCCTTACAATCCTACAATGAGCTTAATGACTACCAAAAACGTTTAGCGGATAAGATGATTAAGCAATTCGAATGTATATCTTCCGAGAAGAAAGGCCTTGGACGTACCCATTTAGTCGAGCATCGTATTGATACAGGTGACTCACCGCCAATACGTCAGCGATACTATCGTCTGCCGCCAGAAAAATTGCGTGTTATTATTGAGGAACTAGACGAGATGCTTAAACTCGGAGTCGTAGAACCGTGTGAAAGCCCATGGTCTTCGCCTATCCTATTAACGCCTAAGAAAGATGGTAAACTAAGGTTTTGTTTAGACAGCCGAAAACTAAACTCGGTTACACGTAAGGATGCGTACAAACTACCGTATGTTTCCGAAATCCTAGATAACCTAAAAAATGCTAGATTTCTAAGTAGTATTGATCTATCTAAATCTTTTTGGCAGACGCCTATTCGGAGTAGCGATCGGGACAAGACCGCGTTCTACGTACCTACCCGCGGAACATTCCGATTTGTTACTATGCCGTTCGGCTTAACTAATGCGCCGGCTACGCAACAAAGATTGGTCGATCAATTATTTACAAATAGTCCAGAGTTCGAAAACGCGGTGTTCGTATTCTTAGACGATATTTGTATTATAGGAAAAGATTTTGATCATCACATTCAGCTGTTATCTAAAGTATACGCGAAACTAAAATCAGCTAACTTAACTATTAATTTAGAAAAGTCACATTTCTTTAGAAACGAATTAAAATACTTGGGTTACGTAGTCAATTCTAAAGGACTTCACGTAGATCCTAGTAAGGTGGAAGCAATAATGAACTATCCTGTACCTACAAATAAAAAGGAGGTAAAACGGTTTTTGGGTACCGCGTCTTGGTACCGTAGATTTATACCTAATTTTAGTTCAATTGCAGGGCCTCTAAATAAACTTACTTCTACCAGTAAAAAGGCTGCTCCTTTTGTGTGGTCGGAGGAAGCTAACAACTCATTTATTAAACTCAAACACCTGTTATCTACCGCGCCTATTCTATCTTGTCCGGACTATAACAAACCGTTCGAAGTGCACACGGATGCTAGCGACTATGGCGTAGGGGCTTTACTCACACAAACTACTGACGGTGTGGAGTATCCTATAGCTTATATGAGCAAATCCTTGTCTACACAGGAACGTAATTATAGTATTACGGAACGGGAGGCGCTAGCTGTTTTAGTCGCGGTAGAACATTGGCGATGTTACTTAGATAACGGTTTGAAATTCACTGTCTACACAGATCACTCAGCCTTAAAATGGTTTTTAAATTTAAGTAACCCTACGGGTCGCTTAGCGAGATGGGGGGTGCGCCTGTCTTCTTTTAATTTTGATGTGAAACATCGCCGCGGCGCGGATAACGTCATACCCGACGCACTATCGCGGGCAAGTGCCGTGTCGGCTATTGATACTAACACTGATAATGATACTACCGTAACCCCGGATCAGTGGTATAGTACTATCTACAATGGCTGTAAAAACTCACCTACATCTTTTCCTAACTATTCCATCAAAAATGATAAGTTATATCGATATATGGTATCGAAATGTGCACTGCGGAAAGAATTCGAATGGAAAGAGGTTCTACCTACCTCGGATAGATCTACAGCTATTAAAGAAAACCATTCGGAACTCGCTGCGGGTCACTTAGGTATTTTTAAAACGTATAAACGTTTAGCACAGCGTTATTATTGGCCCGGTATGCACGCCGACGTTGTTAAATTTATATCTTCATGTGATACTTGTGTCGCACATAAACACCAAAACCACGCTACTTTAGGTGTTATGGGACGACCAAAGGTGTGCTCTCGTCCCTTCCAAACAATTAGTATCGACCTTGTTGGACCCCTTCCCTCAACTAGAAAACAAAATAGCTATATTTTTGTTGTTACTTGTTGCTTCAGTAAATATTGTCTTCTCTTTCCCATCAAGCGGGCTACCGCCGAGATTATAACTAACATTCTCGAGGAAAAAGTTTTCTTAATACATGGCATACCTTCAACCGTTATTCTAGACAATGGTAAACAATTTGTAAGTGCAACTCTAAAGTCTATGATTAGAAAATATAAAATACCTAACTTGCACTTTACACCGAAATACACTCCGCACGTAAATTCTGTTGAGAGATACAACAAAACCATCGTGACTACTATATCTTCGTTTATCGAAAACGACCATAGAATATGGGATACTTTAATTCCCAAAATTCAATTCGCGCTAAATACTGCGGTTAATGAGGTAACTGGTTATACTCCGAGTTTTTTAGTGTACGGCAGAGAACTAGTAACTTGCGGTTCACACTATATTGATGCCGAGTCAGATGATGTTATTTATATACCTAGGGATTCTTATGCTGAAAATATAGGCTGTCTATCAAGTATTTTCGATAAGGTCCAGTCTCTTTTAATCCAAGCTCACGCTAGAAACTCACACACATACAACTTACGTCGTAAACCGGCTGAGTTTAACATAGGTGATACCGTATGGAAAAGAACCTACTATCTAAGCGATAAGGACAAATCATTTAGCAAAAAACTTGCTCCCAAGTTTACCAAGTGTACTATTATTGCTAAAAAGTCACCACTAGTATACGAATTAGCGGATTCGTCGGGTAAATCTATTGGCAGTTGGCACATTAAAGATTTAAAACTAATTAACTACACTGATTCCTAACCTAACTAGATTCTTTCATTGTACCTACCTGCAGTTTGAGTTTCATAGTCACTATCTACTTAGCACTGTCTACAGAAGTTCGGAGGACTTAGTTAGACGGATTTTTCTCGTCTAGACACGAAAAATCCTGCTGTACAGAGCGGGGTATTGTAACGTAATACTACACGTATTGCGTTATAATATCTCGCAGGCGCTTAACGCCAGCTTAGCCAGACATCGTTCGCAATATTACCAAATATGGTCATATTCACTAGCCAAAGGCAGTTGTGAGTCATAGGCTACATCTATATAAGATGGGTGCGCGTTGTAGAATGGTCACTTTCCCTAGACATCGGAACGCTGCCGCTACACCTCGCGATTATTCTACATTCTACTTCCTATCTACTGTCCCGCTGGGGGTAAGCATATTCTAGTTGTCTGTGTGCCTATATGTTCTGTCTGTAGTATCTGTGTCTCCTAAGCATAACAGCCGATCTAGGGACCGCCTGTTCCTGACCGGTTGTTGTGTATTCTCTATGCTGTTTCCAGTTCACCCTACGAGCTCACTGCACCTGACGTTCTTCCTACGGGCTGACGTTCTTCCTACGGGCTACAAGCCACGAGCTGCTGGCGCCGTGCCGCTACTAGCCAGCTGCCACCCAAGCCTCCGTTCCTGCCTACGAGCTCCTACAGCCAGGCCACGGACGCCTGAGCCTGACCGCTCGACCCACATCGGCTGCACCGCCTGAGACCCGCTCAGCCTGAACATCGACCACAGAGCTGCCTGCGCAGCGCACCTTGGCCAGCTCATCGGCGACCCTTCGAGCAGCTACCCTGCGAGCGTCGGAGAGCAGCAGGAGTCTACACTCCAGCCAGCTCAGGCCAGTGCTTACCTAGTTCGGTCATACTGTATGTAAGCGGTAGTGAGACATAATAAAGAACCTGTTCAGCCTAGCAGTGTTTCTCTCGAACCCCGACATCCTACCTGAGACCCTCCGTCTCACATTTTAATTTTAAAATGTCTAATCCTAGTCTGCCAATAGACAAAAGTATGAGTAGAGAATTAAGGGAGTTGATCATAAAACGTAGTTCAATAAAGGGACAAATAACTAAGTTTAAAAATTATTTAAGCAATGTAAACGAGCAGGACGAATTGGCGAGCATTGAATTGGCTGAGTTAACCCTAAAGCTTGGCAAGTTCGAGGCTTTGTCCATGAGATTTGATGAGTTGCAAACTCAGATCGAGGTATTTAATTCCGAGAACTTACTAAAGGAAATTGATGAACGGGAGAACATCGAGCATGAATTTGTTGTTAATATTGCCGCAGCTAAGAAAATTATTGATGATCATCGCATTGTCGAGGGTCAGCAGAGGCGTAAGTCATGCGTTCATGATTCGAGTGTTCACTGTTCATCTGAATATAATACTAATAACGGAATGGGGTTTAAATTACCACACATACAAATTTCGAAATTTGACGGCTCATTTTTCCGCTGGCTAGAATTTCACGATACTTTTGAAAATTTAATTCACAAGAATAGTCGTATTCCTGATATTCATAAATTTCATTACCTCGTATCCTACTTGGAAGGAGAAGCGGCGAGGATTATATCAAACCTAGAGATGTCATCAGCAAACTATGCGGAGGCGTGGCAACTTCTTTGTGATCGATATAATAATAAACGGTTGTTAACTAATTACCATCTTAATTCTTTGCTTAATATTCAACCTATTACGCGTGAATCACAGAAGGCGCTACGTTTCTTGGTCGATCACATGAATAAAAATTTGCATGCTTTGTCCAGTTTAGGCCAGCCAACGGATAAATGGGACATGCTGCTTATTTTTATGTTTTCCTCAAAATTGGATAGCCAATCTCTTACTAAATGGGAGGAATATCGCAACACACTTGAAGATGTGCCAACACTTAATCAATTTAATAAGTTCTTAATTGACCGTGCGGACGTGTTAGAATCTATAAATAGAAATAAGAATGATAATACAAATAAGAATACACATGTAACGTCACGCAGTAATAACTCGCCAAACAATAGCAATAGTAAGGCTACAGCTTGCACTAAGTCATTTACTAGTAATATAAATAATGATAAGCCAAAGGTATATTTGTGCATTATTTGTGGTGCGAATCATAGGATTTACGACTGTTCTTCCTTTAAATCTAAGAGTATTCAAGAGCGATTGACAGATGTTAAAAAATTTAAGTTATGTGTAAACTGCCTCCGACAAGGACATCCGCTGAGCGAGTGTCGTATGGGACCGTGTCGTGAATGCAAAAAACGACATAACACTCTCTTGCATGACACATCAACGATAACTAATAGTGCTTGCACTGAAGAGCCCGATTCTGATACATTAGTTAATTGTTCTATACAAACCCAAAGGCAGGTGCTTTTGTCAACGGCCTTGATTGAAGTATCAAACCCCGTCACTAACCAAACGAAAAAGGTGCGCGCATTATTGGATTGCGGCAGCCAATCTTCTTTTATTACCAAGGCACTAAAGGACAAGCTGGCTCTAAAGTCAACGCCTTTAGATAATCTAAAGGTAATAGGAATAGGTAACAACTGTTCTAACAATGTTTTCGAAAGTTGTATCACGCGAATAAATTCCCTAAATTCACCGTTCACCGTTCAATTGTCATGTCTTGTACTTCGTGAGTTGACTAACGAGTTACCTAAGGCTCATATCAATATTCAGTCCTTAAATCTACCTACAAACATAGTACTAGCCGATCCCACTTTCAACCAGCCCTCAACGGTTGATGTCTTAATTGGGGCAGATATATTTTGGGACATACTAGGTAACGAGCAACGCTCTTTGGGTCCCGAAAGTCCTAAATTGCTCAACTCTAAATTAGGGTGGCTAATATCCGGTCCTATCTATATCAAAATTTCTAAACACTCTAACAATAAATCCATACAATGTAATCACGTTTTACTTTCACAAAACTCAAAAGATGAAGTTGATAACTTGCTTCCTATATTCTGGAATCTTGAAGAGATTCCTCAAAAAACAATTTTAAGTGAAAATGACAAGTACTGCGAAAATCATTTTTTATCAAACACTATAAGGCTAGCTAATGGTAGGTTCAGTGTGAAATTGCCATTAGTGGACTCACCCGATTGTTTAGGTGACTCCTATTCTATGGCTAAAAAACGATTTCTCAATTTGGAGAAACGATTTAAGCGAAATCCAAATCTAAAATTAGAATACTCTAAATTCATATCCGAATACAAAGACTTAGGGTATCTTTCTGAAGTTCATGTCAAACCTGACGTAGGATATTTTTTGTGCCATCATGCTGTTCTTAAGGAGACCAGTGAGTCCACTAAACTGAGGGTAGTGTTTGATGGATCGGCACCGACCACGTCCGGTTATTCATTGAATGATATTTTAATGTCAGGGCCTAATATACAAGATTCTCTTTTTCTAATTCTTATTAGAGCTAGACAGTACAAGTATCTGTTAACTGGTGACATAGAAAAAATGTACCGTCAGGTAGAAGTTCATGAAAGTGACAGGGACTTACAGCTTATACTATGGAGAGATGAGGAGTCGCAGCCCATAAAGATATTAAAACTAAATACTCTTACATATGGTACTGCATGTGCCAGCTTTTTAAGTACAAGATCCATTTATCAACTCGGAGAGGAGTGTGATGATGCGTTAATAAAAAATATACTTAAATTTGATTGGTACGTCGATGATCTCATCACCGGAAGTGATCAGGAGGTACAATTGCGTCACATTAAAAAATCAGTGTCAAGGGTATTAAGCTCTGGTTGTTTTCACTTGAGAAAATTCAAAAGTAATTTACCTACTCTGTTTTCAGATTCAAATTCAGTAAGCTCTCAATCAAATTTAACTTTTTGTGAGTCATCCAGTACACTGGGTTTGGGTTGGTATCCGAGTAGCGATTCTTTAGATTTTCCCACAAAACCTATGCCTCAAAATGTGCCTATTACTAAAAGACTTATAATGTCACAAGCCTTTAAAATATTTGACCCGTTAGGTCTACTTAGTCCTTTCATAATACAACCTAAATTGCTGTTACAAAGGTTATGGCTTAAAAAACTAGGCTGGGACGAACCTGTCCCGCTAGATATTGAAAGTAGTTGGAATGTATTTCACAAAAATATATCACATCTTCAAAACTTAAGAATTCCTAGGTTAGTCTTGTGTAATGAACCCATCCATATAGAAATGCATTCGTTCAGTGACGCATCTCAGCATGCATACGGTGCGTGCATTTATATGCGATCTGTAGATAATAACGATGACGTCACTGTTCGGTTATTATGTGCTAAATCGAAGGTCGCACCCGTGAAACCCGTAACGATACCGCGTCTCGAGCTGTGTGCTGCTCTGCTTGCGGCTCGATTATGTAAGTCAGTCACAGAAACGCTTAGGTGCAAACCGGCACGTATTATTCATTGGTGTGACTCAACCGTCGTCCTGGCTTGGATACGTAGCGACCCAAAGAAATTAAAGGCGTTTGTAGCCAATCGAATTATCGAAATTAATGAAATTTCCAATTCATTATCATGGCGTTACGTGCCTACCGCTGCCAATCCAGCGGATTTAATCTCTCGGGGCGTAGATGCAGGTCAACTAATGTCTAAAGAATTATGGTGGTACGGTCCAGAATATTTATCAAAGGGTGAGTCTGAATGGCCCGTCCTAAATAATAAATAATAAAATTGGGCAAGTGCGAGTCGGACTCGCTCACAAAGGGTTCCGTACCATCATTTATAAAAGAAAATCACGTTCGTTGTATGTATACTTAAATACTTTATAAGTTTCTACCTGTTTATTAAGATCGAGTAACAAATTGCTTAAAAATTACGTTTGTTGTATGGGAGCCCCCCTTTATTATTTATTTTTTTTAAATTTAATTATTTATTTTGAAAGGTAATATACAACTACATATTCTGTAAAAATTTAAAGCGTCTACCTGGAACAGTTAGTAATTTTGAGCAAAATATACGAAAAAAAACACGTTTTTTGTATGGGACCCCCCCTTAATTTTTAATTTTTTTTAATTTTTAGTATTTGTTGTTATAGCGGCAACCGAAATACATAATTTGTGAAAATTTCAGCTATCTAGCTATCATGGTTTATGAGATACAGCCTGGTGACAGACAGACAGACAGACAGACAGACAGACAGACAGACAGACAGACAGACAGACAGACAACGGAGGCTTAGTAATAGGGTTCCGTTTTTTACCTTTTAGGTACGGAACCCTAAAAAGAATTTGAACCATTACTTGAAACTAAATCCAATATAATCACAATATCTGAATCAATAATTAATTTTGAGTTGTTTTCCAACTTTAATAAATTGCAAAGGTCATTTGCTTACGTTTTAAGATTTATTCAAAACATTAAGGATTCAAATAAATATACAGGTAGCATAAAATTGCATGAGTTAAATTGTTCAGTTTTTACATTATGCGCTATCGTCCAACGTCAATCATTTGCGATCGAGTATGATTGTCCAATTAATAATAGACCTCTGCGTACCAAATCTAAACTATTATCACTATCACCATTTTTTGATAAAGATAACAAGATCATACGAGTCGGTGGAAGAATAGATGCATCCTGGTATGATTATGAAAAGAAGCATCCGGTCTTGCTTGATTCTTCTCATCGACTTACAAGGTTACTGTTTGAGCGGGAGCACCTGCGCAGTATGCACGCTGGTCCTCAGCTACTGTTGGCAATAATTAGAGAAACTGTGTGGCCAATAAATGGCAGGCGACTCGCGAGGCGTGTTGTTAATAACTGCGTGCGTTGTAGGCGTCTGTCAGGTAAAACTTTATGTCCAAAAATGGGCAATCTTCCAACTCAGAGAATAACACCTGATTATCCATTTAAATCCGTCGGCCTGGATTACGCTGGGCCTTTCTATATTCTAAATCGCAGAGGTCGTGGTAGTAGACTGCTTAAATGTTACTTATGCCTGTTTATTTGTCTCCGTTATAAATGTGTACATTTAGAAGTAGTCAGTGATTTGAGCAAAGATGCGTTTCTGATGACACTTCGTAGGTTTATAGCTCGCAGAGGTAAGCCGGCGGAGATATATTCCGACAATGGCCGAAATTTTGTCGCCGCTGCCAAGGAAATTGGTAGCTTTCTCAAGGACAACGCTAAAGACCTCTCTGACTTTGCGACTCAAGAAGGTATAAGGTTTATTTTCACTCCAACTTACGCTCCTCACTTTGGAGGTATCTGGGAGGCAGGTGTAAAATCCGCCAAATTTCACCTTAAGCGAGTAGTCGCAAATAGTCATTTGACTTTTGAAGAAATTTCAACATTGTTTGCACAAGTGGAGGCCATACTGAATAGCCGTCCCTTGTGTCCATTATCGTCCTCTCCTAACGACCTCCTCCCTCTATCCCCAGGGCACTTCCTCATCGGACAAACGTTGACTGCGCTGCCGTCACCTAACCTGCTTGACTCCAATGAAAACAATTTGCGACGATACGCTCGCCTGGAAAAGCTTCGCCAGCACTTTTGGGACCGATGGCAGAGGGAGTACATCGGAGAGCTACAACAAAGAACAAAATGGAAAACAGACACCTCCAAACTTAGGGTCGGCGATATGGTGCTGATTCAAGAAGATCATGTACCGCCCTTGAATTGGCGGCTTGGCAGAGTCGTCCGTTTGTTTCCCGGACCAGATGGTATCTCAAGGGTTGCTGATGTGAACACGACGAGGGGCACTGTAAGAAGACCGTTGGTTCGTCTTTGTCCGCTACTGACAGAAGATCTTCAAGGTTGAAAGTGTTCTTTCAAGGGGGGAAGATGTTCAGGCTTAAGGCCTGATTGTATACTACGACTAAATAGTTGCGTCAGATTGCTATTTAATATGATCAGGCGTTTTAACTTATTTACTAGTACATATAAACTTGTTTGTCATTCTTTTTCCGCTACCGCCGCGACACGTACTAATAATTGTTAGCTTTTATATATTTTTATTATAACTTTTTTAAAGAGTCTACGAGTTTTATTTGGCTCCATTGTGTCAATCAAAGACAGATACTTTTACCTCATATATCCTGAAGCTATTCGATTTCCATGCCCCACTTAAAAATGTCTTAATTAAGGAGAGAGGTCATCCTTGGATAACTGATACTATCAAGGACATGGTCAGGCTACGGGACAAGACACACCAGCGGTACAAATCCAGTAAATCAGAGTCGCACTATAACATGTATAAAGACCTTAAAAGCATTGTTAAAGCTGCCATGGATAGTGAGAAGAGTGCTTATTTTAAAACTAATATTAATATGTACAATAGAGACCCCAAACAATTATGGAATAGTATCAAATCAGTGGTAAATTATAAAAATAAAAATAATTGCCAGTTACCATACTATTGTAACGACCCTGAAGTTATTAATAGGCACATTCTTGATGTCCCAGGCAGTGGCGACGTCACTATATCAGAGTTAACTTACTTTG
Organism: Euclidia mi; assembly: GCA_944739405.2. NCBI lineage: Eukaryota > Metazoa > Arthropoda > Insecta > Lepidoptera > Erebidae > Euclidia > Euclidia mi. The sequence continues at coordinate 101,307,182 of OX123183.2, read as the reverse complement.
AATTTAACCGCTATGGTTCAGGGTGCTTCCAGCTTCAAACCACTACTGAAGAAGCTGTCCTGAAGATAATTCGTGGGCTCCGATCTAATGCCCTAGGGATTGATAGTATATCTCTTGACATGCTGGTTTTGACACTTCCACATACACTTTCGGTGATCACTGGTATTGTGAACAGATCAATTTCATCATCAAAGTTCCCTGACTTATGGAAGACTGCAATAGTCAGGACCATTCCTAAAAAGGCCACTCCGCACAGTGTTAAAGATCTGCGACCAATCAGTCTTTTGCCATGTATATCCAAGATACTGGAGAAAGTAGTTTGCCTACAATTAAGGCAATATATTGAGGAGTATAGTGTTCTACCTGAAACACAGTCTGGCTTTCGGGTGGGTCACAGTACGACCACTGCCTTAATTGACGTTGTGGATAACATCCTGGAAGACAGAGACCAGGGCAAGGGGACGTTGCTTGCACTACTGGACTGTTCCCGGGCATTTGGTTGTATCAGTGTACCACTCCTTCTTTCAAAGCTTGCATATTATGGATGTGATCACAATTCAATATGCTGGTTTGCTAGCTATTTGACTAATCGATATCAGCTTGTTCAGGTGACAGAAACTGATGGTAGCAAGTCAACATCTTCACTCGGTTCAGTGGTGAGAGGCGTCCCCCAGGGATCCATTTTAGGCCCACTTCTGTTCATAATTTATACAGCAGACGTAGGTAGAACTATAACGCATGCTAGATTCCACCTGTATGCCGACGACATCCAATTGTACGTGTCCTGTAGGCCGGAGAGCTACTCGGAGTCTGTGGGTGAGATGAATAAAGATTTAGACAATATATCAGACTGGGCAAGCAGAAACTGTCTAATACTTAACCCAAACAAGTCTAAGTTTTTGTTCATGGGCACTAGGGAGATGGTGAGTAGAGTGCGGGAGTGTGAGCTGGATGTGAGGATCAAAGGCTGTCAAATAGAACAGGTACTAGACGCACGGAACCTAGGTGTTATATTTGACCAGTGCTTGCACTTTGAAACTTACATTGCAGGGGCAGTGCAAAACTGTTTTTATAGGTTGAAACTACTCTATCAGATTCGACCCTATATTAGCGAAGACATGCGTATTCTCCTATGTGAAACATTGATCTTGTCCAAACTGAATTATGTAGACACGGTATATGGTGCCTGTCTGCTAAGCCGAACTGAAAGGTTAATACAGCGGGTGCAAAATGCCTGTGCACGATTCTGCTTTAATGTGCCACCACGCTCACATATCACACCCATACTAAATAAAAACAGAATCCTCAGGATGTCATCTCGCAGGCAACTACACCTGGCCTCCCTTCTTTTCGGTGTTGTGTCTACGGGTAGGCCCAAATATCTCTTTAATAAACTAACATGGTCCAGCGACCTCAATAAACACAATACGAGAGGGTCTACTTACCTACTGGTTATGCCTAGACACCGAACTGCTGCCTTTCGTGGTAGTTTTAAAATAACTGCAACTCACTGTTGGAATGACCTGCCACCACCTTTAAGAACCCTGAAATCAAGGTACAGTTTTAGTAGAAAATACAAGCAACATCTCCTAAAACAACAGGTTCAGCTTTAATTTTGACAACTTACCACAACACAGCAAACAAGCTCAGATTTCTCACTGCATGACTGTATTGTCATTCAACCAGCCAGCGACGTATTTCTTACATATATGTACATAGCTCCAAGGCCAGTGCTTACTTGTTGGTATTTTCATTTCCTTTTGCTCGGCTCAAACAAAACTGTGTTTAGGTAATGTACTCCCATATAATAATAACGTTTTGATTTGACGCACTGAAGACACATAAAGCAAATGATCCGATATATAGGTCTATGATAATGATGTATATTGTAATGGTTCACAAATAAGCATGTTAAACACGTTTTTAAATTTAAAATTGTCTCCTAAATTATTATTGTTGGTTTCCGCCATTGTCACTTTGGCTTGGCGTCTAATTCCAACTTTTAAACTCCGCGCCGCGCGATCAGCGCGTGCACAGATAAAAAAGAGACATGGACGTGCCGTGCACGCCCAAACCAAACTTGTCTCTACAAGTGACCATGGTGGAGGCTTACAGATTGTCCAGTCATGTATTTAGTTTTAAGATTTAACTCACTTGTGCAGCATGTATTTTTTATGTTTGTGTCCGTAATATACATATTTATTTTATTTATTATTTATTTATTAATACAACGGTCCCAACAGAATACCAGCGCCATCTTGTGTCTCAAGATGGCAATATGCTGAGTTGGGAACCGATTCTGTTTATGTTAATAGGATGTTAGTTTTTATATTTTATATTTCTGTCAAAAACTTAAACAGAATAAATTGGTTTTTCTTTTCTTTTCTTTATTGCATATCAGCCAAACGACCCAAATTCATATAAGTACGCAGATATGACGTGGCGTACATACGTAATGGAGCCACATAATATTCATATAAGCTATTGCATAGTGCATAAGATTATCAGTATCAGTTCATATTTAAAGCGGATTAATATAGAATGCTTTCGGATTTGACAATGCATGGACGTAATGAATATAAATTCACTGGATCATTCTATGTATGAAAAACTAAAATTTAAATAATTGTAATGTGAAACCATTAAGTATTGATTGACGGGTATGTGTATTTCTTAAAGGAGCCCAATAAATATACGATTATGGTATACAATTAAGTATGTGTTAAATAGTAAGCTAAAATATTCAAACAAAAATACTCAACTAACAATCCTGGAGCCACATAATATTGACCAGCAGGTCTATATTATAAAGTTTTGGGTTTATATAAGTACGCACATGTGGCATTTAAAGTGAGCGGCCCGTGGCAAAGTGGCGACCGCAATCAAACAAACCGCGAATCTATCGATTCGCAAGGTTAAGCGCGTTCGTCACCGTCTGGTTTATAGATGGGTGACCAGCCACAAAAAGTCACACTCTCCGTGCCCTAATTTATATGGTAATAAATGTTATAGTAAGAAAATAGTCGCTCTGTGGAAAACTAATATTCAGTCAAATCTGGTTAGACTAGAAAGCGGAGCCCGGGCTCCAAGGCAAAGGCCTGGATGCAACCGCGATAACGCTCGGAGGATGATGATGATGACCCATCTATAAACCAGACAGTAACGAACGCGTTTTACCTCGCGAATTTCTGAAAGATTCGAGTGGTCGCCACTTTGTCACGGATCCCTCTGGTAGTTAATGTACCTACCTACTACAAATATTTAACCAAAACTCCGAAGTAAAAAAAAACTGGTAGAAAAATGGACATAGAAACCAAGTTAATGTAAGAAATTCCAATTGATAAGAAATACAGAATAATAATACATAAAAGTGACCAAGAACCAATGACTGCCCTCCGTGAAGAATACTGCGCTGCGATTGGCCCATTTGAATCGGATCAAGTAAATCAAAAATACCCAAAGTGTGGATTTGTATAAAAATGGCGTAATTATTATAGGCAACGACGTTGGCTTTAGTTGATCCGAAGGGAACCACATGAGAATTGGGCGCTCGCAATGGATCAAGAAATCATGGTCGGATCAACAAGTGAAAATGGATCAAACAAAAACTACTTATATGGCACGCTTGATCAACATTGTGATGAAGGGGATATATATATATATATATATATATAATTATAATATAAATATAATATATATATATATATATATATATATATATATATATATATATATATATATATATATATATATATATATATATATATATATATATATCTATCAATCTTACTATCTTACATCTATCAATATTACTAATACATAGGTATAAATATTATAAAATATAAATAGATACCATAAATATATACAATATCAGTGCAAGTTAAAAAGAGTAGTCATGAAATATTTGCCAAGTAGTGTAGGGTGACAAGTTTTTTAAATACTGTCAAGGATTGAGCCTATCTGATTCTCTCTGGCAACGAATTCCACAATCATACAGCCTGTACAGTAAAAGATTTGCCGTAGAAAACCGTAAAGTGTGCAGGAATTTTCAATCTAAGATTCTCCGATGATCTTAAGCACTTCGTATGTGTGTCGTGAAGGTATTCAAAGCGTGATTTGAGATACATGGGAAAAGCAGGATTGTAACGAATGTTATAGAGAAGACAGAGAATGTTACTCATTCCGGCGAAGGCGGATTGGCAGCCACTTGAACTTCATGCGAAATTCAGAAATATGATCCTATTTGCGTAAACCGTATATGAATCTTATACAGAAATTTTGGAGTCGCTCAAGTTTATGAAGCTGATCATTATTGAGATCGAGATAGCTGGCATCGGCATAGTCAAGAATGGGAAGAAGAATAGATTGCACAAGTGCAATTTTAGTGGCAGTCGGAAGGAAATTACGGAGTCTTCTCAGTGATGCTATGGCAGCAAGAAGACGTCGGCTGATGTATTGTAGCTGGGTGGTCCAAGAAAGTGTTGTATCTATGTATATCCCCAGATTCTTAACATCTTTACTGAAAGGAATAAAAACACCTGCAAATGACACCTGGGGAAGCATTGACCAGTTAATCCTAGTTATAAGTCGAGAGCTGCCGATAATTATAGCCTGGGTTTTAACAGGATTAACCTTGAGACCATACGTTTTAGTCCATTCTGATATGGCAACAAGATCTTGATTAATACTGGCGATGCCTAATGATAAATTTTCAAGCTTCGCTTGGGAGTAGATTTGCAGATCATCTGCATAGAGGTGGTAGGTACTTGAAATAGAATTAGATATTGAATTGATAAAAATCGAGAAGAGCAGAGGAGAGAGAACGCCGTCCTGAGGTACACCCGCAGAATTGTCGCACCAGGACGAATAAGTTTCATCCAGATGGACACGCTGCCGGCGGCCAAACAGGTAACTACGAAACCAGTCAATCACGGATGGAGATATGTTAAGAGAGCTTAAAATGGCAAGGAGAAGAGAGCTTAAAATTAAATAGGTATATAGTGGTATCTAAATAATATTATGTACTTAGATTGTTATGAAAATGAATAAATTAAAATTTATGATTGACCAAAAGAAAAATATACATTCAACGTGACTGCCTCCGTCCAGTGGATAGCGTATGCGACTGCTGATCGGAGGTCCCAGGTTCGATTCCCGGTTCGGGCAAAAGTGATACTGGGTTTTTCGGTATACTCAGTAGCAGCACGGAGTCTGGTGATGTGCCCGGTAACGGCAATAGGCTCGCCCCCTATTATGTGGGACCTAAAAATTCATGGCGAAATGTGGGTGTAATATTACACCTCTGCCCATCCCTTCGGGGGTACAGGCGTGAGTCTTTAAATAAAATTAAATAAATTAAACAGTTAACGTACTGTATGTCCTTGAAAAATATTTCCAGTAAGATAAAAATTAAACAGCGCTTAGTAAAATTAATTAGCAATATTCACATGTTTGTACCAAATATAGAACCAGTAGGTAAGTACTGCCATCAAGTTCCATGAATGAGAAGACACTGTATACATAAAATATATCTTGTGTTACTTAATTAATGTAACAAAGGTACAAATATAACATACAAGTAATTAGAAAATTGAGGCTTTTAATACTAATAAGTTGACGACTAATATTACACCAAAAGGGTTTCTATATTTATTACATAATTGTTCCTTTCTTCTTTACTTAATTCGTTTGGTACATTTTGCTTTACACGTATGGTTACAAGTATCTGAAAAGAATACAAATATATTTATTGCTTAACAAAACATAGACTTAATATATATATTAAGTCTATGTTTAGTAGTTATGCCTATTTTGTTAAGCAATAAATATATTTGTATTCTTGCCTTTGCAACTGCGAATCCCTATAGGTATATCAATATTTTCAAACATATAGGTTTATATCAAAGAAATTATAATCATATTCTACCACTTACACACATAACCATCTAGTCCCAAACTAAGCAGAGCTTGTACTATGGGTACTAGATAATGGATAAACATTTATATATACTTTTTTTTTGTAAATGCATACATATTATACATAGAAACACCCAGACCAAGACAAACATCCATGTTCATTCACACAAATGTTTCACTTGAGCAGGAATCGAACCCGCGACCTTCGGCGTAGCAGTCGCTTACACTCCCGCTGCGCCAATCGGTCGTCAATTCTTTAGGTATTTGTATTACCAATTTTAATATCTGTGTATAATTGCAGTAAATAGCCCCACTTGCTGCTACGTCAGCAGAAAAACGTCCAAGACTACCATCATTATATTTTAAGCCGATAAAGACAAGCACATTAATATTTAGTTCTAGCGCACAAGATTGTCAAAACGTAGATTCTTCGTTCACCGATCATCATCATCAGCCTTTAACAGTCCACTGCTGGACTAGGCCTCTCCTTTGAAAGGAGGGATTGGCCTACTATACCACGCTGGCCAAACGGGTTGGTATAGGGTTTGTATCAAGTTTTCCTTCTCTTACAGTGCTGTTCTCTGCATAAAATGCTCCCTCTGTCGGCTCTTACGACACCCATGGGATGATATGGGGTGGTGACATTCCGTATTCTTAATCCGTCACCACACGGATAATGTTCGCCGATACGATAATTGATCCAATTATCCTATCGGTGAACCAACTAATTAGAGCCTCGATCAGCACCTGAAGAGGTTCGATCTTCAGAAGGCGTAACTTCTTGACACAGCACACATCCTGAAAAGTTTAGTCAAATATTATAATTAGGCTAATCTTTTAAGGAAACTACGACGTATCTTCGCATCCGATATCCCACAGTGTCTCAAGACAAAAGTCACTGTGCCGCTCACTGTGGGCCTCATCAAAACGGCCTCATAAAATTCTAGGTCATTCAGAGGGCGACGAAGAGAATTATGCTCGGAGTTTCCTAGCGTGAGCGAATTAGAAATGAGGAGATCAATCAGCGAACCAAAGACACCGATATAGCTCTCCAAATACATACACATAACCAAAAGAACCGATGGCCGTTGGATCCGAAAGGTTCTGTGTGTGTGTCAGTGGCGGCCATGCACCAGACGTCGTAGCAGAGGTAGGCCTACCGCATGGTGGACTGACGATCTTGTTGGGATTGCGGGCAGCGGATGGATGCGGGTAGCCTAAGATCGGTTTATGTGGAGAGCCGTCTTTCGGCTGATATCCTAAATAATAATTCTGTGAAGTAACGAGCTATTAGGAAAATATAGTATTATAATATCTAAATGGCAAAGAAAGGGTCATTTTCAATTAATTGTTCATGCTTACCGCTTAACCACTTCGTACATCTTTCGTTTATCCGCAGCCTGAAAGTGAGTCACGTGAAACAACAGAGACCCAAATCACAGAGATATTTTATTCAAATCTAAAATAATAGTCATCATCCTATTAGCGTTACCCCATCAGTTTCAATTTGGGGTCCGTTTACTAGTCTAACCGGATTTGGCTGAATATTAGTTTCACAGAGCGACTGCCTGTCTGACCTACGCAACCCGAAGGGATAGCGATATTCCATGGATCAGTTTATTTAGAAGGTACTGACGCTCTGTAACGACTGTCAAAGATTTTCATGACAACCGGGACCGACGGCTTAACGTGTTCTCCGAGGCACGGGACAAGCGATAATTAACAATTATAATTCATATCTAAAATAATAGTATAGACAATAAAAATTATAATACCATAACGCGATGAAATTTTTCGTGATTGAGGTGCCGCCGGGTATCAAACCCCGTACTTCTCGCATGCTAAGCGAGCGCTCTACCATCTGAGCGACGTCCCCCAGTACGGAGCGATTTCAAATAGTAGTTTAGATATAACTCATTCATTTGTATTTAATGGAATTAAAAACTGTGTACCACCACTTTTAAAGTATATCAACCGCACGGAGCCCTCTGAGATTCGGTATGATTGAAGTTTATAACACGGATATTTAGTCCAGTGATGGATACAAGAGTCTACATTAAATCTTAGCTCTGCCGAAAATTTACAAACTCTAATATATCTGAAAACAGTTCTAAATAATTTAGCAAAAAATATAATGAATTTCACCGACATTTGACACCGTCAGTAAGTTTAGTAACTTTTTGCCAACAGTAAAATAATTCCTATTGCCAAAAGGAAATACATTTAATCGAATCGAACCTGTCTCACATACTTCAATACAAACTGAGCATACTTATATTTATGTAAAGGATCTATATCGCGTTATTGTTTGAAAATAAAAGTAATCATAAACTGAACATCTCTTCTCTTATTACAAAAAAAACCGGTCAAGTGCGAGTCGGACTCGCGCACCGAGGGTTCCGTACAAACCTGTAGGTATATAAGTAAAAGTTCACCAGTCATAGTTATGGTATTTTTATTGCAAAATGAAATCCATAACATTACAGGATGTAAAGCTGGAGGAGCATAAATTAAAGAAAAAGGTGTCTTTGTCGTTTGTAATCAGTCATCCTTTATTTTATATTAACACTAGATGATGCCCACGGCTTCGCCCGCAATATTTTTTAATTTACCCGTTTTGGCCGATCCCGTGGGAATCTCGGAAAATCCCTTTTTAGTGCACCCCTACGGTCCTCAAGGAACATACATGCCTAATTTTAGCTTTCTGCGCCCAATAGTTTCGGCTGTAGGGTGTCTGTCAGTCAGTCAGTAACGCAAGGATTTTATATATTAAGATTATCGCTTATTTTATAATATAACTTAAATACCTATACCAGCCTTGCAGCAGCCTTGCAAAAGTCTGCTGATGAATGATGATAAGATTTTTTATCAAAACTATTGATTTACAAAGTTTTAGTGACTATAAGAAATCTGTTAGAAAAATACTCATTGAGTATTTTTAATAATTATAGTATTTATTTGCCATGAAAATTAAACTAGGGAGACTATTTACACATAAAATAAAACAATAATCAATATTGTTAAATAAATAACAAAATTAAGTTAGGGGCGATAGCCCAGAGGTGTAGGTAACGGACTGCCGAGACGATGATCTCGGGTTCGATCCCCGAAAAGTCAGTGATTTGTGCCTGGGATAGGCACAAATCAATGACTTTTCGGAGTTACATGTGTGTGTATTTAAAATGTTAATTATCGTTCGCTTAGTAATGTGCCCGGTAGATGGCAATAGGCTCGCCCTCTATAACATTGGGACATTACAGGATTATGTTACATTATGTAAATTAAAAAAAAAAACATATAAAGGAAATGAAAATTTTAAAGTATGGTATTAAGTATCAAATTTGAACCAGATCTGTAAATGGAGACTGAAAAAGGTATGAAAGTACCACATTGAACATTGAAGTTCGAAAAACCGTTATCTATAAATGTACTACTTCGTGTTGTGCTAGTGTTTATTAACGGAAACATGTTTATAGATGAAAAATATATGAAAATTCCATTTTGGGAATTCATTCTAAAATCAATATTGAAGTCTCCCACGACAATCAGACGAGAACATGAATTATACCTATTGAGGTTGCTGCCGTATATTGTTGTATTTATGCATTCTATTGCAACATTAATTGGACATTGTGGTGACCAATATACAGTTATCACTCTGACATTAAACATTTCAAAATGCATGTCTGGGTTATTTAAAAACTCAATTAGCCTATCGCAGTCCACTGCTGGATATAGGCCTCTCCCAACACGCACCACAGTACACGGTCCTCAGCCTTCCGTATCCTTTATCTGGGCTATAAGACGTTACTTCGTACCAAATTGCAAGATTTTGAGTTCACGGGAAGTACCCTGTAGGTTTTGATTCCCTTACGAGTAGACGCCAGTTTGAAAATATGATTATATTGCTCTTTCTTTTGATTGCGTTGACATAGAAGTTTGATTTTGTTACAGCCTAACGGTGTTATGTACCTGGGTATTTGATATGAATTTCAATTTAATACCTCCAAGCGTTCAAGAGAAAGGGATAATAACTTTAAATTTATTAAAAATATTTTTTATATGTTGTAACCAAAAAAATACAGTTTTCGCAATTTTTCCTTTATAAGTGATATAAGACGTTGCTTCGTACCAAATTTCAAGATTTTGAGTTCACGGAAAGCACCCTGTAGGTTTTGATTCCCTTGCGAGTAGTCGCGAGTTTGAAAATATGCTTATATTGCTCTTTCTTTTGATTGCGTTGACATAGAAGTTTGATTTTGTTGCAGCCTAAGGGTGTTATATACTTGAGTATTTAATAAGAATTTCAATTTAATACCTCCACGCGTTCAAGAGAAAGGGATGGTAACTTAAATTTATAAAAAATATTTTTCTTATATGATGTAACTAAAAATTTACGGTTTTCGCAATTTTTCCTTTATATGTGCTATAAGGCGTTGCTTCGTACCAAATTTCAAGATTCTGAGTTCACGGGAAGTACCCTGTAGGTTTTGATTCACTTGCGAGTAGGCGCGAGTTTGAAAATATGCTTATATTGCTCTTTCTTTTGATTGCGTTGACATAGAAGCTTGATTTTGTTGCAGCCTAACGGTGTTATATACCTGAGTATTTGATATGAATTTCAATTTAATACCTCCACGCGTTCAAGAGAAAGGGGTAGTAACTTTAAATTTATTAAAAATATTTTTTTATAAGCTGTAACTAAAAATTTACGGTTTTCGCAATTTTTCCTTTATATGTGATAAAAGACGTTACTTCGTATCAAATTTCAAGATTCTGAGTTCACGGGAAGTACCCTGTAGGTTTTGATTTCAATGCGAGTTTGAAAATATGCTGCAATTTGCAGCATAAACGGATGTATCTTTTGATTGCGTTGGATTAGAAGTTTGATTTTTTTACAGCTCTATGGAACCGTAGATTTGAGTATTTAGTATAAATTTCAGTTTGATACCTCCACGCATTCCTGAGAAAAAGGGTCTTGACAGACGGACGGACAACAAAGTGATCCTATAAGGGTTCCGTTTTTTTCCTTTCGAGGTACGGAACCCTAAAAACATCCGACAGGGATACACATACAAGTTGAAGTTACAGCTTTTGAAAATTTTGTTGAAAATGTAACAGCATGTCCAATTGCTAGCTTTGTCTCTTTCTATAAATCTATGTATTGGATAGGTCAATGTCCTTGGATAATCCATCCTTTAGCTAATCTCAACCAGCGTATAAATTCTCAATCCTGTATGTATTGAGTGGTTTTTGCCGTATAATAGATATTTCAGTGATCCCGCACTCGCCCCGTTTTAAATTATAGCGCAAGGGGAACCTATGCCGCGGACTAATGATTAATAACTGTCAACGAGTAATGATAGTTTATTATTTGACGTTTTTATTGTGCGGCGATTCGTATTTTGTTTGAAAGGTTTATATAGAGATGTTCTATTTTCAGATGGTTTTATAATTCAAATAATACGTCGAGCTCCAAGATGAAAGTTTTGGATGCAACCGGGAAAACGCTAAGACGATGATGATGACCTAAGAGATTTTGTTGATCTTTTTATACTTTGCTGATTAAGCTGCTCATCAAAATGATATGTTTAAATTAATACGTGAAGCAATAACTTCGTGAGACAAAATTCTAAATGACTACTTTATTCAACCCCACATCGATAAAGCATAGCGAATATCAGATCTCTCTTAAGATCGACCCCGATCAAAAATGACTCCATTTAAAAGACGACTTACACAAAAGTGGTTATTTTCTCTCATTTTATCTCCACAGTTATCAAGTGGCCCTTTTCACCGGACATTATGGGCGCAGGCCTCGACGCGACGCGGTAACCCGCTTGCTAATCACAAACCCCTCCCTTTATTAAAGCAACCTCAAGCCACAAATAGGTAAAACAGATTACGCCAAGGCACACCTAGATAGAGTTTTATTATACACTACAGAATACCCATTGTTCTTCAAGAATTTACGGTAGAAAAATTTGACGTCAAACGCATAAGAGAAAATGATCCGACCTCAGGGATTATTCGTCCTAATATTTTTTTAATGCCAGTCTTTAGACCTAAGTTAATGCTAGTCTTTTATTTTGGATTAACTGCCTTAAAGATCGACAAGGTATTAAACATAGCAGTAGGAACGAAGTTATGACAATATCTACAGAGTTCTACAAAACTCTTTACTCAGACGATATATGTGGCAGGGGGCCACAGAAATTCCAGAATATTCCTTGTCCGATCGCATACCTATCATCACAGAATCTGAAGTACAGCTGGCTCTTAAATCCATGAAGTTCGAAAAAAGCCCTGGGCCAGATGGCGTCACTACTGAAGCTCTCAAAATAGGCGGCAATATTACATTACCGCACATCACTCACTTTTTCAATAATATTTTGGAAACAGGTAAAATCCCAGCTAAATTGTGCCACTCTAACATTATTCTGCTTCACAAAAAGGGTGACAAATCCGATATTAATAATTACAGGCCAATCAGTTTGCTATCGCATTTGTACAAATTATTTATTCGCATTATTTTAAACCGAATAGATAAAGATCTAGATTATCACCAACCCCCTGAACAAGCCGGTTTCCGGAGAGGATTTGCTACAACGGACCATATCCAAGCCTTAAATCAAATAATAGAAAAGTGCAACGAATACAATAAACCGGTTTATTTAGCTTATGTTGATTACACAAAAGCTTTCGATAGTGTAAAACATGAAGCAGTGTTCGAAGCACTAAATAAACAACAAATAGATAACACTTACATCAATTTACTTAAGTTAATTTACAGAAACAGTACAGCCGACATCAAGTTGTGTCAGTCTTCAGGTCCATCATTCCGGGTAGCAAAGGGTGTTAAGCAGGGTGACCCACTCTCTCCGAAACTGTTCACGTGCGTTTTAGAAGAGCTCTTCAAGACCTTGGCAGAACCGTGGGCAAGCGCGGGCATCGTTGTTGGCGATAAGAGGCTTACTAACTGTTCAAACATGAACATGACATTCTTGGCATTCCAACACACATCCAACTTATCACCGAGGAAGATGCGTGATATTTTAAGATTATGTAATTTATCACGTACGGCGGTCGGCTCAGACATGCTGCATCGGCACAATACGCAGACGGCACACAACTAAATACGTGAATATGTGTACATAGAATAAGTTTAGTATATAAGATTATAGTTTTAAGAAATAAACCAGTCATTAGCTCACTCCCGGCTTTGACTCATACCCTACCCCTCACCTCTCACTGCGGCCAAGACACCCTTAGCCGTCACCATGATCGGTCTTGTGAGTCTGCTCGACCGGCAGTGAGAAAACCCACTTCACTACACCCTAATCCTACCCACTTTCCGTCTCTCGCCTTAGGTCTCCCGGCGACAGATATCCCGGCCTAGGGATCCCAGGGACTGCTAGGGAACTAGGGATTAGGGTTGTATACGCGACAGTCTGTGTGACCACAGTGTACACGGCCTCGCTATACAATATACCTAACAGGGGTAGGGTAGCACTAGGGAGATAGGGAATAGGTGGACTTGGTTACTGCGACGGTAGCCAAGTTGAGGGATACTACTACAACAAGGGAATAGGAGGACTTGGATACTGCGACGGTACCAAGTTGAGGGAAACTACTACTACAACAAGGGAATAGGAGGACTTGGATACTGCGACGGTACCAAGTTGAGGGAAACTACTACTACAACAAGGGAATAGGAGGACTTGGATACTGCGACGGTACCAAGTTGAGGGAAACTACTACTACAACAAGGGAATAGGAGGACTTGGATACTGCGACGGTACCAAGTTGAGGGAAACTACTACTACAACAAGGGAATAGGAGGACTTGGATACTGCGACGGTACCAAGTTGAGGGAAACTACTACTACTACAAGGGAATAGGTGGACTTGGATACTGCGACGGTACCAAGTTGAGGGAAACTACTACTACAACAAGGGAATAGGAGGACTTGGATACTGCGATGGTACCAAGTTGAGGAAAACTACTACTACAACAAGGGAATAGGTGGACTTGGATACTGCGACGGTACTAAGTTGAGGGAAACTACTACTACAACAAGGGAATAGGAGGACTTGGATACTGCGACGGTACTAAGTTGAGGGAAACTACTACTACAACAAGGGAATAGGAGGACTTGGATACTGCGATGGTACCAAGTTGAGGAAAACTACTACTACAACAAGGGAATAGGTGGACTTGGATACTGCGACGGTACTAAGTTGAGGGAAACTACTACTACAACAAGGGATAGGAGGACTTGGATACTGCGACGGTACCAAGTTGAGAGGAACTACTTTTACAATTGCTACTACTACAACTAATACTACTGTTAAATAAGGGAAGGAATATAATTTCTGGAGGGGTGAAGAACATGCAATTGTATAACAAAAAATTATTACAATTGCGTGTTGACTAAATATATATATATTTTTTTTTGAATACATATGTACCTACCGATTAAGTTCTTAACATTTCCCCCGCAACGATCGCCTTAAGACTCTACAGCATGCAACGAGGTCAACTGTCGCTGCCAGGGTTGCATCGCACGTGGCCTACAGCCAGCCAACCGAAGCCGTCAAGAAAACAACTCACCAGTGAACAACCAACTACCGATGCAGATGAAGTTGAGCTGAAGCCTACGCCAGACACCCGCCAGAATGTTCACGCCTGAACATAAGAACTTTCTAGAGCCTGCCCCGGAGAGACGCTAGAATGTTCACGCCGGAACATGACCTTCCTGAAGCCTATCCCGGAGAGACGCCAGAATGTTCAAACATGAACATGACATTCTTGGCATTCCAACACACATCCAACTTATCACCGAGGAAGATGCGTGATATTTTAAGATTATGTAATTTATCACGTACGGCGGTCGGCTCAGACATGCTGCATCGGCACAATACACAGACGGCACACAACTAAATACGTGAATATGTGTACATAGAATAAGTTTAGTATATAAGATTATAGTTTTAAGAAATAAACCAGTCATTAGCTCACTCCCGGCTTTGACTCATACCCTACCCCTCACCTCTCACTGCGGCCAAGACACCCTTAGCCGTCACCATGATCGGTCTTGTGAGTCTGCTCGACCGGCAGTGAGAAAACCCACTTCACTACACCCTAATCCTACCCACTTTCCGTCTGTCGCCTTAGGTCTCCCGGCGACAGATATCCCGGCCTAGGGATCCCAGGGACTGCTAGGGAACTAGGGATTAGGGTTGTATACGCGACAGTCTGTGTGACCACAGTGTACACGGCCTCGCTATACACTATACCTAACAGGGCTAGGGTAGACTAGGGAGTTAGGTTAGAGTTAGATCTAAAATAGGGATAGGTATAGGGTTAGGTTTATCGTAGGTAGGTTAGGCTAGATATAGGAACCAGTAGGCTTAAATTAGGATAAGTCTAGGTTTAGGTACGTGCAAGCTTAGGGCTATACTTAAGAGCTATCGAAGGTTAGGCCCTAACTTGTCCACTAACCTCAGGTTTGCTGACGACATCGTCTTATTTGCACAAACCGCAAAAGACCTTCAACAAATGCTCGAAGATCTGAGCAAGGCGAGCCTTGAGGTTGGACTTGCGATGAATCGTTCAAAGACCCAAGTTATGACCAACAGCAGTAAACGTAGGGTTGAGGTTGATGGGCAGGAAATACAGTATGTCGACGAGTATACCTACTTGGGCCAGATAGTGTCTTTCGAAAACAGGCAAGATCGAGAAATCGATCGTCGAATCGAGAATGCCTGGAAAGCCTACTGGTCCATGAAAGAGTTCATGAAGGGCAACCTTCCAATAGCACTAAAACGCAAACTTGTCGATATGTGCATTCTGCCCATCCTAACCTACGGTGCTCAGACCTGGTCCTTGACCGAACTTCAAAAGTCCAGCCTCAAGGTTTGTCAAAGAGCAATGGAGCGAAGTATCCTGGGATATAAGAGGGTTGATCGAGTGCAATATGCCGTTCTGCGATCACTGACGGGTGTTGCTGATGTGGGACGGAAGACTGCCAACCTAAAGTGGGATTGGGCGGGCCACGTGATCCGGATGCATCCTAGCCGATGGGCGAAAATCGTCACGCAATGGGTGCCGCAAGACGGGCGGCGGAAAAGAGGCAGACCCCGAAAACGATGGCGTGACGATCTAGACAATTTTGACAGAGACTGGCCCAATTTGGCAGAAGATAGGGACGCTTGGAGGAGTGTAAGGGAGACCTTTGCCCAGCAGTGGGACAACATAGGTTAAATAAAAATAAAAAAAAGTCTTTAGACCGAATGCTATTGAACGCCTGCGAGGTATTTCTATAAGTGTTATTGGTGAATAGATAATCCGGATAGTTTATTTTTGTGTTTATCATCAAAGATATCCTTCACTGTACAATGCATTGAGATAACATAACTGTACAATGGCTTAGAATATGAGGGTTGTGGCTGGCTAATATATGAAACTTGATTTGTCGCTTCCATATAATAGATTCATTTGCTAAAGAATACACGAGTAGAAGCAAATATTTGCTTCTAAAAAGTATACATATAATGCTGGTAATATCCCTCGATACCTGTGTATTTGCTTTATCAAAGAAATAGGTTCTCTGATAGTGCCTAAACAATACTTAGACATCTGTAAATAGTCATAGAGATTTTATGATATCTAAGATTTTATGTTCAGAAAATGACACTTCTGAGTATAAGCAGTATCTGCAGACTACATTATAATAATAATTGTAACTACTTTATTTATTCTTCTGTGTTTTGTACTTACGTTCTTAATAATACAGATTCTTTTAGTTTGTGCCAGACTACGCACACCGGCACAATTAGGGGAACACAAAAGAAAGGTCGATTTTTTTCAATTAATATAGTTTCTATATTTTTTTGCAGTTATAAAATAAATACATAGTCTTAAAATATCTTAAATTAAAGCAAAAGAAGCTACGTATTGGCAAGTTTTTATAAAATATACTTGAATTGCGAAAATTTGCAAAATAAAACATTTTTACGGTAAGATTTTAAAGGAGAATGACCAAATTTGTATGGAAGATGGGCTAAGTTTGCTTCTCGATGATTTGACCAGTAAAATATAGTAAAGATACTCCTAATTAAATTAGCAAAAAAATAATACGATATTCGGCAGCAGTTCTTAGCTATCGGACATTAAAGATTTCCAATATTTCGAGGTTAAGTATTGTGTTAGTTTACATGATTTAATCAAATTAATAGTAGTAAATTAGTTAATTATCGCCCGTGCTTCGAAGAGTACTTACGTTAAGCCATCGGTCCCGGTTGTCATGAAGATCTTTCACCATCGCACGTCGTTACGGGGAGTCAGTACCCTCCTAGAAAACCGATACTTACTCGCTAAACTATACAATATCGCTATCCCTTTGGGTTATGGCGGTGGGACTATGGAAAAGCTAATATTCTGTCATATCTGGTTAGACTAGTAAGCGGACCCAGGGCTCCTAGGCGTTGAAGTCTTAGATGCAACCGATATAACGCTAGGATGATGATGATATGATTTAATCATATTACCGGCATTTATTATAAGCCTCTATGTATATTATATACAGAAAATAGTTGTAACAATGAGTGGAGCTACGAAGCAAACGCTGGTACATTATATTACTTTGAGGTTTTGTCAGTCTGATATATTTCTTACTGAGAATTCTCAATACCATGTGGTACAATTAATGAGATTTTCAGTGAGGCTATTTCGCAAAAGATAAGCTCATTCCTTTGGACCTTATTACAAAGTTGGCATTAAAACTACACTGTTTTATGCTTAATAGGTAAATGAAACACAGTATGTTACTTTTCATTCTATTTGTTACAATAAATCTTCTTCAAATAAATCATATAAAAATGAAGCAGGCGCTTGTATATCGTATACCATAATGTGGTGCAGGTATGACCACAGAAATTACAACAGCTTCCATTTAATGTGTAGCATTCTAAACATAAGACTCCATTCAATTCTTGAAACAAAGGATTAAAGTCCATCTGAATATTCGGTGAGGAGAACACGAGAGAATTGTAAGAATAGAGAAGATAAGTAAATAATACTTACACAGACTGGCGCTAGCCATGATGTCAAAATATTGAGCGCCGAATGAGATAACTTGTCCAAAGAATGGACGTGTTGCTGCCTAGGTACCGCAAAGGAAGAGTTAACATAACCGCAATCCTCACTACGGCTAGTAAGTTGTTCTACGTCCAGACGATAGACTAATGTTACCAATAAAGCCTGTCTCACACTTTAGTCAACCCCCCAGTCTTGACAACACGATATAAACTTGTTTGGTCCACAAAGGATTGCTCAAGTCAATATAAAGGACAGTAAATTACTTATATACACCAATGTACTCTGTGTTTATTTGCCACAATACTATATAGAGCAAGAGCCCACGACTGCCAGACCTTCGTGATTTTATAAATGCTGAAAGTTTGCCTGAGCATGCCCCCTACAAAGGTAAGAACGACCACCGATTATAGAGTTTGGGTTGTGGTTACTTTGGCAGTTATCAGGTAGTAAAGGTGGATAAAATGGTTCCTAAAATTCGTTCTAGTATAAAAGCTAAATTTTATATATGTTACTTGTAAACCTATAAAAAGACGTTAGCCTAACAGCCGGACAGTTTAACATCTTGCCAGACACTTTGAAAGTCCGCTGTAGGTAGGTACGAGCGCGAGAGCTTAGCCGATTGCGATCTTTTAAGATATCCAATAAAATAAAAATGATTTCGTCCATAGCCATGTTAAATAAAGTAAAAATGTTATTTTAATATTGTAAAAATCCAAAAAGAGTATTACAACATGTAAAAAAATATTTTACTGTTCATAAAATTATTGTTGTCTTAATTTTTATTTATTCATTTCAGCCCTACCCTTCGAATTGATGGCATGATCGTCTTATGAATATTTAAATAAAACACGTACACGTAAACAGCCCATAGCCTAGTGGAGATACCAATAGACTGCCATGCAGAGGGTATCGGGTTCGAATCCATTTTGACGCTAGCAATGTACCACCTTGCAAGAGCCAGCTATTGCAACGTTTCATCATCATCCTCCTAACGTTATCCCAGTTTCAATTTGGGGTCCGCTTAAAAGTCTTACCGGATTTGGCTGAATATTAGCTTTTCCACAGAGCGACTGCCTGTCTGACCACCGCAACCCGAAGGGATAGCGATATTCCATGGTTTAGACTAGAGTCAGTTTATTTAGAAGGTACTAACTATCGCTAAATGGTGTGCCCGGTAGATGGCAATAGGCTTGCCCCCTATTACATTGGGACCGAAACATAACTGACGAAGTGTGGGTTTGTAATGCACCTCTGCCTACCCCTTCGGGGATAAAAGGTGTGAAGTTATGTTATGTTATGTTACTGACGCCCTATAACGACTGTCGATGATCTTCATGACAGCCGGGGCCGACGGCTTAACGTGCTCTCCAAGGCATGGGGCAAGCGATAATTAACAATTTAATTGCAGCGTTTTCTGCGAGCAAATTATATACGAACCATATAGAATATCGCTTATCCGAAAAATCCAACCTCTTATCAACCAGACAAAAGCGGCTGGGTGTTGAAAGACGACACATACTTGTCCAAATGGTGTGACCCGGATAAACGACCTGTTATGTTAGTGATTCGCTCAAAACTCAATCAGGTATGTAATTATTATAACAAATTATTGAAATTTATTTTTTAAATATTCATAAGGCGATCATGCCATCGAGTCGAAGAGTAGGGCTGAAATAAATAAATGAAAATATCGACGATAATAACTAATTATGAACAGTAAAATATTTTTTTACATGTAATAATACGTTTTAGATGTTTATAATACTTAAATAACATTTTTACTTTATTTAACATGGACGTAATAATTTTTATTTTATTGGATATCTTAAAAGATCGCAAACGGCTAAGCTCTTGCGCTCGTACCTACAGCGGACTTTCAAAGTGTCTGGCAAGATGTTAAAACCATTGAAACTGTCCGGCTGTAAGGCTAACATCTTTTTATAGGTCTACAAGTAACATATATAAAATTTAGCTTTTATACTATAACGAGTTTTAGGTACCATTTTATCCACCTTTACTACTTGATAACTGCCAAAGTAACCACAGCCCAAACTCTATAATTGGTGGTCGTTCTTACCTTTGTAGGGGGCATGCTCAGGCAAACTTTCAGCTTTTATAAAATAACGAAGGTCTGGCAGTCGTGGGCTCTTGGGCTAATAGAAATAAAGAGATATTAACATAGGTGAAAACGCAATTTGACTGTTTTCATGTCAAAATAAGTGACGTCAGACATTATGGATGCCAGTATAATAAAAATATGTTCCCATGTTTTTGATAAAAACAAAACATGTACAAAACATTATTTCGTGCAAAAGGGATAAACATATTATTTATAGAAAATAGTTCACCACAATACATTTTTCAAAATATCTAAGATTTTGATGTTATTTTGCTTATTAGAACTTTTGCTATGTCACACTGTTTGCACTGTGAATGTCATTTTTCCCTATTGAAAGGAGTTTGCAAGAAACTATAAACATTTGGCGAAATATGTTTAATGAGTTTTGAATATGAAATGGCAATGTCACGACCGGAACAATGCAGATACTTTTATTTTAGAACTAGAAATCCCCATTAGGCTTTTAAATAAAATTTATATATATAAAATTATAAAATAAAGGAAGTTTTTCCATATATGAATGGTTTAGAAGCAAACGTGCCACAAAATAGCCCAGTTTTGGTCATTCTCCTTTATTTTTAGGGTTCCGTACCTCGAAAGGAAAAACGGAACCCTTATAGGATCACTTTGTTGTCCGTCCGTCTGTCAAGACCCTTTTTCTCAGGAATGCGTGAATGTATCAAACTGAAATTTATAGTAAATACTCGAATCTACGATTCCATAGAGCTGTAAAAAATCAAACTTCTAATCCAACGCAATCAAAAGATACAGCCGTATATCCTGCAAATTGCAGCATATTTTCAAACTCGCATTGGAATCAAAACCTACAGGGTACTTCCCGTGAACTCAGAATCTTGAAATTTGGTAAGAAGCAACGTCTTATATCACTTATAAAGGGAAAATTGCGAAAACCGTAAATTTTTTGTTACAGCATATAAAAAAATATTTTTAATAAATTTAGAGTTACTACCCCTTTCTCTTGAACGCGTGGAGGTATTTAATTGAAATTCATATGAAATACTCAGGTATATAACACCGTAAGGCTGCAACAAAATCAAGCTTCTATGTCAACGCAATCAAAAGAAAGAGCAATATAAGCATATTTTCAAACTCGCGCCTACTCGCAAGTGAATCAAAACCTACAGGGTACTTTCCGTGAGCTCAGAATCTTGAAATTTGGTACGAAGCAACGGCTTATAGCACATATAAAGGAAAAATTGTGAAAACTATAAACTTTTAGTTACATCATATAAGATTTTTTTTTTTAATAAATTTAAAGTTACTCCCCCTTTCTCTTGAACGCGTGGAGGTGTGAAATTGAAATTCATATCAAATACTCAAGTATATAACACCGTTAGGCTGTAACAAAATCAAACTTCTATGTCTACGCAATCAAAAGAAAGAGCAATATAATCATATTTTTAAACTCACGACTACTCGCCATGGAATCAAAACCTACAGGGTACTTCCCGTGAACTCAAAATCTTGAAATTTGGTACCTACGAAGCAACGTCTTATAGCCCAGATAAAGGATGCGGAAGGCTGAGGACCGTGTGCTGTGGTGCGTGTTGGGAGAGGCCTATGTCCAGCAGTGGACTACGATAGGCTGATTGAGACAGAGATTTCAAATAATTACATAGTCTTCAAACCTTTTTGCTAATTATTCTGTACTTTATAAGTATTTTTGTAACAGATTTCTAATAGTCACTAAAAACTTTGTAAATCAATAACTTAGATAAAAAATCTTACCATCATTCATCAGCAGACTTTTGTAAGGCTGCTGCAAGGCTGGTATAGGTATTTAAGTTATATTATAAAATAAGCGATATAGTTAGGTATGTTAATATAAAATAAAGGATAACTGATTACAAACGACAAAAACCCCTTTTTATTTAATTTATGCTCCTCCAGCTTTCCATACTGTAATGTTATGGATTTCATTTGGCAATAAAAATACCATAACTATGACTGGTGAACTTTTACATATACATCTACAGGTTTGTACGGAACTCTCGGTGCGCGAGTGCGACTCGCACTTGACCGGTTTTTTTCTTTTAACTACACAAAATTATTGAAATTAATATCGAGTATTGGCTCCGCGGGCTCTTAGCAGAGCTTTTATCCGATTTTCCATGCTCTGAATAGGGCTGTCGATAATTTCTTGGGGTAAATTGTCCCACTCTTCCACCAAAGCCAGTTTCAGCTCTTCAACATTCCTGGGAGCTGGATTTCGCTGTCGAACTCTTCTTCCCAGAATGTCCCAAGCGTGTTCTATTGGGTTCATGTCCGGTGATTGCGCTGGCCAGTCCATTTGATTGATACCAACCTCACGGAGGTAGCTTTTCACTATACTCGCAGTGTGCGGGCGTGCATTATCATGCATAAAAATGAAATTTTCGCCTATAAATGGGGCAAAAGGCATGACATGTGGTTCTAAGATCTCTGTTACGTATCGGCGTGCAGTGAGAGATCCATTTTCAATGAGCAGTAACTCTGTACGGGCGCCTAAACATATGCCACCCCATACCATAACTGACCCTCCACCATATGACACCGTTTCCGTTAAGTTAGTCTGGTTGTATCGTTCACCTCGATCACACATCCTTTCCCTCCCATCCACAAAATTGACACAAAAGCGGCTCTCATCGGTGAATCAAACACGACCCCACTCACTTGTCCAAACTCGGTGCTCATGGGCGAAGGCTAATCTTTCTACACGATGAGCTACCTCGAGTTTCGGTGCTTTTGCTGGAACGTAAGACCTTAATCCAACTTCATTAAGTCGTCTTCTAACCGTCCGTTCACTAACATTAACGTTACGGACCTCAGCCAGTTGATTTCGGAGTTGAACAGCGGTTTGTCGAGGATTTCTCAAAGTTTGCATTGTAATAAATCGGTCGTCAATGGCACTTGTAGATACGTCGATACACCTAAGGCTCGGCTTACTGAGCGGTAAGTATGCCCTTCTCCGATAATGGTTACAGCCCTAGCCACTGAAGTTGCTGGCAAATCACTCATTTTGTATCAAGAATGTGTACACAGTTCAAAAATAAACAGTGGAATGACCCACAGTCACTTCACACTGAACCCAATGTAACGTAATACTACACGTATTGCGTTATAATATCTCGCAGGCGCTTAACGCCAGCTTATCCAGACATCGTTCGCAATATTACCAAATATGGTCATATTCACTAGCCAAAGGCAGTTGTGAGTCATAGGTTTATGCCTATATAAGATGGGTGCGCGTTGTAGAATGGTCACTTTCCCTAGATATCGGAACGCTGCCGCTACACCTCGCGATTATTCTACATTCTACTTTCTGTCTACTGTTCCGCTGGGGGTAAGCATATTCTAGTGGTCTGTGTGCCTATATGTTCTGTCTGTAGTATCTGTGTCTCCTAAGCATAACAGCCGATCTAGGGACAGCCTGTTCCTGACCGGTTGTTGTGTATTCTCTATGCTGTTTCCAGTTCACCCTACGAGCTCACTGCACCTGTCTTCTTCCTACGGGCTCACTGCACCTGACGTTCTTCCTACGGGCTACTTTCTTCCTACGGGCTACTTTCTTCCTACGGGCTACAAGCCACGAGCTGCTGGCGCCGTGCCGCTACTAGCCAGCTGCCACCCAAGCCTCCGTTCCTGCCTACGAGCTCCTACAGCCAGGCCACGGACGCCTGAGCCTGACCGCTCGGCCCACATCGGCTGCACCGCCTGAGACCCGCTCAGCCTGAACATCGACCACAGAGCTGCCTGCGCAGCGCACCTTGGCCAGCTCATCGGCGACCCTACGAGCAGCTACCCTGCGAGCGTCGGAGAGCAGCAGGAGTCTACGCTCCAGCCAGCTCAGGCCAGTGCTTACCTAGTTCGGTCATACTGTATGTAAGCGGTAGTGAGACATAATAAAGAACCTGTTCAGCAGTGTTTCTCTCGAACCCCGACATCCTACCTGAGATACTCCGTCTCAGTGGCGCCCAACTCTATTTGTCTCACTTCCAATTACTGCAGTTGTTCTTGTTTAGGAGGTCAGTCTTTGTAAACGAGGAGGTGCAGACATCAGCGAACCGGTACGTACTATTTAACTTGTGTATATCTGTGTTTTGCTGTCTATCTTTAATTTCTATTCTTGTATAACTATTATGTGTTATCTTACTATTGCCTAATTCAAACAACTACCGATTCCCTACGTAACTATTCGCAATTTGAAATAACCGTTTTTTGTTTTTGCAAGTCACTTATCTATTGTCTACATTTTTACACCGAATCGTCGTAGTTTCTTTGTAAAGCAGAACGATTGCACACGGAGGGCTGTAATATACTTACGTTCTTTTCCTATCATACACTTCATTTCATCATGAGCACTAACCCCATTAAGTACTTCTTACTTAATAAAAATGAATTGGCCTACGAGGTCGCTATTCGCGGAGAGGAGCCGGCTACCTCTGTTTTAGGTTTACGGAAGCAGCTACCTAAACTACTCGAGCTGATTCCGAATGACGAAATCCTAGAGTCAGGCCTAGACATAGCAGACGACTTCAAGGGAGCTAGCCTGTCAGTTACCGATTTAGATTCGCGAATCTCTTCCCTTAAGGAATTATACGACCACAACTTGGCGAAGCGAACTACGGCTTTGCACAACCAGGTCTACCACAGATTGGGCAGATTAGACAAATCCGAACCTAAATACGGCAAGAAAATATCCGACCTGACTGAACGCTTTCGGATGCTGTCGGCAGAGCTATCTAAGATAGAACACTCGAATGTTCCGTCGGCGGAAGTCGGAGTCACGATGACTTGCACGGATTCAACCCCTGCACAGGCAGCGTCGACTCCGGTAACTGTCCACTGTGAGCATTTGAGGGTTGGCGAACTATCGAAACTCAAATTCGACGGAACAGGCTGCGTTCGCGAATTTCTACAACGCGTGACGGAATTTAGGACGGTTAGAAATCTACCTGCTAATAGATTATTCGATTACGCGTCCGAAATTTTTACTGGTAATGCGTTACACTGGTTTCGCGGTGTTAAAAATTCCATTTCTACATGGGACGAACTAGCTAGTAAACTCACAGCTGATTTTACACCGTACGACTATGATTATAAACTTTTAGCCGAGATTCGTAATCGTACTCAAGGGCAAACTGAGAGTGTAATCATCTACTTATCAATTATGTTCCAACTTTTTGCGCGATTGTCACCGAACACGGTACTAACCGAACAGGAAAAATTAAATATATTGCTTCACAATATTAGACCGTGTTATTCTTCAGTACTAGCTTCATGTACTACGGCTATAGACACTATAGACACTCTAAAACACTATGTCTAAACTATGGGAGGTTCCAGTGTTTAAGTGCACAATTTCACGAACCTAGTTACCCTACGTCTAACACAGTAGCACCTGATTTAGCTTACATAAATAAAAAGGACACGCACGGTCACTATAATAATTCACAGTACTATAAACCGTCTAAACTAAAAAACTACGCTTCTGTCGCATCTATAAATGTCGAACCGAACGATACACCTGTGCCTAACCTACAACACTATAATGTCAACATGATATCTAAATCAGCTGTTCCTAGAGAAATAACTAATAAGAGGTGTGTGTTTTGCCCACGATGTCGTTCAACTGATCACTCACTAGGGACGTTCAAGCGTGAACGTTATCCGATATGTTTTAAGTGTGGCCTTAGGGATGTCACATTCGTAAATTGTCCTACCTGTAAAAATAAATCATTTTCAAAAAAACAAATTTATTCGGATCGTCGTTCGTTAAATAAGCTGACAACCCTACCGTTTGTACATCTTCTAAACCTAAATATTTTGACAAGGAAGACTGGAAAAATTGGCTGAACACTCTAAAAGTGTATTTTTCTAGTCATTCTGTGGCTGCGACCCGAGATCAAAAACCTAATACTGATTTTCGACCCTATGTTAATGTAACCATTAAGAATCTACCCCTTACTGGGTTACTTGACTCAGGTTCTGCCGTGACTATATTGGGCAATAATTCTCATATAAAAATTATTTCTCAAACTAATCTCCCTTTGAATAAGTGTGACAACCCTACTATATTTTTTCGATCGGCGGGTGGTCTATAGATGCTGGCGAGAAACATTCCGAATCATTCCCGTCGAATACTTCGGAAGTATTCCGAAATATTCCGAAACTTTGGGAATATATCAACTGTCAAAAAAAACCAGGAAAATCGACCTTACGAACTATTTCGCGCTTGGAAGTTGTAAATTATCTTTGTTTGCTTGCAAGGTTTGCCTTTATTTGTTTTTATTGACTGGGCTATTATACGCGTTAAGCAGAAGGATTAATACCTACCTAAGCGACTCGCGAATACTCGCGATGCGTACAGAGCTACATACAAACTAACCAAAAACATAGGTAGGTAACCCTTTTTCAAAAAACAAATCAAATATGCTAGGCCTGGTTTTTTATTCCACAACTAACATTTATAAAAATAGCATTCGATTTCGAAATAAGTAGGTACCTAAAAACAAAAAGTATAAAAATCCTGTTAATCGCAGGCTATCATATCTACCTATCAAAACATCAACATATACTTATTCACCCCATTTATAATACATATAAAAACCCACCACATCAGCAAACAAACAAACACGTTTATTCCCATTGAATTATTCTGGCGAAATATTCGGCGGAAACATTCGATTGCGGGGTGCGAATCTTTCTCGCGGGGGGGAAAACTTCTCCGGGGAGCATCTCCCCTCTTACCGCACTCCGCACCGCCATCGCTGCACGCACGACTCGTGGCAGTCGATATTTCAGCAAAAAACTCAATAAATCTTAATTACATTTATTTTGAATAATTCTGATTTAAAGAAACTTTCCCAGAAGTATTCCGGAATTATTCCGAATTTTTCAGAAGTTTTGCAACTATAGGGTGGTCATCGTTTGACACCGATCGGCTATATCAACCTACCCACCACTTTTGAAAATAAAACTTGTTATTTAAAAGCGTACGTAATTCCAGAAGTTACTAGTTCGTTAATTTTAGGTATTGACTTCTGGAAAAGATTTAAATTGTTACCAAACTATATTAACTCTGTTTCTTTATCTAATAATTACTCTCGTAGTAATTCCTTGCCTAATAAAGTTAATGCTACCGTGTCAGCTATTGATACTAACACTGATAACGAGACTACTATAACCTCGGATCAGTGGTATACTACAATCTACAATGGCTGTAAAAACTCACCTACATGTTTTCCTAACTATTCCATCAAAAATGATAAGTTATATCGATATATGGTATCGAAATGTGCACTGCGGAAAGAATTCGAATGGAAAGAGGTTCTACCTACCTCGGATAGATCTACAGCTATTAAAGAAAACCATTCGGAACTCGCTGCGGGTAATTTAGATATTTTTAAAACGTATAAACGTTTAGCACAGCGTTATTATTGGCCCGGTATGCACGCTGACATTATTAAGTTTATATCTTCGTGTGATACTTGTGTCGCACGTAAACACCAAAACAACGGTACTTTTTATACACACACATACAACTTACGTCGTAAACCGGCTGGGTTTAACGTGGGTGATACTGTGTGGAAAAGAACCTACGACAAATCATTTGGCAAAAAACTAGCTCCTAAGTTTACCAAGTGTACTATTATTGCTAAAAAGTCACCACTAGTATACGAATTAGCGGATTCGTCGGGTAAATCTATTGGCATATGGCACATTAAAGATTTAAAACTAATTAACTACACTGATTCCTAACCTAACTAGATTATTTCATTGTACCTACCTGCAGTTTGAGTTTCATAGTCACTATCTACTTAGCACTGTCTACAGAAGTTCGGAGGACTTAGTTACACGGATTTTCTTGTCTAGACACGAAAAATCCTGCTGTACAGAGCGGGGTATTTTAACGTAATACTACACGTATTGCGTTATAATATCTCGCAGGCGCTTAACGCCAGCTTCTCCAGACATCGTTCGCAATATTACCAAATATGGTCATATTCACTAGCCAAAGCCAGTTTTGAGTCATAGGTTTATGCCTATATAAGATGGGTGCGCGTTGTAGAATGGTCACCTTCCCTAGACATCGGAACGCTGCCGCTACACCTCGCGATTATTCTACATTCTACTTTCTGTCTACTGTCCCGCTGGGGGTAAGCATATTCTAGTGGTCTGTGTGCCTATATGTTCTGTCTGTAGTATCTGTGTCTCCTAAGCATAACAGCCGATCTAGGGGCAGCGTGTTCCTGACCGGTTGTTGTGTATTCTCTATGCTGTTTCCAGTTCACCCTACGAGCTCACTGCACCTGTCTTCTTCCTACGGGCTCACTGCACCTGACGTTCTTCCTACGGGCTACGTTCTTCCTACGGGCTACAAGCCACGAGCTGCTGGCGCCGTGCCGCTACTAGCCAGCTGCCACCCAAGCCTCCGTTCCTGCCTACGAGCTCCTACAGCCAGGCCCGCCGAACGGACGCCTGAGCCTGACCGCTCGGCCCACATCGGCTGCACGGTATGCACGGCCAGCTCATCGGCGACCCTACGAGCAGCTACCCTGCGAGCGTCGGAGAGCAGCAGGAGTCTACGCTCCAGCCAGCTCAGGCCAGTGCTTACCTAGTTCGGTCATACTGTATGTAAGCGGTAGTGAGACATAATAAAGAACCTGTTCAGCCTAGCAGAGTTTCTCTCGAACCCCGACATCCTACCTGAGATCCTCCGTCTCACCAAGAAAGATCTTATCAGAAGCAATTCTAACATTAAGTGTCAGCAAATTCTTAAAGTGTTATAAAATCTGTCAACACACTTTTAAATACCAAATTATCACTTAGGATAGCTTCTAAAGAGGGTATTAACACATAAATAATAACAACTTGTCAAGATACCCGAAAGTTTGGAAAAAAATCGTCACCGTCAAACCACGGGGAAAAGCTAGTTATTATTTAAATACCTAGCTTTTCCCCGCGGCTTCGCTCGCGTAAATTCAGGCTTCTCTAGTTATAGTATATCATCGATGTTCGGGGTAACACAAATCTCCTTTATTGGGCGGATATTATATAAGTGTAAAAAGTATTTACACATACAAACTACTTAGTACTAAGACTTAGTGGGTAGGTAGTACCAAAGAGCTCAGATGTATTTATCTGTATTCATTGGTAGTACTCAAAATGTTATCTGATATCAGTGACGTTTCGCTAGAGTGGCCAATATGGCGACTGCAATTTGTCTGTCAGAACCATTAGAATTTAACAAAATACTCGACAATCAGAATTTTGCGGATATATGTTGTCGACTCGAAATCTTTATATTTTAATGGTTTATTATTTAGTTAAGGTTTCGATCGAGTCTACCGTACCCCTTGATAAAGATTTGACACTGCAATGGCAGCGCAGTCGGTCGGTTCCAATGTGAAACATTCCAAAATCAACAACTACTTACACATTAAAAATTTACTAATAAAACATTTTCCAGGGGACTGAATTGTGAATCTAAACCATTCTCAAGTCCCTTTGAACACACAACAAATTTCATCAAAATCGGTCCAGTCGTTTAGGAGGAGTTCAGTGACATACACACGCACTCAAGAAATATATATACGAGGGTCAAACTGAAAGTTCTTAGAAAATCAAAAACTGATTACATTAGCCAGTTATTAGTTTTATTATATCTTTTCAAAATATTGTCCATTGACGTCAATACACCGCTGCATGCGATGGAACCATTGGGAAAAGCACTTTGCCCACTCGTCCTTAGGGGTCTCTTCAATGGCATCGCGATACGCAGCCACCGCTTCTTCAGCATCCATAAACCGCTTTCCTTTAAGTTTTTCTTTAATTTTTGGAAATAAATAAAAATCACAAGGCGCGAGGTCGGGGCTATACGGCGGGTGACCCAGTAATTCAACGTTTGATGTCGCCAAATAGTCGATCGTTCGCTTGGCGGTGTGCGACAAGGCGTCGTCGTGGTGAAGGAGGATCCTACTGCGAGGTCGTTTCTCTTGAACTTTTTCCAAGACAAGTGGCAAACAATTGGTAGTGTACCATTCTGCAGAAACTGTTTTTTGATCCCCTAACACAATTGTTGCGAAATGACCTATCCTTCCAAAGAACGAGGCCACCATTTTTTTTCCCGCACTTCGATCTCTCTTCACTTTAGTTGGCAACTCCTCGAAAGGAAACACCCACTGAGCAGATTGTCTTTTGGTTTCAGGACCATAACAGTAAATCCAGCTTTCGTCACCTGTTAGTATGTCGAACACAGCATTTGAGTCACCTCCGTTAAATCTTTCAATCATTTTACGGCACCAATCCACACGATGGAGTTTTTGGGCCTTAGTCAAATTATGAGGTATCCACCGGGCGCAAAGCTTCCTGACCGCTAAATGTTCGTGGAGGATTTTGTGCACTTGACTCATACCGATGCCTAAGCTTGTCCGAATCTGCTGATAGGTCACTCTTTTGTCAGTCTCTATCATACGCCGCACAACACAGATGTTATTTTCAGTCGTCGCCGTAGAAGGCCGTCCCTCACGTACATCATCAGTGAGATTAGTGCGACCACGTTTAAACTCATTAAACCAGTTGTAAACAGTCGCACGAGATGGGGCTTCATCGTGAAAGGGTCAAGGCCAATCGTAGTCTATCATAACTTTCTTGTTGACTTAAATGACATCGAAAGTCATAAAAAATCATTGCACGAAAATTTTCTCGTGTTATATTCATGTTGACGTGACACAGACAATTTTCAATTTGCCGCCAAATCGTAAAACAAATGACAAATGAATGAAATATATACTCAGTAATATTGGCAAAGAGTTCTATTTTCAAATTTTAGAATATATTTTTATTATATTGTTTATAAGTGGCCAGTTCTAAGAACTTTCAGTTTGACCCTCGTATAAAGATAACAAAGAACTGAGTACAGGTCCGTATTAAGTACTTCACAAAATGTTCTTGCCATAGAGATAGATAATATAGAGATGATATTTCGAACAAAATTACTGTCACTCATGTCACTCAGACTGATTGACTACGCATGCGCCAGCAGGTCATTTCGTCAAAGATTATGAATGTATATAGGCAAATGTGACAAACAGTTTATTTTACCTACTTGATGTTTCGTGGACACAGAAAAATACAATCAGATAGATATAGATTGTAATAGATAATTAAATTTATATAAATTACTAGGTATGTTACTGCAAAGTTGCAAACGCCTGGCCTGAAGGATGGTAAATTCTAAGTTTTATAACTCGGAGTGGTTAAAGTACTTAATTCAGCCTGATCTAGACGCCCGGAACAGAGTTACGTCGACACAGCCACACCTAGCAATATTGATTATAAAGGGGTTGTTATATTAGCGGTTTCCTGGTTTTACTTGTGTACATAAATTTGCTATTCACCTGTGTATATGGAATACATTTCCACGGATATTTATGTATTTATGATCACAAGCAACCGAACATACCTTAACATACGACGAGACGAGTTGGTAGATTTTCCGTTTTACCGGTATACTTAGGATTTACTTCAGGCTTTTATATTACCATCAAGATCGTTCTACGTCTAACTTGGGTAAGTAAATGAAATTTATTGCATAAAATCTAACACTTATATTTACAACAGGTGATAAGGCGTCTTATACAATATACAATAATTATTTTTCTTACGCAAAATATCAAGAAATGGCCGCGATGTGTCAAATTATGAGAGACGCAGTAATAATTGTCGTTGCACAGTAACGTGAACAATCACATCGTATGAGGTTCCCACTACATTCGACGTTATTTTAGCCAATAGTCGTCTACTGCTGGGCATAGGCCTCCCTTAAGATTTTCACACAGACAGCCATGTTCGGGTACAACAACAAGAAGTATGACCTGATCAGAATATACAGAGCCATGTGATTCTCTTTTTGTGTTTATTAATTAGGTTATAATAGCAGTTGTATAGAATTTGCTCTCAATTTAATTACTTATCATTTAAAAATTGGATCCCAAAATAACACTTATTTGTAACAATGTCACAATTTAATAGAATATTAATTTGCAATACATACTAATTCACATGTAAAATTTTCTAGACAAACCTAACGATAAAAACATTTAAACAAATCTTAAAAATAATATGAAACAATAATATAAGATCTACAGGTTGATTCAAAAGTCGTGTACTTCCTTTGAAACATGTGATTGGAAACATATCATGGCCATATTTTTACCGCCTTGTAATGTAATGGTTTCAGACAGTCACATGTTAAACACCTGACACAGTTATACCTATAAAATTTATTTTCAAAAGTGAATATCTTTCAAAAATAAATTATAAGGCCAAGGTCATTCTATGTCACCAGCAGAGCACGCGGTTCAAAGGAACTACAAGACTCTTAAATCAGCCTGTGTTTGGAGATGAATGAAACGGACTATATTATATATCCAAACAGTATATTCAGGATAGCCGAGTGGTAGCGATTACAATAATTATATTATCTTAACCATGCGCGCGCACTCGGTCCTTGTCGTCGTCCGAATGGCCGGCCGACCGCGCTGGCCGCTGGCGTGGTGACGCTCACCGTCCCCGCTTCCGCAGTCCCCTGGCTGGCCCCTGATTGGGTTGCGAGCCTAATGCGCGGTACCCCGCGCGTTGGGTAATAAGGCTCATGCGTGTACATCCTCCCAGCCTTGAAAGAGCTAACTTTCAAAGGATTCTTCTTCGCCCGGCAGCCGAACGATGTAGTGGATGGCTCGACGGATTGTTCCCTTAGCTGTATAAATATCTACCACACGGCAAGTATTGTCTGCGCCCATGTGTAGACGTGT
The DNA here is from genome assembly GCA_944739405.2 of Euclidia mi. Taxonomy (NCBI): domain Eukaryota; kingdom Metazoa; phylum Arthropoda; class Insecta; order Lepidoptera; family Erebidae; genus Euclidia; species Euclidia mi. The sequence goes on along the minus strand of OX123183.2, from coordinate 101,274,227 downwards.
GATGCGGCCGAGCCGCCACCGTTGCGGAGGCAGATTCTGATCCTTTATTAGGACCATGTCTCCAATTTCAGGACCGGCAGACTCAGTTCTCCATTTGGATCGCTGCTGGAGTTCCGCTATGAACTCTTGAGACCATCTCTTCCAGAAGTCGAGGCGGAGCTTGCAGATGAGGTGGTACTTCGGTCTGGAGTCTTCTGCTGCAAAAGAGGGCACCGACGTCAGTGGCCGTCCGATAAGGAAGTGCCCGGGGGTTAAAGGGTTTAAATCTAAGGGATCAGATGACAAAGGGGAGAGAGGGCGAGAATTAAGGATTGCTTCTATTTGTGTAAAAAGAGTCGACAGCTCCTCAAAAGAAAGGGAAACATTGGCTGCTGTTCTCTTTAAATGATATTTGGCTGCCTTTACGCCTGCCTCCCATAGCCCACCAAAATGTGGTGAATAAGCCGGGCTAAATTTAAATGAAATGCCTTCATCACTAGAATAATCCATGACAGAGTCACGGCTGGAGCGTAACACCTTACCTAGTTCATTGTTTGCCCCCACAAAGTTAGTGCCATTGTCACACCAGATTTCAGAGGGTTTACCTCTGCGCGACACGAATCGTCGTAAACATAAAATAAAGGCAGATGTAGTAAGATCACTCACTAGCTCTAGGTGAACTGCTCTCGTACTTAGGCAAACAAATAGACAGAGGTAACATTTAGTTATTAGATTACCTCTTCCCTTTTTACTAGAGATTTGAAACGGTCCTGCAAAGTCAGTACCAGTCGATTGGCAAGGGAAAGTAGGCCTCAACCTAGCCGCTGGTAATGGGCCCATTAAAGGCTGTATTGTCTTACCACGAAATCTTGTGCATATAATGCATTGTTTATTTATCTTGCGTGCTAGAGCCCTCCCACCTACAGGCCAGTACATTTCTCTCACCGAAGATAATAACAGCTGCGGACCTGCATGAAATAAGCGTTGGTGTTCACTTCGCATTAATAAATGGGTAAATCTATGTTTACAATCTAGTATAATTGGATGTTTCTTATTATAATCAAAACTAGAATTGTCAAGACGGCCTCCTACTCTTAACAAGCCTTCAGAATCAAAAAAGGGATTTAAATTAAATATCTTAGAATTCTTAGGTATTCCTAAACCTTTATGTAGAGATTTTAACTCTACCTCAAATGACTCATTTTGACATAATTTAAAGAGAATAATATGAGACTTATTTATTTCACTAGTTTGTAATGAATTATATAATTTAGTTTTGTTCCTACAATTATGCACAAACCGCAATACATATGCAAACGCGCGACTTAAGCGTTTAAACTTGGAATAATTATTAAAATTAATGATAGAGCTATGACTGTCATTTTGAGTCACCTTTATTTGTAAATGCACCTTAAGTTCAGGTAATTCCACTGATTTATGAGGTTGTTGTGGCCAAGCAGCTGAACCCTCCTTTAAGAAGGAGGGTCCTTCCCACCACAAGGGTTCAATCTGTAGACGCTGAGGATCTACACCTCTGGAAGCTAGATCTGCAAGGTTGAGGTGGGTGGGAACATGCCTCCACGTAAAACCTTGTGACAACTCATTAATTTCTATTATTCGGTTGGCTACAAATGCCTTTAAAAGGTTTGGTTGTGCATTTATCCAGCCAAGCACTACTGTTGAGTCTGTCCATATTACCTTCTGTGTAATCTTATGATATCTAATGGACTGTATTACCTTAGTGGACAACTGCGCACCGAGAAGTGCACCACACAATTCAAGGCGAGGTATGGTCATGGCTTTTAAAGGTGCAACCCGCGCCTTCGCACACAACAATTTAACATTTACAACATTTTCATTATTAATTGAACGTAAATAGACACAAGCTCCGTACGCTTCCTGTGAAGTATCAACAAAGCAATGTAATTCAACTGACATGGGAAATTCACATATTATATTTCTAGGCAAACTAATTTAGATAGATTATTAATATTCTCTGATATCTTTACCCACTTTTTCTCAATATGGGGTGGCACAGGATCATCCCAGCCTAACTTTTCTCTCCATAACTGCTATAAAATGATTTTAACTTTAATTATGCATAATAAATATTGCATGCACATAGCAGCCCTAATGGGTCAAATATTTTACATGTTAATGATATTATAGTACGGTTAGTAAGTTTCCTACTCATATCCATGTCAACCTTAAATTGCAATGTGTCTAGTGTAGGTGACCAGTTTAGTCCTAAAACTGTGGCATGTTTACTCAAATCAAGAGTTTTAGAAGTGGTCTCTGTGTGTAACACCTTGGGACAGTTTGTACGTAATTTATGAAGGGGGAAACAAGCTGAGGATAAAACTCTAGTGATCCCATCATATATTTCTTTAATTTCTTTCTCTGATTGCCCACCCGTATTTAAATCATCTATGTATACATCATGTTCTAAAATATTAGAAATGAAGGGATTAGAACATTCACGAGCTAACTGAGTAAGGCACCTAGTGCTTAAAAAAGGTGCAGATGCTGTCCCATAATATGTGACAGTGTTTAGCTGCAAGACCTTTATAGGCTGAGAACAATCATCCCGCTTTATAGGCTGAGAACCCCGCTTTATAGGTTGAGAACAATCATCCCGCCACAAAATTAATTGTAAATGTCTCTGAGATGGATCTATTTCTATTTGCCTATACATTTTTTGTATATCTCCAGTTAGCACATACCTATAAGTTCTAAATCTTAATAAGATAGACAACAAATCATCTTGTACAACTGGACCTATATATTGAATGTCATTTAAGGATTTACCTGAAGTCGTTTTGGCAGAGGCATCGAATACAACACGCAATTTGGTGGTTTCACTGTGCTCCTTCAATACAGCATGGTGTGGCAAGTAATATCCAAATTTGGGACGCTTAACCTCCTGTAAATGACCTAAGTTTTTATACTCTTCAATAAATTCAGTGTAACTTTGTTTGAGCTGATAATTATTATTTAGTTTCTTCTCTAGTTTACAGAAACGTTTTTTAGCTAGGAAATAAGAATCGCCTAGTGCCTGTTCAGGTACCTCCTTAAATGGCATTTTAACGGAAAATCGACCATTGGGAAGGCGCTTCATATTTTCTAAAAAATGTTGTTCACATAATTTGTCTTGGGGTGAGATGTTACCAATACAATTAATTTCTTCAACTTCCCAAAACCTTTTAAGGTCATTATGAATTTCCTTTGTGAAATTACATGTCAAGTGGCTAAGGCTACATTCTCCTAATCTTCCACTGACTAACCATCCGAACCTTGAGTTTTGTAGGACAGGTTTACCTACACCCAATGAAATACGCTTAGTCCCTACAATGTTCCAAAAAACATCTGCCCCTAATAACATATCAATAGTAGAGGGATAAGGGAACTTAGGGTCTGCAAGCATGATATTTTTGGGTAAATTAAGTTCTTGAATATTTACAGGTGCGCTTGGCAATGTTCCTGTAATTTGTGGTACAATAAGACAATTTATTTCCATATTAAAAGAATTCAATCGCGATTTTATATTTACATTACAGCGCTCGGATATATTAAAAGACACATTATTAATACCTGAAATCTGTAAAGGTTCACTAATTTTCATTGCTAGTCCTAACTTGTTTTTCAGGTTTTCTGTCACAAAAGAGGATTGACTGCCTGTGTCTAATAGAGCCCGAATAAGGTAAGTCTGATGATTATTTGCATTTACTACTTCTACCATAGCAGTACACAACAGAACCTGGCTGACGAAGACAGCAGACAAAGATACTGGCAGTGGTTGATTTGATGTAGCAGGTGTGGCTGTAGTCTGTTCCCTGTCAGTACTATTATGAAGTTGAAGTTTGTTTACATGTAGTAAACTGTTATGTTTCTGTTTAGAAAACTTACAGAAACTCTTTATGCGACACCGAAATGATTTGTGACCTTCACGCAGGCAGTTAGAACACAGTTTTAATTGAGATATTTCTTTGAGCCTGTCTTGTACATTCATATTTTTAAATTTAGTACATTGGTGAATGCGATGTCCCTGCTCACTACACAATAAACACAAATATTCACACAAGTTTTCAGTCAATGAGACAAATGAATTAGACCTATCAAACTGTTTGCTTTTCCAACTATTGGATGCATTGTTTTTATTAAAATTAGCCTTATCATTTTTTTTTGTTGCGATGTGACTGATGTAGTTTCTAAAATATCAGCACGAGTTCGAATAAAATTGAAAAAATCATTTAACGTTGGCAAGTCAGGTAAAATATTCCTATGTTCTTCCCACTTTATGCTTGTACTGGTATCTAACTTAGCAGTAATCATAAATATTAATAGAATGTCCCACTGATCAGTCGGTTGACCTAGAGTGTTGAGAGCTCTTAAATTCTTTGAAATATTATCTACTAAGTTACGCAATTCTTTAAATGATTCCTTAGTTAAGTTTTCAATACTGCATAATGCCTTAAGATGATTGTTAATGAGGATTGTTTTCTTGTTATATCTATTACAAAGTAAGTCCCATGCTACTTTGTAATTCTCAGATGTAAACTCCAACGACTTGATAACTTCAATGGCACCTCCCTCTAATGAGGATCTCAAGTAATGACATTTATTGATGCCTGGTATGGACTCATTGCTATGTATTAAGGACTGAAATGTATCCCTAAACTCTAACCATTTTAAATGTGAACCATTGAATGTAGGCAACTTTATCGTTGGTTATTTTATAGACTGTAAACCATGTGATGAACAAGTTGAATGCGAACCTTTGTTACTACATTCACCCACTTTTTCTTTTTCAGACCCTTGTCTTTCAAGTATGTCCTCAATAATTGACATAACAGAAATAAATTTAGATTCAATTAAATCCCTTAATGTGATTTTTTCACCTACAGCAGATTCATCACATGTATTTTTAATTAAAGTTTGAACATCATCAAACTGTCTGAATAAATCTTGACAATTATTTAAGCGCCTACCTAGCTCCTTTATATTAATACTACTTAGAGCACCTATGTCTAGTTTTTGCATTTCCTGAACATATTCGTTTACTTTAGTTAAACGCCCTTTTAAGGTACCGCGTTTCCTAATTAATACGCACAATTCACTTTTTTCCTCATCCATGATTGGCACCACTAATTCACAATTACCGAGAATAAAACAATGAAATAGGTAATAAAATGTGCATCAAACCAAAAGCCAATATAGGCACGCTCCAGACGCAGCTCGTAGCGACGCCGTGTCACACACGCCGCACGACAAGATGGCCGCTCTGCGTTGGCGGCGCGCGGCAGCAAAGCCCCGGGGCGCGACGCGAATGACGCGATGCCCACGCGGTGGCGTAAGTATGCAGGTGGGAGCTGGGAGGCAGTGCGCAGACGCAGCCGAAGATTTTCTGGAATCGTTCGGCAATGCTATTTGAAGCGGATGCAATGCAAAGCTTTTAGATGTGCAAATTATGCACGTAACACGAATCAGTGTGTTAATTTGTTAAATAGAAAATAATACATAAACAGTGTATGCAGTAACACGATTCAAAACATGCTTGACATGAATAGAATGACTATTCAGTAGTTCTTTCAAAACTCAACTTTAAGAGTTAGAATAGTTGAAATACTTAATATAGTTAGATAGATAATTAGGTATAGGTACCTATTACCCATAAATACGCTATCACCAAAATGCGATTTTGTTAGCACTTAACTGCTCCTTTCTCCTGAGGAAAACAGTCAACCCGAAACACACATAAAAGCGGCAATCGGGAATGGAAAATGTAGGTATAGGAACGAGCTTACTTCCCTCGGAAAGACCACCGACGCGATGCCCGCTGTCCAGATAGATCTTCAAATTGGGTAGAAGTAGCCTCCTTTCGATCCAGCTCCCAGCCAATTCTTCGCAGTTGGGTTGAGCGTGGCCGCGATGAGTAGCAAGCAGCGGCGCAGGCGATCGATCGTCCACCACAGCGCCGGCGTCGTTTCGATCGATCTTTCGAGAACACGCCACTGAGCCAAAGTATTTCTTGGCCCCAAAATGCAGCTTTCTTGCAGTTTCTTTGCTTCAACGGTTGCCAAATATTTGGAGATGAATGAAACGGACTATATTATATATCCAAACAGTATATTCAGGATAGCCGAGCGGTAGCGATTACAATAATTATATTATCTTAACCATGCGCGCGCACTCGGTCCTTGTCGTCGTCCGAATGGCCGGCCGGCCGCGCTGGCCGCTGGCGTGGTGACGCTCGCCGTCCCCGCTTCCGCAGTCCCCTGGCTGGCCCCTGATTGGGTTGCGAGCCTAATGCGCGGTACCCCGCGCGTTGGGTAATAAGGCTCATGCGTAAACAGCCTGTATATTTTATCGGATAAGTAAATTACTTACTTCGCTTCAAACAAAATAAGTTTTGTAAATTTTTGACGGTTGGTAGTTGAAGTTATTTCTGGATCTATCTTAGCTTCATGATGTAGCCGAATTTTAGCATATTTTTCAATTATGCCTCGAATCAGATGTGTTCAGTGATTAAATGTCACTGGTTGTTCCAAAGAATACAAGATCAACGATTCAAATACATTAGAATTAAAAAAAAAATTCAAAATATTTGCGACTATGAAAGCAATGTGGCTGAATTTTGCCGGGATGCTTCGCCCTTGACCCTTTTCTTTTATTAATTGGCGTATAAATTTTTCTGTTTCCAAGCAAATGGCAAATACATCAGAAGAAGAGTAACACAGACCGCCCATGTCTTTTATTACTATTAATTTATGGTGCCAAAGTTTTGCCTGCATTGTGAGGTTATTAATACATTCTTCCCATTTTAATTTTTTACTTAACTGTCGCGATACATAACCAGATATGTAACCGACAATTAATTTAATCGATTGAGTCAGCATTTCATTAATTAAATTGTTTGCGAGTATTGCGCAATTTGCTTCAGCTTGTCGGTCTGAATCTAAAGTCAGCTCATTTTCTAATACTTGGAATTCTTCGTCATCATGCCTACTAAGAGCAGATGTACTATTAATTATGTTTAGAGAGGATGCGTTTAAAATATAAAAAATATCCAGAGGAATGCAGTTTCCTGTAAAATTCCAACGAAGTTCCAAATAATTTAATACTTTTTTATAAGCGGAACGAAATTGTAATACGTTCGGATTATTATTATTACCGCCGTGCCTCCGAATACACCCAAAAACTAGTTCCAAATGGTCCTGACTAAGACGGTAAGTCAATATATAATTAATTAAGGACTTTTCTTCGACCAATGTATTATACAATTGTTTCAATGTCTCTATGCATATTAATGCACCAATAAAACCTGTCTTATTTTGGGATTCGATAATTTTTGTCTTTGTAACTTGCAATATAATTCTTGGTTCTCGGTTAGGCAGTTTTATGGTTCGTCTATTTTTAACAAAAAACTTAATGAGGCAATATACTGTTTTGTTTCATCAAGAAAGGAAAATAAATCGTCCTTGATTTTAGTATCGAGGGGTCTTTTAAATCCGTAAAAAATGCTTTTATGCCAGTTTAAAATATCAAAAAGATGATTAAATGTCTTTATAAAATGGACGGTCGCAGAAGTATCTTGTAATTTTGTGGATATCAGCTCTTTTTCACAAAGGGTTAGAGCGTTGGCAACACTCATGCTTAGCAATTGTGTTGCCAATTTTACCTTCATGATTTGATTGCGAAACTGGATATGGCGCGGCGATAATTTATTAGCGAAATTGAGGCCTTGGCTTTGCTGCAGTTTATTTAAATAAACTAGCAATTGCCAACGAATCGTTTGCCCTGTGCTGTCATACAAAATTCTTTTATTTTCAAAGGTGTTTCTTACAAGTTTTATAATGTGGCATGGATCAACAAATATATATACATTTTCAGAATTGCTGGGATGTTTGAAGTATGTTTTTAAATTTTTTGCATCCTTAAAAAATTTGCCGGGCAACCGTCAAAAGTGATAGTGGGCACTAAAATTCCAACGTCATGACATTTTTCTAAGCACATTGTTATTAAAGATGCTTTTGTTGGAGCACTGATGTATCTTCCAATGAGGTATCTTCCAATTTTCAGTCAAACACACTAACATGAAAACTAGGACTTGACTGGCAACTTCTTCTTTTTGTCCTTCTATTGGGCAATTACCAAAATTTACAAATCCCAGTTTTCTGTTTTTGAATAATTTTTGTTTTCGTAAGGCCATTTCGTCAAAAACTAAACAACAAATTAATGGTTTGCCTGATGATTTGGCTTTAAGCTATGAAAAGCTTCCGCAGTAAAACCAGGTTCTACATTAATGCTGGCGTACCACTTACTAAGGGTGCGTGAATGCGGCAAAGAATGTTGAAAAAAATGTCTTACGTACTTATAGACTGCAGGCGAATAATAGTTGCAAGTGAGAGCAAAATTTCTTACATTTACTGAAAATTTTGTTTTCTTAGTAGGTTTATTTATTTTCTGTATGGTGTTTTTATATAATTCAACTATTTCAGCTCTTTTCAATAATTCTTCTAGCATTTTGTTGTTGATACCAAATTTACTATTTAAGTTTTTAATTAAATCAGTTACCTAATGATTTATTTTTGTTGCTCAGATTTTTGTTTTGCCGTTTTAATTTTTTTATATTTTGTGCAAGCAATTTATTTTTTACAGATGCTTCACGTAATCTTGCTTTTAATTTAATTTTTCTTGGGCTATCAAATATCGAATCAGATTCGGAAACGTGCACATTATGTAGAGAAGAAGGCGATGCATTTTTAGGAGTTCCTACAATCTCAAAGGTGTCATATGAAGTCCAACAAGGATCGAAAGGGATTGCGTCTTTTTTAAGAAACCTTCTTCCAGTTTTAGAAATTGTGAAATCATCAGGACGGAAATGCCCTGAGCAGATATGCGAGTATTCTGATGGCAGCCACGTTTCATCTCTTCTCTCAGCCCTGACGAATTTGAACCAAATTTCCCTTTTCTCAACGTTTTCGCGCAAAAATCTAAAATAATTAAACCAATAAATAATAGGATACCTACATTATATAAGACTTCTTAAACGATAGGGCACAGAGGAGGGATTGAACAAAATTTGCCGTGCCGTACAATCCATCCAGTACGGCATGGCATATTTTTTTTGATAAAGGAAGACAACTTAAATATAAGTAAAACTTTAATTTCAATGACAAACATCAATAGTAACAAACGAACGGGAATGCCACGGCATCCCGCGGGATTTCTTTCGGAGTTCAAATTTCAAACTTATTGTCATATCATTAATTGTTAATTTTCTTTTACACTTTAGAGAATACCACTCAATGCCATTCCATGTATGAGCAGCAAGGAGCCTTATCAGTTCATCCATTTCATAAAAATATGGCAAAAATATGAGGGAACAATGTCCAAAAAGCTATATTTTTCTCGTACAACTACGTACGATGATTCAGGATATTATATTAGTAAATGTTTTTATTAATATTCTACCTGAGATCACGAAATTTTCCTTGCTATAGGCCTTGCTTGCTATTTTTTCGTTCGCGACAACAGCAACCACTTGTGGACCGTATAAAATATAATAAGCCCTATGTAGGTATCTTAAAAAATACAAGAAAAGTCGTCAAAATCGGTAAAGAAGAAGACAAACGAACATTTATTTTTTGTTCTCTGCCATGTACTTAAAATAAACATCAGTAAAATAACTCACTTGTGGAAAGTAACTTCTGAAGCTTTATTTGTATTTTTGGACGTATTTTTACAAAAACGTAGAACACAGGACGGCATCGCTGAGTATGAACGTAGAATACACCAATCTATGAATTTAAAACTATATTATTTATAATATACTAACAATAATAAAATAATTACATACCAACCTTTGACAAATATTGTAGAGCAAAAAAATATGAAGTCGGTACTCGAGATTCTCAAAGGAATTTGTCCAGTCTGTAATTTTATTCTATGACGAGAACTGCCGACAACTCGGCGTATGTATGTGTCTCTTTTTTGCAAACTTAATATCGTGCATATGTGAAAGTGACAGATAGTACAATAGACTCGCCCTCATTTATTAATCATGGACTTGCCCACAGTGGACTTGCCCACAATGGACTTGTCCGGTGCACGAAACTTGATAATATTGCCTAGTAATTTCGTTGCTAATATGTTTTATGTCAAAAACTAGATTACTTACCAAGCAATAAAACAGATTTGCACAGAAAAAATCACTGGAAACTTCTTTTTCCAATTAAATAAATAATTACATATGCCAGATTGACAGACCGCGGTTTCATGCGCTCACTAGAGAGTTGTCAAACGAACTAAGAGCTGTATAGTTCCCGAGCCATAAGTCAGTGGAACATTTTCGTTGTACAGAAGGGCGAATCTAGTGCGTTAGTACATATAAATCTATGGTTCTTGCCTTTTATTTTTTCGGTAAATTCTTAATATTGCGTAAATGTTTACTGTGAATTCGCATAGTACGTAATTTTTCGCCGTATTATTATTTTTTGAATGAACGTTATCTGTCTGTTTTATTATAAGGATGTGGCCTAAACCAAGAAGACGAAGTAAGCAACGGCAGTGAAATTATTCATTACACTGAATGAACTAGGTACCTACATAACATAGCTTCTTACAATGAATTTCTTTATCATGAAAATATTTTAAGCCAATTCAGTAATACGCTTAACTACAAGTTATATTGATAAGATTATAAAATTAAGTTATGGGCAATAAGTAAAATTCAACGACACAGTTTATCCAGAAAATTGCTTTTATCATTCTTTTTATCGGAAAGATGGAGAGAATATTGCGAAGAGCTTTACCAGGAACAACCAGCTCAGAGGTCCTCATCAAGCGAAATGTCAATAGAAGAGGAACCCAATATACTCCGTTCGGAAGTTGAAAACGCAATCCACAAAATAAAGAGGAATAAAGCACCAGGGCCGGATTTTGTCACAGCTGAGGTCTTGAAAGGTCTAGGGCCAAATGGGGTAGCCTGCCTACACGAGATCTGTAATGGGATATGGCATAACAAACTATGGCCTACTAACTGGGTGCATTCATCCATCCTTCCTCTTCACAAAAAGGGATCGGTACGCAACTGCAACAACTATAGAACAATAGCTCTAGTATCACATGCAAGCAAAATTCTTCTACATATTATAAATGCGAGATTGCGATCTTTCCTCGACTGGCAAGTACCTCGAGGGCAAGCAGGTTTTGTCAAAGGTAGGGGTGCCAGAGAGCAAATACTAAACATTCGGCTCATGGTGGAGAAGTGCTACGAATACAACACCCCAACTTTCAAGTGTTTCGTGGATTATCAATAGGCCTTCGACTGTGTCAAATGGGAGAAACTATGGCAAGTGCTATCAGAAACAGGCGTTCCTGCCCATCTCGTAATGTTGATACGTAAGCTGTATGAATCAGGATACGGTACGGTAACTGTAGGAGATGTAACATCGAGCCGGTTCAAATTTCACAAAGGCGTTCGGCAGGGATGCGTGATCTCTCCTATTCTCTTCAATATTTATGGAGAGTACATAATGCGCCAGACATTGGAGAAATGGGAAGGTGGCACTAATATAAATGGAGTCAAAATATCCAATCTCCGGTATGCGGACGACACCACCCTCTTAGCCTCATCCTAATCCATAATAGTCTACTTTTGGACTTTGACCTTCCACAGAATGTCAAAATGATCTCCCGTTTTGGTCATCCAGTCACTATCAGCTATAACTTTGGCAATATCTTGAGGAGGGTTCACACATCGATCTGCTTGCTAAATTATCATTAGATTCATCATTACTCTTAGTCGTCGTTATAAAAAAAAAATACTATAGTTGGGTACTGAATACTCAGTAGCAGCCCGGAGTCTGGTGTGCCCGGTTACGGCAATAGGCTCGCCCCTGGGATGGGATTACGTGGGAAATAAAAATTCATGGCGAAATGTGGGAGTAATATTTACACCTCTGCCTATCCCTTCGGGGATACAGGCGTGAGACTATAAATTAAAAAAATAGTTGGGTACATAAAGATGACAGTGGCCACCAACGCCAAATACCAGCAGAAGTAGGTTCTGTCTTGTATAAGTCTGCCTTTTGCCTGCTACAGCTGCTAAGCGTGCTCCGGACGCAAAATACGGAAGCCTAATTTTTTCCTAATAAATTAAAGGCTCGCTGCACAATCAGAGCAGAATCATAACTAAAACGAAGAATGTACGTAGTAAATCTTCCTACCTGACACACCTAGCTCTCGTTTTCAACAAGAACAATAGAAGCGGCGGGCATTATGCCAAATTGCGTCAAACAGCGATTTACTGATGCTGGAATGCAACCGACCGCATGTTTGTGCGGACAAAGCTTGCGCCCCAAAACTCATCCATTATGCCAACAATAATGGGGGCGGGAAATAAAGTTATTTGTTTAGAACCTTCATTGAAAAATTTTCTTGCTTCTGTTTCAATCAAGTTCTTTAGTCCGTATAGCTTAGAACTGGCGAAACGGGTCCAACTGAGCTGTGATTTTTATATGGGTGGAAATGTGCTCCGGATGCTTCTTACTGATGTGTGCTATGGATGTATGCTATGGATGTCCGTCATGCTTGTGTACCTTTTCTTCCGACCGAAACGAGCCGCGCATATTCGCTGCACAGCTACCTCGCGCGGCGCATCTTCTTAGCACATGTTATTCGCTCTGCTACATAGGTCAGCATTAGTGAAAACGGCTACATAGTTTCGTAGCTTATCTTTCACATCGTAGCATCGCTGAGTAAAATACCTATGCGTCTAAAGGAAAACCTCTTCCAGACGCTTATTTTTTAGACCATTTATTTGATTATAATTATATTTACCATACGCGTTACGTTAAGACAAATATAAATGATAAATACGGTAAAACATTTAAAGCTAAGTACCTTCTCCCTTAATGTTCATTAGTCTTTAAAATAACCATGTGTAAAGAGTTAATGAATTTTAATTGTATTAGTAGCCATTCTTATGATATAATTATAACGACTGAAATAAGGTTATTAACGAAATATTCTTCTTTAATCGAAAGACGTTAAAGTATAAAAAAGGCTCACTCTCCACTTTTAAAATCTTTCGCGTCTCAAAAATTAATTGGCTTAATTGACGTAATTTGGCAATTTTTATTTACAGCAAAAAGCTTTTTTAACGACAAGTATGTATTTTTTTATCAATTTGTGTTTTTTTTACTAACGTAATCTAACGTGCTGGTCCAATTGACAACCTCGTTAAGTTCTTCATGTGATAGCGCTATGATCTTAATATTAAAACATTACTTTATGATCTATTCTTAAAAAAATAACAACCACAATACATCTATCATCTGTATTATATAAAATTCTTGTGTTACTGACTGACTGATAACGCACAGCCGAAACTATTGGGCGCAAGAAGCTGAAATTTGGCATGTACGACCTTTGAGAACCGTAGGGTACTAAGTGAGGATTTTGGAAAATTCCCCGTCCGGGGAGGTAAAAAGACCCACGGAAGCGACGCCGCTGCCAAAGTCTAGTATTACATAAAATAGATATAGAAACAGCACTGATATAATTTTGTTTCAAGTTCCTTTATCGGTGAATAAAAGAACTCGTTTCAAATACCTTCACCGTCACAGAAAAATCGTTATTGTTTTGGATTATGGGGACCAGCGATCTTAAAAAACGAAGAATTCATTATTCACAGGCGCCGCAAGCAGTAGGTTTGCGCGGCTTACTTTGGCAAAAGGCCAATTCAGCTACAGCGCTTAGCGTGGTGGTATTTAAGCGAATAACGTGCTTTAAACTTCTTTTCGGATATATTCAAACATTTAAACACAAACATGGTATAAATTTCAATGAGTGGCCGTGCGTTTTAATGTTTAATTTGATTTTGAAAGCAGTTGCATTTGAGATATTTGAGTTTTATTATAAATCTTTGTATAAGTGCAGGCATATTTCCCGATGAATTAAAGAAGTCTATAGTGAAACCACTATATAAGAAAGATAATCACGAATTAATGATAAATTACAGTCCGATTGCGCTTATACCAGTTATGTCTAAGGTGTTCGAAAAATATATATATGGCGAAATAAATACTTATTTAGAAAAATATGATATATTAAGTGACGAACAAAAGGGACTTCGAAAAAATAAAAGTATAAACTAAGCTATTTATGAGTTTTTAGAAAATGTCATGAAAAATGTTGATAAGAGAACGCGTGTCTGTGCGATATTTTGTGACATGACAAAACGTACACCATGTTTAAACAAATGCTTCCTCTTAGCGTTATCCCAGTTTCAATCTGGGGTCCGCTTTCTAGTCTAACCGGATTTGGCTGAATATTAGCTTTTCCACGGAGCGACTGCCTGTCTGACCTCCGCAACCCGAAGGGATAGCGATATTCCATGGTTTAGACTAGTGTCAGTTTATTTAGAAGGTACTGACGCCCTGTAACGACTGTCAAAGATCTTCATGACAACCGGGACCGACGGCTTAACGTGCTCTGTTTAAACAAATAAAAAATTATATTCTATTCTATTCATACATACAATAAAAATCTCACAAAGATCCTGAAATTAAAAATTAAAATATTATTAATATTGTGCTTTCTGTACCCACTTCTGAATCCAGTCCATATTTTTACCTACCGCTCAGGAGTCAGAATCGCTAACACCTAAACTGAAACAACAGACTGGACCATAAAAGGGACAGTTTATTGCCCACACACAGGAAATAAACTTACTCTTTTTTAAAAGGTAAGAGTTTGTACGCCAGCCAACTGCCTTTACGGTACCTATGCAGTGACATGATCATACCGAAAAATATTTTTAATAAATACATGTGTGAAAGAATTTAATATTGCTCCGTTAACCGCGGTCTAAATATTTTTGGACGAGATTCCTCTCAATTTTCTATATTTAAAGAATATTTTTCTTTTGGCTTGCTTAACGCGGAGCATTAGAATAGAAGGTGCAAATTAAACGGGTTGAATGATGTGGTTCTTCCACAACATTACTTGCGGAAAAAGAGAACTTGTTCTTTTTAGCTTTATTTATTGTTATGAATATGGGTTATGTTCCTTTTAGTTTGAATGTTGGATAATTTAATTATAGCTAAAGACAATTTTTGATAATAATTCTCTTTATTTATAGTAGGTAGCTCCATAATCTATTTTACATACTGTAGGTTCAATTATTGTTCAATCTTTTAGTTCTCCTGACACATGAAATGAATGATGGAATAGTCAATATTCGCTACAAATCATCAGTCATTCCGTGTCCACAGGTAGTGTAAACCACGATAAAATGCACTTTAGTGGGATAAATATAGGGTATTTCAGCTTTATTTTAAAAAATTACGCTATACTGAAGACCAGTGATGACAAGTTACAGAAGTATTAGATCGTATGATCCTTCATCAATTCATTAGAATGAAATCGTATTTAGCTTGTTTATATGAAGTTTTATTTAGTTGGCTATATTTATTTTTGCATAACTGTTTATTACTATAAAATACAAAGTTTATAAATAGAAGTTGATGTTATACTTAACATCAAGGTCTATTCATAAACTTTGGATTTAAGTTGAAAATAAAGTAGCTATATTTAGAGAAACATTTTGTGACGCCAATCCTCGTCGCATCACTTGGCCGGCCGTCCCCGCCGCCCGCGCCCTGCAACGGACCATAAATACGGCCGCGCGGCGATGAGGGGTCCTTTTTTCTGGCCGCCGCAGCACAACAGCTAAGTGCATCA
Source organism: Euclidia mi (assembly GCA_944739405.2). Classification (NCBI taxonomy): domain Eukaryota; kingdom Metazoa; phylum Arthropoda; class Insecta; order Lepidoptera; family Erebidae; genus Euclidia; species Euclidia mi. The sequence goes on along the minus strand of OX123183.2, from coordinate 101,258,498 downwards.
CTGCTCCTGATCAACACCGGAAACAGATTCCCAAGATTCCCTACTACGCCGAATCACGCGACCCTGGTTCTATCTCTGTAACTGTTCTAGAATTTCCTTAATAATTTTCAATTAAGTGCTTTGCTAAAGGATGTTTTAAATTCTTTACCGAATTAAACTGATTTTTAATCGTAACAGTAATTACGATTTTCATTTAACCACACCAAAGTAGCAACCACGTTACAATTTTAAATAATCAAAATTCCGCGCTTAAAAAGATTACATACATACATACATACATACATAGTCTCACGCCTATAACCCCGAAGGGGTAGGCAGAGGTGTATATCTACACCCACCTTTCGCCAGATATACTCTAGTCCCACGTAATAGGGGCCGAGCCTGTTGCCGTACCGGGCACATTTCCAGACTCCGTGCTGCTACTGAAAATTTCGTGACAGAAAAACCCAATAACACTGCCCGACCCAGGAATCGAACCCGGGACCTCCCGATCCCACGCGCACATTTATGCCGCGAGACCAACGAGGCAGTCGTATAAAGTTTGATGTCGAGTTTTCCGTCTCTACGCAAAGATGGTATTTGCATCGTGTTATCACTTAGTCGCCTCTTACGACACCCACGGGCAGATAGGGGGTGGTAACACTTGTATTCTATGCCGTCAACCACACGGCTATATGCCGTCAACCACATGGCTAAAAAAGGTTACATAAAATCTTAAATGAAACTGTCGCCGTCTACAAAATGTCACGGGCTTTTTGTGAATATTAGGACAATAACTCTGACCCGTGACTCCGCTATGAGGAGCAGATTTTCTCTTATCTCAAGAGAACAATATGTTTTGTGTATTCTCACAAAAAAGCGCACATTTGACTTTGCGACATTATTTTTATTTAACCCATTTACTTACATTGCGGTGAAAATACTTTTATGAAAGTACAGAACTAGACTTTTGAATAAATAACGTTAATTCGTGAATAAATTGTGTGCATTATTGTTTCGTACTTTAGCCTTATCTAGCCAAATTTTGGGTCTCCCTATAAACAAGATACTGAGTTTATGATTTTAGGAGAGTGGTTTTTATCATCATAATGTTATGTCTGATTTACACCGAACTTTTGCAGACCTTTAAACGTTTATCCATCACCATTATCGTCCTAGCGTTATCGTCCTAGTGTTATCCTGGTTGCTGTCAAGATTTTCCTTGGCGCTCCATATCCGCGCACGGGTTTAACCAGATTTGACAGAATACGCTTCGCATTTTACATTCAACCACTTCTCACTATCCCAAATGAAGCTCCCATCAAAACTCAAGGTTTCAACGAAATACAATCAAAGTCTATCCGGTTATCAATATAACCGGCAAGGCCTTTCTCCGCAAACAACAACACTGCATCATCATGAAACACATTGTAATGTCAGTCTGAAGAAATTATAAGGCAATTTATCATCTTCACAGGGCATTTGGCAAAACGTCATTATTCATTTCGATTCTTGAAAAGCCTAAATGCTCCCATTGTGCTTTTATCATGACGAATTTACTAAGGAAGGTTTGATGATTATCAGGATTAGGTGGACAAGCCTAGTCACTAATGTTAACCCTTTTCTTATTTAAGACCTTTGAACATGTGCGGTCAACTTTAAAGTAGCTACATACCTACCTTAAAAAAATTCTATATCTCTTATGAATCAAAACTGTATGATTTTTCAATTTAATTATCCATTTTGATTCAGGTAGGTTTTGTCTAGAAGATAAGATAAGATTGTAAGATAAGATAAGATTTTTATTTGTCAGAAAACACACAGATACAAAATATACCGATACTAAGTTAAACTAAAGTCTAGGATTTTCCAGATACATTAACGTGATTAAGAATGGTTTCATCGTCCCGCCTAATTATTAACTTATGTAGCTGACTGTGTGTCCGATCATTTGACAAAAAACAAATGACAAATTTTCATTTGAAAAATAACATTTGACAAAATTATACTTGATAAATTTATTATTTTAGAAACTATTGTTTAATAAACTACTCATTAGATAATATATTTACCAAAAATAATATTATGCCAAAACATAAATTTACAAATTCATAATCTTTTTAAACATGTTAGTGTGCAAAACAACGTAAAGCATAAATAACATTTGACAAAATGCATTGCTTGGTAAATATTTTAGTAACCAAAATCTACGTTAATACAACAATGGTTGTGTAGAGTCAACTGAAACGATGACTGGTTAGGTTAGGTTAGAACTGCGACCACAACGCACGAGCCGAGCGAGCAAAGCGAGCGTGCGGTGGCAGCGGCCGGCGAGTGCCAGAACCGAATTCTACTTATTTCGCTTAATTCAGGCAGTGTGCAGGGCCAGATTTAGAACTCTGGAGGCCCCGGGGCAACGTAGCTGTGGAGGCCCCTGTTTATTGTCCATATATTTTTTCCTTAAACTATTGAAGAAATACACTGTTAGAAAATTAAACTTCGTTGAATAAAAAATAAATAAAATACAATTTATTAAAAACCAAATAACGGTGTTAGTGAAATGGCGCTTTGCGAACTTTTTAGGATGAAAAGTCGTCAATAATTTCGCTGCAGTCTAGCTCGCGGAGTACATCACTTTCGATACTAAGTAGGGTAAGTTTCGATAGCCGGTTTTGGCCCATCGACGTTCGAAACGTATTCTTGATAATTTTTATTTTGGGAAACGAGCACTTTCCTGTGCAATTACATGAACATATTAATTACGAACGTACGTACGAACGAACATAGATATTACCTATGTTTGGGAAAGTAGCTCAGAAATTCTTATTTTCAAAAATGCGATACCGTAAAATGGGGCTATTTGATAGAAAAAAAAGGATATTCTGCAATTATTTTTGTCATCTTGAATTTTTGACTTACTAGCCGATAGCCGAGTGGAGAGACCGACAGACTGCTATGCAGAGGGTTTCGGGTTCGAATCCACGGCACGCACCAATGACTTTTCGAAGTTAAGTGTGTATTAAATTGCTAATTATCGCTTGCTTATCGGTAAAGGAAAACATCGTGAGGAAACCTGTATGTCTGCGAGTTCTCCATAATGTTCTTGAAAGACATGTGAAGTCAGCCAACCCGCACTTGACCAGCGTGGTGGACTATGGGCTTACCCTTCTTATAGTGGGAAGAGGCCCGTGCCCAACAGTGGGACAGTATATAGGGCTGATGACGATGACAGCAGACTCAAGAACCAATTTTGGGTCCTGTAAAAACAGACTTATTCGTTGCATTGAATCGTTCTAAGATGTCGTTCTAAAAGATGGCAAAAAGAGCTGTTTCAAGATCAGCCATCTTATCTAAAAGATGTGTTGCTTCATTTCTTACAATATCTTTCTGGTCCTTATCAAAAGATTTGGTGGTAAGAGATTGTTAATTTTTTTTAAGAGAATAGATGAATATTGATGATGATGATTGGATGTCTCCGTAATCACTAGTTTTAACACAGGAAGTGATCACCGATTTGTACAAGGCACTCCAAATATCGACTTTAAGCTCGAACGTGTCCAATCCATGGTTGGATCTGAAACGCTCCAGCTGTAACTGGAAAACCGGTTCGCTGCCTTGGAAACCGCAGATATGAGCCAGGAAGTCGAGCAAGTGCTTGAAATTCAACGGGACGAGGGAACGAACTGTAAGACGTATCACACTGGCAGGATATCTCAACTTAATATTGACGATAGGCAAGCCAAACAGGCACTTTGTCAGATCAAAATCACGCGATCTACAAGAACGCGACCTCCAAAGTTCTAATCTGTCTTCTTCTTGGAGAGAACTTTAAGGCTGTGCAGCAAGAGCATTGTCGTTTTGATCTTCAAAAATGAAAACTATCAATCCTACTCGCTATACACGTGTACAAGCTGTTCTCCAGGGTCATTACGAACAGTCTCGCGCACAGACTTAACGAGTTTCAGCGCCCGCATAGGCCAGTTTTCCAGGAGGATACCCAGCAATACACATCCATACAGTGCGGCAGGTTACGCAAAAGGCAGAGCAGTATAATCAGCCCCTGTGATTATCGTTTGTGGACTATGAGAGGCCTGTTCTGAAGTTCCTGCAACGGTGCCACTTCGATTGGCAATATGTCGAAGTGCTGAGAGGTCTGTATAACGCCACGACAATGACCGATAAAGTACAAAACCAGCATTCTGAACCTGTTCACCTGCATCGAGGTATTGCCCCGCCTGCCCCTCCTTAAATCCGGCCCTGGCAGTGTGTATTATTTTTTAAAGACTAAAGTTTCTATGGAATTAGTAGTAATACAAAATTATTACTTGCCAATAAGTAATCTGTCCAAGATGAAAATTGCAACCATGCAATTTAATATTTTCGAAATTTCGCGTAAGTATTGGTTAGAAATTAATTATTTTTAAAAACTTATAATTTATCTTCTATCTTTTTGTACAATCACCAATTTGGCAAACGAATTATTTAGTCATGTAATTATTTTTAAAATAATATTTTTACAGTTGAATTATTTTCTAAGTAAAACATTTGCGAAACTTGTATTATGTCAAATGATTGTATTTAAAGTAATATGTTTGCGAAATGAAAGTTTGTCAAATGATTAGTTTTTCAAACGTTGTTTGTAAAATGATCTTTTGTCATACGTTTTTTGTTAAACAATAGTAAACCAGCTGACTGTACATAGGTTGGTAGCGCCATCTACCTTCCTATCCATAACTAATCGCATCAACATCAATCGTTCCACGTCTAGTGCGAGCGATACCATATTTCCGTCCCACTCTATCCCACTCCCTGGAAGAGGCACTGCCTTCCGCCCGATTCGTCGCCGCGATTCGTCGACGCGAGTGACAGTCTTGAACATTCCGCTCGCTAAGAACGCCGTCTCGATACCGCTCCGCGCCGCACCGCTGTATGTGATTTACCGCTTCCACCAAGGAAAACCCGCTCGTGAGTGAAGTGAAAACAAGCAACTGCATCACGAAACCACCAGGAGGAAAAGAAACGAAGAAGGCTGTATAAGGTAAGTGCCTTCCATCCTTGAAATAGCCTATACCCACTCAATCACCTCCTCCCGTATCCATCTCCTCTTCCCTTATTCCTTTCTAGGCGACCCGGAACTCGCCCTAATACAGTCCATTTCCTTTTCCAAGTCGCCTAGAACCCTACCCCACGGTTTCTGTGTAACGCCGAGCCATAGGTACTACCTCGACGTCAAATACTGATGCGAATTATGAGCAAAACCACCCGCAAGCACCCTCAAGTTTGGAAGTGCATGAATTTTCGAGTCTTAGTTTGAATATAAGAAACGCTTTTATCGCATAATCTTTTTCTTATTAATAATAATATTGTTTAAGGTTAGGTTAGGAGGCAGCGATAGCCTAGTGGAGATACCAACAGACTGCCATGCAGAGGGTATCAGGTTCGAATCCACGGCGCGCACCAATGACTTTTCGGAGTTATGTGCGTATTGAATTGTTAATTATCGCTTGTCCCGTGCCTCGGAGAGCACGTTAAGCCGTCGGTCCCGGTTGTCATGAAGATCTCTGACAATCGTTACAGGGCGTCAGAACCTTCTAATAAACGGACACTAGTCTAAACCATGGAATATCGCTATCCCTTCGGGTTGCGGAGGTCTGACAGGCAGTCGCTCCGTGGAAAGGCTAATATTCAGCTAAATCCGGTTAGACTAGAAAGCGGACCCCAGATTGAAACTGGGATACCGCTAAGAGGATGATGATGATTGTTTAAGGTTACAAAATATGAATAAGAATAGCTAAACAAGACTTGTTTTTCAGAATTCAATGTTGATAGACCATTATAGAATCTTTACAACATTTTTTAATGGAGTATGGTGTAAACACACCACTAATTAATTATTTTGTAATTTTGATATATTCTTGTGGTTAAGGACCACGGTGGTAAAGGCTTGAATATAGGTGGTAAAATAAACCACTATCAAAACAATGCTTTTTGTCACAGGCGTAGAAATGTCGTTTTTTAGCAAGGAGGAATCGCAAATAACAAAATCCGTACTATTTGTTGAAGTGAATTATTTGCCCAGCCCAGAGATTTTACCCAGTCTTACCAATCCACTGCTAATTCGATCTCATAACGCAAACATTATAATAGATTTTCAGCAAGTGTAGAAGAAACTAAAACTGCTTATTTAAGTAGGCTAGGCTAAATTCAGGGTTAGAATAAGAAATGAAGATTTAGGGCGGGTGGAACCGCGGTGAATTGCTAATATAGCTTAAAGTATCAATCGCATCTTTACTTGCTTCTGACAATCAAAACTTACTAGCCAATCGTAGCCTCAAAAATGGTTTCAAAACGTGCAAGCTCGGCGCCGATAACTTTAATATCAGTTGATCCGGTTGCATAAACTCGATCAAGTTTGTTTGTAACGGGTTCTGGTAGTAAAACGCAGTAGAGGATCTAGATGCGTTTATTTGCCGAGTATTGTCTCACTTCCCTTGCCACGAGTATGACCGACCAACAACACGACACTGGCCTGAACACTAAGGGCTGCAGTCTCCCACGCTGTTCCCTCCGGTAGTGTGTAGGCAGGCTGCTCGAAGGCTGCGCGTAGCGGTACAGGCCCTCGCTGACGTTGGCTCAGCTGGCAGACGCCGGCGGTGTGTGTACGATGAGCAGGGCAGGCCAGACTCTTCGGCAGAAGTGACGCCGAAGGCGATGCAGGAAGTGTAGCGGTCTAGGAGCGTAGTCGAAGTCTTAAGGTGAACCTGGAACCTGAAGGAAAGCAGCATTAGGAGAGCCACAACCAATAGAGTCAGGCAGGCGGCGTCAGCCGGCCTCAGCTAGCAGGTAGAGAGATGGGCAGTACGCTAACGCAGTAAATGTAGTGCTTACCCGTAGCTGGGACCAGGATATACGTAAATACGACGTAGGGTCAGTAGGTACGCTTAGTTATAGTAGAAGCGACGTTAGAGTAGCGTTGCCGGCCTCTCTGTCGGCCCCTTTATATACCGGGCCCTCCATCAGGCTGAGAGTCCGTTTATGACCATATTTGGTCAGGCTTTGCGAGTGCGGACGATGGCTTTCTCTGATTGGCCGAGCGTATGGGCGGTACTGTGACGCAACGCGGTAAGTACCGGACATACGTCACAATACCGCCCGCCTTAGGAGAGGATTTTACGTGGCTAACAAGGAAAATCCGACTAGCTGCGTTAGGTCTATGAGTCCGCTACTGTCCAAGCTAAGACGGCATAAAGAGAGAAGGAAGGGAAAGTCTTCTACGGTTTGTAACAAATAGTTAGGCACCATAGTGTATAAGTTTTAGGTCCTTAATGTGCCAAAACCCAATAGAATTTCCAGACGCGTCCGACAACTCGTAAACGAGAGACGACTTTTTATTAATCACTGTGCACTTCACGAATTTAGGGGCTAGTTTCTTACAGAAGGACTTATCCTTGTCGCTCTGATAAAAAGTCCGTTTCCACACAGTGTCTCCCACATTAAACTCAGCTGGTTTACGGCGTAAATTATACGTTTGGGAATTCCTAGCATGAGCTTGAATGAGGAGTGCCTGAACTTTGTCAAATATGCCTGATAAGTGACCTATGTTTTCTGCGTAATCGTCCCTAGGTATGTATACTACACACATCAACAAAGTCTAGGGATATTTTATATTTCATCAAATATCTAAAAATCTATGAAGAATTTTCTGATACAGTAAATAGAAGAATCATAGATTATTTTAAGGTCTTAAATAAAAATAAAAAACATTTCGTGTTTTTTTTTGTTTTAAATAAAAAAATTAATTTTTTTAATCATCATGGAAAATTAGTATGATAACAACAAACATTTCTTCTTAAAAAACTATTAATTTTAATAAAAATGGAAAAAATCTTGTAAAATCTAATCATTAATAATCAGTGTTGCCACCTCTTACATTGATTACACATCGACATCGATTGTTAATACTTAAAATTAAATTGTCAATGTCTTGCTGCGGTATGAGGTCCCATGTCCTTTGCAAGTGTTCGTAAAGTTGTTGTTCAGTCGTCAAATTTGGTGGAAAATCTCTCAAAGCTTTTCGTTGTAACATGTCCCAGGCATGCTCGATAGGATTTAAGTCGGGCGACTGTGCAGGCCAATCCAAAACTTGAATATCGTGCTCTCGGAGAGCGGTCGATACCAGCCGCGCCGTATGGCAAGGAGCATTATCGTGCATGAGTAGAAATTCATGGCCTATTTGAGTTCTGTGTGGGACAATAACGGGCTCTACTACCTCCTCGTGGTATTTTTGTGCAGTCATGCTGCCTTGGATCCAAACGAGTTGGGTTCGTCCGCCAAGACGAATTCCTGCCCACACCATGATTGTCCCGCCTTGGTATGGGTGGACCTCCTGAGGGTGCCGTAGACGGCTAACTCTCCCTGGAGCTCTCCAAACGCGTGTTCTTCGTGAATCCGGGTGAAACCCAAACCGGGACTCATCGGTGAACAGCACCAAAGACCATTGTTCGTCACTCCATGGTAAATGCTCCCGAGCCCACGAAAGCCGCCGACCGCGATTGCCACGTCGCAATGCTGGAACACGCAATGGTCTTCGAGCATGAAGATCAACTTCATGTAACCTTCTTCGCACGGTTTGGTCGCTTACCAGCAGCTGGTGGTCCTCCTGGAGCCTTTGCACTAGTTGCAGCGCTGTGATATTGGGTTGTCTTCTGGCGGTCATTTGGAGAAATCGATCCTGTCTCTGCGTAGTAACACGATATCTACCTGTGTGCTGTTCGGCTACATCTCCAGTACTGCGATAACGTGACCACAACCTTGATATCACATTTTGACTGGTATGTAGGGCCTCAGCAACGACGCGTTGAATTGCACCATTTTCTAACATGCCCACGGCTCGTAACATTTCATCTCGACTCAAATGACGACGTGACATGACTTTTAAAGTTCGTACGTCACGTTAAATTAAAAAAGAAAAACAATTAAAAACCCTTTTCATTAATAATTATAATAAAACAGTTTTAACTTTCTTTAATGTAACGAATTACTAGCAAATTTGCCGCCATATTTTGTTTATTATTTTGTTTTTTTTCTTTCCATGTTCAAATTTTGAAAATAGAATAAAAGAGGTTTTAATCTGTATATAAACTTTTTGTGGAAACTAACAAGGTTCTAAACTATAAACTCGTAAATAATTTAGGATTAAGATATCCCTAGACTTTGTTGATGTGTGTATATCATCAGCGTCTGTGTCGACATAGTGTGAGTCGCATGGAACTAGTTCACGTCCATAGACTAAAAAACTAGGTGTATAGCCCGTGACTTCATTAACTGCAGTATTTAATGCAAACTGCACCTTAGGTACGAGAGTGTCCCATAATCTCTGGTCATTTCCTACAAACGCCGCTAAGGTAGAACCAATGGTTTTATTATAGCGTTCGACCGTATTGACATGTGGGGAATATTTAGGAGTATAATGAAGATTAGGGATTTTGTACTTGCGCAACATAGCTTTTAAAGTAGCACTGACAAACTGTTTACCATTGTCCAATATAATTGTAGATGGTATACCATGAACTAAAAATATTTTTTCTTTCAAAATATTAGTTATTATTTCAGCAGTTGCGCGCCTGATAGGAAAAAGTAGACAGTATTTACTAAAACAACAAGTTACTACGAAGATGTAGGCGTTTTGTTTTCTTGTGACGGGTAGTGGCCCCACCAAATCTACACTAATGGTTTGGAAGGGTCGTGAACACACTTTGGGTCGTCCCATGGTTCCCAATGGTGCGTGGTTCTGATGTTTGTACGCGATACAAATGTCGCAAGAATTTATGAACTTAACTACGTCATCGCGCATTTTGGGCCAATAGTAACGCAGTGCTAAGCGCTTGTAAGTTTTAAATATACCGAAATGCCCCGAAGTGGGTTCGGCATGGTTCTCTAATATGGCATTATTTCGATCAGAAGAAGGTAGTACTTCTTTCCATTCGAACTCCTTACGTAGCATACACCTAGATTTAATCAAACGATATAATTTATTATTTTTAATAGAATAGTCTGGATAGTCATTAGGCGAAGATAAACAACCATTGTAGGTGGCTGAATACCATTGATCAGTGTTAACATTAGGGTCATTCACGTTATTATTATTCGCGTTAATTATATTTACAGGTAGGGATCGTGATAACGCATCGGCTATAATATTATCCGCACCGCGCCGATGCTTTATTTCGAAGTTGAAGGCTGACAGACGAACCGACCACCGAGCTAATCTACCAGTCGGGTTGCTCAAGTTTAGGAACCATTTCAGTGCGGAATGGTCAGTATACACAACAAACTTTAACCCGTTATCTAAATAACAGCGCCAATATTCGAGGGCTGTTAGAACTGCTAATGTCTCCCGTTCTGTTATACTGTAGTTTTGTTCCTGTGCATTTAGTGACCTACTCATGTAAGCGATAGGTAGTTCCACGCCATCTATTTCTTGTGTAAGTAACCCACCGATGCCGCTCGCACTCGCATCTGTGTGAACTTGAAAAGGTTTCTCGTAATCGGGACACGATAATATTGGTGCGGAGCTTAACAATTGTTTTAGTTTACAAAACGAGTCATCAGCTTCCACCGACCACTGTAACGGGTTCTGGTAGTAAAACGCAGTAGAGGGTCTAGATGCGTTTATTTGCCGAGTATTGTTTCACTTCCCTTGCCACGAGTATGACCGACCAACAACACGACACTGGCCTGAACACTAAGGGCTGCAGTCTCCCACGCTGTTCCCTCCGGTAGTGTGTAGGCAGGCTGCTCGAAGGCTGCGCGTAGCGGTACAGGCCCTCGCTGACGTTGGCTCAGCTGGCAGACGCCGGCGGTGTGTGTACGATGAGCAGGGCAGGCCAGACTCTTCGGCAGAAGTGACGCCGAAGGCGATGCAGGAAGTGTAGCGGTCTAGGAGCGTAGTCGAAGTCTTAAGGTGAACCTGGAACCTGAAGGAAAGCAGCATTAGGAGAGCCACAACCAATAGAGTCAGGCAGGCGGCGTCAGCCGGCCTCAGCTAGCAGGTAGAGAGATGGGCAGTACGCTAACGCAGTAAATGTAGTGCTTACCCGTAGCTGGGACCAGGATATACGTAAATACGACGTAGGGTCAGTAGGTACGCTTAGTTATAGTAGAAGCGACGTTAGAGTAGCGGTGCCGGCCTCTCTGTCGGCCCCTTTATATACCGGGCCCTCCATCAGGCTGAGAGTCCGTTTATGACCATATTTGGTCAGGCTTTGCGAGTGCGGACGATGGCTTTCTCTGATTGGCCGAGCGTATGGGCGGTACTGTGACGCAACGCGGTAAGTACCGGACATACGTTACATGTTCTAGACTCGTAGCTAGCTGACCAAGGTGCAGTGATACGACACCGATCTTCAGAGCTAATTGGATTTCTGCTTAGCTGGGCGAATTGATAACATTGCTCCAGATAATAAATAATTAACTTGTACGGTTACATCTTCGGGCTCTAATTTTAAACGTAAGTTTGGGGGATGCAAAATGTGGTGAGTATGAAGCTTTTGCCAGTTGTCATCCAACAGTCGGTTTCAAAATTTGATCTATTCATGAATTTTGCTACTAGAGATAAATATTTGACGTAAGCTCCATACAAAATATAGCTAAATTTATGGACAGACTGAATCTTCGCCTATCCCCGAAGGGGTAGGCTATCCACTGAAACCCAGAGACACCGAACTACACGTACTTGTAGATCGATGCCATACACTTTAAAGGTGGTTATAAAGTATCCATGGGATATTGACAGCTGTAATTTTGCGCAAAGTACATTTACAGAAACCGCTGTCAAGGAACGGCCCCTTTCGTAATATATAAAGAAGAATGACTTAGTCACTTTATAGTTTTTAGTGGTGACACTTGTATTCTATGCCGTGGTTGACGGCATAGAATACAAGTGTCACCACCCCCTATCTTCCCGTGGGTGTCGTAAGAGGCGACTAAGGTATAACACGATGCAAATACCGTCTTTGCGTAGAGACGGAAAACTCGACATCAAACCATATACGACTGCCTCGTTGGTCTCGCGGCATAAATGTGCGCGTGGGATCGGGAGGTCCCGGGTTCGATTCCTGGGTCGGACAATGTTATAGGGTTTTTCTGTCACGAAATTCTAAGTAGCAGCACGGAGTCTGGAAATGTGCCCGGTACGGCAATAGGCTCGCCCCTTATTACGTGGGACTAAAGTACATCTAGCGAAAAGTGAGTGTAGAAATATACCTCTGCCTACCCCTTCGGGGATAAAAGGCGTGACGATATGTATGTATGTATTCTACTATACGACCCAGGGATCACTTATTTTGGAAATAATGATGGGTTAAACATATAAAAATCATAATATAGGTCACTTTAAATTACTTCAGTTTTCTTTCTCGTGCTCGCTTCACTAGTCTTCAATATAGGTGTCGAGTAAGTGCCCAATTGTATCACTCGATCGTATTGCCGATTCTATAAGAGGTCACGACGTTACATCAATTGGAGAAATACTACTCCCAGCCTTAAAAAGTTACTGGAGTCTGCTTGATGCACTGCGCACCTATATATTTATCCTATTATAAACGCGAAAGACTATAAGAATGGCGGACGTTGATAATCTTTTATGCAAAAATTAAGTGACCGTGTTTTGATAAAACTTTGCATTTATGGACCTTAATATATTCTGCCCACGACTCAGCTTGCTTAGGATTTGGAACACCCAAAGCCTAAGCGTTGGGTATAAGCTGTATTACTGCAAAATTTCATGAAAATTTGTTCTGTCGTTTAAGCGTCAAAGAAAAATATACAAACACACTTTTGCATTTATATTACAACACACACACAGATAAACGTCACTCATGTAGACGGAATCGCGAGCACAATCTAGTTTCGTATAAACTCTGTTATAAGAAACCTGCTGAAAGGAAAGTACTTACCTAAAAGGAAGAAGATCTTCGTTACACAATTTACTGCACTTCGACGAAAAGGAGCATTAACCAAAACATGGCTGTTGTATTTTTTGTTTTATGTTGTGGGTGTAAGTTAAGTTACGTACCGAAAAATATAACGTTTCAACGACCATTAAGTGTCTATAGATGATTAAATAAAAGAGTACGATCGTATTACTACTGTATAGTTTGCAATGTTTTGGAAAACTAAGGGCCAGTTTCACCGCGGTCGGATAAGTACCTACCAGTTAAATTAATTTGTCAGGTAACTCGCAAATTTTATTCCTAATTTGAGTTTATCTGAAAGATAAGGCGTATTCATGGTTTCTCGGTGAAACGAGGTATTCTACGAAGCACACCCAAACGATGTACACCCAGACGAAGCACACCTAAAGTATTCCACTATGCACACCCGTAGGTGGGCTTCAAATAAAAAAAATAAAATAATTAATTTCCTATTCCACGAAGCACACCTACGAATATCACTCGCATAGTGCGGAGACTGAGAAATGAAAATGTCGATAGAAGAAAATATTTATTATTCAAAAGACTAACTTAAATATCTAACATCATTCAGTTTCATTACAATAATGTGACACATTATTTGTCATTTTTGTAATCTTACTATTAAAAAACAGATTGTTTCATAATTGCAATAAAAACTTGGACAAATATCAAAGACATTGTAAATATTGTTTTACATAGAGATCTATGTTGAAGTTTTCTTATAGCTAGATATCTATTGAGTAATTAATAAAAATACTCTACTTTAACATAAAAAATCACAGATTGTTTCATAATTTATATTCATTAATAAAAACTTGGACAAATATCAAAGACATTGTAAATATTGTTTTACGTAGAGATCTATGTTGAAGTTTTCTTATAGCTATCTGTTTAGTGAATAATAAAAATGGATCAGTCTCCAAAACGAGCGTATTCGTGTGATCGCTCTGGTGCTTTTCAGATATTGATTTTTAATGGTAATTTTGTTCTTATTTAAAATAATGATATTCAAGTGGTCGATTTTGACTATTGGCCTTCAATTTACACAAAGTTACGGAAATATTAAAGTTAAAAAAATATTACGACCAGAGCAATCATAATTGGTGCCAGAGCGATCATAAATGGTGAAATCATTGAAACAAAATATAAATACTGATAAAATATTATTTATTTTATCGTTTTCAGTCATATTCAGTGTAATTAGAGGCATATAGGCAATATTTGCCATTAAATTTTAGAGAAGAAAGGGTTACAGCTGCGGTAGCTAAATGCAAGGTATCATCAAGTTAAAATACGTTAAAATCTGGTTTTGGGTTTAGGTTCTCCGAAGAAACCCAAGAAAGGTTATAAATTGAATGTTATATGCATAGTACATCGTTTGTCATTGTCACAGTCGGGTACTACTACTTAAAATAGATTTATAATGCACAAGTTTTGCAAAATATCATCGCTCTGGTCTTTTTGGATAGAGCAATCAGAGCCATAGCGATAAGTACATAATTAATAGATGGGTTAAAATTTCTACTAATTGAACCTGCCATCGGCTCCATTATTTTGTTTGAAACACGAAAAACAGAAAAAATAACAATAACAAGACCGGCGCACAATTGCATAAATACACTCAGCCCGTGACGTCGCGACAGTGTAATGAGAACTAAGCATGTAAACAAGTTCCCGAAACGCTCGGCTAAATTCGGGTTGGCTCGGGAATTGTAGCGGGCGCACGCGTTGACTATGACTACATTATGTATACGTCTTATCTATGGGATTTATATATGAACATTATGAACATGACAAGTATTATATCACATAATTATAATGAAGCTGAAAGATGTTAGATATTTAAGTTAGTCTTTTGAATAATAAATATTTTCTTCTATCGACATTTTCATTTCTCAGTCTCCGCACTATGCGAGGGATATTCGTAGGTGTGCTTCGTGGAATAGGAAATTAATTATTTTAATTTTTTTATTTGAAGTCCACCTACGGGTGTGCAAAGTAGAACACTTTAGGTGTGCTTCGTTTGGGTGTGCTTCGTGGAATACCTCGGTGAAACTGACCATAAGCTTTGTATAAATGACAATTGCATTAAATTATTTACCCGTTAACATTTGACTTGAGAAATCATGCAAATCGAGTACAATATGTATATTATGATTCTAATACGTAAATCGATCCACAGATCTCACAAGACGGGCGCGCCGGCCGGAGGCATCAAAGCGGAGCGCTAAATAATTCCTAATATCAATGGATTTCCAATTGAGAAGGCACTACGCGCGATGTCGACACTTTATTCTACAAAGTCCTTTTTATTTCAGTTGCGGATTCAACTTTTAAAGACACTATTGGTCCTGCTCTACACTAGTTATAGGAGAATGTTTTAGAGCTGAAGTGATTATTGGAAACTGAGAGCATTATCCATCCTTTGTTTTCAAAAAGACTACTGATATAGGAAGAAAGTTTGTGACATTAGAATCATGACAAAATTGACACAAGAAATATGAATATGAAACTTCTTAATTAGAAAAGCTTTCATCCTTTGTGGGGATGGAACCCATAACACTATGTAGAGTACTTACAGGCTAGCTTGAATGCAGCAGGCTTTTCCATCCATGGCGGGTATTTATAAAAAGGTTAACTCACAAATAGACATTTATCATGTCTGTTCATGTTTTACCTACAAATCAGTACACTTTTGTACCAAGCATTAAAAATATGAAGCAGTTAAAGAAAATGAAACTTTGACGAGTTCAAGGTAAAGGCTATTTTTTTTAATAATTACCAATCCATTTACAGCTGTAAGAAAGCCTTATATTCTTCAAGGAAGAAAGGGAGAAACATTTCAAAACATTTACCGCCGCTTTTTCTTGAATAAGTTGTGGCTCATTAGACACGATTCCAGATAAGTCGAAAACTTCAAATACATAATTATACTTCTCATCATCATCATCAGCCCTTTATACTGTCCCACTGCTGGGCATGGGCCTCTTCTCACTATGAGAAGGGTAAGGTCATAGTCCACCACGCTGGCCAAGTGCGGGTTGGCAGACTTCACATGTCTTTCGAGAACATTATGGAGAACTCTCAGACATGCAGGTTTCCTACCGATGTTTTCCTTCACCGATAAGCAAGCGATAATTAACAATTTAATACACACTTAACTTCGAAAAGTTATTGGTGCGTGCCGTGGATTCGAACCCTTTGCGTAGCAGTATGTCGGTCTCTCCACTCGGCTATCGCTGCTCTATAATCTATCGCTGATATATAATTATACTTCTAGTCTAGGCACCTGGACACGCCAAAATTTGGCGCGTATCCACATAGCGAAACTTAAAATCCCTCACTTTTATATTTTCACCCACTAGACACATTCAGTGTTTTTGCCTAAAGAGGTTAAGTTTCCGCCATTATCCTCAGATTTTAAGTAAAAAATACGTTTTTACTTAAAATTTTAGTGATTGATTTTAAGTTTCGCTATGTGGATACGCGCCAAATTTTGGCGTGTCCAGGTGCCGAAAGAGTAAATTATTTTGAGTTTCACATACTTAACACACTTGCGTGCAATCTCCTGTGTCGACTTGGTAAATGACTCTTATTAACTACAAGTAAAAATCACGATAAGATGACATACATATTATGAAGCTAGAAACAACTTTAGTCAGCCGCCGCTCGTTTCTTTTTCCCGGATAAGGAAGGACTTTTTATCATTCTATCTGTGAAATAGGTATTAAAAGTTATAGGAAAACTAAGCCGCGAGCACAGCTAGTTTAAACTATGTTTTCAAATATATGAAAAAGTAATAAACAGCAATGGGCAATTACCGAGGTACGTGATTAGAAAATACATTACTCGACTAAATAAAATAAACGGTTCGGATTAAAAATGTATTGGCTAGCTTTTAATAAGCTAAACAAAATGTTAATTTGTCGAATAGACTTTTAAATCGCAACTAATTACAGTATTTAGGCGAACCCTTCGCCAAATCGTTTTCATTTAAACAAGCGTCAATTAAAATGCTGCTGATGGCTTTGCGTTATTTTTTATTAATTTAAACTTAGTATTTTCCGTTCGAATAAAGTTTTAAAATTTGTTTATTATTTTATGTTGGCTTAAGCCGCCCTCACATTGGGCGTCTGACTGTGGCCTTAGAATTTATGAATATTGACTCTCCAATGTTTAATTTTTGTAAAATAATTTTAACCAGGACAATAATTAAAATAATTATGACATTTGCAAGCAACACCATTGTATACATATAATCGAAACGAATGTACGCACGAAGTGTTGAAACATGTATTGTACGAAATTTTAGTTTGTCATTCCTTTTAAAGTTGTCGCCGAGTCGCGGTATGTTCCTAAGACAATTTATCATTATTGACGCGGAGGCATTCTTCGACGCCTAGACACATCTGTACATATATATTTTCACATTTTATTTTTAGATTTATGTAAGTACACATATATTCTTACTCAAACTCAAATTAAAACTCAAACTCAAATATGTTTATTTCCATAAAAATGTTTAAATTTTTTGGACACGTCAGAAAGTCATACAAATAAAAAAAAATAAAAAAGTAACTTTAAATGCATATTAACATAGTTGAGCATTGAAAAAAATGCCTGTTCAGAAAGTAGAGCCTCGGAGAAGAATCAGGCAAGAAACTCCGGGCCACTCTTTTCTACGTCTTGATTCTATACAATTTAAAAACTTAGTAACTACATTTAATTTTTCATAGATATATGAGCTGGTGTGTCTATAATGTTGTTGTCAATTAATAAGGCTTTTTTAGTGATAATATAATAGTACTAACTAGCATAATATAGACACAATAACTCACACTCAAATGAAACTTAACACTAATCAAACATAAGTAGCCTGTGGGACCGAGCAAATTAATCCCAAGCATTTTTATCTTCAATATAATCTAGCACTGAATAGTACCCTTTTTGACAAAGTTTACGTTTTATAATCTTTTTAAATTTATTATAACTTAAATTTTGAATATTGCTTGGCACTTTATTGTAAAAGCGCACACATTGGCCTTGAAAAGATTTTTTTATTTTCTCTAGCCGGGTAGCCGGCACTACTAGCTAACTCTTATTTCTAGTATTCAAATTGTGGATATCACTTTTCTTTGAGTATGAGGCCTTGTTTTGGAATAAATATATTAGGTTGGAATAAATGTACTGGCTTGCAACTGTTAAAATGTTTATTTCCTTGAATTTATTCCTTAACGAAGCCCCATAATCCAAATTATAAATTGCCCGAATAGCTCTTTTCTGTAGAACAAAGATGGTCTGAATGTCGGCAGCATTTCCCCACAGGAGAATACCGTATGACATTATACTATGAAAATAGCTATGGTATACAAGCCTGGCAGTGTCAATGTCAGTTAACTGGCGAATTTTCCTGACTGCGTATGCTGCAGAGCTGAGTCTATTCGACAATTTACTAATATGTGGTCCCCATTGCAGCTTAGAATCTAGTGTAATGCCTAAAAATTTGGTGTTATCCACAAGATCCAACACATCATCCTTAACCTTTACTGAGGTGTTCACTTGTTTGACGTTAGGCATCAAAAATCGAATACATTTAGTTTTTAGTCTATTTAAAAGCAGGTTGTTAACCTCAAACCAGCGAACCACCTTTGAGATAGCAATGTTTACATCGTCCATATCAATTTGCTGTCGTTTTAATTTAAATAAAAGTGAGGTATCATCAGCAAACAGTACTATCCCGTGCTTGTCATTGACGAGGTGTGGTAAGTCATTAATATAAACTAAAAATAAAAAAGGACCGAGGATTGAACCCTGTGGGACGCCCATTTTGACTACAGACCCATGCGAACGCGTCCCGTTGACATCAACTCTCTGAATCCTATTACTCAAATATGAAGTAAGAAGATGCAGAGCAGAACTACTTAAACCATAGCGATGTAATTTCCTGATCAATGTGTCATGTTCGACACAATCAAAGGCCTTGGACAAATCACAGAAGACACCTAAAGCATCATGTGAATCCTCCCAGGCATCAAAGATATGTTTTACAAGCTCAACACCGGCATCGGTCGTGGAGCGCCCCTTTGTAAAACCAAATTGTTTAGAGTGTAGAAGCTCGTTGTTATTAAAATAACTTTGCAGTTGGTCTAGTATCAATTTCTCGAAAATTTTGCTAAATGTGGGCAGCACAGAAATTGGCCTATAGTTGGTGGGGTCTGATGTGCTACCTGCTTTGTACAAAGGTATTACCTTGCTATCTTTCATAAGATCAGGAAATACACCACAGTCAATACACTTAATAAATATTAAAGCTAATCTGTTAGCAGCTAAAGCAATAATGGACTTGGTTATAGTAACGGAATTTCCCCACAAGTCTGCAGTCTTCTTTAAATTTATAGTATTAAAAGCTTTTATAACATCATTTGAATTTATATACTGAAATGAGAAATTACTATAGGTTGTACTCATGTTTTCTTTTAAAAGAGATTCCGCTGCATTGGTTGATGAGTCCAAAGATCTAGTAGTAATAACGGGGATATCAGTAAAAAAACTTTCAAACGCCGATGCAACTTTTGAGTCTAATGTAATAGTGTCGTTATCAATGTTCAAACTAAATTTTGAACTTTTACTTTTAACTTTCCCAGTCTCGCTGTTTATTATATTCCATGTCATTTTCATTTTATCGTCACTACTCCTAATCCTTGAACCCAGGTAAAGAGACTTAGCTTTCTTGCAAAGTTTCCGAAATATCCTAGCATAGTTTCTAACATAATCCTGAAATTGTTCACTTAAATTAAAGTTTCTCTCGTCATATAGCTCATACAATCTCTTTCTACTTTTGTGAAGCCCAGTTGTTGCCCATTCACAGAAGGTTGCATTACCTCCAACTGTAATCGTTCTAGGTGTGAAAACCGAATTAAAGTCTGTACAAAACGCTTTGAAAAAGCTATTATATAACAAATTCGGGTCACGTTCATCATCTAACCGTGACCAGCTAGTCATTAGTTTACTTTGAAACCTAGCAAAACGAGTTGCAGTTTTAGGTATTACAACTATATTTTGCCTAGAAACATTCTTACTGTTATCATTAAAGGAGATCTGCTGTCCACAATGGTCTGAGTCTAACTGTCTAATAATTTGCTTGTCTCTTACTATGATATCTGTAAATATATTATCTAGGCAAGTAGATGTAGAGGAAGTAACTCTTGTGGGCTCTAAGAATAAGTTCTTCAGATTATATGATAGAAACAGTGCTTTCAATTTTGTACTAAGACTACTATCCTCCAATAAATTGACATTAAAGTCACCACACACAACAACATTTTTATTTATTTTTGCAACTTTGTTTAATATCTCATCCATAATACGCTCGAAGCTATCATACAATGCTGAAAGAGGCCTGTATACACTTATTACAATAAATCTCCTCAGTTCCACACAGGCTACCTCAATAGTTCGCTCAACAGACAGACTTACAATATCATGACGCTCCTTAAATTTAAGTTGCTTATTAAGTAAAATCATCGAGCCACCATGTACTGCTTGCTGCCGGCTAAACGAGCTTCCTACTATATGATTACTGAAATTGAACATGAAATGGTTGCTTTTTAGCCAATGTTCAGTGATGCAAAATATATCAACAGCATTACAGTTCATAAACAATTCCATTTCTAAATCTTTATTAATCATACTTCTAATATTCTGATGTACTAATTTAATCAATTTTTTGTTATTATTATGTTTAAGTGTATTAGTCAATGAGTTACGAGTAATCTTATTATAGCTAGAGGTGTTCTCTATTGTCTCAGAATTTAATTTAAATTATTATTATTATGAATGTCAATAATGGAATTGTCATGTACTCTAACAGTACTTGGGTCACTGTATAAATTAAATGCTAATAATTTAGCAAGTTGTCGTTTAAAAGAGTGAGAAAGATACATAGTATCTTTTGTTAAAATAAAATTACTTTTAATAAAAGTATTAGTGTCAAAGAATAAAATTTTGTCATTATGACTATATGTACTATTATATAATAATAGATTTAATTTACTTATCTGGTTGTTTTCTTTATCAGATAAGGTCTTTGAATAAGGAAATGCACAGACTATAAAATTGCACCCCACTTTAGAACTTCTATCAGTCATTATATCCGATAAAGCTAGTATATCTTTCCTAGAAACGAGTAAGCTATCACCATACATAATAATAACTGTAGAATGTTTATTTAATTCTGCATGTTTTAACTTATTAACTAATGAAGACATTCTTTCTCCTGGATAACAAAAGTTTTGTAATGAACGGTTAGTGTAACTATCTATTAAGCTACCCAAACCCACTCCCAATTGGTCAGAAAACATCAATACAGTGTTATTACTATGAGTGTCAAGTGAACATATTTGATTTGTTTGTAACAAGGCATCAGAGCCGGAGTCACTGTATATTTTGTGAGGTTGTTCTAGTACTAGACTACTTTCTAAATCATTATTTAATTTTGAACAATTTAAGCAACATTTTTTGTTGGCTATAGAGAGTAGTTGTTCTAGATTCTCTCTACCAACTCTAGAAATCTCATCATATTTTAATATGTATTCTTGAGTTTCTTTCTGGTGTGTTATTGCCATTTTGTCGAGCTGTGCAGTCAGTTTTGATATGTGTGTTTGTAGCTCCTGAGTGTGCTGATCATATAATAATCTACCACTGAGTAATTGTTCATTGCTAGCCTCAAGCTTCGACATCAATGACTCCTGTTCCTTAACCAAGTCATGGTTAATTTGTGATAATTTATTTACTTTATTTGACCCCTTGTGACTGGATTCAAGTCGCTTTATCAATTTATTTAATTTTGATAATTGCCTAAATTTCCTTTTGGTTATCAATTTAGATTTACAGTTGCACTTACATTTTACAGTCTTAATAACACTAGCATTACCGCTGATTACCTCTGAAAACAGGTTCTTGTTTGCTGTGGTGTTGAGCGTCTGGATTGATTCCTCTTGTGATAAAATTTTTGTTTGGGCTTCATTTAGACTCGCCTCCAACTCCATAATTCGACTGAGTTGTCTAAGGTAGGTTTCATCACAGTTACTGTAGGACCTAACTTCCTCCTGTAGTCTGTCTCGTTGGTCCAAGATGTCCATGTGTTCAATGTGGAGTTCCGTCAATTGCGCCTTCAGCTGGGATACTTTATCATTGACATATTTAATTTCTTCTTCGCTATCAACACGTTCCTTCAATAGTTGACTGTTATCTTCTTTACATTTCTTTAATTCTAACAGCGCTATCTTCAAGTTGTTCTCTGTTTCCTTAGCAAGTGCCTTGCGGGTCATCATGTTTGTAGACATGCCTCACAAATTACCTAAAAAAGGAAAAACAGGTGAATACTTTGAAGAAAGATAGGTATTATGTTAATATACAAGAGTGAATATATATAATTAGTACCAAATAAAAGAGATAAAAAAGTTATGAGAATTATAGATTGATGTAGGTATGTTGAAAATAAGTTATGAAAATTGAAAGAAAGGTGTAAGAATGGTAATTTGGCTATTAAACTAAATAATTGTTTAGATTAATATGGTTTGTTGAACAACTCTTATATCAGTATCAAGTAGGTAGGATAATCCTTGCTGATGGCTGTACTAAATAACTAAATCTAGGTAAATATCTAAGATGGTTGTACTTAATAACTAAATCTAGGCAGACAATCAATAAATAATTATAATAATGTATACTTAATTAATAAATAATTACATTTATGTATATAAATGTGAAGTGTAAGTTGTAGTTTGTGCTTGTATGGGGCATTTGTTCAGTCCTCGATTTTGCTTCCACTTTTGTCAAGCAAAAGGAGACAGAAACTGTGCCAGTGTGTGATGGACGAAGCTCACGTTCAGTGAGCCGAGTAAATATGTGCTTAGAAATTATTACTACTTAAGATAGTAATGTATATAGTTGTTCTTAATCATCTGTAATGTTATTATGAAAATTACTCGATCAAAACAAAATAAAAATTCAATAGATAAAAAAAAATATCATTGACATGGAATGTAGTATGGAAGCTCATTGTGATTCCGGCTTTAATATTGTATCCACGTACCAAATTTAAACAATCAAGGGCTAGATCAACGCAGGCTACCAAAGTTTGTGGTTTGTAAGAACTTTGTCCCGTAATCGAGCCTATCTGAAGCAATAATCTCGAATTAGATGTGTTAGCAATATTAGCAATGGGCAATTAAGTTTCATTGAATATTACACGGCATAGTGTTAGTTATAATTTGTTATTTTAGTAGATTTTGGAACTTGGAGCTAGTTGGCTATTAAGATCACCGTTCACTTTGAGTTCGAGGGTACAATAAAAGTTTTTTAAGATATTTGATAAGTAAAAAAATGATGCTTGTATTAAGAATGCATCCACGATAGTACTGCAATTGTTCAAACCAATTTTTTATGTTTTATGTATCACGTTCAATAGAATATAACTATAATCCACAAATTGATGTCGCTTTTTCATTATACAAAAAGACAACTCCTGCCCTAGGTACCAATCCTGTGTCGCGGGGGACTTCACACACACAAAGGACACCATGAACACCTAGACTCGTAACAACAATTTATAGATCACAAAAAGTGCCGAGTCTATCTAATTATATAACACAATTAACACATTAAAGATTTTTAACTAACCGACTTAGTATTACATGGATCTCACAACGTTTTACGGTAGGGAGACTTGGTTTTTTTACAAGTATTGTTTTTTATGGGATGTATTTATCACTAAACAACTGGAATTTAAAATAATTTAGTTGAACCTCATTAAGTATGAAAACAGATTTAGATTTTTCATACTCTAGTATACGAAAAACAAGCGGTTTATAAACAAGCGATAGTCTAGTAGAGAGATTAACAGAGATTTGACCTTCTGAGTACCAGACTCAGAAGGTCTCGAGTGCAAACTCACCGCTCACTGCTGACTTCCCGAAGTTAAGTGCGTATTCAATTGCTAGCTAAACCACGAAGGAAAATGTCGTGAGGATCAGCACGTCTGAGAGTTTTTTACAAAATCCCCAAAAAACGAGTGAAGTCTGTTAACCGAAAGTTGGCAAGCGTCATCAACTCATTCAACGTACGTGGTACTATTATTCATTAATTAATTTCAATCAATTAATCATCATCAATATATCATAAATGTATCCATAATATACATAAAAGTATTGTGTTACTGACTGACAGGCAGGTAGCCGAAAACACTGGGTGCAAGATGCTGAAATTTGGTATGTATGTTCCTTGGGGACTGTAGAGAAGCACTAGATGAGCCCGCGGTTACACCTGCGTTATTTAAGACTACTGCTCCGCTCCCGTGGCTCATAGCATGATGTTATATGGCTTATTGCCTTAATCAATAAATGGGCTATCTAACACTGAAACACTTTTTCAAATCGGTGCAGTAGTTCCTGAGATTAGCGCGTTCAACCAAACAAACAAACTCTTCAGCTTTATATATTAGTAAAAGATTAAGAGAGAATTTTTGGAAATTCCTCTCCTCACGTGGGTAAGAAAGTCCCACGCGGTCAGAGCCGCTTGTGAAGTTTAGTTTACTACATATTACGATGACACGAGAAAAGGAACTCATACGTTTTTACGGGGCATCACCTTTTGTATCACCAAGAATTATAAAATCATGTGTACTTCAGCTTCAAGATTTTTAATAAAGTAGGTAAAACGTAAAGTTTCATATTTACTGGACGATAGAAGTATGCGGTTTGGTAGCCTTAAAGGAAGGTAATATTGCACAAATGTTTATGTGCCGACGTGTGTCCGAAAGTAGGTTGTGAATGTAAACATGAAGATTTTATGCAGGTCTCCCTTGTTTGACCGAAAAGAATTTGACAAATTTTCACTTCCCAAAAAAATTTTCGCATAATTTTATTTGCCAAACTATTACTTAGCAAAAAATCTATTCACAAAAAATTGTAACGCGAACCTAATGTTTGGGAAATTAACGTTTAAACTGTAACTTGTTTACCAACTAGTACTTTTAACATCTTTTATTTTGTCAAATATTTCAGTTGGAATAACAGTTTTTACGCAAAATCAATAATTGTCCTAATCTAAATAGTTCAGTTCCATCTCTTTTTTCTATTAATGCAAGTCTTTTCTGGCACTCGCCGGCCGCTACCGCGGCACCGCTCGCTTCGCTCGCTCGGCTCGTGCGTAGGAGGTCACAGTTCTAACCTAACCTAACCATTTTTTTAATAATTAACCTACTCTAACTACTTCCATAAATAACTAATATGACCAAACGTTTACTGTCTGAAGATTGTTTGCTGTAATAAATCATTTGATTAAAGACCAAATGCCATAATGACATTATACTTGGTAATATTATGCCAAGTAAAAATTTGACCAAATAAAAATATGCGTACTAAAATCATTCGAAATATTGCAATGGTATAAAAAAAGGTTGCTAAAATTTGTTTGGGTAATGAAATTTTGTCAAAATCTTTTCGGCGAAACGGCACGATCCCATTTTATGCACTTTACTTAGCCTTTGTGTATGTGTAAATATACTATGCAGCTTATCTCGTGCCTCGGAGCCCGCCCTGTCATGACGTTCTTGGGGAGTCGTTATGGTGAGTCTGTACCTAGCATTAAATCACTACCTCTGGTCTTCCATGGAATATCACAATCTATTTTGGTTGCGAAGTTCAGACAGAACTTGCTCTATGGAAATGAAAAAATCTGATAAAATTAGATAGCGGACCTCGGGCTCTGATTCAAATCTCTTAGATGCAACCAATAGCACTAAGGCGAAGATTAAGTACTTCAAACACATTTTCTCCTGCTGTAGACCTCAATTGGTGTTACCATGATGTATTAGGCATTACAATGTTAACGCTATAGCTCAAAAATCCATGGAACTGAGAACCTACTACACTTAAGACACATACAGGTATAGAAAATTAAACACTGTTTTTTGCGCTTAAAATTCAGGATAGGTACATATATTCTACTTCCAAAACAAATCGAATAACACACTAAGCACGTAAATGCCATCCTTTTCTTCAATCGAGCATAACTTCACTAAATTGTTGGCAACACACACATACACCAAGAATTAACGGGTACGAACTCGTGGGTTTTAAAAAGGAATTTATTGCGAGAGCCCGATATCCGAGATCAACGTTATTTCTCCTCCGGGCCTCTATTTGTCTCAGTCTTGCTGACAGAGAGCTATTGTTTCAGCTAGCCACAATATTAGTTTAATTTGTCCGGCGACGACTAATATTAATAGGCTTAAAAAACAGTGCTCTTTCTCGCCTAATTTCACTAATTGTTTCGCTGTAGACTTGCCATTTGTCAAGTGGATGTTGGGTGTATTGAGTTTAGTTGATGTAAAAGTAGAGGTGCGTCTATAACTCTGCGCCACGCGGCAATTTTGTGGGATTTTGAAAGGATCGCGAATATTATGTACAGCTGCCTGCCCAAGAGGGGCGGCGCGCGGCGGCCCGCAAAACCTTACAGCCTGAGAAGCCAGATTGACTTGACGCTCCTGTGACGCTTGCGTACTGCTTCAGTACCTATGTAATATATTATAAGAACAAAAATTGTAAATTTGTATGCATTGCGTTTTTTTGATGAACCGAATATTTACATAACCTTTGAGCTATATTTACTGTTTATTGCTATTGTTTTAGGCCATGAAACTAAAGAAATGTGTTGGATACCATAATAGCAATCTGAGTGACGATTTCTGTAACTCGTAGCGCCTACCGAGTAAGTATATTAAGTCTTGTCTGTTTTAAAATTCACCTTAAATAACTAACGCTTTTTTTAAGAATGTTATAAAAGTAGTTATCATATTCTTTGCAAGCTTGTTTGCTTTTCACTCAGCAGCTAAGCAAAAATGCAACATACTACCTACAAAGCTCAATCGATTATTCTCGAACTGAGTGCGGTTGCCATCTCCTCTGCAAATAAAGATATAACAATTAAATGTACCAGACAGACAAAGTGCGATTTAATAAAGAATCAATTTAGCAAATTCAATTTAAAATTACTTGTTGAACTTCTATTTCCATTAAAATTGCTAACCATTGTGTTCTATTGAATGAATTTTAACCTAATTAAGATTTGTACTGCGAATGCGATGAACAAACAGACTATTTAAAGAAGTTGTGTTTATTTGATTTTGATTGACGAATGCGAAGAAATAAGTGTATAGCTTTGGAGTGGTGCAAATTAAACCTTTGGTTTTATCATCATAATGAGGTTATTATATCGTTGTTTCATGTTCTCTTTTCGAAGTCCTGGGTCTCCTTGTTAGTGTTACCATATTTGGCAAGTTATTTAAACCTTATTTACAACTATAATATTATAAACGTAAAAGTTTGTGAGGATTGATAGATGTATGAATGTTTGTAATTATTTCACGCAAAACCAACTCAAAGGAGTTTAAGGCAAATATACAGCAATAGGTATAGTTTATATTATTATATCAGAATTAGCATTGCGGCTACCCATGTTCCTCCACCTTTATGAATGTTTCTTTTTCCCGATAAGCTACTCCCGCGCGGGCGAAGCCGCGGTCTGAAGGTAGCCATTTTTTACAGGTGTCTGTCGTGTGACCTTCACAGCCCAAACGAATTGCTATATTGAATGGTTCACAGTTTTGTATGCTTATATTTCAGCCGGGACCGAAGCGTCAACGCACTCTCCCAAGCGGAATTGGGATAATTACCCACACAACTTGACACAGTCAATGATTCGCGACATGGGCGCGAGCCTGACTCCCCCCCCCCCCCTAGCCGAGACTATTCTTCAAGTGTGTGAATTTATCTTACTGTCATAATTCGCGATGGAAACTCTTAGTATGAGGGTTGAATTTGCTCAGTCATCAAAAAAACACTCACTACTTTGTCACATTTGAGTTTCAATGTCACGATTTCTTTTAAGAAATATCTTCTCCTAAAAGTTTATTGTGTCGCAGGGATGAGGTACTTCTCAACCGTGTAAAACCAATTCTTTGATCAGTGGGACGAATTGGCTTTTAATTTGTTTAATCCAATAAGTAATATATGTGAAATATTTATTTGAATGCTTTCTACGAAGCAAAGCTTTTGGGTTAAAGTAAAATCAATTTCAATAACCGTTCCTTTTTGTTCGCCAGTTAGCCTATTATTTTTCATTCTTAGTTCCAGTTCTAGTTCCACATCTCACTAATGTTTATATACAGTTAATCCAAACAAAGGTACGTGCTATATGTATATCCCGGAAGACAATTTAAAGCAAGTTTACATGCGACATGAAAATTTTATTAAGAAGCAATAATTACACCAATGTGACCAAAATGTTTATTTTGTACTAACTCTATTACTATTTATTCTGACAGAAATGATGTAAGCAATCAAGTGTGGCGATGGTGTAGTTAATTAATTAAATAACTTCAACTAATAGTCTTGCTCATCCCTGAAACGAATTAAAAATACAATTTTTAAGAAGAAAATGTACAACTCCATCTATGACTTTTGAAAACAACTATTAACGTCACCAACATGTTCAAATTTAAATTATTTATATCCAAAAAGGGCTTACACATGTAATTCGACTTGATGTTTTTGAACTCTCTTAGATGGCGCTGCATTAAAATTGTCTTGATTCTATATATTCAATTAATTAAGTTTATCAGCCTAAGTTACTTATATTGCGTGATTTTTATAGTGTGAAGCTAGCTTATAGCACAGTTAACATAATAACAACATTCAAATATGCATTGTTACATTACACGTTGTTACAGAATGCATTGAAGAAATAAAGGTTCTCTGCTCGTTCCCTGTAGATCATAGCGTGATAATATGTAGCCTATGTGGTGACCCGACTTTTTAATAATATTTGTGCCAAATTTGAAGTAAATCCATGCAGTACTTTTTTACTTTATCCCGGATATAAGGACAAACAGATAAACAGACAAACAGACAAAAATTCTTAAAACTATATTTTTGGCCTCGGTATCGATAGTAGATCACACCCCAATTATTCTTTTAAAAAAATATTCAATGTACAGTTTTGACTTTCCTACCATTTTATTATATGTATAGATACTTCCCCGGTATTCGTTTCTATTTAAGCCAGGATGCATGTTCTAATTAAAAATAAACTTGTTTAACGAGACAAATACTTGTCAAGCAAACAAACTTGTCGAGGTAACGAAATGAAGCTGTGTAACAACACAGCTTCATTTCGTTACCTTGACAAGTTAAACTGAAACTATGGCTCTACGCGGAAAACTCTGCAAATCTAACATCTGCTAATCACGTCGAACTCCAAGAACAAGTACGAAAAAGTGCCAGCTAAACTACCTTCCTCAACTTTATTACTGTAAAACATTGAAGTTTGGTCATATCTTAAGTCAGGTTAGTATCCGTTTTCACCACATTCAAATATCAAAAATTCACGGTATTGCTCAAAACTCTTTTGCACTTTAGTGATTTTGGGGCTGGTAAAAATGTACTTCATTTTACTCGAAATATAAATCCTCCAACGGGCCAAAATATTATAGTGTCCATCATAGATTATACAAATTTACTAGTAGTGTCCATGATACAAATTTATTACTGAAATCCAGTGCGCTACAGCTTTTTATTCCTAGTGTAGAAGGTATATATATATTCTTTATAGAGAAGCGCCCTCTCTTTATATAAATAATTCACATGAATATTCCAAACATAAATTGTTCTATCCATATATTTAAAACTTATATCCGCATAAACTCAATCTCTGGTCCAAAATAATATCAAAGGACAAAGCTCATCGTAAATAACATTTATCTCTATGCAACCAAATTATATCGTAGAACACAGCATCACCGTGTTAACACAAACATAACATAAGAACTTAGTTATAACCAAGATAACCGCCATAGTATTAGTTTAATGTAACAACGTATGAAACAACTTAGTTAAGACACTTGAGAGCTCCGAGGACTTCAGATGGCGACCGAAAAAGCACTTTTCGTTTGCCAGTAGCGTATTTTGGGAAGGAATATACTCTTACTAATGATTTTATTCCACCGCCTTTTATCTGTAGCGGCCAACATATTTAATAATAAGTTTGAGTAGTAATTTAATCTTGATAATAATTAATCGCTTCTAGTGCCGCAAAATCGGACTTACGGCCTGGTCACGAGATCGGTCTAAGCGGCGAGCGGCGCGGCAGGGGCTATGTACATGGCGCGTTTACTATGAGGCGGCCGCGCGCCGCGTCTCAGTAAAGGCGCCATGCTCATCGAAAACGCTCGCCGCTGCCGCCCGCCGCTGTAGGCCGTGATCGGGCTGTTAATAAGTGGATTTATAATTTTGTTCTGTGTCTAATTTTGTATTTTTTCATTCTGTCATAACCAAGTCCGTTCATTCTTCTCAGCCTAAAGACTAGACGTCCCCTGCAAGACATAAGCCTTACCCGAGGGTCTTCACACAGTCAGGTCTCCTTGAGTAAAGACCACCAAAAAAAATAAACAAAAAATCACAAGAAATATCAATCCCTTAAACACATACCTACCAGTAATAAAACAACATAATATATTATCTAATAATATACCAACCAATACTTTCTCTTTAGGACCTCATTCGGATTCGTGCGAGCTATATGTCATTGTGATTACTCTAAGGACTAAACCCTTTCCTTATAGCGAGAGAGGCAATGTTCCAGAGTACTTCTGTCGACACGTACCTTGAAAATTATTCGTACCCATCTAAAGAGCCTTCTCACTCTACCGAAAGAAATGAATCTCTTAGAAATAAACGAGACTGGGCGGTGTTCGAGGCAACTGACAACAGGTTCTTCTCGTGGCTCTACTATTAATTCTGACTCAATTGTAGAGTTGTTGTAGCAGACAAAATATTAAAAGTTCTGAAAAATTCTTAAAATTAGTTAAACAGCTGTGATTTGAATTGTAAGACTCGATTTAAAATCATAAGTCATAAATTTTACTGCATGGTTTGGGTAGTAGTTTAAATGGCAGTCTCGTCGTTTAACCCTGCACTGAGCATTGTGGATTCGATCCCCACACGAGAAAACACTTTGTGTTATCCATAAACTGTTGTTTCGAGTCTGAGTGTGCTTTGTGTTCGTCGGTTGAATCGTCGGTTGAATGTTTCTGTAGTCCCCAGCGAGATAGGATTCATTCCCAGTGCGGGAGATGTCTTAATAAAAACTAAGCTAGCTTCCAAAAATAGTAACACTTGAGCCGAGCAAACCTAGGAAAATAAAGTTCACTCAGTGCACACCGCTCAGCTTTCTCACACATCTATGATGAGTACGAAGCTTAAAAGACTCACTAAATCAACGTAAGCCTTCTATAAGTCCCCTCCGAAACTACTATCGCCAGACCTGACGCGGATGTAGATCACAAACGAAAACCGTGAATGATATCTCTGAGTGGAAAACATTATAATATGCTAAAGTAATGCAAACATTATAAAGTTTTAGTTGAAAATAGAAATCGTACAGTAATTATTACAGTATTATCACTATGTTTTTGTAAGAAATCTAGATATAAGTAAAGATAAATTATATTGTAATAGCTGCTACGTATCTAAAATTGCCACCATAGTGATTAATCAGTTCTTATACATAATTCAGTGAAGGTTTCATTCCTTAACATGTAGGAATGAAACACAAAGTTGTGATGCCCAAAATGCTGATTCTTTCACATTGTTTCTCATTTTATGTTTGTTGTTATAATGTCTATGTTGGCTTGAGAATAGCTCGCATTTAACAGAGAAAACTAATTACTCTGTAACTTATTTAAACTAATCTACAGTTTTTCCTTGGCTTAGAAACACTTTGTACTGAAACCACGAGCTTTACGTTTCATAATGTGGCGAAATAACAGCGCGAATATTTGCAGTCAGCAAATCCCTCGGCTGCTCATGACATGAAATGACGTATGTCATCATCAACACCAGAGGCGGCTCGTGAAAGATTATATTGGGTGTTCACTAAAAAAGAAGATGAAACTGCTTACAATTTATTTTATGAATGCTTTTACAATTAAAAGAAGGTAAGATGTGCTAAATCATCGATTGGTACCTACCCGAACCGTCTACGCAGTATCAACTCCGGCGCCACTAAACAAAATACACGGAAAACAAAACCGCTTCTTACTTCCTTCGCATTTTCGCAACCACATAACCAAAGCGTTTTATCATATTGGTCGTTTTTTTAAGTTTTTCACCGTTTTTTATACAGTTTACGCTGTTATATTCCATACCTATTAGTTACACAATTTAACTCGATCACACATACAATTAACAATATTTTAAAAACCAATCTTTTTCTAATTACCAACGTTTGCAGAGAAATGTTTTGCTTTTGTTTACATTCAAATGATACCGGCAAAACACTATTAAAAAAAAACGGCGCACATGTTTTAATTTTTCTTCGTGACAAATGGTCATATCATTTATTCGGGTAATATATTCGGGTAATATATTCGCGCATGCGCACCTCGTCAAGCTAGGCAGGAGCGCCGCTCCATATTTGCCTTATTTCTCATACAAATCCTTTGTCTCACGCGCCCAGCGCATAGAACGCTCTCTCTTTCGCACTCATTACGTTTCAGTATTAAGCGTTGTACTAAGCTTTCGTCAACGCGCTGTTATGAGCGCTCCACTCAACAAAAATACCTATGTATGTTTCAAGAGTGTTGACAAATCACAAAATTATGATAAACAGTTTAGTAGTCAAATACTTATTTGTAGATGTGCATTATAGAAAAGAGAATAGGTGTGTATTAAAATATTGAGCATCTTTATAGAATAAGTTTATATGAGTTGTATAATTTTATAATTTTGGGAGTTCACTGCTCCAGCGCTCCTTTGAACGAGCCGGCGGCCGCCACTGATCAACACATTCAGTTTCCCCATAACCATAGGTTAGTAGTGATATTAGGATTATCGAGATTTTGTTCGGTTTCAACTGCCTCGTTGGTCTCGCGGCGTAAATACGCGTGTGGGATTAGGAGTTCTCGGGTTCGATCCCCGGGTCGGGCAAAGTGTTATTGGGTTTTTCCGTTAGGAAATTCTCAGTAGCGGCACGGAGTCTGGTAATGTGCCCGATACGGCAATAGGCTCGCCTCCTATTACGTGGGACTAAAATAAATCTGGCGAAAAGTGGGTGTAGCAATATACCTCTGCCTATCTCTTCGGGGATATAGGCGTGAGACTATATATGTATGTCAACTTTATATATACATCATAAAATGCTTATTTACCAACTAAACTCGAGGATTAATTGAGTAAGAGTAAACTATTCTTAATACTTTTTTAAATATTTATGATGTTTTCAGTAAAATTAGGATAGCTAAAAAGGCTTTACACTTCAATTATTGCTTAAACATAATTTTAAAACTCTGAGGAGCAACTTTGAGGAGCACTCCATGACATTTTACGTTGCAATTATATGCGTTGTGGCCGTTTCACAACATTAGCCATTTCATAAAAAGCTCTGCATCGTTACCGACCATGGTAACCGAGCATTGGATACAGCAGTAAAACCAAATCGTCTGATTCCAGATGAAAACTAAGTCAACTGATCCTAACATAATCAGCTAAGCATTATAATATAGCTGAGGCAATCAAAACAATAATTGAAAATCCATATTAACATAAAAGGGCGAATTAATCCATAAAATGGTTAATCAGCGCCCAAAACAATGTAATAACAATAAAGTAAAAATCCCGATTAATACCGCAATAATACCAAAATTAATCTATAAAATGGAGGTCTAAAAACAATTCAATAACATTGTAAGTATCGGTAGAACAAGAATATAAGTATTCGTTTGCTTATAACAGAATGAAATACACCAATTAAACTAATAACTACGAGTAGTTAGTTCAATGTTGTGCCAACTTTAATCCGGCGGTAGCATTTCAACTGGCGAACTTTTGATTCAACTGTGCCGCGCTGTTACTTTTATTTAAAACTAGAGGACGCCAGCAGCTACGCCTGCACATTGTTTTTAATTTATCTGTTTTGACCGATCCCGTGGGTATTTCGGGCAATCCCTTCTTAGTGCACCCCTACGGTCCCCAAGGAACATACATGCCAAATTTCAGCTTCCTGCGCCCAATAGTTTCGGCTGTAGCGTGTCTGTCAGTCAGTCAGTAACGCAAGGATTTTATATATTAAGATGATGATAAGGCTTTCCGAGTACATGTAAAAGCTAACTATAAGGCTGATTTTAGGAAAGATAGAGCATTGGCATTGTAATACCACGGATAATGTAATATAACTATCTGTATATCGACGGCGTAAAGCGAAAACGTAGTCATACACAAAAACGAAAATAAACACCGGAGCAAAAATCTTTCACACTTAAAAAAAATCATAACTAGCGGGCATTGAATTATTACCTACAGAAACCAAGTATGCGCACGTAATACGCGCCCTTCATTTGGGTCAGAATCTGACCCAATTGACGGCCGCGTTGTCTGTGGTCCGAGTCGCATGGTAGCGTAAGCATCTCCCGCAAAATAATAGAAATTAAGATATTATAAGGTTGCTGGAGTATAATTCCACCGGTCAGACATAAATTTTATTACGTAGATTGTCTAATAATACAAATACAGTGAATCATAATAAGTACGAGCGGAGTGTTGCCAGTTGGATGTGAAATTGTCCCAGTTTAATTTACACATTCCTTAACAAAATGTATTCTATTGACAGTAATAATAAAACAAGGAATTAGGTAGTTACATATATAAACTTAACCTTTCAAACACCGCTGGCTGGTACATACCAATCGGTTACGACAAATTTGTCACGTCAAGCTCTAGCCGAGCTCGGCTAAGACGACATTATCTCAAAGCACTCGATTTTTCCGTTTTGTATTGAAAGGCTAGTATCTAAAGTCTAGTATTGTCTTGTAATGTAGGTACGCGTAACTAACTTCGTTGTTGAACGAATGACGTGACCGACCGAATTATATTAGAATTTTTAAACTTGTCGCCTTTTTTTGGTCACCATAGCGCAACGGCGCACACATAGTACTCGCTGTTGATTTTTGTAGTTTTTTTCTCACAAATATACATAAATACTTTTTTATGTACTATAAAGAACATTTAACTAGGAAATCACTCGGCACTTGTTAGTGCTCACGTTTGAGTAAGTTTCGTCAAGATTGATTTAGCCATCGTTAGTCAGTTGTAAAAACTTAAAAACCAGACAGTGTGACTTTAGAAGTTATAATATACAATTACTTATATTCATGCAAAAATTATGAATTTACACTATTTTTAGGGGAAATACATTGTAACTGGCAACTCTGTAATGGCGTCTGTGTGGGTGATGCAGCAAGTAAACACAGCACAGTTCCGCACACATAGCGAATTTTCGGCTTAAAAGTTTGAATACTTACTGACTTTCTGTAGGTAATAATTCAATGCTAGCTGGTTTTTTTACTTAGGCTGCTGATTTTTGGATATTATACTTGTTACTTTTGTCTAAATATAGTTCTATCCCTCTTTCATTCTTAGAATTATTTTCCAACATTTTGTTGACTCCGACATTTTAAACTATTTTTATAGAACGGGAAAACGTAGTAATTGCACTATCGAATTGTATGGAGAAAACTACAGCTAATCTTGAAACAAGGCTGCCCAACTATACACTGTAAACTAACTAAATTAAATCTATTATATGATTCTTCTTTTTCCGCTTGATGTTTGATTAGTATATTAATTTTTTCTTCAGATTTTCAATCGTAGCTTTAGCGGCTAAAACGTAGTGATCCGCGCCAGCATTTCTTACAACGTGCATCTTTTTGTACGGAAAACGAATTTGTTGTAATCGACATAGTATTACATATAACTGATTTTTTCTGTAACTTACAGCCTTTTTAAATGCAGGCACTTAAGTTAAGTCCCATTTTTTCAAAATGTTAATTTTATAACTATTCATCGTAAAATTACGAGACCCGGAACATTTGATGCATTTTTTTTTCTGATTCGAACATTGCAATAAAAAAATATTTCATAATTTGTGGACTACAACGTTTTCGCTTTCCGCCGTCGATATATAAAATTTTTGCATTACTAACTGAGTGACAGATCATCTGCAGCCGAAACTATTTAGCGCAAGAAGCCGAAATGTGGCAGGTATGTTCCTTGGGGATTCTATGTGTGCACTAAAAAGAAGGAATTTACTGAAGTTCCCACGGAGTTGGGAAAGAACCATCCAATAAAAAAGTGCGGGCGTAGCTGCAGGCATCCTCTAGTCTACTATAGCTTTTACATGTACAGTCGAATAACTTCCCGCTCGACCACCATAAGAGCGAGAATCGCTCAGCAAGACATCGTCGCTTCCAGTGCTACTTTACACGCACATTGACACTTGTATACAAAACTAGTTTCTAGTGTGCCTCGACTCTATGAGCGAGACAAGGGATTTTTTTTTTCAAACTGGTCCAGCGCCGACCTGTTTGATTGTACGCAATAAATAAGTACTGAAATGGTTCAGTGAGTAATCCGATTGAAAAAGCTATAGCAAAAATTCCCAAAATGACATTCAGAATAAGTACATGGAAACAAAACAAAGTGTGGTCAAAAATTCAAGACTAGCTACGGTGAATCTGGATGAA
Source organism: Euclidia mi (assembly GCA_944739405.2). NCBI lineage: Eukaryota > Metazoa > Arthropoda > Insecta > Lepidoptera > Erebidae > Euclidia > Euclidia mi. Next base: position 101,221,907 of record OX123183.2, on the reverse strand, counting down.
GAATGGAATGAAATCTTGTTACCGAATTGTTAAAAATTAATAGTTTCTCTCTGTCTCTTGTCTTATCAATATTCTTTCACTTTTTGTTATGTTCTGTTTTTTCTGTGAAAGGAACATTTTTATATAATGCAATTTATTTGGAAAAATTAGATAATAATTTATAAGCTTTTAAAACGAAAATTACACACAATTAAATACAATTATTTACATCCAAACTTCCCAACCAATAACGAATATGATGAACGAAAAAGTTATGAAACAGTTTTACTACAGTCAGTTCCTTTCTTAACCCGAACAAATATCAATTTACTAAGTAAAAGACCGTGTCTAACAAATGTTTTACTTTTTCTATTTCAGTTCTCAAATATCTCACATGTCTGCTCCCAAAGCTCAGAGGCTTTACGCCACTAGACTGCTCTAAATAAGACTGACCCTTTACCTGTCTCAAGGTTCTAAGAGTTATAGAACTAGTGGCTTTGCGGATGACGTAAGGTAACATACGACTACAAATATACACAATCTGGGAACATCTTTGGGTGGTAAACTGAGTATATGAGGCAACGTTCTAAGGAGATATTTGAATGCTTCGTAAATATACAAAATTCGTGAACATCTACAGATGATAGAAAAATAATAGATTATTATATTGACACATTTCTTTGCAGATATTTAAAACTATGTCCTATATATTCGCGTTGTGAAGATTTTTTATAAAAAAAATGGAACGACGTTTTGATAAAATCTTGAGACTTTATTTATTTCATCAACATTGTATTTTAGTGTAATGATACAGATATTGTATTGCATTGATTTTAGATTTACATATATTTTATTGAAATTTTAACTAATGCATACCTAAAAATATTCTTGCAATATATTCAATTTTCACGACAGCAAAAAGCAATTTCCAGTAACAGAGTGAACCGTGAGAATGTAAACGACAGACGACATAAATCTCGTTTCCATTCGAGTAAAAAAGACAACAAAACTAAGATCAAGAAAAACAACGTATGTATATATAAATATGTAATCATACTCTGTATTATTGCATAATATCTCTTCGGAAATTTTGAAGCGTTGTAAATCTATCAGACCGTGTATTTATTATGCCTATTTGAACCTTTGTTTCCAGTAACTATTAATAATACTGCTTCATTAGACTAAGTCTATCGGAGTGGTGTACACTTCTAAAATTATAAATACGTATTTCTATTTCATATTTAGGTAATTGCTCTGAGAAATTTCCCCTCCAAGTCGTGATACGAAACGCGAACTAATATAGCTGTTACCTTGAGGTTAGCGAACGGATATTAGTATGTGCCCACGATTTCGCATCTACTTACAGCATCTACTAAATATATCACATCGAGACAAGACAAACTCGCGGTTTTATTTAACTATGTTTACATCAGTGTAATTTCAATTAAAATTCATTGGAACGACACACAGTCAGTAAAACCAATTTGGAATATTTGCTTTTAGGTTTTAGATCAGAGGTATTAAACGGTTTATGAATTATACAACCAATGAGTCTCGTTGCCTAAATATTGCCTAATTAGTTAATCGCAATTTTACAGTTGAAAAGATAACTACAACTTTAAATCGTTAAGGTATCTAGACCACCTAAGGCCTGCATATTTATTACTTTCTGTATAAACATACTCTTCAAATAGGAGTACTAGTATAACTTCGCCCTCGGATATGTGTAGGCGGCAAATGTTTCCTCCATTTAGCTCCAATATAAACCTAACTATAAAAACCCGAGCGATATTTTATTAATATTCTCATAGGCCTCCTTTTGAATATAAACGTATTTATCATTGAAGTGGGTTCGTCAGAATTCAATAATCGGATGGGGAATCCTTTGGATCATTCCTCTACTTCCCTATGACGTATGATATTAGAATAGATTTATATATTACGCCGTTTATACTTTAATAAAAATGAATTATACATATATATCATACATAATTCATGTTTGGTTTGCAATTGATTTATCGCGATAAAGGTCTTGTTTATTTTGTTTGTTTTTAGCATAAGTTTGGAATTATAAATAGAGAGTAATAAAATAGTGATTTTCTTTTTTTTACTCGATTTCTGATGACTGTATCTATCAATTACTTCCGATTAGTATTTCTAATAAGCCTGTAGTTTTTAATGACTTTGATGAATTGGTTTGTTTTACATAGTGTGTCTGTGTTCCCAGCCTGTTACTCCATATCAGCTAAACTTTTAAGCTGAAGGATAGACTTGGAGCCACTGCTTTTTGAATCAACCATTTTTTTAAATTCCATCACGACATGGAAAGTATATATAACGTGGGAGAAGAATGGCTTTCTGCTGTACGGTATTATTAAAGGTCTCAAACTATCTATCTGGGGGCACGGCAGTGCCCCCACCAAGTCGAGCAAAAAGCAGCACGGTCGTACCATCCTTTTCTTGGAGCAATTCAGGCCATATTTGACCCCTTATAACTTCGTTGTGGATAAAACTAGAAGCCTGATTTTTTGTAACCATGCAGGCATTGTATACACATGTTGTATTTCAAATTTCTTTCAATTTGAACAAGTAGTTTAAGAATTACAACGAGTCAAAATTCTTAATTTTGTCACTCACTGACCGATCATTAAAAGTCTAAGGCACTTCTAGCAGACATAGCAGCTTAAAATTTAGAATACGATTAGTGTTTAGTATATGAATCAAGGAAAAATTAAAATATTTTTCAATTTCTGTCCAGTTTTTGAGATAAATTAACTGCATAAATAACTTTGTAATCTTAATATATAAAATTCTTGCGTTACTGACTGACTGACAGACACGCTACAGCCGAAACTATTAGGCGCAGGAAGCTGAAATTTGGCATGTATGTTCTTTGGGGACCGTAGGGGTGCACTAAGAAGGGATTTCCCGAAATTCCCAGGGGATCGGCCAAAACGGGTAAATTAAAAAAAATGCAGGCGTAGCTGCTGGCGTCCTCTAGTCCCATATATAAAGGATAAATATAAAGCATTTGGTGTACACGAAGTAGAAGGTACCGGAAAGGTCAAAATTGAGACTATCTACAAAAAGAAATGAGATCCCATAAAAACAATAGGTACTTGTCAAAACTACCAAGTCTCGTGACCGTAAAAAGTTGTGAGATCCATGTAATACCAAGTCGGTTAATCAAAAATCTTTAATGTTTTAAATCAATATATTGACTTGATTAGGTTAATATTACTTATGAGATATATCGTGTTTTCATGCGATGGCCAAGTTAATCTATTTATTTAAAACATTAAAGATTTTTAATTAACCGATTTGGTATTACATGGATCTCACAACTTTTTACGGTCGCGAGACTTGGTAGTTTTGACAAGGATTGTTTTTATGGGATAATCGTTTGTACTGGAAATGTGACAGCAAACGTATTAATCAAATTAATACAATCCAAGCACCAAGTGACGAAATAAATACAATTTAACATTCGCATGTAACGATAAAAATATTTTAACCTTGAACGCAGCTTATACTTAATAAACAGTCATTAAGAATACACGCCAAAAAAATATTTTCCCACACAACAATTTTTTTGTAAAGCTATGCTGAGTTTGGCAGGAAACGCGAACGGAAAGCCAGAAAAATCGTGTAACCACATGTCGTTAAACTAGTAGAAGAAAAGCGAAAAAGAGCACGCGAAAATACAAAACAGAGAAAGTCACGCAATGTAAAAATTTACCAGTCATTTCTACTCCCTTTACTTTTTTGAGGACAAGTTTTGACAAATGACGTGTTTATCGATTCGCTCTGCGGACTTGCACGCCATTCCGACTGACATTTGAAAAGGCATTTATTTTAGCAAGAACGTTCCTACCTAAGTATAATTCTGAAACCAACAGAAACAATTTTGTTCTCCTCCTACACAATACAATTGTTGTTGTACAACATAAATAAATAATTATATCAAATTCGCACCAAAGCAAACATGGCGATAAAATATTTAAGTAAGTAGGAGACAATCAAATTAGAGCATAGAGTACATACATTGGGTACCGCCCGCACTACGTATCCCTTTCTCCTTCTATTTTGCTTAATATCTCGGAGCTTTCAGTCGTGTGTAAAGTCATAGTGAAGGACTGGGACTAGATTATTTCTATAGCCAGTACTCAAGTATCTCGTCATCATCATCATAATATATGAGCCGAACGACGTCCACTGCTGGACATAGGCTTCCCCAAGGCTCTCAACGCGATCCCAACAACATCGTCGGTCTACCTTACGGATTTCGTAGCAGAGGTACTGCTACGACGTCCGGTGCATGACCAGAAACTTTCTGCTCCGACAGCCGTTGCTTCCTCTGGCTATTTGCCCTGCCTTCTACCACTTCATCTTGTCAATAGACAATCTTCGAATACGAAGAGCTATGTCGTATACTCAAGTATCTACTTGTAAACGTATCCATTATTCGATACGTAATTATAAGTCTGTGTTTACTTTATAACGCTTTGTTTATCATACTCGTGCCGTAATTTTAGGAGACGTCCCGTTCTTAACTCTAAATATATATGTTTGCTTGGAAATTAGTACGTACAAATTAATTTTAATTGACAGCTCAAGTTTGTTCAGGTAATTAATTGATGTTTAATCATTTAATTATATGGTGGAGGGAAACATCGGCGCGTTATAAGATTAAATATTTAGGTCTCTAGTCGCCGAAACAAATATTTGTAGAAACACTAGCTACTAGCCTTGGCTCCACCCACCCGGTTGTCATTTATTGTGACAATAGATAACCAATGTGCTTTTGTGATACATAAGTATAATATACAATGGCTACAAAGTTTCATCAAAATACGCTCATTAGATTTCGCGTGAACGAGTAACAAGCTTCATTCGTCCAACCAAACATTCGTATTTATATAATTATAGGAAGTAGGGTTTATGACCACTGTACAGCATCAACACAAATTTATTATTTAAAAGATGGACATTAAATTAGTTTACCACAAATTCGTCCAAATGGGTTCTATTCTGTCCAATCTCGTTAAACTATTAAGCGGACACTAGTCTCCAATTCTCGAAAGTCTTGAATGCGACCGAGATAACGTTAGGAAGATGATGATGAGATAGTGATATATACAAATGTTGATTTAGGTGTGGACTTTTGCGAATTATGGGGATCATAGATTTGTATTTATAACTAATATACATATTATGTACCTATAATTGAGCTGACGTGTCGTCAGTGGCAAGATAACCATTTAATAAATTGCACCATCATGAATTCAAGCGCAACTGCTATTTGATTAAAAAGCCTCCAAAACCGCCGACTTAGTCCTCAGTAATCAATCAGTGTACAGTAATTATACCAAGCGAAGTGTGGTACATGAATAACGTATGTGGGCTAATTGAATCTAAGCTTCATTATATTTCTCTATGAAATGTATGTACGACATCATGTGATTGATTGTAGAACGTCGGAATTTGGCTTGAGACTCGAGTGGTTTTCTTGTTAGAGGAGCTTACCATTATAATATCACACATAAGTATTATTATGGGTAGAGCATCCTGATTTCAGCCCTGATAGGCAGCTAAATCAGGGCAAAGGGTGAACTTTTCAGGGAAAGAACTATGCTCGCAAAAATATCAATACCAATATGCTGGATTTATAACTACTTAAACACTTTATAGCGTGAATTAGAATATACAAACAAGTCTTTGTTTTATTTTAGTTTTTTAAGATTAGCCTGCAGCTTATCTATTGCTAAAAGTAAATCTCTTTCCACCAAGTCATCGTCAGAAGATAGCCAATGTCATCCCGAAACTCCACACAAAATGCATAATCTTGTTAATTTCCGCTTTTTCCACTGGACGATATCAAGAATCGAAATGACTGACATTTGATAGATGACTTTACAAACTCTACAAAGTGCAGTTAGCAGTGTCCTTTTCCTTATCTTTTTAGACGATTTAATAAATCGTACTGCCGCAACAGAATGCATATTCTGGTGAAAGTACAATATATAACTAACTTTGAAATTACTTTCTTAGACGTGTCCAACGATTTTCTCAATGTCACCGGTTTTACTCAGGTAAATCATATTAGAAATGCAAATGATATATTAGATCTATAGAATCTATAGAATATTAGATCTGGTTATAGTGGACGAAAATGCCTCTGTGAGTATCAGTTACGCACCCTCACTTAGTATACCTGACATACACCACCCACATTTCAAAGTAGTGTTTAAAAAATGTACGGTCACTAATTTACGCCCCAATAATAGTTCTTTAAAATATAGCTTTCATAGAACAGACTACGAGTCGTACACTGCTGATCTTCGCGCGATCGATTGGGACAGCTATAAAAATCTTGATTGCAATGCATTTCTTCGACAGTTTTACAACATCTTATGGATACCAATTGAGAAGTATACCCCTAAAGGCAAACCCAAAAACGCTACATATCCGTTATGGTTTTCTTCGTCATTAATTAAAATAGTTAAAGAAAATACAAATACCATACTAAGTTTAAAAAGTATAACAATCCAAGAGATTATGATATGTTTAATACATTACGTAGGAGGTCTAAAAAGCAATGGAAATTAGTTTTAGGACTTATATAGCAAATATCGAAAAATCGCTTAAAACCAAAGTTAAATCATTTTGGAGGTATGCTAAATAAAAAAAAACATTTAAGAGCGTTACCCAACAAGTTGTATATGGTGTAGTCGGTGAGGGAGGTAATTACGTTATTAAACCGTTTGCGTTTGCTTCCACATATACTACTAACCAGCTTACACTTAATTATAATTTAAATAAAAAAATAATTGTAATTTAATTGATTATTTAATAAATTGTTGTAATAATTTTTATATTATTTTATTTCTACTAATTCGACACCTTTATATTAACACTGAGTAATTTTAGCACAGTTCGAAAAGTTCCTGAACATTTCAAATGACAAAATTAGATCAACAACCAACAAAATGAAAACTTTACTCTATTTGTTAACCTAATTTGGTCGCTATTCATGTTCAGCGACTTATGGAAAATTGGTGTTGACTGATTATTGTAAATTACTAATGATAAGATTATTTTCTCTTCTCGTCACGACACTTATTAATGGAATCTTTTAGTGTTCTGATGTTTTGTAATATTGAATGTGTTCATCAACTATTGTAGTTGACTGTACATTGAATTATCCTGAATATCGCGATTTAGGTATCTAATTTTTCCCCTATATTTATCCGACTCTGTATAGATGTGCTTATTAAACCCCTCCATATCATAAACAACAAGTCCCTTAAACGTGGAATATTTCCCGATTTATGAAAGATCGCGCACATCATTCCAATACACAAATCCGGTAAATTGAATGACGTTACCAATTATAGACCTTACTTTTTGCATAGAATAGCCGATTATATCTGCGTTCCATTAAACATAATTTATACTAAATGTATTACAGAGGGTCCACGAGGAAAACGTCAGAGAGGAATAACGCTTACGAGATGGGCAGACAACATCATCAAAACGGCAAGTCCGAGCTGGATACAAACAGTACAAGACAGAGAAATCTGGGCTTCTTTGGAGGAGGCCTTCACCCGAGGAGGGGTTCTTGTAGATTAAGTCATTATAAAATTAAGCGTGTAATAAATAATAAGTTAATAATTAAGTAAACTAAACAAAAACTCTGTTAAGGCGCTGTCCTAAGCGACTGTTTTGGTAAATGAGGGGGTGAAGCAGGGGAGGTGAAGGGAGCTTAGCTCCGTCTACTGCGGGGCGCCCCCCTTCATTATCGTCGCGTGCGGCCGTATTCTGGCGACATCCGTATTCCAATATTTCAAAATCGCAAGCAAAACGTTTTAGCATATTGAATTGAGATACTGATATTAAAATTTATATTACATACATCAATCTGTTTGTACAATATAGGCATAGCGCAATTTTTGTTCTCAGTGCAGCCATTAGCAAAACTGGTTTACATTAGACGTTATAGGTATTAAATGTTGACGAAAATAGGTAAATACCTACGTGCCGTAAGATGATAAAAATAATTAAGTCAGTTCCATGTGTGGAGAGACCATTATTATGTTATTTTGTTTTTGTATAAAAATAGTGAAGCAGTTCATAGAATACCTACATGTAATTCCATTCCTGCCAGTTTTCAAATCTGTTTTGCAATAAATTGGCTATGACATACGGGCGGACAGACAGACAGACATTGCGAATCTATAAGGGTTCCGTTTTTACAATTTTTGGCTACGGTACCCTAAAAAACACAATACTGCTCTACTAAGCGCAAAAGCCGTATCTCAACTAAAGCGAGTTACGAGATAATTGAAGTATAGTAAAAGTTGATTTCTTTTATTTATTTATGGATGTTTATTGTTATTATAGGTATAATTATTATGGCAAAGGTTTCTAAATACGAAGCCGTTTTAGGGGTTGTGAGTGATTGGAGAGGGAGCAGGGGAGGTCTTGAAACCCCTCTCACCATTTTCACTTGCCGGAAATACTTGGTTTCCTCTGAAAAAAAAATCTCCAAACATCGGTGTGTATGGCACTGCCAACTTCCACATTCATCACACTAGTTTAATAAACTAAGGTTGTCGGAGCCCTGCGAAGGGCTCCTATTTTCGGATTAAGGGTCAAAAGAGAACCTAACATTACCTATTTATTTACTTAGTACAGTCGCACCTAACCCAAGGCACTCGAAAGCAATGACGCACAAATTTGACATTAGCTGTCAATATGATCATTCCAAGATGGCAGTTTTGCGTTTCGTTTCACGTTTTTCACATAAAACCTAAAAATTACATATGTAAAACTGTACCAAAGTATAAAAACTATGTTCCGTTTTGCATAATTGCCGAAGTATTTATGAAATTTTGGAAATTGTTTTAAAAATATTTAGACGCAACTCCGGCAGCCAAAATTACTTTTAGGGGATTAAAACGAACTACCTTAAGCCCCCTACACTACCAATACTCTCAAATTCAGGTGACTCGTTTCGAAACCCAACCCATTATTATTTTTCAAAATAGATGAAACATAAAAAATATATGTGGATATACCTTATTCATGAGATACTGCTATGTCGCTTAGAAAATTATAGAATTAGAATTTGAGTTACTGCTTTTTCGTTAGCTCTCGTCATACATGTTTGTATGGAAAAATATAAAAAAATTCTTTCGCTTCAAATATGTGTTGTTTCAAAGAAAATAAATATTAAAAGATATTTATTTATATTCATTTATAATTTATTAACGAAATACAGAGTTTACAGCTCATCAAAAGTTAGCTGTCTGCTACAAACCGGCAGGTTTTCTTTATTCTCATCGAATTTCGAAAGGCAGTGTGTGAGGTGATAAGGCTTCATATCTTCATCTTCACGCCTTTTATCCCCGAAGGGGTAGGCAGAGGTGTATTACATACCCACACTTCGCCAGATATGTTTCGGTCCCAATGTAATAGGGGGCGAGCCTATTGCCATCTACCGGGCACATTTTTAAGCGAGCGATAAATAATATTTTTATTTTAATACACACATAACTTCGAAAAGTCATAGGTGTGTGCCCGGGGTAACTGGGGATCGAACCCGAGACCATCGTCTCGGCAGTCCGTTACGTACACCACTGGGCTATCGCCGCCTGGTGATAAGGCTTCAATACTTATTATTTGCTGTCGTTCACGAGGCACAGTTTCATTTACTTTCCTTTTACGGCTTGGTATTGTAGAAATTTCAAGCACTGATGAAACATTTTCCTCTCCGTGATCTCGCAATGCCATCCCTTGAGCTTGACGAGAATCAACAATTTCAGGCAACTGCCAATTCATATAAAACGCCACAAGCTTCTCCCAGAAAACATCATCTCTTTCTATAATTTCTATTTTTAGTGGTATACTTTCGCCACTCCACACAGCAAATAAACACTTTTGTTTGCGTGTAACGTGGCGTTGCCCCTGAATTTGGTAATAACAATTACAATATTTGTTTAGACTAGTCAGCTCACTTTTTTATCATGTTTCCATATTTGTATTTTATTTGCTCTTATACAATTCTCCAGGCCATTCTTATAGGCAACTTTAGAACATTAAATTTCCACAATCGTATTTGGACCTATTAATCCACCTGGCGTGGCACCAATAATCGAATAATCCACAAGGCTCGATTGTTACATTTTCTTGCTTCGCCAGTTGTTGCAAAGCCAGTTGTTCATTTTAGATTCCATGCGCAACTGATTTTACATTGCAAATATTTTATTTGTACAAAATATTTTTTACTAAGTTGGCTTTACTGCTGTTCTCTTCTTTTTACCACTATACAAAAATTTCAATCTGTCAACATATTCTTACGGAATTCGAACCAGTCACTGCTATCCCTCTTGTAATTTTTGCTTATCACTACGGAATTTGAGTCAAATTTGTTAAAAAAATTGTTTGGCATTTCTTGGCTAGCTCTTGAACAGATCGTGTTAGGAATGACTGAAGTCAAATGTGTGTAAGACGTTGCAGAACTGTTATCTTTAACTTCACTGTAATTACAAGAATGATAATTAGTTACGTACTTTATTATTAAAATAATACTATATCTTGTAAATGATCTTACTTATAAATGATTGATTTTAGAAATTAAAAAGATATTAGATGTACTGAGACATACCTAATAGTTTATGAATAATCAAAGTTTTACCCGATGTACCTAAAAAGGTTTATGTTCAAAACACAATAATACAACATTCGTTACCGCTTGTGTGCGGATTGCGGAGCGCCATATTAGCGCTGTCATCATTATTGTTCGCCGTGGCGGCATCTTAGCGCTCCAGGCGCTCTGACAAGCTAATGAATTTGAAATATAGGTACATAAAATGATTCGATTTTATGTTATTACTCTTTCAAAAATTGAAAACTGTGGCAGCTATGTATTGTGAGAATAATTTATATAATTTTATTATGCATAATCGATAATATATAAGTAACATAGTTAGTCATAAGAGACTCTTATGAAAATAATTTGTGTAAAAATGTTACATATTTCATAATCACTTGGCCATGGATGAATTTCTATTTTATTACGACGGTTTCTTGTACAAATCCTTCGTAGAACTTCATTTCTCTAATTGTCCATATTTTATTCTTCTAATTATATATTTAAAAGCACAGAGACAATAACACATTAAACGCAACAAGAGTATAAACTTAGGTCCTAATTATATGTGCCCATAGTTACATGAAAAGCCTATTTGATTCAAAGTATACAGTCTATAACATAAAACATGAAATTACGAACTCAAATCGGCGTATTATAATAACAAACAGGTTTACGTAAAATTTTGTGCAGCGGAGACGCAAGCGACATGACCTATCTCTCACAGGGCTCATAGCCGAATGATGAGGTCTGGGCGGGGCGTAAACTAGCAACTGACACTCAGTACACCGCTTATGCTAATAAGGTTTAAATTGCTGAAGCGTTTGATATTGATGGGATCTACCGAGCGTCAAAATCATAGACGTTTGGCAGATTTTATTTAATTTTACAAAATATACACGTATAATATGAAAATAAATAGGGTAATTCTTTAGTTCATTAGATTTCCTACAATATTATCAAAAAAAATATGACAGCTTACGATCAAAATATTGCAAACAGTGAGACGAAAGATTATTTTCTGCCTCGATTTTGTGATTTTTTTACAGTGATTCTATTTTACGTACATGAAAAATTCTTTCAAAAGTCTTTTGTTCAGACTTTTGACTTTAAGCTCTAATTTTTGCTAGTTTGTAATATGTACCGTTATGCCTAGATGCGCGACGAAAAATTTGGTGTTTCACGGCTTCTGAGGTATAGCAGCGCCTTAAGTACTATTTTTTGCAGGAAATAAAAGGCTTTTTTATTTTTATTTATTTATTTTATTATTACAGAGGGTACCTTTCCTAGTGTTTGGAAGCGAGCAAATATAACACCGATACATAAAGCTGGTTCCAAACACGATATTGAGAACTATCGACCAATTTCAATACTGTCCACCTTGTCGAAGCTTTTTGAGAGGCTGGTACACAATGCAATTTATCCCATTCTTCACCACATTATATTAAACCAATAACATGGATTTATGCTAAAAAGGTCCACTGTTACCAACTTGTTAAATTTTACAGAGCATGTATTTAATAACATGGATCAACAGATATAGGTAGATGCGGTGTACACAGACTTTCAAAAAGCTTTTGACAAGGTGGACCACGAGCTTCTTCTTCACAAACTTGCGTATAATGGCATTCGAGGAGATCTCTTACGCTGGTGTTTGCGTCATATGTGACAAACAGATCCCAAAGGGTTGTTATAAGAGGATACCAATCTGATTCTGTGATTGTTACGTCTGGCGTGCTACAGGGTCAATTTTGGGCCCTCTTTTATTTATAATTTTTATAAATGATATAGCTAACAGCTTCATTTATTCAAAATTTTTGCTCTTCGCAGACGACCTGAAATTTTTTCGAACAATTCGCAGGCAATCAGATTGTAGTTTGCTACAAGCTGATTTAGACCGTTTTCAGAATATTGCTCATGAAATAAAATTTATCTAAACATATCTAAATGCGTGTCGATTAAATTTAACAAAAACAAGAATTTGTTAGTTAACACTTACATGTTATCACATACAGTCCTATCTAAAGTTTCCTTTGTGAGAGATCTCGGCGTATTACTTGATGAAAAGTTCCATCTTGATCAACATATCAATAAAATTGTCAGCAATGCTTATCGCATGTATGGCTTTGTAATGCGATCCAGAAAAGATTTTAAAAGATCTAGTACCTATACACATTTGTACAAAGCGCTCATTAGGTCCCAACTAGAATAATATGCCGTTATAATATGGAATCCTCTGTACAAGAAATACATAGATAACTTGGAAAAGGTACAGCATAAGTTCATCAAAGCAATGCAGTACCGTTGCCGCCACAGTTGTATAACCGATGCAAAAGCTAGCATCAAATTACCTGACTTAAAGTCCAGACGCCTTTTTCTAGAAACCATGTTCCTATATGATTTGTGTAATAACCGTTACGATTGCTCAGAGTTGACGAATAAGTTATGTTATATTATTCCGAGAAAAATAATGAGACGCAAAGTGCGTGAACATACTCTTTTTGCTGTATTATCCTGTCGTACAAATGCAGGAGTCCGCGCACCATTGCATAGAATCTCAAAAAATTACAACGACCATTTTACAGATTTGGATTTGTTCATGATGTCAGCTGGTCAGTTTAAAGGGGCGTTAATTGAAAAAAATTGTCATATGCAGAGTGCATGAATATTATTTATGCAGCAATACAGTTAACTTGTTTATTTCAATTGTTTTAACTTTGTCAATATTTAGTTTTATATAGTTAATACTCTAATTTTAAAAAATACAACAGTTTAATGTCATATCTCCCTCGGCCTCAGTTCTCGGCTTAAAAAAAGAAGATAAGTATGTAAAATATGTGGAAAACGCTGTGGGTTTCACATATGTTAAATATTAGTTATTTTTTTTCTTATAAATATATGTGTGTAACTGTTTGTTATTCCCGAAATAAATAAATAGACCGATATAAATAATTTCACAATTTGCAAAATTTTTGAAGGCCTCATTTACAAAGTAACATATCATCATCTTCGCCATACTTTAAGCGCTAAACAACATGGTTTTGTGTCCAACCGCACTACTCTATCAAATTTGTTAATATATACTACGTATATTGCTGACGCGCTGCAGGATAGGTATCAAGATGATGCTACGTATATACCGATTTCGCGAAAACTTTTGACCGTGTGGATCATTTAATACTTTCTCTTAAGTTAAATCATGCTGGAATTCATGGCTGTCTTTTACGATGGTTCATTAGTTACTTGTAAAATCATACTCAACTTGTAGCATTGGCCGGATATGAATCTAAGCCATTTTCACCCACCTCGGGCGTTCCTCAGTGGTCCAAATTGTCCTTTATTGTTTCTTGTGTTTATTAACAACCTACTGGATTTAGTTAAGCGCGATTGTCTGGCTTATGCTGTCGATTTAAAGTTTTATCGCAGAGTAGTTACACTAAATGACTGTATCGCTCTTCAGGATGACTTGCATACGCTTCAGCAATGGTGTAGAGATAACAGAATGACGCTTAATATAAAAAAATAAGCTTATACCCTTCACTTAAAAAGTTACATACATTAACTCTGGTTATGAAAAAGATGGAATCGGTTTTGAGAGGGTCTCACTCATTCAAGACTTGGGGGTTACCTTTGATACACCATTGACGTTCCGTCATCACATAGATAAGTCAGTAACGAAGGCTGCCAAGACACTCGGCTTTATAATACGTATATGTAAGCCGTTACGTAACAACAGCAGCATCATGTTACTCTACAACGCTTTGGTGAGGTGTACATTGGAATACTGTTCTGCTATATGGTCGCTCTTCCATATCACATATGCGGAATCCATAGAATCTATTCAAGCACGTTTTGTTAGACATTTAACAATTAGAAACGGAGTTCGGAATTCCATTCCTGCTTACAACAATAGGTTCTTAATTATAAAATGAAAAGCTTAAAGGACAGGCGTGATATTTCGGACTTATTGATTCTACATAAAATTATCAATGGGCCTTTAGACGCTCCACTTATAAACAAATTCTAGTTTAAAATTAACCAGCGCGTTATGCGCCATCCGCGTGTATTTGAGGTACCCACGTGCACCCTAAATATTAGTTACAACAGTCCACTAACGCGTATGGCTCGGTTGTACAATGATAGAGTTGTAAAGTATAATAGTGCGATTGACATCTTCGCAATGGAATTTAGACGATACAGGCATTTCCTCTTACAATAAGGAACAACATTGTATAATTTAAATGTTTTTTTTTAGTTCATTTCTTTGTTTATTGTGTATATTTTTGTATAAATGTACACTGTAATCTCTTTAACTGGTTAATAATTGTTTATGGCACAAAAATTTGTGTATCGAATTACAAATAATACACTTTCTATAATTGTGTAGTGAGTAATTGTCATGTACCCAGATAATTTCCACCAGTTTACTTGCAATAGACATACTTATGATTTTGTCACTTTTATTTCTATTGGAAGAACAAAACCAAATAGCTTCCATTTGTCTCACACATTTGAATGACATTTGTAAAGATAACCTATGAGTTTTGTATAACTATTACTACAGGCGAACTTTTGTGTGTAGGTACAGAAATATTCTATATTATATCAAGCGGGTCTGTGTCTAGCTAGATCATATCGATAAAATGATAGTTTCGTTTAGTAACTATTTCCTTTTATTTTTTAAACATACCTCATCCTCCTGAGGCCTGAGGGGTTAAACAAAGAATATTTTTTCCCAATGTTATGCATACCTATTACCTGTGCAATTACTCTAGATTAGATGTAATATGAAAGTTGTATTGAAGATATTTCTTGTAATTATAATATTATATTGTTGGTGTGCTTATTAAAATAAAATAAAATGTTATATATTGATCTCAAAATACAGGAAACGTGCCAAAATTTTCTTTGTTTCCCTATCGAAAAACCTCTGCAAATTGTATTATAATTTCAAATAGGCATAGGAGTTTTGAGTGACTAAAATATTCAATCAACGTTGTAGCTCATTTATTCACCTACCTACTCGAAAACTGAAACACGTAAAATAGTTGGTAAAGTTGACTGTAGCCAAAAATTATAAAACCCATGTCACTGGCCACTAGGCGCATCAAAAGAAACCGCATGTTTAAATCTATACTTCCACTACACCTAAGCCCTTACTTCCAACACAAACAAGTAAACACGCTAGATATTTTATTCACATAAGTAAGTCGTCTAGCTTGACATATTCCGTCACATTAAATCCACGAAAATATTCCTAAAATTTGTTGTCCTAAAATTGCCGCTGTGGCGGCGAATATGCAGTTTATAGTAGTTTCCGCCACACGCGATCTCACCGACTGGCACGGCACAATCCGCAAATTTACAACACACCTTAAAGTCCTACAGGTACTACATCAGTACGTTCGTTTAATTACTCATCGTTTATCGTATTTTGTGTATAAAAAGTAGGTTCATGGAGTTATAAAGTTTACGCACTCGGTGTTCTGAATCTATGTTCCGAAATTGAGGTTAGAATGTATCTTGTGCGAGTTTGAGATTGTTATATTGCGGCTTTCCTGCTTGACCCCTTAAGGTGATTTATGGGATTATTTAACCGATCCATTACGTAGCAATTTGTTATGAGAGGGATTACTTGCGAATTTACTGCGTGTGGGCTGCCTGTACTGGTAGCAGTAGTAGTGAGACTGTTAATTTTCCCCTCATCTGAGTCTAGAACCATATTAAGAAAAATAATAAGCGGTCGTAGCTGCGGGCATCGTCAAGTTTACAAAATAAGATGTATCATCATGTCAGTTCTCCACATAGACTAATTTTGAGCCGCCCGCATCCAACCGCTTCCCGCGATCTTTACCAGATCGTCGGTCCACCTTGCGGGAGGCCTACCCCTGCTGCGTCGTCCGGTACGTGGTCGCCACTTCAGAACCCGCTTGCCCCAACGGCCATCGGTTCTTTGCGCTATGTGCCCTGCCCATAGCCACTTCAGCCTGGCTATTCGGAGAACTATGTCGGTGACTTTGGTTCTCCTGCGGATATCCTCATTTCTGATTTGATCTCGCAGGGAAACTCCGAGCATAGCTCTCTCCATCGCCCTCTGAGTGACCCCGAGCTTTCGGATAAGGCTCATTTTAGATGTAGCATGACTGGCATTTTGCATGTTTTATTTGTAAATATTTTATGGAAGGTAGGCAATAATATGTTAACGATTTTTATTGCCATCAAAATAATATCTCTGAAACTAGTAAAGATTAAACTACTTAATCAAAATAATAAGAATTGCAGAGAAATTATACATTTTAGAACTTATAACAGCTTACCTAAGTTTTTTGCTTACGGCATTTTATGTAGGGAGGTCGTTATACTGAAAACTACTCACCTAAAATTTTATGCTTTTCCGATCTGATAAAAAAAAATTCGATAGCTCTTCAATATTCCAAGTATTTTGTCTATCTACTACTAAACTATATACTTATCCACCTGCTTTATAGAATAACTTCAATTATACCTGGCGTTAAAATGCATGTTTTTAGGGTTCCGTACCTAAAAGGTAAAAAACGGAACCCTATTACTAAGCCTCCGTCGTCTGTCTGTCTGTCTGTCTGTCTGTCTGTCTGTCTGTCACCAGGCTGTATCTCATAAACCATGATAGCTAGATAGCTGAAATTTTCACAAATTATGTATTTCGGTTGCCGCTATAACAACAAATACTAAAAATTAAAAAAAATAAAAAATTAAGGGGGGGTCCCATACAAAAAACGTGTTTTTTTTCGTATATTTTGCTCAAAATTACTAATTGTTACAGGTAGACGCTTTAAATTTTTACAGAATATGTAGTTGTATATTACCTTTCAAAATAAATAATTAAATTTAAAAAAAGTAAATAATAAAGGGGCGCTCCCATACAACAAACGTAATTTTTAAGCAATTTGTTACTCGATCTTAATAAACAGGTAGAAACTTATAAAGTATTTAAGTATACATACAACGAACGTGATTTTCTTTTATAGATGATGGTACGGAACCCTTTGTGCGCGAGTCCGACTCGCACTTGCCCAATTTTTCTTACGACGTATGTTTGGCTCTTGTGCTACGTTTAAGCCGAGTCATCAATCAATGGCTTTGCAATGCAACTTTTGACTATGTATTATTGCTTAGCAAACAGGGAGTGAAATATAGAATTGTTTTAAACATATTCATATTTGAAACGAGCCTGATAATGCAGTTTTAAACACAAACAATATGACTACGCTATTTTTACGTATGTCATCATCATCATATCAGCCAAACGACGTCCACTGCTGGACATAGGCCTCCTCCAAGGTTCTCCACACAGACCGGTCTTGAGCCACCCGCATCCAACCGCCTGCCGCGATCTTGACGAGATCGTCGGTCCACCTTGCGGGGGGCCTACCTCTGCTGCGTCGTCCGGTACGTGGCCGCCACTCCAGAACCTTTCTGCCCCAACGGCCATCGGTTCTTCGAGCTATGTGCCCTGCCCACTGCCACTTCAGCTTGGCTTTCCGGAGAGCTATGTCGGCGACTTTGGTTCTACTGCGGATCTCCTCATTTCTGATTCGATCTCGCAGGGAAACTCCAAGCATAGCTCTCTCCATCGCCCTTACGTATGTAATAAATTGATAATATAAGGCCTATAAATTGCTTAACCACTTGCTAGACGTCGTCATCGTCTACATGTCTGAGAGTTCTCCATTAAATAAATATACATGTTCTCGAAAGACATGAGAAGTCTACCGTCCCGCACGTGGCCAGCAGTAGGACAGGTTGTTAGCGAAGCTAATGCTTATGATCCTAAAAGCGATTCCTTGCAGGCCACCTTAGGAGGAACAGGTTTTTTATGTATAAAATAGTAGTTAGAAAAAATTGCGTTATGTTTCAGAAGCTATGATACTAAGGCAATGCAATGAACACTTTTAAATTTGTCTATCCCTTTTTGTACTGCGAATAAGCCTACACCAAGGCGTGGGAGATCTAATCATGATGTTTACTTTGTTGATAATCCAACTACGTCTCAAGAAGATAAATAATTAAATGAAGCACTAACCTTTACCCTCTAATTAATTGAATGAACCGGTAATTTATTTGAATGTATAATTTATCATAAGTGACGTTGATGGAGTGGCGGTAAGGCTTGACGTTCGATTGACATTTCACAGGCGAGGTTAAGAAAATTTTCTGAATAAAGATCTTGACTTTAACCAATATATCACTATGGAGGTCGTACAGTGGTTTTCGATTTTCACGTGACTCTACAAATCGTAAATACTTTCAATCTTTGGTGATTTGTAGGTACCTACACATCACCTACACATGTATTTAGATAAAGCACTTTTTCATTTGAATATAATAGTGAACATTTTTCTATGCCCGGTGCAGCAGTGTTTCGACTTGTGCTACACGTTATTTACAATCACTATTGCATGAATAATATCTTAACAAATCGTGTAGTTTCACCTGTTGTTTATCTTAACTATAAGGCTATAGTTTGCCTTAAAACTTCTCAAATGTCAATCAACTTTAATAACATACGTCAAATCGTGACTGAATTCATAAAAATATATATTTTATTAATTATGTACATAAATAACTACGCCATGCCACACAACCCATTTTAAAAAGAGCTCGTGTAAATATCACTTATCATCGTGCGTATTGGAAGTGGTGTACGGCACAGAGTGGTAGCGTACCATTCTAGTAGCCATTCTGGCGGTACTTCATCATTACTAAAGTGCAGCGTCATCGCGAGCCCTATTCCGCCGTCACTCATGCACACTATCGTGGATTGGACAAAACCTCCATTTGTATATTAAAGTGGAAACCGAAGATGTGGAACATTGTAAATGCGTGCATTTGATTTGTTGATTTGAAATTAATTGTATTGAGTTAGTTACTGTCGAAATCCAATTTCAGTGAAAAGACAACTTGGTGGTAATTTTTGGACGTGCAAGTTGGTTGGGAAGACGAGGAAAAGTAGTTATAAAGTCTGTCTAAGAATCCAGGTGCGACCAGTTACTTCACGTTATATGTGAAGTAACTGGTACAAGATAAAAATACTTGTGTATTTATACCGTCGTTCATGTATTATTTTCAGGCAAATTGGTTTTATTTCAAAGTGTAGGTAGTACTTACGAGTATATAATTATCAAACAAAACGTGATTTTGTTATGCTTACTCTTTACAAAACCTTTCTAAATGCCCTGTTATCTCGAGGATGTCTTGTCTTTATGCTCGATATCAAATTTGATATCTGAAAATATAGACATCAGACAAAGGCGGTCAATTCCTTGGCATCTAATTCCAAGCAAGACAAAACTTGATATGCTATAAATATTCGTGCCACGTTTGGATGTTCTTTATGTCTGTAGTTTAACATACATACATACATAGACTCACGCCTGTTTCCCCGAAGGGGTAGGCAGAGGCATATTGAACGCCAACTTTTCGCCAGTGTTTTGATCCCACGTAATAGGTGGCGAGCCTATTGCCGCTTATCGGGATATTTTGTTTGCCAGAGCCTCGTCCGTTAATCGGCAGGTGCACCACTTGCAGGTGAGGTTGGCTTGGGACCCTAAGTTTTTGGTGGGAACCCTATGCACCCCTCTGTAGTTTAAGCATTTGGAAAACCTACACAACACTGATATATAAAATCCTAGACTTTCAAGGATTTGTAGATAAGATTCCTTTAATACAAATGCTCTGCTGTTAAACTAACGTTACCTATAGTTCAAAGTTAGGTTTTAAATCATATGACAAAATTAAAGTAGGTTATAAAACCTTCTTTATACATTATCCTCTTTTGCGTCGTGCAGTCGGGTGGAGATGTTCTCATTGAGTTGAGGTACATTTTAAATTAATTTCTTACAGAGCAATATTGCAATATTTAAAAGCGGAAACTTAATTGGATGTTTCACTTTTTATCTATAAAGCTCACAGTTTATGTGTTAAGAACACCTACTCAATTACAAAACTACTGTTTAAGCATAAGCGTCAGTTTATTTAATCTTGCGTCAGCCCACATTTTCACCGAAAAACACTAGGACCAAGAATCAAATGGACTCGACATTTGCGTACACCCGTAAAGGACGGACATAGAGTACATCCTGAGTTGGTGTTACCAGATGTTGTAAATGTTTACCCTACAATTCTACGAAGTACATATTAACTTTTAAGTAACATTGTATCAAACCTGAATAATAATAATAATAATAATATTCTACCACATTCACACAACCACCATCTAGTCCCAAACTAAGCAGAGCTTGTACTATGGGTACTAGATAATGGATAAACATACTTATATACTTTTTTTTGTAAATACATACATATTATACATTGAAACACCCAGACCAAGACAAACATCCATGTTCATGCACACAAATGTTTGACTTTGTGGGAATCGAACCCGCGACCTTCGGCGTAGCAGTCGTTTACACTCCCGCTGCGCCAACCAGTCGTTCCGAAATTGAATACCTTACCGACAGACATCTGAGACCGCGTTCTCCTATAATTTTTAATCAATTTGGTATTTCGATGAATTTATGAGCTAACTCGAGAAGTTCAATCAATATCCGTTTAGGTATTTTTGCAACGAATAGTAACAAACATCTATATAATATAATTAACAGCCCAATAAAAATATAGCTAACCTTACAAGGAGGTTTAAATCCATCTATAAGGTGTGCGATAAGTATTTTTTATACTTAATATTATTATGTATAACAAAAGTGTCGAATATGTGGTACTGGCTTCACTCGCCAAATAGACACGAGGCTCAGAGTTATATACCTTTTATTATATTATTTGACACCCAACTTTACTGTCCTTTGAACAAAATTAATTTTGTATACAAAATTCTTATTTTCTCTTCCTTATCATTCGAGAATGATTCCAAATGTGAAAAAATTATGGGCTGGTATATTTTTTTATTTATATTTAACTTCATCATTTCCATCATGGTTCTGAACATTTGCGCGGATTGCCTGCATTGTTAGGTGGATAATGTAAGTGGATGCTCCTGTTTCACCATGTCTATGTTCAGGAGGCTAACTAAATGAACATCAAAATTTAACTTGATTATGCTTGAGTATCATGTAAAGTAAATATATACAAGTAACATAGAAGGTATAATAGTTGCAGCACCTTACAAAAGTTTAATTGTTATGTATTATTAAAAACCTGGCGTTGAGTGGAAAGTGGGAAAAAGAGTGACCGTGAATTTTATTGCCCGTTCTTTCTCATGGTTCTACCTAATGCATTGCGAACGTGGCAGTAAATGTAAATGTAGAAGCATACAGTAATAATGTTTAAATTTGACGTTCATAAGTGTCACTTTGTGATCTAAATGAATAAAGGATTTTGAGTTTGAGTTTGAGTTTGAAATAAGTAGGTACAGTCAGCGTCAAAAGTTGATGACCACATTTAGATTTTCAATATTGCTGTACACCATAATATACCTAAATTGCTCAACATGACAAGCGCCAGAAATGAATGATTATCTTAAAAGGGCATAAATAGGTGACCATGACTTTTCAAAAGTCGCTAAACAAATTTATGGTAAAAAAAGCATAACACCACGTCACCAGTCATTCGGCCAGTACGGCCAGTGACATCCGATAACTAAATAAAGGAGGTCGTTACATTTGATAAAATAATGTGATTAATTATATTATTATAAAAGTATTTTGAAGTAAATAATCTTAATATATAAAATCCTTGCGTTACTGACTGACTGACAGACACGCTACAGCCGAAACTATTGGGCGCAGGAAGCCTAAATTTGGCATGTATGTTCCTTGGGGACCGTAGGGGTGCACTAAGAAGGGATTTCCCGAAATTCCCACGGGATCGGCCAAAACGGGTAAATTAAAAAAATGCAGGCGTAGCTGCTGGCGTCCTCTAGTTTTATATAATACTATAGTCTTTTAAGCTAATACAATATTTTATAGATGATAAATAATTGCAACTGCAATGGTTTACATTCGATACAAAGTGATAATTAAGTAGAAATATTATTTTACATTCAAGGGTAAACAGTTTTACAAAGAGTTGAATTAAAACAGAGTTTGTGTGAATTTTAAAAATGAGTCTTATATGTATATAGGGGGTCTACCAAGAGTTTGTTTTTCAAACAAACCACGACTTTTGCACGCGATCGTCACGGAAGTTTCCTGCATGTGAAATAAATTATACAAGTATTTTTATCTAGTGAAACATGTCAAAATAATAGTAGTTTCATTCATCAATTAATGTTTAAACTTAATTTAACATTTTTTTGTCGTCAAATTATTGATAATAAGTATGTATTCTACTTGACAGCAAAACACTATGACGTCACTATATCATATTTCATACAAAACCCTTGACAAAGGTCGTTTTTTACATTGAATTAAAAGTGCTTGATTTGACTAGTTGGAAACAACCCTATTTCCATAGATTTTCTAAAAGCGCCCTTATCGGATAGTAGCGATCGATAGATAGATAGCATTAAGGAAATGTATGAAAATTGTTCCCGTCGACTAGCCTATCATCACCGTGTAAATTTCGTACTAGACCCTCGGATTGGGTTCTAAATCAATCGTAACTATAAAAATCATAAACTAAGTCGACGGTATGAATTTGAACGGAATCTACGTGATTTTTGAAAATAAGTCTTATTGCTTTACAGATAAGGTTACAATTCAATCGAACTAAAAAATCTATAATAACGTTGATGGTATAAATTCAAACTGATGATTCTAAATGTTTTCGGATATTATAACGATCAGCAATTTTTGACAAAATGGTGTTCAGTGACCTTTGACAAGTAGTGTTCAGTTAGTTTTGAACTTTAATGATGTTCATTCAATACTGGCGCCCTTCTTGTTGAGCGATTTATGGGTGATAAAATGTTCATTGATTTTGAAAATCTGAATGTGGTCATCGACTTTTGATGCTGACTGTACCTATTGCGGGGAGTTTTCCTAAAACACTTTTGTTCAAAGTGTTTAGAGCATACTCTTGCTTATTTATTCGGAACCCAGTTTTCTCCTCCTGTTGCACGTATCCACAATTATTTTTGGATCGTGCAGTCCTTTGGGAATCTATAAACAAATAATTTCATTACAACAAAGAATCGGAAAACAAATGAAATAATTAATCTTAGGTTCATGAAACTAAGTAACGGCATATTACCCAAAATTTGGGTAATTTCCCAAACGCTTCTGTGGTATCCCTAAAAAACATTTAACGCTGTAAAATTAAAAAGTATCGATGACTTTTGGCTAGCTCAAACATTCAACGACCTATTGAATTCGATTGTGTAATACTAAAATCGCGGTGAAAATAAAATAGCATTTTTTGGTTTATTGATGTAATTTAGAAATTATTTCCTTATGTAATAATACGCTATTTGTATCATTCTATCAATATTTTCATGTATAAATAGATATTATAACTAAAATATCGTACTTACGAATAAATGGTTATGTTCTCACATTTACGCTCACTATGGCTTTTACAGCCTTCAATGTAACAAATCACCATAATAAATCTGAACCAATGATATTTTCTCTAAGCATTCACAATTAATAACAATAATAATACAATTTTTCGCGGAAATTATCGGGAGCTCAAACGTTTGTTGGTCACAACATTCAGTTGTGACCAACAAAAAAAACGAAAACTCTGACAAAGACAAAAAATGCTATCTTTGTCTCTTTTACTCTTATGTATTTCTGTATGTCATTATCTCGGTCTGTCACGGTATTATTATTTGCTTGTCAAATCCATAGAGATACATCATCCTAGGAAAAACACGTGTATAACTATGAAAAATACAGATTATGCGGGGGTGTATCATCTGTGGGTGTATGCCTACAGATTGCCAAATTGTACTGTGATATGTGAAACTAATCCTTGATAAAAATAAGCACAAGCTCTGATAAACTCCTACACGTACTTATGTCATATCTATGATAATGATTATTAATTACACATTGGCGTAAAGGATTAAGAGGCCGCTTCATCGCTTAGCACGTTACCATATATTTTTGTATCACCACCAGATTAAGAGATTTTGTTAAACCTATTATATACATACATACATACATATCGTCACGCCTTTTATCCCCGGAGGGGTAGGCAGAGGTGTATTTCTACACCCACTTTTCGTCAGATATACTTTAGTCCCACGTAATAAGGGGCGAGCCTATTGCCGTACCGGGCACATTTCCAGACTCCGTGCTGCTACTGAGAATTTCGTGACAGAAAAACCCAATAACACTGCCCGACCCAGGAATCGAACCCGGGACCTCCCGATCCCACGCGCACATTTATGCCACGAGACCAACGAGGCAGTCGTATAGGGTTTGATGTCGAGTTTTCCGTCTCTACGCAAAGATGGTATTTGCATCGTGTTATCCCTTAGTCGCCTCTTACGACACCCACGGGAAGATAGGGGGTGGTGACACTTGTATTCTATGCCGTCAACCACACGGCTCCTATTATATTTGTTGATAAAAAAGGAACACCAAGAGCAATTCATAGCTAAAATAATCAATTTATTTGGTACAGTCTTTACAGGACTTAAACGTTATGCAATAGTGGAATATTATTATATTTTATTGTTGTTACGAATACGAGCATAGGGTTCCCACCAAGAACTTAGGGTCCCAAGCCAACCTCACCTGCAAGTGGTGCACCTGCCGATCAACGGACGAGGCTCTGGCAAACAAAATATCCCGATAAGCGGCAATAGGCTCGCCACCTATTACGTGGGATCAAAACACTGGCGAAAAGTGGGCGTTTAATATGCCTCTGCCTACCCCTTCGGGGAAACAGGCGTGAGTCTATGCATGCATGTATGCACGAATACGAGCATAAGAACGAACTATTTAGCTAAAATAAATGTCACATTTGCATACGAGTATATTTTGACTTAACAAATAATAATGCAAATCTGAATATCACTCAACTTTACAAATGGCTTATTATCTTTAGATACACAGCACAGCACAGCCTAGTTACATAATACCTATAGTCAAAACATCTATTTACGAGCACACGGAATATGACGAAATGAAAATGAATGAAGTGGCTGTGAAATATGACTGCACTCGTCTTTTACTCTTAATTGAGAACCAGTCTTATTATGAAATATAAATCTATGCATTAATAAAGAATTAAGACAAAGCTGTATAGTTTTTCTGAGTTGAAACTTAACCAACTAACTATGTATACATCAAATTTATAATTTTACACGTCAAATTATCGAAAGCCCAAAGTGTAAAACATCCTAAAACACAATAGCATCAGATTCCTTACACGTTTCAATTACCACTGCAAAGTTTTCCTGCAACCTCAAGCGAAATGACTGATGTCAAAGCGACATGGGTTGTATTGTGTGTCGCCTTTCGGGTTCACGAATCGCCACCTCATCATTTCCTGAGGGATATCGTAATCAGGGCCAGCGGTCTGAAGGCGCGGCTGGTGTAATCTTCAGGAAGCCCTTTTATCCGCATGATAAACAATTAGGACCATTTGGTAGTTGCAATTTGATGGCATCCTTATCTTTCATCTTTACTATATTTTCTGCCGCAATAGTTATAATAGTAAATTCTTTCAGGCTTTAACGATTTTTGTACTAATATTTATGTGACGGGTTTGAATCACGCTATTATTAAAAAATAAAGGATATATCGAATATTGAATTCAGCGGAGCATAAGCATAACACTAAGTTAAGTACATAACGGAGATAGAAAAAAAATTAAATAAAATTAGGCTAGCCTCTTAACTAAAACCTCTTAACTTAAAATCCTTTAACCTCTTAACTAAATACGAACCCAAACGTACGCCCTATGAAACGTAGCTTTTAGTTATATACAATGTTTAAATAGTTCAGCGGATTTCACCAATACTCGAATATCTTCAAGTAGTGCTTATATTTAAAGGCTGGTCGACGCAAGCCAGCTCAGCACTTGCCTTACCGCAAATCTAAAATCAGTTATTAATTTCGGCTTGCTAAACTATCTTTAAGTCCAGATTAGGTCCGAGTCTGCGTTTTAATAAACGTCTAAGTACAACCCGAAAGTTATGCTAAATTTAAATGGGGCTTTGTATGTTGACGTTTAACGCTTTATCCATGTCTACGATAGCTAAAGTTTAAACAAATTGTAGTTAATGACTGAGCCGATCGGACTTCGTTGAGGGGCAATTTATCATAATGCAAGACCATTTACCACTACTGAGTTGGCGGAATTCCTATAAATACCGCATGCCTACGTAACGGGCTCACTTTGAAGTGGTTATGAAGAGAAACATGTCTATCCTACTATTCAATAGTGTTCGGTTAAACTTACTATTTTTTTCAATATACTAACGGTATCAACGCAAAGCTACAATAGTATATAGAGGCATTTTAATCGCTACATTGTTGAGTAGACTATCACTTAGCTTACTTCCTGTTGATGTAAAGAAAAACTTCTTTATCGTGCTAAAGTGATATGGAGATTTACATTCAGCAATTGAATTTCATTCAAATAAAATATCATGAAGCCTCTTCAGATTTAAAACTACTGCAAGCCACTTATTTGTAAGGACACAATTAACCTATTGATTTACGAGAGCACTCCATGAACACCAATACACCAATAACAGCACCAATAATTTTCGTGTTACTCTGTATTGCCAGGAGGGCTACATAAAGAGGTCATACTTGTGACTCAAATCAACGTGTATATGTATATGGCAAATATAGTCGAAAGCCTCGGGTTTGTCATTGCAGTCTGTGTAAACGGACGGCACAGATACAGTAACTGTGCAGACTCAATCTACGACAAATATTGTGAAATTCAATCTCCAACAAAAACTGTTGGATCCGGATGGTCTTTGTGTACTTACTCACACAAAGAGCTCGAACTACAGCCAAACAAGCTGTGTATAGTTTACAAACGTTGACATAGCTGTCAGTTAGTAAACTCCCTGTATTTATAAAAAGCAACTTTGTTTGTCAAGGGAAAATATATGTCCAATACTCAAAATATGACGTCACTCTTGCATTTGAGGCTAACGACCGGTTTCAATATTCGATCTATCCATGGCTTTAGCTACTAGAGATACATATTTGACATAAGCTTCATACAAAATTAATCAAATAATAAAATATGTATCATCGTTGCAGCCTTTCACTCCCTACTCACGTCCAGTGCTGGACATAGGCCTCTCGTAATTTGCGTCACAATAGTATTGAGAGCAAATAAGGAGGGCTTGGCCTACTATACCATGCTGGCCAGACGGGTTGGTCTAGGGTTTTAACCCTTGAAGTGCGATCAAACTAAAGGCATAGTGCTACATGTGCCGAAAGATTACATGGCTGCAAATTTTCATTGGCATAGGTTACCGAAAAAAATTAATTATGACACCACTACCACCACCGCCAATTATAATTATATCACATAATTTGCATATCATTGTGTTGCTTATAAAATTACCTATCGTATAAATAAGATGATTAAGTACTAAATACTCACCTTTCCGGCAAAACAAGCTTAAAACTTAGAGGTTTGTTTTTTTTCACTCGTTCACACAAACATTTCATCACATATTAATGAATTGCATTACTTATTTGGTTCATAAACACAAAAACATTATCACATATACTTTTAGGTTTTCACACAA
Source organism: Euclidia mi (assembly GCA_944739405.2). Classification (NCBI taxonomy): domain Eukaryota; kingdom Metazoa; phylum Arthropoda; class Insecta; order Lepidoptera; family Erebidae; genus Euclidia; species Euclidia mi. Next base: position 101,193,603 of record OX123183.2, on the reverse strand, counting down.
TACATTATTTATTTGTAACAAACGAATCTAACGCCACTAAAAAAATTATAATCCGAACGCGTAACAAAAAGTTCGCCGTGCCAGGCAGCCATGCTACTGTAACGAACACTGTGGCTGTGAATTATTTACCACTTGAAACACGATAACAGTGAAAATGTACAACAATGCTAGTATTTAGTTGCTAAAATATATTTTCAGATAAATAATCTGGGTACTTTTATGTATTTCATAACTATTAAAAGAATATTTATCATAAAATTATTACGAAAATAGCGAGTTTCAAGAGTAGAAATAGCCCTTAAAAAAGTTTTTGCCTTTTATCACTGTATTTCTTGTCTGTGTCACGAATAATGTCACTTCACAATCAATATCTATTTATTATTATATCTGAGTAAATCTATATAAGTATCTTTATAAAATATTCACCGGTTTCTTCCACAAGACAACTTTTATTATAAAGATCGCGGAACAAAACACAACAATGGCGGACGCTTTCGCAACTGAGACACATATAATTATATTTCAATATTTTTGGCGCGTTTCGTTTCCCTCACCCTTCTTAAAGGATTTCAATGCATAGAGTACGAACTATTCTAATAGTTACTACTTTCGTTTCTTGGTTTAAGTAAAACAAAACGTAAAAAAACCGCGACCAATAGAACAATTTTATTTGACGACCGTAAACCGTAAACACTTCGGACCACCAAATTTAGAGCACGACCGTGCGTGCCCTTAGCGCGTGGGGGGTCAAGTCAATGTCAAGTTTTCCGTCTCTACGTGCAAACACGGTATTTGCATCGTATTATCCCTTAATCGCCTTTTACGACACCCACGCCACGGGAAGATTGGGGGTGGAGACTCTTGTATTCTATGCCGTCAACCACACGGCGAAATATGTATCACTAGTAGTAAAATTTATGGATTGATAGTATAGGAATTATGTCATACCTTCGTTGAGTACAGACGTGTTTAAAATAAGTATTAAAATTAACAAATAACTTGCTGAATCGTGACCTACTAAGTGTTATACATGTGTAATGTGCATAGACATAACATGAATATGTCTGACGCGTAATAAGAAAGCCGAAATACAAAATGGATAGCAGCCCCTTCAACAGGAGTAGCAAGACCGTGCGCTCCCCGCCTCCTACACCGCCGGTAGGGCCCGCACCTGCACCCCCAACGAGACCTAATGCGCCGAGTCAAGGTGAAGATGTTCACGATGTGATGCCCACTCCGGAAATCCAGTCCTGGATGACGATCATTGAACAAAGCCTCAATGAGATATGTTCTATTGTATCTGAGGGTAAGATGAACACGGAGCAGAAACTGAGAATTAATTATCTATGCCGTAAAGTTGACAACGCTAAATCTCATATGGCAGTACGGTACCAGTCCCTGAAAATTAGAACAGTCCAAGCTTATTCGTCAATACAATCCCTTGAAGAAAAAGTTGACCTTTCACATCAGCTGCAGAACCTTAAACGGACCGTTGAAGAATCCTCGAAACTTCCCGTTACCAAGTCTTTTGCTGATATGGTAAAGAAAGGTACCAAAAATTATGTTCAGCCGACTAAATTGAATACCATAGCCATTTATCCTGAAGATAAATTGAAATCAAGTGACGACACAAAATCTCTCGTCCAAAAAATTATCAGTCCTGAGCAGATGAAGCTTCACGTACGCGGCCTACATAAGATAAAAAACGGCGGCGTTATAATCAGCACTGACACTAAAGACGATATACAGAAGCTCAAACAGTCAGTGCAGCTCACGAACTCAGGCCTTAAAATCGACGAGCCTCATAAGCGGAAGCCAAGGGTGGTAGTTATAGGTGTGCCCACATCAATGCAAGAAAAGGAAGTATTTACTTGCCTGTACCACCAAAATCTAGCCGATGTGTTGCCGAGTTGCAATCTCGAGACGTTTTTCGATTCCGTAAGATTAAGCCACAAGTCGGGCAAGAAAGACGGTGAGACCTGCAACTACATTATAGAGGTCTCTGCAGAAATCAGGAAAGCTCTCATTACTAAAGATAGAGTATTCGTTAACTGGTCTTCATGCCCTGTAAAAGACTTCACATTGGTTACGCGATGTTTTAAGTGCCAGCAATATGGCCATGCCGCTAAGACTTGTCGGGAGGCTACTTACATCTGTGGACATTGCGGTGATCGAGGCCACTCTATAAAGGATTGCGCGAAAAAGGCAGAAGAACCACAGTGTGCTACATGCTTGCACTACAAAAAGCCGAACAAACATATTACAGGATGCATTGACTGTCCAGCGAAAATAATGGCCGAGAAGAGGTACATCAATACCATTGATTATGGAGATACCTAAGTTCTCTGTATAGAATACACTAAACTCATTTTAATAAGACAATACGTATATTTCATCTACTATTTTATAAAGTTAACACCTCATTAGAATATTGACCTACTAACATAACATTGTTTCACCTAGTTTATAAGTGCTCGTACCTAACTATATAAATAAATGCTAAATTGTCTAACACTGACATTATTCCCGATTCTGCTGACCCGCAGTTTTCCAAGTCAATTGCAGTTTTGTTTATCATGCACAACACGTAATACATTGATTCTAATATACGTTCAATGATTATGAATAGGTACCTAATAATTAGTAACTTAGTTTTATTTATTGATTATATTGTATACTGCCAAATTGTGTAATTATATTGCTGTATTGATAAAATACAAATCAACAAATTTGTTAAGAGGGACCCAACTGCCTGTGATACAGTTTTTAACTAGTACAGGAGTCTGGTGCTCTTCCCAATTCTTTGAACACTATTAGCCGTAGTTTTATATAATATTTTAAGAATACTACAGATACAAAATCTGTGTTTTTTGAGAAATAAATTTATTATTATTATAAAATTTATTATTATTATATAAAAAATGGTCATAAATCAATTTCTTCGCTGAAAAGAGTAATAAATTGCTAAGGGCACGTATAATTTGTAATAAATACTTTATAATTTTCGCGTTATGGGCACATATTTGTATTACGGTCAGCTAGTGTAACTAGGTACTATCACACGGAAATGAATAAGAAGTATATGGAATTATGGAAATATCACGTGCCGCTGATACATGTAACCCGAATCGTTGGGACAAATAAAGAGTATTTTATATTTACATATAATTTCGCGATATGACCTTACATAAATATTACTATCTGACGTACGATTTTTACCAATTCTTACGTACATTTTAAACAGTACTGTCGTCAAAACTTGGGCGTCAGAATTGGCTTGTTATTTTTACTAACGTGGAAGTACATTTTTCACTCTTTGGTGTGAGTACGCTGCGCGGATTTCCGACTAGTTTCAATAGCTCGCCAGTGCGACAGTTGTTTTGTTTACAATCCAAATATAAGTTCAAAGATTGTGTATGGGCTGCTGAATGGGGCACACACACCTTGGAGTTTTAAATGATAAGTCACTGATAGGTTAAATGAGATGCTATTTATTGATAACTTAACTACCACGTAACTAATGATATATGAAAGTGCTATGATATGAGTACCAACATGTATGACTGTGGATTGCGTACTAATACAATAATTATAATTTATTAAATGCGATGGTACGGTAAAATGCTGACTTGACGGTCGCGCGTGCCATATACGAAACATGACTCGTACATATTCCCGGGCGAGTGGATGATGATAATGATACAAAGATGAAATAATGAACTTATAAATTCCACACAAGTTACAATTCATAACTTATATCTATGCTTATAAATTGAAATTAATCCTAGTCGCTGTCGCTAGACATCGGTTTCGCGAAGACTGGCGGTGTCTTCTTGTGACGTCTGATGCTGCTAAGGATGCTGGAAAAGTTCCTAAATTCAATGCCTTCTTCTCGTGATTGACGTGCGTATCTCGGGGCAGGAGTCGGACCAGGCGCAGTGGTGACCTCGCTGCCTGCGATTGCTGCTGGGAGTTGCGCTCCGGAGTCCGACTGTAAGTTGGCGCTCCTCTGCCGGCGACGAGAAATCCAGCGAAAAATATATATGGCAGCTGCCAATACCGCTACAGACAACATTGCGTAGATAGCTGTATATTGGTGTATATCATGGTTCGATATTCCATAGGTTAGGGCGTTTTCAGATTTCATCTGATCAATCTGTTCTTTGATGTGTCGCAGTGAGGTTTGATGATCTGTGAGGTTGATGTCCATTTGTGGCAAAGAAATGTTCATGATATGATTGATAGGCGCAATGTGCGGTGATACCATATCAACTTCAGCATTTGTTTGTGTTTATCGCAGTTTGTGTGCGAAAACTGTGAAGTCTCCTCCTTTGATAATGCAATTTGAATCGAGAGCTATGACCCCGGCCTTAGTGACGTATAACGATGTAATATTACGCTCGCATATGACACGGAGTGTGCAGTGTTCGCAACAATAATAAAGGTAATTGTTTACTTTATTCAACTCCGTCTAATCGTTATGGCATGCTGCGATATTTGTGAGACATCCGTTTGTACCTCTATCCCTGATACACAAGCTGTCTTCAGTCTTTAACCCTAGATAGATAACCATATTTCACGGTACACTAAAGATAACCATACGTCGATTCGACGTGCGGATGTTTGAGTGAGCATATTTTGGATTATTTTTATCCTAGGCTTATAAACGTGATAGTATATCTTATTGTATGTAATAGAGGTCTGAATAAATGAAAAACGTTACAGTTTATTTATATTTTTATCAGAAAGAAAAAGAAATAACAAAAGAGGGTACTTTTTACTTTACAAAACTTAAACATTTAGGAATCTCATTGTTAGTCTTATAATTTACCATACAATCGTTTCAAAATCATCTTTTTACAATACCTATTATATAAAAAACCCAAATAAATATCACTTCCTATTGAGATTGGCCTCAAAGGTACTTAGGGCAGGCGCTGGACTTGTGCTCTCCACATTCTTGTCATCCTTCAAATAAGGCACATCATTTTCTTTTCTTTGTTTCAGATACTCCTTCACGTTGTGTGGGAGGTTCGGCTGGTCTTTTCGGCAATACACCACCAATTTTAATCTTTATATTGGTCGGTAAAATAAGCATTAGCTGCTTTTTCTCCATCCATGGGACTATCAAGCTATTGCTGAGTTTTTTCATGAAGTCTCTTTGACAGTGGCTTTTCTTTCCTGAATAGGACATTATCACAGTAAATTATGTATGAATTTATAAGTGCCATACCTATTCATGACCCCGTAAAACATAGCCATGGGCCAACTGTTAGTTTTACGGCTGTACGACACAGATCAGCATATTTGGTCGAATGTATCGACTCCCCCTTTTGTTTCAGTCACATCTTCTGTATTCAAGGGGTTTACCTCTAGTGGAGCCCTCAGCTCATGGTCTTTGGCATCACTCTGTATTTCACTTTTTAGTAAATTGTCTTCGGTTTCAGTGTCCGAACCATGAATCTCTTCATCGCTCATTTCATGTAACAACCAACTTATTTCTGCATCATCTACACGAATTCGCGACGACATTTTGTTCTGTTTATCGTTGCCTATAACAAGAAAAAATAAATGTACATCTGAACTCAAAAATAGTGGCCATAACCCATTTTTCCTGAACTTCAAAATTTTACACTAAAGATAACCATACGTCACTTCGACGTACGGTAGGTAAATACTGATGAAAGCTTAGCACTTACCGGTAAGATATGGGTGTGTCCTTCAAGCTCCGAGGGCCGATTGAGTTGGCGGGAACGGCCCGCTTTGTGACGTGAAAAAATAAGGAGTTATATCGATTTGTAAAAATCGGTTACGTCGATTCGCCGTAGGTTATCTATCTAGGGTTAACTGAAATATGGGTTTTCTGGAGTGACAAAGGCGCGTAAACTCATCGTGTAGTTCACATTGTTCCAAGTCTCGCGCTGACATAGCCAGATAAGTGTCTTTGCGCAGGTTAATTGCTATGTAATCTGATATTGGCACGATTGTAAGTGTCATGTTCCCTTGTTGTTATGGTATAGGTATCAGTTGATAAAGGTCGTAACTCTCTCTGTTAATAAGTGGTATTCTAATTTCAAATATTAGGTATTGTTCTGTTACTCTAGCTCTGACTTTTAACAGATGATACATTTTCGGCAATTCTGTTTGGATGTTTTCTATGGGCAAAGATAGATCTCGTGGTAATTGTCCTGAAATGATGCCGAGCTGTTCTCGTAATTGTGCCGGCGAAAGTAAATGCACGCTAAATACTCCATGGTGAATGTTTGTTAGAGTGTCAATAAGCGTGTCCTGTAATGATTTTAACTTCGTCAGCATGTTTGTTGCTACGATGGTAGATAGTGCTAGCTCGTTCATTATTCCTTGTTCTTGCAGAATATTACTCATATTATTAGTGGCATAGGTAATATTCATCAAATGCTGATTAATGATTTTGTGCTGACGGTTTATTGACTCTTCTGTTCTCTTCAATAGATTGTATTCGGCTTCCACTACTGACGTCTGGTTTTTCCACAAGCGTGCTAAATGATCTTGATTTTCTTTGATGAGAGAAATGTCCTGCTTGTATTTGTCAGCAAATCGTTGATCTAAAACTCCGAACAGCGAGTTAGCGACATAGCCGACGCCGTCGATTAGGCCTCGTCGCTTGCGGGTGCGCTCTCTGAAGTGCTGGCTTAGTAACATTCCATTGTAGTACTCCAATTCGTCATGAAAGTGACGTAGCTGCATTAGGATGATGTCACAAAGAGCCTTATTAGATCCCTTTTTGCACACGTTGTTTATTTGTTTTAGATATTCCTCGAGTGTTGCCGAACCTTGCCAGTATGGATTCATGTTGTAATACACGACGAGTTTCCATTCGTCGCGTATAAACTGCATGTTTGAGATTCGATCAAAGTATAGTGTTGTGTTTATCGTTGTCATGGTATATGGAGAGACTGTCATATCAGCGCTAAAAACAGATGTTATGAAGAAAAATAGAGTGATTAGTGTGCCTATTACATTAGACATCATTCCAGGTGATTTTGTAGAACGTCTGTCCTTATTCTTGACCTCCTGTTTGTCTAGAGTCTGCTCGCTAGCTGTAGTTGCATCTGAGTCAGATGTAAGAACTGACAACTTGATTACAGGTCGTTTTATGTGTCCGTTCTTTGTTTTCAGGGTTACAACCCGAACCAATCCGTCGGAACCAGGATGCACCTCGGTGACACGGCCTAGTGCCCACTTTCCTGCTGGAAGGTTAGGCTCGTGAATGATGACAACGTCGCCAACTCTAATGTTTGTGTGAGGTCTTTGCCATTTGGTTCTTGAGGAGAGTTGAGTAAGATATTCGTACTGCCACCTCTTCCAAATATCATCGAAAATTTTCTTAGTTCTCGTCCACCCTGTTCTTTCATCTTGTTCGGTGTCCAAGATAGTAAGTACTGGTCCGCTGCTCAAAAAGTGTGACGGGGTCAGATAATTCAAGCCATCTGCGTCTTCTGTAATGGCGCATAGTGGCCGACTGTTAAGACAGGCCTCGAGTTGGGCTAGCAATGTACTGTACTCTTCGAAAGTGAGCTTCTGTTCACCCACAACACGTCGAAGATGATGTTTCAGGCTTTTCACAGCAGCTTCCCATAAACCTCCCGCGCTCGGCCATGCGGGAGCGTTGAAGTGCCACTGTATGCCCATTTCATTAATCTCGGTATGAAATTCGTTGGTAAATATTTTGCGCAGTTCTGTCAGTTCTTCCTGCAATGCTTTATTGGCCCCAACGAAATTGGTGCCATTATCACTGTAGATGTGATGTGGCTTGCCACGTCGCGATGACATGCGTTTTAAAGCCGCCAAAAATGCTGATGAGCTCAAGTCTGAAACGATTTCGAGGTGCACGGCTTTGGTCACCATGCACACAAACACCGCGATGTAACCTTTGCTCGTCTTAACCCCTCGTCCTTTGTTCAGCTTCACATCAACGTAACCCGTGAAGTCAACGCCGGTATGTTGAAAGGGACGCGAAGGATTGCTTCGAGGTTCAGGAAGATCCCCCATCATTTGTTTTTGACTGCTTGCTTTCTGCTTCTTACATGTAACGCACGCATGTAAACGTTTTTTCACGGCTCTATTACCGCCTAATATCCAATAGTTTTGCCTGATATGTGCAAGTGTCAACCGAGCTCCTGCATGAAACGTGCGGCAATGGGCTTGGTCGATGATCAGGTCGGTAACGTGGCTGCTGTGTGGTATAATCAACGGATGTTTCATTTCTTCGTTAATATTTGCGTGATTGAGTCTACGTCCCACTCTCAGGAGTCCATTTTTATCTAAAAATGGGTTTAGACTTAAAATTTTACTCTTGCTGTGTATCTGTTTTTGTAAACGAAGATTGCTTATCTCCTCTGCAAAGTCCGTTTCTGGAACATGCTTGATGATATATTGTATTGCTACTTTTAGCTAATTTATATCTAAATAAACATTGCGCTGGGCACTTCGTCGAGTGATACGTAACACCCATGCAAGTACTCGAACGGCGCGTGTCATATTGCTGTTTCTTTGTAATATGATTTGTATGATGTCACCGCTATAAGGTCGATGTATTGTAGTGACGTTTGTTTGTTTTGATTTGCGCTCTTCTTGGTTCGTGGTGTAGGCAGGTCTCTCTACTATGTGTGATTCCTTGAATGTTGGAAGAAATTGGGGGCCACTCCACCACAGATGATGTAGCTTCAGCTGCTCTACGGTCATGCCACGACTGGCACAATCAGCGGGATTTTCGGCAGACTTTATGTAGTACCATTTGTCCGATCTTATGAACTGTCTGATTTGCTTGACTCTGTTTGAGACAAATGGTGTCCAGCGGTCGATGTCACCGTGAATCCAACCGAGAACAGCAGTAGAGCGCTCCAACCATATGCTTCAATTTGTCGTCCCGCGAGCGCTTGTTGAATTTTGTTCATAAGTGTTGACAGCAAATGAGCCCCACTCAATTCCAGGCGTGGTAGTGTGAGCTTTTTCTTTTCCGGAACAAGTCTCGTTTTTGCGGTGACGAGTGTTATGCAGGCACCAAATTTACAATCCACGACACATGCATATGCTTTGACTGAAGCATCACAAAAGCCATGAAGTTGAATCGAGTCGTGTTCGCCAATTTGGTACCATCTCGGTATTTTAAACTCGTTGATATTTTGGAGATCTGCGTAATTTTCGCCCACTCGGCGCTAACTTCAACTGGAAGCTGATCATCCCATTGAATGTTAGATAACCAAACTTGCTTGAATAAAAGTTTTAATTTAGCCGTAACTGGAGACAGCCAACCGAGTGGGTCAAATATCTTCGAGATATCTGATAACAATGAGCGTTTCGTGTGACGTTCGCCTGGTTGTATTTTATTTATTTTTAGCTCGAACAAGAAAATGTCTTCATTCGGTAGCCATCCTAACCCGAGTGTCTTGGTTGATTCTGCTTGTTTAAAATCGAACGACGTTTGGGTTGCCGATGCTCTGTGGACGTTATGAAGTAATTCTTCGTTATTGGAAGACCATTTGCGTAGGTTGAAACCTCCCGACTGCAATAGCCTAATCAAATCTTCTTGCAGTTGCTTGGCTGATGATCGTTGGAAGTGGCCACTTACAAGGTCATCCATGTAGAACTCTTCTTTTAGTGCTTGCCCGGCTCTGCTGTGCGTATACTTGTGGCCTTCGTCGGCTGCCAATTGCTTCAACATCATCATGGCTAAGAAGGGACCTGCCTTCATGCCATAAGTGACTGTCGTGAGCTAGTATTCACGTAGCAGTTGGTCTGGCGAACTTCTCCACAGTATTTTCTGGTATCTTTGATGTTCAGGGCAGCAGACAATCTGCCTATACATTTTCTCAATATCAGCTGTGTATGCAAACTGATATTGTCTCCATCGCAAGATCAGTGACATGAGATCTTGCTGTAAATTCGGACCGCGCTTCATGAGGTCATTCAACGTATTTCCTGTAGATGTCCTTGCTGATGCGTTGAATACAACTCTCAAAGATGTGGTTTTTGAGTCAGCGCGATGAACTCCATGGTGAGGTAAATAGCAGCTCGGCGTCTCTCTATTAGTACACTCGACCATATGATTCAGTGATTGATATTCCTGAATGAAATTATCGTATGCTTCAGCTAATTCTGGATGCCTGCTAAACTTCCTCTCAAGTTGCCGAAATTGTGCCAACGCCATGGGCTTAGAAGCCCCTAACTTCTCCAGAAAGTTTGGCTGAAATGGTATCTTAACAACATAGCGACCTTCGTCATTACGCGTTGTAGTGTTTTTGTAATATTGCAGGCAATCCATATCATCCTGCGACATGCTCGAATTCTCTGCTATGTCCTCGATCGACCAAAATTTTTGGATATCCTCGATGTTATTGATGACAACGTTGCAGTGGAATGTTTGCACTTTGCCGCACAAAATCCATCCTAACCTGGTTTGTTGAGCAACAGGTTGAGATTTTTGGTGCTTTATGATGCCTTCTTGAATGACGTTTGAGTATACATCGGCTCCCAGTAAAATGTCTACAGGGCGACTCAAATGAAATTCTGGATCGGCTAATGTAATATTTTCTAAAAAGGTCCATGATTTAGGCATTGTAAATGATTTATTCGGCAAATTGTTGATTAAATTACGCATAATAAATACATCTGTGTCAAATGTGTAATCGTTATGAATGGCATTGCACGTGATTCGTATGCGACCTTTGCAATTGTTTTCTTTAGCGCCGACACCGAATATGACACCCTTGCATCGGCTGCGAGGTAATCGTAACATTTGCGCTGCCTTTTCTGTTATCAAAGATGTTTGTGAGCCCTGATCAAGGAGTGCTCGTAAGGTTATCAAAGACCCATCATGTGCTTGCACTTTGATAAGTGCTGTGGTGAGAAGGGTTTCCGATAGATCTTCTTGAGACACGTGATTGCTGTTATTGTTCGTGGACTGTTTGCTATCAGCAATTGTTTGTTGTTGCAATGGTTTTGGAGTCTGTCCGCTCCATTTTGCATAAGCGTCGTGAAGCAATGTGTTATGGTCTGAATTACAAACGCGGCATCTTTTCTTCGACAAACATTCGTTGCTATGTGCACTTAGGCAATTTTTGCATAAGTTGTATTTCACAACTGTTTTCCGTTCCGGTTCTGTTGCTGTACGAAACATGACTCGTACAGATTGAGTTTTCTTTATCCATTACTTGAATATTTTGCGTTAGTACGAGACAGGAATAAAATCGAACAAACTATGACTTAAAATATTGAATCCTATCTGTTCATTTTTTTTTATATTTATATGTATTTATTTAAATGATTAACAATATAATTAAATTAAGTCTTAAAATAATAAAAAAAAAAACGAATTAATATATACAAGGGAAAATTCAAAAAAAATAAATTTAGAAGGCGTCATGAAACTCATCCGCATCGCAGTCAATTGGAAGCGTGCCCAGAAGACTGGCAGCATTGCCTCGTTGGATGGCTATACTTATTTTTTGAGCCAAATACGTGCCAGCCCTCTGGTCACGCGAGGCGTCTATAAGTCTCTTTGCGAGATCTCTAAAAAGTAATCTGTTGATTGAATTTAAAAGCCAATGTACCATAGGTAACGACTAATTGGTTCTAAGTTTGTGTAACGGATGCCAGGAATCGAACCTTAGCTGGTCCGCTACAGTGCGCTGGTGGTATGTTGCTGTCGAGTGATGCTACGACGATGCCCTTCTGTCGGTGTGTGTGGACTGTATTGCTTCTATCTATTCGGGGCTTCAGAAATAGAACATCTTCATACATTGAGAGCGATGCTGTTCAGGTGTTCGGTGCTTGATGGTTACATATGGTTACTTGGTCACGAGATGGTGGTTGGGACGCCAACGAACTGGCCGAATACATGGTCGCTTAGGTACTTCGAAACTTTACCTTAACGACGACCATCGCACCGAACACGTGCACAGAGAATCTTTTATTTATTCATATTTTCGATAAGGTACAAATGTGTCTTTATCTTAGGTACTATGATACATGCATATATGTTCTAAACATAGTTAGATAGGTCTCAAAGGGTATTGATATACAATACCTAGACCTAACTGCTTGCGTCACTAAGCTATTCTAGAAAAACTGTTGAAAAATGTCGTCACACAAGGGCCCGCCCACTATATTTTCTATTGAAAAACTATTAAATACTATAGTTATATATGAAATTTTGGTAGGCCGTTGTGTGCAACTATATGGGGCATCTATTAAAACAAACACCATGAAAATATCTTTATTCAATTCGAAGTTATTACATGAAAACCTATGATGCATAAGAAAAAATACAGATTTTCTTAAGTAAACACTATCGTACATAAACAAATGTTTATTTTAACTATATAAGGTAATAACTAGCAATAAGAAAGTATCTAGACATGATTTCAAGCCTATACAAAGCTAAAAAATACTTATAAATATATAAAACTACTATGTAAACAAAAAGCTGTTTATCAACTATTAGTTCTTATCTGTTACAACTGATAACACTACTTATGATCGATCGTCCCTACAGTTAGCACAAGTTTTAAACTAATGTTCACGTACTGTGTAGTACTTCTTATTGACGATTTGTCTATTTTCACTATTTTAGCATTATTTTAACACTTTGACGCATCCGGGAACCGAACCCGGTGTACTGCACGATTGGATAGCACTGATTTTATATGATTTCACTCGCGGTTTCGAATACACTATTCACTGTCATAGTTTTTAATGTCTGTCGCGAACATCTCTCCCGCCGTGCAGCAACGCGCGCGACCCGTCGTGTGGCGGTTCTGCAGAGCAACCGGTGAGCGACGCCTCGTCACTTGGGCAGGAGGACCAGCTTCTTGGCCGGCCGTTTGAGGACGCCTGCTGCTGTGCGCACCTCGACAGTGCGTATGGCGCCATCGGCGCCCGGGTAGACGGCCACAACTCGACCGCGCGGCCAGGTATTGCGCGGGAGTTGGCCGTCGGCGATCAGGACGGGGTTGCTGACCTCGAGGTTGAGCCCAGACCCATGGGGCTCCCGCCGGTGTTGCAGCTCGGGTAGGTACTCGCGCACCCAGCGGCGCCAGAACATGTCGGCGAGGATTTGGGCGCGCCGCCAGTGTTTGCTGCTGTTGAGGTCAGCCTCGCTGAACTCGCCCAGTGGAGGGAGGCGAGCAGAACCACCGAACAGGATGTGGTTCGGGGTGATGGCCTCGTTGTCTGCTGCGTTGACGGAGTCGTGTGTGAGGGTTCGACTGTTTACTGTGTACTCGACCTCACACAGTAGTGTAGCTAGGACTTCTTCGTGCGGATGGCGCTCGTGAAGGACCGTATAAAGGGCGGTCTTCACGCACCTGACGAGGCGCTCCCATGCGCCCCCCATGAATGGCGCTGTAGGGGTGATGAAGCGCCATACGATGCCACGGCGACTCGCTTCTTCGGCGACGGCGTCTCGCATCTCTCGGTCGGCACCGTGCATGTTGGTGGCGTTGTCCGAGTAGATCTCTGCGGGGCAACCTCAGTGCGCTGCGAACCTGCGCAGCGCCAAGATTACGGAGTCAGCGCTCAGGCTGGCGGCAACCTCCAGATGTACTGCCCTGGAAGTGAGACATGTAAACAGTGCCACGTAACGTTTGGAACGCTGTCTACCGACGGTTACGGAGAGCGGCCCGAAATAATCAAGGCCCGTGTAGGTGAAGGGCCTCTGATGGTGAGCAAGGCGCGTCTTCGGATGGTCCCCGGTGGCTGGCTCAGGTGGCTGCGTTTTTCTAATGTGGCATGGTAGACATCTATGTACTATTTTCTTTGTAGTCGGCCGCAGACGAAGAATCCAATAGTGTTGGCGTATTTCATTGATTACCAACTCTGTACCGCTGTGATGTAATTTTCTATGTGTCCAATCTATGTATAGCTGCGTAATACGATGATCGCCGTCTAAGATTGGCGGTCTCTTTGTCTGTTCGGAGATCTCTTCTGTAGCTATTATACGACTGCGTAGAGTGATCATTCCGTTGTTCATCTCCACGGGTAACGAATACAGGTGGCTGTCTCTGGCGATACCTCCTCCGCGCCGCAGCTCCCGAAGGTCGGCGTCTAAGGAGTCCTCTTGTACCGCCTTCACAAGAAGGTCCTCAGCGCCGCGGGTGTGTTCTGCGGAGAGAAGCACGAAGTTTTGGGAGTTGGCGGCTGGACGAGGTGCCGCTCTGCCCGACTTAATGTTGTGCTTCACCTTCGTCACGTGACGCCAATCTGGATTCTTCTGTCTATTTTTCTGCGTTCTTTTATATAGAACCTTCTCTGCGGTTTTCTTACACAAAGCTATAAATTGTAGAACTCTCGCTGTTGCTCGTAAGAGCCTTTCCCATTTGGAATATCTATACGGGTCCGGTACGGCTTCTAAAATTCTATGTGTTTGACGTTTCTCTACAGCTATCATTGTGCGCTCTTCGCCTATCGCGTCAGGGGCGATGTGCTTATCTACGGGCCAAAGTGACGGGTCTTTGTACAAGAACGACGGTCCGGTGTACCACTCGTGTTCGGAGTTAAAGCTGTCTGGCACGTCGCGTGTAGCCGCATCCGCCGCGTTCATTTTCGTAGGTACCCAGCGCCAATCTTCAACCTTACTATGCTCTTCTATGGCGGCTAGGCGGTGTGCGACGAATAGTTTGTTTTTTTGAGGTAGTAGAGCCTTGCTGATTTCAGCATGAATGGGCCGGCTCGACCGGGGAAGTACTACCCTCTCACAGAAAATCGACGTAAAGTAACAGTACCTAAACTGCTGCGTTTCGTTCGGTGAGTGAGAGTGTCGGAGGCCCTATCCCCTATTCCTTCTCCCTTATCCCACTCCTCATCCTACCCCTTTTCCCAATCCCAAGAGGCGGCAACGCACTTATGACTCCTGTGGTGTTGCTTGTGTTCATGGGCGGCGGTAATTGCTTATCATCAGGCAATCCGTCTGCTCGTTTGCTGCCTATTACTATAAAAAAAAAACGCCCGCGCTCCTTTTCTGATCCACGTCAGTACGGTTTTGCTGTCCGTCCAGTACACGACGGCCTCGGGTTTGACGCGATGTTCTTCTATTACCGCTTGAGCGACTCGCGTACCCATGACGGCGGCTTGCAGTTCGAGTCTCGGGATTGACACCACCTTGAGCGGTGCCACTTTCGCCTTCGCCATAACGAGCGTCACGTGTACACGCCCATCTGGTATAGTCGCTCGCCAGTACACCGCTGTTGCGTAGGCCGCTTAACTGGCGTCCGTAAAGACATGTACTTGGAGTGTACAGGCGTCACTGTACCCGGGGTAACACCGCGGGATACGTATCGACTTCAACTGTTCTAAGTGCTGTATCCACGATGCCCATTGTACTCTGAGGTTTTCGTCAAACTTCTCGTCCCAATTTGTACCGAGTCGCCAGGCTTCCTGTAGTATGTTCTGTTTGGCTCGAACAGTCACGGGCGATGCGAGGCCGAGTGGGTCGTATAGCGACATAACTATTTTAAACGCTTCTCGTTTGTTAGGCGCTTCGGTGCCGATAAGGCCGTCTGGAAGCCGTGCAAGTGTAAGGTTGAAGCTCAACTTGTCCGTGCTCGTTTTCCACATCAAGCCGAGAATTTTCTCTTCTTGCCCCTTGCTGGTAAGGCCGACTGTCTCCTGGCGATGTTGACTTGGTTCTATTGCTTCGATGACGTTTCTAGAGTTCAACACCCATTTCGTGAGGTGAAAGTGCGCTTGTCTGTGTATGTCTCGCACCCGTGACGCTATGCTTGTCGCTTCCTGCTCGTCCCTGAAGCTGTTCAGATAGTCATTCATGTAATGGTTGTCTATGATGGCTTCTGCTGCTTCTGGGTACTCTTCTGCGTGCTTGCGAGCGTTCCAATTCTTCGCGAATATAGCTGTACACGGTGAGCTTGCCGCTCCGAAGATAACGGACTTCATATGGTATTCCTGGGGCGGTCCCTCCCGCCGGTCACCTCTCCACAGGTAACGCAGCGCGTCTCTGTCTTCTGGGTGTATTCTCACCTGCATAAACATCTCTGTTATATCAGCTGAGACGGCAACGCCGTGTCGACGGAACCTCATCAACACCCCCGGCAACGATTGTAGCAAGTCCGGTCCCGTGAGCTGGAAATCGTTGAGTGACACACCTCTGGTTTTCGCGGCGGCGTCGTGAACTATACGAATCTTCTCAGGCTTCATGGGGTTGTGTACATCGAAGTGAGGCAGATACCAAGTCTTCCCTGGCGTACTATTCGTGGGAGCTTCTTCTGCGTATCCCTTTTCTATCAGCGAGTCCATCAGTTCTGTATATCTTGTTTTCAACTCTATGTTTCTATCTAATTTTTTCTCTGTGTGTGCGAGCCTCCTTGCCGCGTTCTCGTAACTATCTGGCATGACGATGTCTTCTTGTTTCCACAGAAGAGCCGTCTCTATGTGTCTATCTTCTAACTGTACATACATACATAGACTTACGCCTGTTTCCCCGAAGGGGTAGGCAGAGGCATATTAAACGCCCACTTTTCGCCATGTTCTGATCCCACGTAATTGGTGGCGAGCCTATTGCCGCTTATCGGGATATTTGGTTTGTCAGAGCCTCGTCCGTTGATCGGCAGGTGGACCACTTGCAGGTGAGGTTGGCTTGGGACCCTAAGTTGTTGGTGGGAACCCTATGCACTTCATATGATCATTGCTATAGTAAGCTCTTCCCGAGATCTTCTAACTGTTTCGTATGTTTTTCTAATACATCTGTAGCCTGCTTCTCGGGGTCCGAGTTCGGTCGACGTGGGTTCACTATGAGCGATTCTAGAGTGAAATATTCTTTTAGTTGCGCTTCTATGTTTTCATCTGTAGCGGAGAGACCGTTGACGAAGTCTACGGTATTTCCCAAAGTGCGTGAGCGCGCGCCGTGCAGCACCCATCCCAGAGACGTAAGCAACGCCACCGGTTGATCGTTGGGTCCTCTTCGCACTGCGTTCGCTATGAGCAGGTGCCAGTTGTCTTGACCTATTAGCACCTTCGGCACGCCTATGTCGTACACCAGTTTCTTCTTGATGCCTTCGAGGTGTTTGCAGTCTATCAGGTCCTCTTCGGCGATCTTCTGGGGTGATAGGTGCAGGCTGGCTACGGTGCGCGCACACAAAGGCACTTGTTTGCTCTCGGCGCCGGCTCCTCGGATGTGTATGTCTACGCGTCGCGACGTTGGCATGTCGATCGACGTATCGCCTATGGCACGGATCGTAAACGGGTCCAGGTTCCCCTCCGCGCCGACTTCCTTGGCTATGTTTTCGTCTATGAGCGATACGGTGCTTCCGTCGTCGAGTAGGGCGAACGTAGACGCCTCTCCCGCCGGACCAACTATCTGCACGGGCACTATCTTCAAGTACGCTTGAGCCTTTGCACGTATGCACGAACTGGCGACCGTTTCTTGTTTCTCTGTGTTCGCGTCTTCGGTCCTATGGGCTCCCCTATCGTAGTGAAGCAACTGATTGTGTGTAGCGCGGCATCCCTCTACACTGCACTTCTTGGGCTTGCACGAGTGTTCAATTCAGCGCATGCGTAAGCAGCAAAAACACAATCCATGCTGCTTAGCTAGCTGCCATCTCTTCTCTGCGTTAGCGTTAGGAAATGTGCTGCAGGCCGACGAGTAGTGTCCTTCGCGTTCACATATTCTGCACTTCGCGTTAGACGTGTTCGTAGGGGTTCGCTTCTCCGTCACCGTCGCCGTGTTTGTCCTCTGCACGGTACGTCTGCTTGGAGGCCCATCGGTGATGTTCTCAGCCGGTGCGAACGTGCTAAAGTAACGCGCGTACTCCGTCACGAAATTACTAAATCGGCTTAGGTCTGGCTTCGAATGGCACTTGTGTACGTCTTGTATCACTGCACACGTAGCGAGTTCGATAGCTTCTCGGTCAACACACGCACTAGCTCCGCATTGATGAGGTAGTGTTCCTTTTTCAACGCACGAAGTGTGACGACGCCGCTTTGTATCTTGCTCGCGAACGCGCATATGTCCTTACGTGCTTCGCTACAGCGTGGCAGGGTCCTCAGCTTGTCCGTCTCTGCCTGCGCGATCGAGTCTGGTCGTCCGAACTGCAGCTCCAACTTCTTCATGATTTCATCCGGTCGCGCATGCCCAATCAGTTCCGAGCCCACTGCTTCCAACGCTCTTCCCTTGAGACTTCTTCTCAGTCTCGCTGTATTCTCCACGTCGTTGAAGTAACTCTTCGTGGTGTCGTATATCGCCTTGAACGACTGCCACTCCGTGTGCGCGCCGCCGAACGTCAGTAACGTCATGATGACTTTCAAAACCGCCGGGTGTGGTGCAACTATCGATGTGTCCGGTGGCTTCCTGTCGGTGAGCGCTGCGATCGCGGAGGTGATATCCGTGATGAACGGCTTCAGCGAATCACCTCCCTGTTGATGAACGTCCATCTTGTGTGAGGGCGGTCCATCTTCTTTATCTATCTTCTGTGCCCCGTCGACGTCCTTCTTCTTAGCCGGCGCCGATATCACTTCTATATCCTCAGGGTGGGGCTGGGGTTCCGGAGCCTCTTCCAACCACGCACTTCCATCCTCGTCGTAGTCATCGGAGTCCGCCTCCTCTTCAGCCTTATGTAGTGCTAACTGTAGTTTTATCTTCAAAACTACTTCGCGGGCCAACAACACATTTCTATTGGAGCGTCCCGTAGCTGCTGAGCGCCGGTCGCAATCCCTCGTTGGCTTTTTTCTATCTCTACTGAGCGCTGAGCTCTCGCTGCTGAGCGCCGGGTGGGGGGGCGGCGGCGGCGCGTCGCTCCCAACTGTTGTCGACGGCGATCGCGGCGGCCAGTCGTGACGGACGACCGCGGCGGCTGGATTGCGGGCAGCGGCGGTGCGGGTGGGAACTGGAACTGGGCCCGGCGTCGGCCGCTCCCCCGGTGACCTCGGGAGCACGACCTCTTGAACGCGTCGTAGGCATTCTTCTATCTTCTATCCGGCTCGATGCGACCAACAAATGTAACGGATTCCAGGAATCGAACCTTAGCTGGTCCGCTACAGTGCGCTGGTGGTATGTTGCTGTCGAGTGATGCTACAACGATGCCCTTCTATCGGTGTTTGTGGACTGTATTGCTTCTATCTATTCGGGGCTTCAGAAATAAAACATCTTCATACGTTGAGAGCGATGCTGTTCAGGTGTTCAGTGCTTGATGGTTACATATGGTTACTTAGTCACGAGATGGTGGTTGGGAGGCCAACGAACTGGCCGAATACATGGTCGCTTAGGTACTTCGAAACTTTACCTTAACGACGACCATCGCACCGAACACGTGCACAGAGAATCTTTTATTTATTTATATTTTCGATAAGGTACAAATGTGTATTTATCTTAGGTACTATGATACATATATATATGTTCTACACATAGTTAGATAGGTCTTAAAAGGTTCTATCTTTTGGTATACAGTACCTAGACCTAACTGCTTGCGTCACCAAGCTATTCTAGAAAAACTGTTGAAAAATGTCGTCACACAAGGGCCCGCCCACTATATTTTCTATTGAAAAACTATTAAATACTAAAGTTATATATGTAATTTTGATAGGCCGTTGTGTGCAACTATATCTATTAAAACAAATACCATGAAAATATCTTTATTCATTCGAAGTTATTACATGAAAACCTATGATGCATAAGAAAAAATACAGACTTTCTTAAGTAAACACTATCGTACATAAACAAAGTTTATGATAAACATGCAAATGTTTGTTATTATGTTTATTTTAATATATAAGGTAATAACTAGCAATAAGAAAGTATCTAGACATGATTTCAAGCCTATACGAAGCTATAAAACACTTATAAATCTATAAAACTACTATGTAAACTAAACAGCTGTTTATCAACTATTAGTTCTTATCTGTTGCAACTGATAACACTACTTATGATCGATATCTAGGACCCTACTGTTAGCACAAGTTTTAAACTAATGTTCACGTACTGTGTAGTACTTCTTATTGACGATTTGTCTATTTTCACTATTTTAGCATTATTTTAACACTTTGACGCATCCGGGAACCGAACCCGGTGTACTGCACGATTGGATAGTACTGATTTTATATGATTTTCACTCGCGGTTTCGAATACACTATTCACTGTCATAGTTTTTAATGTCTTTATTGACTTTATTGACACAAACACATCACTTAAATTTTTGCTTTTATCCAAGGTACAATACTGCAAGTATACACATTCCAAAATGAACACTAACGTCTAAACTAGGCCGAGCCTGTATCTTAGACGTTAGTTCCTTCCACTATAACATTTTTAAACAGACATTTGTACTAGCAAAATAACAAGTGATAATCGCGCAAACAGCATAAAATAACATTGTAAACACCTTTTTCCTTAAAATATCTAGTAATATTACAGCTAAAAAGACAGTGATACATTGTATATGGTAAAATAAAATATTGCGGGTACTTATGTTATTATGATTATCTAATTCATTCTATTGGACTTGTTTTGACACCGTCACAATATGAGAGACGAGAACAATAGTTCGACTACGAACTGTATGAACTGTAAACTATAAAAAATATTTAGTTTTGATCTTTCTTTTATTTAAATTATTTCTTTTTTCATTTATGGGGATTTGCCATAATCGCCACGCTTGGCAGGCGTATTGGCGATCGCAGTGGCGGAAGTTTTTAGTGCTGGACGCTGCTGCCCATCTAGCATCTTGGGATTTACTTCCGCCAGGTTCGGATGGTTTGACCGCCATCTTTCGGTTGACTGCTTGCGCTGGGGGAGATACTATGACGAGTATCTACTCGTCAGAGTAACTCCCCCAGTGGGCGGTTGGACAGCGTTCGGGAAGCTACGACATATCTTCTCGTCCGATATCCCGCAGTGTCTCAAGACGAAAGTCTTTGACCAGTGTGTGTTGCCAGTGATGACGTACGGATCAGAGACGTGGTCGCTCACTATGGGCCTTATCAGAAGGCTCAAGGTCACTCAGAGGGCGATGGAGAGAGCTATGCTTGGAGTTTCCCTGCGAGATCGAATCAGAAATGAGGAGATCCGCAGTAGAACCAAAGTCGCCGACATAGCTCTCCGGATAGCCAAGCTGAAGTGGCAGTGGGCAGGGCATATAGCTCGAAGAACCAATGGCCGTTGGGGCAGAAAGGTTCTGGAGTGGCAGCCACGTACCGGACGACGCAGCAGAGGTAGGCCCCCCGCAAGGTGGACCGACGATCTCGTCAAGATCGCGGGAGGCGGTTGGATGCGGGCGGCTCAAGACCGATCTGTGTGGAGAACCTTGGGGGAGGCCTATGTCCAACAGTGGACGTCGTTTGGCTGATATGATGATGATTTCTTTTTAATGTTAATTATTGTTGAATTAGTGTAATTTATTGTTGAATTTAAGTCTAGTTTCAAAAGTTTTATCTTAAAATAAGTACTAAAATATGGATTTTGTTATAGTTTACGGTATTGTGAGACATAAGATTATGAACATAAAATGATGAACATTCATTGCAGTGACAAATAATTTTTCTATATCTTCATAAGTTTGAGATTTCAGCCATTTTATTAGGACTTTTTTACAACGATGTTTATTTAGGGGATATAATTTAATTATTTTGTTAATTTTATTGTACAGCATTGGACCTATATAACATTGGAATTTATTTATAAACGATGTACTGTACCAGTTTGTAGAACATACTTTATCGAGACGTCTTTTATTGACATTTGTTTTATCATATTTAAGCTTACTGTGTTGCGCCATTATTGTTTCCTTAATAAATATTTTCCTAACGGTTAAAACGTCAAACTCTAAGTTCAAATTGGCGGTTGGATACCTAAATGGTCTAGATATTATAACTTTGAGCAATGCTCGCTGTGCCCTCTCCAGTTTTATAATATGGGTTTTACGTGCTCCCCCCATGATGTGATGCAATATGATAGAATTGATTGGGCAAGTGCGTAATAGACAGTTTTGAGTAGGTTTATATCACCAACATGCCTTAATTCTTTAAATACATACATACATACATAGACTCACGCCTGTTTCCCCGAAGGGGTAGGCAGAGGCATATTAAACGCCCACTTTTCGCCGGTGTTTTGATCCCACGTAATAGGTGGCGAGCCTATTGCCGCTTATTGGGACATTTTGTTTGCCAGAGCCTCGTCCGTTGATCGGCAGGTGCACCACTTGCAGGTGAGGTTGGCTTGGGACCCTAAGTTCTTGGTGAGAACCCTATGCACCCTGGGAACCCTATGCACCCTGGGAACCCTATGCACCCCTTTTGTTATTTTAAATACATATATAAGTTTTCTTGCCCTACCTGTTAATAAATCTATATAGGGGCACCAGGTCAGTTTTTCATCGAGTAAAATGCCAAGGTACTTGACAGTATTGACTCTATCTAGAAATTCACAATTACACTGGTCAAATGTTTTGTTTTGGCAAGAATGAATTTTGATTTTAAGATTTTGAGTTTATTTTAGGGTTGTTTCCGTGTTAGCAAAGGTTATAAACTTTGTTTTTGAGATATTTAGTGTTAATAAGTTTTGTGAAAGAAATTTAACAGTCATTTGAAGCCCCGACTCGGCATATTTCTTCGTTTCTTCCCAAGTTTTCCATAAAATATTAATGCAGTGTCATCAGCAAAGGAAAATATTTTGCAGTTTTCTAGCTTTAGATTACATAAATTTTTATCTAAAGCTAGAAAACTGCAAAATATTTTCATAAATTGTTAATATAAATAAGGAAGAGTGTCGGCCCAAGGACACTTCCTTGAGGGACACCAAAAGAAATCGGAGCATCATGACTATAGATACCATCCATTGTCACTCGTTGCTTCCGGTTTTTTAAGTAATTACGAAACAAATCCAGTGTTGTACCTCTAATGCCAATATTTTCGATGTTGTTAAGTAGGATAGGAATAGAGACAGTGTCGAACGCCTTTGTGAGGTCTAAGAATACTCCAATACATTTGTTTTTATTGTCAATGTGAGTAGCTACAAATTTGGTTAGTTCGACAACTGCTTGTGCTGTTGACCTTCCAGCTCTAAACCCATATTGATTATCTGCCAAAATATTTTGATTTTCTGAGTATGAAATTAATCGTCTATTCATGATTTTTTGCTAAAACTTTAGAGAGGACCGATAGCACTGAGATGGGACGGTAGTTGTTCGCACTGTCTCTATTTCCAGTCTTGGATATTGGATGAATAACGGAAATTTTAAATGTAGCTGGGAAAATCCCAGTATTAATTGATAGGTTGGCAATATGAGTTATGGATGGAACGATAACATTCTTTGCTAATTTTACCAGTTTAGTAGATATCCCGTCCCAACCCACAGCACTATCAATTTTTAAGTTCATAATAATCGATTCAACTTCTTGGTCTGTAGTCTCTAACATTACCATAGAGTTAAGAGGTGGAGTTGAAGGCACTATAATCTTATCCGTAAACGTTGTTATTTTGTTTGCCAGTTCCTGGGCAATGCTTGTAAAAATAAATTTACTTTATCCAAAGATAGAAGATCTGATGGACTTGTTTTATTAGTGTTTCTATTAGTTATGCTGTTAATAACTTTCCATCTCATTTTTGGATTATGATGTCTGTCGCAAACAGTTTGCTTCAAAGTATTTTGCCATACGTGTAATTTTGACAATCTTATCAAAGTTTAGTTACCGGCTCTCTTTCAAAATAATATTTGTTATTTACGAACACTATCTTAAACAATCTAAATATCGAAATATGTCTATCCATTTATCCATTTCATATGTATGTATAAACAAATAACGTTCGACGGGGGTGTTCATTAGATCTGACGTTCATGTAACAAAGTGTTGATAGAGAAGCGAACAAAAGGATCTAAGCTCCTTTGACAAAAGACGGGAAATAAACGAGGAACAACAAATTAACATACTTGTATCGCACGTGCATAATATAATGATTACTTACATCAACACATTATACTAATATTATTGTATTTGTATTATGCGAGTATTAAGTTACAAAAGGCTCTAGCTATATTAACGCGAAGTATGTATAGTACAACGAATAGTAGTTAGTGGTTATGAATGAATGTATGTAGTAATCCTGCAAAAAAAGGTTTCATAGGATATTGTATCAATACATCGGATAAATATTTTCAATATTTTAATGGGTCAGCCATTGAAAGATGGACGTGTGCTGGATTAAGAATACGAAATTACATCACCTACCAACCCGTGGGTGTTGTAAGATAAAGAGAGCATAATTATAGCACAGCACTGAAAGATAAGGAAAACTTGATACAAACCCGATACAAACCCTATACCAACCCGATTAGCTAGCATATTTTTTTATTAAGTATAGTAGGTTGAGTTTGTTTTTATAACAGTAGGCCAAATTATTCTTTCAAATGAGCAGTCCAGCAGTGGATTGTTAAAGTCTGATGATGATGAATGACTTAATCATCCCGTGGCTGGTGGTAACATTTTGGTGTAAATAGAAAATATATTTGACTTTTACTCTTTCAAATAATGACTTTGCTGAGACCCATGCTCAGTAGTTTTGACTATAAATGTGTCAAGTAGACATTATAGATATTAATAATTAAGGGCCTGTTTCACGACTGTCCAATAAGTTCTCGTTAAACTACTTGGCACATCAATTCATACAAATTTAGTTCTAATTTTGAACTTACTTGAAGGGTTACTTAGAGATGGTGATACACCTTAATGTAAAACGTTATATCATAAACATACTAGCACCAGCCTGTAAACGTTTTTATTGTAATGTGATAAAATTGATTGATTTACGAATGCTTTATGTGATTGTATTCAACTTTTAATTTCCCTTGGGCTCATACTTTTCCGTGTATTATATTATTTATATATATTTATCCTCAAAATTTCTTCTAATCTATGAGTTTCGTTATTACACATTTTAGAAATTGGATTATAAACCATGAAGCTTTAAGAGGTTCGAATGCTCGATTGATTTACAGCCGTAGGTACCTAATATTTTATCGCTTAATGGACTTGCTTACTAATATTTGACATAAACTTCATACAAAATGAAAAAATATATATATATATATATCTCTTGAAGCCAAATTCATAGATAAAATATTCGGAACGGCAGTTAGATGTACTTGTTAGATGAACTCAAATTTTATCAATATCGTATTTATAAGTTAGGCAGTGAAACTATATTTCAAAACATTCAATTATCAGGGGCCCAATTCCGCTAAATAAATATAGTCGCGATATGATGTCAGTGTCATACTTACGTCACAAAAAGCGTATTCTTCTAAATTATATGATATTTGAATGAAATTGTAACGAGATCGTATGTGTCAACGACGAACTGATTATTTTAAATTATACGATAATGACATAAGGTTATCAGAATACCGCTTTTAAATCCATTCAAAATATGATATCAATGTCATATAAAAATAGCAGAATTGGCCCCATAATTGTTTGTTATACACGAACGATTATAAAAAAAAAAATCCAACGAAGCAGGCAATGTTAGGTTATTACCGAATTGCCTGCAATTTAAAATCTTCATATTTTTTTTGCGAAATATGGCAGCTTGTAACTAATCCACATTCCGAAACTATTACATAGTATTGCTGTCGACAGACCTCAGGGCCTTTTCTGTTTCTCAAATATTTCTCTAAGCGGTTTTATTTGATTATTGTTCTAATAACAATATGTATATAGCGTGGGTGAGAATAATACGACGCTAGTGTTACTCATACCACTATGATTCCTTGTAAGTAGGGTCTGTTTATAGCCTTTGTAAAATGATTTGGCAAAATCAGCAAGTCGTCCAACGCAATTTATGTAGGCGTGCGTGGGTGAACAATAAACTAAGCAATCATATTTAATTAGAGCTGTAAAGTATTCTGCCTCTCTAATATTAATGTAAGTTACTAGAGTAATTCCATAATTTAATCGTCTCTTATCCGATTCCTTGACAATTGCGGGAAATCACTTCTTGGTTCACCCCTACGATTCTCAAGTTAGTAGTTTTGGCTGTTCGTTGTCTATCAACTGATAGACAAGTATAAAAGTCTTGCGTTACTAACTAGTAATGCAAGATTTTTATAATTAAAATATTCAGATTACTAGATCTATGAAATGGACAGTATTTGTTTGTATTGAAATACTAACTTGTATAATACTACCATCCACTGACTTTTCGATGTTGCGTGCGTATTCAATCAATAATTAAGCACACATTCCTTTAGTTCCGGTATCATGAAGATCTTTGACAATATGGTTGTTTCCAAATAGTGAAATCAAGCACTTTTAATGAAATCTCAAAAACTACCTTTACTAAGAGTTTTGTAATTGCGCCTTGGTATGAAATATGACGTAGTGACGTCATAGTGTTTTGCTGTCAAATACTTATTATCAATAAATTGTCGATAAAAAATGTTAAATTAAGTTTTAACATTAATTGATGAATGAAACTACTATTATTTTGACATGTTTCACTAGATAAAATACTTATACTACTACCTATACTATAACTTATTTCACTTGCAGGAAACTTCCCTATTGCTATAGAATATCGCAAAGTGCTGAGGAATATAATAATATACGTTGTAATATACGTTCTGTGGCTAAATATTCTGTCAAATCTGGTTAGGCTCGCAGCGGAATATGTGGCAACTCTCTCTCTCTGCATGGCCATCTGTCATGCGGAGAGTCATGATGGTCATGGTCGTTTGAGCCTTGCGAATTTAGAACAGTATGTACTTTATTTACGATTTAAAATTTTCTGTTCAATCTTATTTGATTACAAATACTGTCCTTCTAACTCCATTGGTATCTATTTGTTCAACGTAGATATTTTTCATTTATTTCTAAAGTCGTAAACTGAACCTTGCTGATTTAAACAAGTACTAAATTGCTTCATTTAGTTTTAGTCCATTGAAAAGTTACATTTGGGGTTGCATTTATCAGAGGACGCAATTTTATTTTACAGATGTTTAGGGAGGGCTAGTGTAATTCTTGAACCAAATTTGTGCCGTCGTGCCTTTTGTCCCTTAGAAGGCATCTTGGAAAGAGTGCGGGTGCAGGTGGTTTTTCTTGATTTTCTGGTAAACTATTGGCCGCACACAGAATATGTGAAATAGCGATTTGTCACAAATTAAATTATCTACAACATTGGTCTTCAAACTTTTGACGTAAAGCCATCATAAAGCCAAAAAAGTAAAAATTTATAGCTTTATTATTGTTGTATTTTGATAATTTTAATGTTGTCACACTATAACTGTGTATCCGGGGAGATGGGCCTCGTTAGCCTTGGTTGGCAACCTGTCTAGGAGAAGGAAAACTCCGAAATTGAACCAATCGTTCGGGGAGATGGGTCTCGTTAGCCTTGGTTGGCAACCTATCTAGAAGAAGGAAAACTCCGAAATTAAACCAACTTCTAGGGAGCATACCTGACACAAAACCCCGATCTAAGGTGTAAACCGACCCGTGCCGAGGGATTCGTGGCCAGAGGGCAAGCTGGTCGTGAACGGAGGGTGCCTGTGTTGGTGGTCACAGGGCATAGCTGATATTCCGCCTTACCCCCGTAATGGGCTCTGCGGGGGTGGACAGTCTAGATCCCTACATCTCGTGGGAACGCTATGGGAACAAAATCTACTTCTTCTCCATACGGCGGCGACGCGGTTCGCAACCCGTCACGTCTCGTTCCCCGCGAGGGCGAAAAGCGGCCTACGGAAAGCCGGTTGGCAACGTTGAATGTTGGAGGAGGGATGGACGGCAAATTGGATGAAGTATGTCAGATGATGGATGATAGAAAGATTGATGTTCTTTGTGTGAATGAAACAAAAAGGAAAGGGTGTGACACCACCCAGCATGGCGCATATACGGCGTATTGGTCAGGGGTAGATAGTACCGCCAGAGCCTGCAAGGGAGTTGGTGTAATACTATCTGCGCGAATGAATGAGTGTGTAAAAGAGTTTGAATGTGTAAATGCTAGGCTACTATGGATGAGAATGAAAGTAGGACTTACTCGTGTCTTTATTATTGGGGTGCACGCGCCGGTCAATATAGTTACGGGTATGTCACAGCAAGAGCAAGACGAAAGGCAGGAATTTTGGGTGAGTTTAAGAGATATTTTGAGGAAATGTAAGGATAACGAAAGATTGATCTTGTGAGGGGATTTCAATAAATGGGTGGGAGTAAAACGAGATGGATTTGAAAAGGTGTTAGGTGCATTCGGTGACGAGAGTGTGAATGACAATGGAAAAGCTCTGCTTGAGGTTTGTTTGGAGTGGAGCCTTTGTGTGACAAACACCATGTTTGATCACAAAAGGATACATATCGATGCCTTACGGCCAAAAGAGGCTAACCGCCACTTAACAAACTTTACAGGAGAATAGTTTAAATTTCAAAATAAGTGAAAAAAAATCATAGAAAATTTTCTGTACGTTCCAAATGTTTCAAAATTTTACCATATAGTTTTTGATTAGGTCTCTACGAAATGACATTGTTAATTAAAACAAATCACACTCCTAACTCTATTTACTTTAGCTTACCCTCAAATGGTCCTAATTATACTAACAGGAAAAAACAAAGCGTAAATGAAAACAACCCAATTAATAAGTTCCAACCCAAATGATTTAACTGCTCCATTTTTTTTAGTTCTGTTGAAGAAAAAGAGCATACCTCTCTTCTGTTCATCAAGTGGAGCCAATATGACATAACCGGCTATTGGTTAATGGCAGAAGAACAAGGAAATTGATATAAGTTAATCTAATATATAAAATTCTCGTGTCACAGTTTTCGTTCCCATACTCCTCCGAAACGGCTTGACCGATTTTGATGAAATTTTTTGTGCTTATCCGGTATCTATGAGAATCGGCCAACATCTACTTTTCAAAAAAAAAAAAGCAAAACAACGTTTGCCGGGTCAGCTAGTTATCTATAAAAAATACTATAAGCTCTTTTATACAACGCGAAAGCACATTGTGATTAATTCTTATAAAATTATACATACATACATACATTATCAAGTCAAGTCAACAGACATAAGTCCAATATCAGCAATTGATAAGATAAACGATTATTTTATTAACGTCGGTAGATCTTTAACGGAAAATACTCCTAAACCAAGTAACTTCCCGTCGCAAACGAGCCAATCACCAACGCTAAATTCTTTTGTATTGCTGGATACCGACGTTGATGAAGTAATAAGTATCATAAGTAGTTTGAAAGAGGTGTGTCCAGTGGGGTGGGATAATATACCAAACAATATTATCAAAAAATTCAAATACATATTTGCGCCGGTGTTAACACATATTTTTAATTTATGCTTACACGAAGGAGTTTTCCCTCGCTTATTTAAAAAAGCAGTAGTTACCCCTATTTTTAAATCCGGTGACAAAAAATGTATTACTAATTATAGGCCAATTTCAGTCTGTTCAGAAAAGTCCACATAACATAGCACAGATTAAAATTGAAATCGCATTCGTACCGTTCGCTCCCGTTCTCGTGGCTTTAATTAAGTTCATTACTGTCATTCGATAATCACTCTTGTATCGTCATTGTAACAAGATCAAATTAAAACGTTGAATTCTTAACCACATCGGCTTCTCATTTTTACTCAAGAATATTACCTGAGATCCTTATCTGGCGTTTACATGGCCTATCTTACCGGATGATGAAGAACTAGCGGAATTACAAATACCAGAAAACGGAATTACTGAGGAAAAAAATATCGTTGGCAATTGCACTGGACGGTGAAGGGGTTACATGAAGGACACGACCCGGTCTCATAGCGGGCACTTAATTATATTTTTGATAACTCCTATTTATTTCACCCAGCACTCAGGTAATATTAAGCCTTATAGTGGTAATGATATGTAAAAAGGTCAGTATTAAACATATTTTCATTATTTGGTGTCTAATTTGTCATTGATTTTGACCGACAACCTAACTGAAGTTCAAAAAAGACTTGTAATTATAAGTATTTTGTGGTTTGCGAGATTATTTTATTGCCATTTATGTAATTAAGTAGTTATTTTGTTACTTTTTATCAAATTAATTATTGTAAATTGACTCGACAAGCCAGCAAATTCCTTAGGTTGAAATATTTAAAGATAACAATTTGTATATTGTGCCTATTCAATTAGACCTTTTATTAAAGTTTGCATTGATCTATTGTATAAATTGTAGCCATTGTTATACGCAAATTAGAATTATTAACTTTGCAAATAACTGATAGGTACCTACCTACTTATAATTTTGGTAACATATAGTGAATAACTTTTGGTTTGTATAACGTTTCAGGTTGATTTAACACCTATTTCCCAGAATGTCCGAAGAAAAGGAATTAATTAAAAAACGTGGCAGTTACAAGGGACGTGTAACGGCATTTTCTACGTTTCTCAATGAGTTAGATGTTTCTTCATTAAGTTCTACTGATGTCTCGGAATTGCAAATTCGTATCGGTAAGATTAAATCTATCTTTGAATTGTACGATGAGGTTCAGTTGAAGCTTGAATGCCTCAGTGACAGTTTCGATCATTCGGCAGAAAGAGATGAATTCGAATCCTCATATTACAAGCTGCTTGCTAGGGCGCAAGATATTGTGAATAATTATTCTGCTGCTAATGATAAAAGTGTAAGTAATGGTTATAATAACCATAAGCTCGTCAAATTACCAACTATTAAGCTGCCAATTTTTAGTGGTTCATATGAGAACTGGTTGGAGTTCCATGACACCTTCTCAAGCCTTATCCATTCGAATAGTGAGATAGAAGACATAAACAAATTTCATTATTTAAGAACCTCGTTACAAGGTTCCGCTGCTGTTGTCATCCAGTCTATACAGTTTTGTGCCAAAAACTACGAAGCTGCGTGGAAACTGCTATGTGATCGATTTGATAGTAAACGGTTGCTGGTTCACAATCACGTTTCATCAATATTTAATCTTGAACAGATTACCAAGGAATCGTCTATTAATTTAAAGCGACTAATCGATAATTTTAATAAAAATTTGCTTGCATTGGAATCCTTGGGTGAACCTGTCAAACATTGGGACACTCTTTTAATATATATCGTCACAAAAAAGCTGGATTCACGCACCTTTCGTGAGTGGGAGGAGCACAAGGATAGATTAGCGAAAAATGAAATCGTTACATTAGAATATTTCAATACTTTTCTAAGGAACCGTGCTGACTTGCTCGAGACCATAGAATTATCGCGGAGTTCAAATCATTACAATGATTCATCGAATAAACAAAGTGCTAAACATAAAACTATGGTTTCTGTGCAAGATAATAATTCACATTCTAAAATCTGTCCTATGTGTAAAAGCCACGAACACGGTCTTAGTTCTTGCTCACAATTTTTATCTTTGAATAATGAGTCACGATTCAAGTTAATGCCATCATTTAAAGTGTGTTTTAATTGTTTTAATAGTGGACACTTTGCGAATCGTTGCAAACGACAAGGCTGTAAGGTTTGTAAACGTAAACATAACACTATTATTCACGTTAATGATATGACGTCTAAGCCAAAATCGGTTAACACTGTTGACAGCTGTAGTGCGCCGACGCAGCCAAGTGACAATAACATTATAACGTCAGTTGATAGTAGCACTGTATCGACGTGTGCATCTCAACCGAATCTGACGTTGTCTGCGACCGCGAGTGTGGATCGCGCATGCGCTGCTCACACCGGTCGCGGTATTGTGCGCCGTGAAGTTCTGTTATCAACAGCGTTGGTTAAATTATATGATGCTAATAACTGTGAGCATCTCGCACGCGCAGTGTTAGACAGTGGCAGTACGGCGTGTTTACTAACCGAGCAAATGTTTAAAAAATTAGGTTTGCCTACGAAAAGCGTTAATGAATCGGTTTTAGGTATTAATAATGGATGTACACAGATACAGCAAATGTGTAAATTACGCATTCAATCATTGAATGAGCAATTTACGAGCGAGATTCAATGTTTTATTTTACCTACTATTACCGATTTTGTTCCGAGTGGAAACATAGACTTAACAAATATTGATATTCCATCAGATCTTATTTTAGCGGACCCAACCTTTCACTCGCCCGGTAAGGTCGATTTACTTATTGGTGCAGATGTGTTCTGGGATATTTTACAAACTCAAAAGATTAGGTTAGGCGATGGTAAGCCATTATTGT
This sequence comes from Euclidia mi, assembly GCA_944739405.2. Lineage (NCBI taxonomy): Eukaryota > Metazoa > Arthropoda > Insecta > Lepidoptera > Erebidae > Euclidia > Euclidia mi. The sequence goes on along the minus strand of OX123183.2, from coordinate 101,161,447 downwards.
TCGAAACTAAACTAGGTTGGTTAGTTTCCGGCCCTGTTAACAGTTATATGTCAGAGCCATCTAATCGTTTAAAATGTAATCTTTCACAAAAATCTTCTGCTTTCTCAAATAAGGATGACCTTCAAACCCAGCTCACGAGGTTTTGGCAAGTTGAGGAAGTTAGCCCGTCATCATCTAATTATTCTAGGGTAGAGCAATTATGTGAAGATCATTTTGTAAAAAATACCGTTCGTTTGGAAGACGGACGATTCTGCGTTAGGATACCGTTGAAGGAAAGTTCTAGGGTCTTAGGTGATACCTATCAACGCGCAAAGCATTGTTTTCTTTCATTGGAGCGTAGAAATAAACAAAAACCTGTATTAGATAAGTTATATAAAGAATTTATGTTAGAATATCAGTCACTCGGTCATATGTCCGAATGTGCGGTTTTAGATACAGTTAATTGTTATTTTATTCCACACCATGGTATTTTACGCGAAAGCAGTACGACGACGAAGCTCAGAGCTGTTTTTAATGCCAGTAGTCCAAGCACCTCTGGAGTTTCACTCAATGATATCCAGATGGTTGGACCTCAAGTTCAGAATGACTTGTTATCGATTCTTATTCGTTTCAGGCAAAATAAATTTGTTTTAGCTGCTGATGTAGAAAAAATGTACAGACAGATTATTGTACATCCTGACGATCGTTACTTACAAAATATACTATGGCGTTTTAATTCAACTGATAAATTAAAGGCATTTCAGTTAAATACCATAACCTACGGTACTGGAAGTGCACCTTTTCTGGCAACTCGATGCTTACAGCAGATAGGTCTTGACTGTACAGATCCTAAAATTAGGGAAATCATAATCAATGATTTTTTTGTCGACGATTTGTTGACCACTGGGTCCACAGTGGACGAGATGGTGTATATTCGTGAAAAGGTGACTAACGCTCTTGCTGCTGCTGGTATGCCACTTCGAAAGTGGAAATCCAATGAGCCGTGGTTGACTGCTGAGTGTACACAACCGTCGCCGTCGTTAGACCTGAACATCGGCACTGCTGAACCTAGCAAAACGTTAGGTGTTAATTGGTTAACAGCATCAGATCAATTGTGTTTTCCGATAGGAAATAATATCGCCATTAATAATACTAAGCGAGGTATACTTTCAATAATCGCTCAAATATTTGACCCCCTAGGTCTCTTAGCACCGTATGTCATTAGAATGAAAATTCTTTTGCAAAGTTATGGTTGGAAAAAATATCTTGGGATGATCAATTGTCGCCAGAAGTTTGTAAGCTCTGGTCAGATATGATAAATAATTTACCGGTGTTGAATGACATTCGGGTGCCACGTTGTGTTGTTTGTGATAGCAGCAGGCTAATAGAAATGCACATCTTTACTGACGCTTCTGAGCGTACCTATGGCAGTTGTGTTTATTTGCGCAGTATTGATAATTATGGTAATTATTTAGTTAGATTACTATTTGCAAGGAGTCGCGTAGCTCCAATAAAGCCAACGACTATTCCAAGGCTGGAGCTATGTGGAGCATTAGTTGGTGTTCGGCTTTTTGAAAGGGCTGTTAGCTCCCTTCGGCTTACAATTGATAAGGTTGTATTCTGGACCGATTCAACTATTGTATTAGGTTGGCTAAGAATGTTACCTAGCAAGTTACAACCTTTTGTACGCAATCGAGTCGCAGAAATCTTAGACAAAACTCAAAATTATTCATGGAGGCACGTCCCTACTGATACTAACCCCGCTGACTATATAACGCGCGGCGTGGATTTTAAATTATTTCAGTCCCTAGACATTTGGTGGTCAGGGCCACCATTTTTGAAGCAAGATGAGTCTCAATGGCCTGTAAGCCCTCAAATTAAAGAAACGCTGCCAGAAATAAGAAATATTTCGTTACAGGTTGGTGTTAAATTAGCCGATGACACGCAAGGCTCATTTATACATTTTAATCGATTTTCAAATCTATCGCGTTTAAAACGCTCTGTAGCATATATCTTAAGGTTTGTAAATAGATGCAAGGGTTCACCAGTGGCTGCGACCTATTTGTCATCTGCTGAGTTACAAAACGCATTAAACGTTAATATTAAAATTTCACAGGCAGAATCGTTTCCTGAATATAAGCTTCTTATCAATAAACAAGCCTTGCCTAAAAAGAGTCCGCTCTTAAAATTTAACGTGTTCTGAGATGAACATAATTTAATGCGTGTTGGCGGGCGTTTATGTAATGCTAATTTTAATTTTGATAAAAAGCACCCTATTTTTTTACAGTCCACACATCGTTTTACACAATTGTTATTTAATTTTGAACATGTTAATTTAATGCATGCCGGTCCTCAATTATTGTTGGCTAGTATTCGGGAGAGGTATTGGCCTATTGGAGGCCGTAATTTGGCAAAATCTTGCTATCATAAATGTATACGATGTAATCGCATGAAAGGGCAAGTCGTAGCACCTAAAATGGGAAACTTGCCCCGTGATCGTCTTACCCCAGGATATCCGTTTATCAATGTAGGAGTAGACTACGCAGGGCCTATAGCAGCTGTTAGTAAACAAGGCCGTGGGTCTCGTGTCATTAAGGTCTACATTGCGGTTTTCATATGCTTCACAACAAAGGCAATGCACCTGGAGCTGGTTGGTGATTTGACGAGTCAATGTTATCTTTCTGCATTACGTCGATTTATTGCGCGGCGAGGTAAGCCGCAGAATGTTTATTCCGATAACGGGACGACTTTTGTAGGCGCGTGTAATGATATTTCACAATTTCTTAAAAGTCATTGCAATTCCTTGGCAGACAGTGTTGCTAATGAAGGAATAAACTTCCACTTCATTCCTGCATATGCACCGCATTTTGGAGGACTCTGGGAAGCAGGTGTCAAGTCAACCAAGCAACATTTAATTCGAGTGCTGGGAAATTGTCACCTCACGTATGAGGAACTTAATACAACGGTAGTGCAAATCGAGGCCATTTTAAATTCGCGTCCGCTAACTCCAATTTCCTCAGACCCTGAAGACTTGAACCCTATCACCCCAGGTCATTTTCTGATCGGAAGGCCGCTCACCGCAATGCCAGTGAGTAGCTACGAAGACTGTTCTTACAATCACCTCAGACGGTTTCAACGCATTCAGCAGCTTCGTGAACATTTTTGGAAACGGTGGAGCAGAGAGTACCTCTCGCAACTTCAGCAACGAATCAAGTGGCGGATCAGCACTGAACCGCTCAAGATAAATTCGCTCGTCACCCTGAAAGAGGACAATTTACCGCCTCTGAAATGGCGGATGGGTCGCATTGTTGCCGTTTATCCTGGTTCCGACGGCATCGCCCGAGTTGCTGACGTCAAAACAAGCAGCGGCATTGTGAGTAGAGCCTTTAGCAAGATTTGTCCCCTGCCTGAAGCTTCACCGTGACTGTTGGGTTGGAAGGCAAGCTCCCAACGCCCGGGGGCATGTTCAGAAAAGTCCACATAACATAGCACAGATTAAAATTGAAATCGCATTCGTACCGTTCGCTGCCGTTCTCGTGGCTTTAATTAAGTTCATTACTGTCATTCGATAATCACTCTTGTATCGTCATTGTAACAAGATCAAATTAAAACGTTGAATTCTTAACCACATCGGCTTCTCATTTTTACTCAAGAATATTACCTGAGATCCTTATCTGGCGTTTACACAGTCTTAACGGGCCTTTCTAAGATCTAAGAGAAAATAATAAACATTCGATTGATTAAGTACCTCGAAGATAATAAATTGCTTTCAGATAACCAATTTGGCTTCAGGCCTAAAAAGTCCACTAACCAAGCAGTACACCAGCTTACGGCGCACATAACCAATAGTCTAGATAAGAGCATGCACTCCATGGGAATATTTTTAGACCTTGCCAAGGCTTTCGATACAATATCTTGCTCCATACTGTTGCGCAAGCTCGAGACATTCGGAATAAGGGGTACACAACTTGCACTTTTTTCTGACTATCTGAGTGATCGCTATCAATGTGTGAAAATTGATAAATATGTTGGTTCTGAACGTAAAAATAGTGGCTTTGGCATACCACAGGGTAGTATTTTGGGGCCAACTTTGTTTCTCATCTATATAAACGACCTTTGCAGCTTAAATGTTCAAAATGGTAAATTAATATCATATGCTGACGACTCAGCGCTTTTATTCTCGGCCAATACATACTCTGAGCTATATGATCGTGCCCAAAATGGTTTTAATATTGTTTCAAACTGGCTACACCAAAACCTGCTAACCATGAATATTGACAAAACGAAGTACATATTATTTAAAATGAGAAATACTAATCCATCACCTATTAACCTACACATTTATGCACACAACTGTAGAATGCACGCTGACCTAGCATGTACTTGTCCCACATTAATTAAAACTGACAATATTAAATATCTAGGTATAACACTTGACACAAATCTAAATTTTCGTAACCACATCGATATTGTTTGTGCGAGAACGCGTAAATTAATTTATATTTTCAAAAAACTACGTAACATAGCCGAGTACAAATTAATAAAACAGGTTTATTTAGCTTTGTGTCAATCCATATTAACATATTGCATTACAACGTGGGGTGGTGCAGCAAAATCAGTTCTTTTGCCGCTAGAACGAGCACAAAGAGCAATACTTAAAGTTGCTACTTTTCGACCTTTTAAATTCCCTACGCACCAGCTCTATTTGTCATGCAACGTGCTAACAGTGCGCCAACTATTTATACTCAACATTATACTAAAACAGCACACCGAAATCCCTTATTCTCCTATTCCTTTTGAAAGAAGAAGAAAGGACCTAGTATGTACAACACCTCACACGAATCATGTCTTTGTTAATAGATTTTACACTTTTCTAGGCCCGTTCTTATATAATAAGTTCAATAAATTACTCTATATATATAGTCATAATTATAAAATGTGCAACACAACAGTATCAGAATATTTGCAAAAGCTTAATTACGACGACACAGAAAAATTACTAGTAGTTTTAAAATGAACGTTAATAATATTACTATTTTTACGTGTTTTTTCGCACTGATATGTTACATTACTAACTGAACAGAATTTTAAATAGTATTTCGTAATTGTATTATTAATTTTAAATAAATTAGTCTCTAATAATTTACTATAAATCTTAATTTAATTACTTTCACAATAAGTTATATTATAGCATACAATTAAATATTATAGTCATTTGTATCATTACGTAATAATCAAGCGTCAGCTCGAAACACAGGTATAACCTAGTTCGAGCGGGTAGCCGATGTATTATAAGTATTATAACGCAATCTTGGTTTATTTTTTAGCCTTATGTACACTATTGTTTATATGCCATATAATTATGATATTATGTAAAACTAAATATAAGACTTTAGGCTAGTTATACCAATTAATCTAATTTAAGGCTAATTGTACTGTACCTTTTTTGTATTTTTGAGGATAAATAAATTATTATTATTATATTATATTATATTATATATATTAGACTTTTATAAGTTTTTAAACTGGCTAACCGACTAAGGTATGAATTTGAAAAAAAAGAGAAATTGTGCTCAATCAGTCTTTATTTTAGAAAATTAAACAAAACAATTGTTACTCATTGTAAGTTAGTCTTGCATTATACATTCATGCTGACATTCTAGGTATGACAAAAAATATATACTTGAAATTTCGTACCTAAGGACCACTTTTAGGTATAACGGTAGGCGTTTGGTCCTCGTCGTCCGCATGCCTGCGTCTGCAGTTGCCGTAAATCGGCTCGCGAAGTCCGTTGCCGGGGGAGTCCTCCACAGCAAAGAAACTACCCAAAACAACCGTGTCCGATGAAGACATGCGTCAGGTGGAAGGTGAGGACACCGTGGTGGCCTTCAGCCACTCCACAAAGAGGGTTCTTACTATCGCTTTTGCCGTGTATCCATTCATATGCACTCACCCATCCATTCACTCAATTGATAAAACAATGATGATGACACATGTTAAATCAGTCACGGTGACAAATCTTGAGGCAGAATAACAATTTGCAAAAGAGGGACCTACTAAGGGTCGGAACATATCTGACGGAAGATCCATCACGTTTTATCGGTCACGTAACGCTAATACATACAAATGTATAGGAAAACGTTCAAACTTTCACATCTGACCGATGATCCGTTAGTACATCGAGCGTACAGCGTCTGTTCCATTTCCGTTAACGCATTATCTGTCGACGTCTTGCGCACAACGCACCACGTGATTTTTGACCTTTGAGTAAGGAATATACATGGAGAGGGCAAATAGTACATATAGAAAATTACATTATACACACACATACGAAATCGACTTAAAGCCACCAAACATAGTGTTGTCTCGTTTTGTCTTAGGGATATCTCTGTCAAAAGAAAGAGATAGCTATAGTTTACTGAATAAATTAATCATGACGATATTTTATTAGAAATGTCATTCGTGCCAATGTCGCCATATTTTTCGCCAAGGTTTATGGTCCATCTGCTGTGAAATCGTTGTATATCGAACATAATAATTTTGTTTTTGTGCATAAATATGTCTAAAAACTAGATGAATCAGTGCTTCAGGCTGTGTTTCATTACCGCATATATGGTGCTATTCATGTCCGGTACTTTCTCAGCGACACAGTATCGATATGGGCTCTCAGATAATATTTTGTTACATGTTTGATACAAGGGTCGTCTTTCGCTTTGCCATGTTCGCCCACATTTGCATTATGGAATAAACTAATTTGGCAAAAGATTTAAACTAACTAAAGTAACTTAGTACAAAAATGTATTATTTTCATCTAACCGGTTCCATATCGATATCGATAACATACTGGAGTACAACCCAAATGGCATCCATTTTATTGGCCCGACGTCACGTAGGTATGCACGCTAATTTCGTAGGTATGCACGCTAACTTCGTAGGTATTGGACATACCATATCCATGTCATTCCCAGATCGGTAATTTTTAAGATCGTAAGATTCTAAGGCCGCCAGACCTTACTTATTTTTTCAGAAATAAAATGTGTAGAATAATGTAGTGTTAGTATGTGGTATGGAGTGTTCGCATACTTGCTAGTTTGGATCGTGTGCCAATTTTTAGGTATGAGGTGCTAAAAGGCCCACGGGAACAATTTCCATACATACCTACATTGAAAACATTTTGTGTCATGCGCTGCAACTGTAACCCCTTCTATTTAATTTGTATACATTTTGTTAAAAACCGTAACCAAATCGTATCATCGTCTTTTATTTTTGAACCTCCATACCTTTAAAGGAAATATATTCAAATAACGCTTGTTGGCTACTATAAAAAATCTCCGAAGTCTGACATATTTTTAATAGTCAAACTCGAATTGCAATATAAGTAACTACAGGACTTCAGTGACTACATAGCATCAGGGCACACGAAAAATGATTAGGTAAAAGAATATGACAGTAAAATATTGAGCTGCCTTGAGTGCGGCCCTGCACGAACAAACTGATATGTGTGCACAATAGCCACGCTTTCAGCTCAATGTGTGCAGATACGCTCGACGCATTTTCCGTCAGATGTGTACCGACTCATTTGATGGAATAGACGCGACGGAAGATAATTACGTTTGACGCATCTTCCGTCAGATATGTTCTGACCCTAATATATGTACAAAACAAACGTGCAGTTTTTATTCTCTCACTCTCATAGTCCCATAGGCAATTCAACACAACAGAGTCATATCAGTCGCAGGATTAACTCTTGACTGTTACTGAGAATAAATAAAAAAATCCAATAATTCCTTGCTGGCCCAACCTGGGATTCGAACCCTTGATTATGATCCTAAGCCAGGCCAGCCAACAAAAACTCTGAAGTAGGTACTTATTTAACCATTCAGTATTGTCTGAACAAGATAGCAAAAGAATGACTTCTTACCTATAAAACTTAAAATAACTAATTAGAATACACAATTATAGATGAATATAAAAGTCTATTAAAATAATCTTACCGTTTTATTTCCTTCGAAAAACTTCGCGCCAAACGGACTCGCAAGCATGGAGGTGCTTACGCCGCGGTGAATGTTCGCTGTGCAACGCTAACGACATTTCGTTCGAATGAAAGAGTGAGATAACCGACGCTGTTTGTCATTCTTCTGTAAGCTAACCGCCAAACCTATGATTTACCTTGTTATTTAACCACCATACCAGATTTTTTTTTTTCGAGGGAAAAAAAGGGTAAGGGACAATGTAAGGCGACATTCGTTTGGATGAATTATCCTAAGCGCCTTCGATGATTGATTTGTTGACTAGGGAAAATAAAAATAAACGCCAAATAAAGTCACGGAAATGAGACCTAAATGTAATAAATGAAATATATTTTATCCAAAGGAACTGCCCTAATATCCTAACCGAAAGTTTGGTACACAAAGATTCAAGTAAAATTTGACTAATGTATTTTTTACAAAAAAGTATTTACAGCCCAAACTACTTAACGTTCAAGTAAAGAAAAAAATATTCAAAGCCAAAATTGCTTATCTTACAGTTTTGAAATATTATTTTTATCCAACCACCATAATACAAAATACACCAAAAATAACTGTCGTTTATGACGAAAAACTTAGTGTTCGAACCTCAATTCCTTTACCGCCTAAGCGACAAAAAGTTTGTCATAGAGCCACGAAACTTAGACCATTAGACGCAGAAAAAAAAGTCGATTCTAACCATATATATAAGTCGATTTCGCCAAAAATGTCGCTTACCCCCTTTTGGCCGGAAGGCATCGATATGTATACGCGTGAGGCAAAAAATGTTAGAAGAAGTATGATTGACTTTGTAATAGTAGATGAACGATTGAGAAAGAATGTGTTGGATACAAGGGTGTATCGAGGGATCGGCATCCACACAGACCACTTCTTGGTGTTGAGCCGGATAAGTGGGCTCTTTAAAGGATGGCGACACCGAGAGCATAATGAAAATAGAGTCTTGGAAAGGATAAAAGTACAAAATCTACAAGAGAAAGATATGAAAGATGAGTATAAACGAAGATTGATAGCAAGATTTGAGAGGTTCGATGGCATAAATGATATGGATGAATTGTGGCAGTCCTTTAAAGAAGAAGTAGTATGTGTTGCGTCTGAAGTATGTGGTGTGATAAAGAGAAGGAAAATACGAAAGGTTAAGAATACATGGTGGGACAAGGATGTACAATCAGCAGTGTCAGAGAAGAAGAAAGCTTGGTTAGATTGGTTGGCTGCCAGAGCAAATGAAAGAATGGGAAAAGCAACGAGCGAGGACATAGACGAAGTAAGAAAGGAGTTTGTTAGGTCAAAAAGAATAGTGAAAGAAATGGTTAAAAGTAAAAAAGAGGAAAAGAAAGATGAGTTTGATAGCAGACTATCTGACGATTTCCGGAGAAACATTAAGTTTTTCTGGAAATCCGTTCCTGCAGTTCGGGGAAGAACTCAATCCTCAGAATACACATCCATCAGAGACAAGAATGGAAGGATATTGAATAATGAATCGTGCGTGCTGAAGAGATGGAAAGAGTATTTTGAAGGGTTATTTGAAAGAACGGCGATAGAAACACCGATCGATGAAATGGATAGTAACGATAGCGATGATGAAAGTGTTATTGGCGTGGATGAGATTGTGAAGGCACTGGGAAGTATGAAAGTAGTTAAGGCTGCAGGATATGATAGGATTACAGTTGAAATGCTGAAGGCTGGACAAGGCATCACAGTTGGTCAGTTGCAGCGGTTATATAACTTGTGCTGGAGCACCGGCCGAGTACCTAATGACTGGGCCACAGCTGTAGTTGTGCCTCTTTATAAAGGAAAAGGCTCGCAACAAGACTGCAAAAACTATAGAGGCATTAGCCTTCTCAGCATTGTTGGCAAATTGTATGCAAAGGTTCTGATTGAAAGAGTTATGAAAGTAACCGACAAGAAAATATGGGATGTACAGGCGGGATTCCGAAAGGGTATGGGATGTACGGATCAGGTTTTTTCCTTGCGAAGTATAGCCGAAAAGTTTTTGGCCAAAGGTCAAAAGGTCTATTGCGCATTCGTGGATTTGGAAAAGGCTTACGATAAAGTGGTGAGGAATGAAATGTGGTCGGTGCTGTCAATGAATGGGGTGGACAGCAGCCTCATTGTAGCTCTGAAGTCCCTTTATGAGGATTATAAAGCTTGTGTGAGGATAAACGGGGCATACACTGACTGGTTTACCATCGAGAAAGGTGTTAGACAGGGATGTGTAGCGTCACCGTGGCTGTTTAACCTCTTCATGGACAGTTGTTTGCAAGATTTAAAAAATAGTGACTGCGGATTAAGGATGAATGGGTTACTCGTCAAATGCCTTCTTTATGCTGATGATCAGGTAATACTTGCATCTTCAGCGGAGGAGTTTCAGGAGATGGTAACAATCATGCATGGTGCGTTAGAGAGGAAAGAAATGAAAGTGAATGTAAGTAAAACGAAAGTTATGGTTTTTGAAAAGGAGGAATGCGTTACAGCTTGTAATGTTTTGATCGATGGACAGCGAGTGGAACAAGTGAATGAGTTTGTTTACTTAGGTACGTTGTTTACAAGAGATGGTAAGAATGAAGAAGATATTGAAAGAAGAGTTAATGCAGGTAATAGTGTGAATGGAGCTCTGAAGGCGTTTATGAACAGTCAAAACGTATCCAAAAAGGCACGTTTGGCTGTGCATAGAGGGGTGTTAGTGCCTACCCTTATGTATGGTAGTGAAAGTTGGGTATGGCAGAAGAGACTTGAAAGTAGAATAAATGCTGTAGAAATGAGAGCACTGAGAAGTATGTGTGGTGTGTCTTTGACCGACAGAGTAAAGAATTGTGTGATACGAGAGTGGTGTGGGGTAAAAGAAGATGTAGTGACAAGCATCGAGAAAGGCATGTTAAGATGGTTTGGGCACATGGAGAGGATGGATGACGAAAGACTGACAAAGAAGATATATAAGGCAAGTATGAATGGGACAGGACGAAGGGGAAGACCTAGGCGGACGTTCTCTGACAAGATTGGAGACATCCTAAAAAAAGGACAGGTCAGAAGTACCCTAAACAGAAGAGCATGCATGAGAAACTTGATGGGAGTGAATGAAGCCAAAGAGGTATGTCAGGATCGTTGCAAATGGCGTTCCGTAGTCTCTGCCTACCCCTCCGGGAAACAGGCGTGAGTCTATGTATGTATGTATGTATAACTGTGTCCTCAGTCTTTGAGATAAGCCAGGTTTTGGCACAGGAATTTGGCGGTAGGTGCCGAAAAAGTTAACACAACATTGCGAGTTTATAAATTCAATTTATTTTTAATTATCAGTATTTTTTACATTTTACTTCATAAAAATAGTTCATAATAGTCCCTGTTACCATAATATATATTGAGCTGTGTTGATGACACCTAATAATTGAGTGTTACTACTCACCACCTGCCAGCTGTACATATCACTCATCACTAAACGCATTGTGACTTGAATAAACCACTATGTCTCAACTACAAGACATTGAGTCCGCACAAAGAAGCCTAGAAGAGAGTTTTATGAAGAGGATGGAAGCTCTTGAAGCGCAGTTACACAGTGGTGGCTCGTCCAAAGACACTGCAGCACGGGTGGCCGAGGAGTTCCGGAGTTTCCGTGAGCTGGTCTTCAACATGCTGGGCTTACTTCGTCAGCAAATACAGGAATGTCAAAAGCAGCTTGACATTGTGGAGACAAGACACCGACATAAGGACCTCCTCTTTTTAGGTGTGCCCGAGGCCGAGAATGAGAACTGTGTCGCCACCATCCTGGGTATTATGCACAATAAAATGGAGCTGAAGGACATTGCTGCCACTGACATCCGCAGTTGCCACCGAATCGGCGCTCTCAAAAAAGAAAGCAAGCGTCCTATACTAGTTCGGTTCGCCGGAGTGGACGTTAGATCTTCTGCATGGCGTGCCAAGACTGCTTTGAAGGGGTCGTCGGTTTCAGTAAGGGAATTCCTTACGAAAGCACGTCAGGCTGTATTTGGGAGGGCCCGGATACATTTTGGCTTGAGAAATTGCTGGACCCAAGATGGCAATATCGTCATAAAAGCGTCGGATGGTAGTCGCCACAAGATAGTTGCAGAGAACGAGCTCAGTGGGCTGATGCAGAGGTATCCCAAAGCTTCGAGCAGCACTTCATCAGAGACCAGGAGCGGTGCGGGGCACCCTGCATCTTCTGGCGCACCCGGGAACGCCAAGTACTTGCCGCGTAAATAGTATTTTCTGTACATATTTATGTTTTCGCTTCTCTGTTATCCTTGTGTTTACCGTTTATTAACATCATTACTTATTCCTCAACGCACCCTCAATTATTTTTATGTTAGTCTTGTTTACAAAAAGTTTTACTTTAATATTTTGACAGTTATCAACTTTACGATGACATTTGTATTGACATAAGAGAATGCGTTCGGAAACGCGCTAAAAATGTCTTTAAAATTGCCTAGTGTCATTTGCGTTTTGTTTCTACACTTCGTTTTTATTATGTTTTGTGTATGAGTCTGCTGGCAGGTGGTGCAGCAATAAAGGACAGCATATAAGCGTATGCGTGCTCTTTTCCATATAGTAGGTTTATAAACTAGTTTATTTGCATATTAGTTATATTTCTATTTATATATATATATATATATATATATATATATATATATATATATATATATATATATTTTTACTATCTATTTTTATTATTTATTTAATATTATTTTTATTATATGTTATCTGATGATGATTCTTTCCTTTCAGCTCATGAATCCATTAGTTCCTCAAGTAACGATCGTTTTTGTTCAACTACAGAGTCTCTTAGTGACCTTGTCAGGCGTACATTTGATCAACCTACATCGAAGTTCTTGAATGTCTGTCATATCAATGCGCAGAGTGTACCTAGTCACTACAGTGACTTGTATGACACTTTCAGTAATGCTAACGTTCATGCCATTCTGATTTCAGAGAGCTGGCTGAAACCTCATCTTCTTTCTACCACCTACCCCCTCCCTGGTTTCGTTCTTATTCGTAATGACAGGGTAGACAGGAGAGGCGGTGGTGTGGCTATATATCTTCGCAGCTCGCTACCTTTCAAAATTCTTCTGTCTTCTCCACCTAATTATTCTGCTTCTGCTGAGTATCTTTTTCTCGAGGTTTCAGTCAATGGAGCCAAAACCCTCCTTGGTGTCGTTTATTGTCCTCCCACTGTTAATTATTTCTCCAGTCTCGAATCGATTCTGGAATCTTTAGGGTCTGAATACGCACATCATATCATCATGGGAGATTTCAACACTGACCTCGCCCTCGATTCCCCACGTTCCCTTCGACTCCTAAAATTAATTGAGTCTGCCAGTTTTCACACTCTTCCTCTTAGCCCTACTCACCACAATATTGAAGGTGTGAACACTTGGCTAGACTTAATTATTACCTCAGACCCCTCCCTAGTCCATTCCCATGGCCAATTCCCTGCTCCCGTTTTTTCTCACCATGATCTCCTCTTCCTTTCCTATAACCTTAAACCACCTAAACCCCGTCCTAAGGTACTGCACTTGCGTTGTTTTGGAGGTATAGATCGTGACTGTTTGGAAAAGGATGCCTCTGAACTCAATTGGAATCAGGTGACGGCGGCTACCACTGTGGATGAGAAGGTAGATACGTTTAATAATATAGTCCTGAATTTATTCAACGAACATGCCCCCGTCAGGAAAATAAAAATAAAACGTCCTCCGGCTCCATGGATGACTAGAGGTATACAGATGGCAATGAGGCGCAGGGATCGAGCATTTCGGCAGTTCCGACGGGATCGGTCTGACGAAAACTGGAACTTCTTCAAGGCTGCAAGAAATCGGTGTAACCAGATGGTGCGGAACGCTAAACGCCGCCATATTCTAGACAACATAAATTCCTCATCCCCTGCCAATATCTGGAAGTTCCTCGGGACTCTAGGTATTGGCAAGCAACGTCACACAGATTTTCAGATGACGGTTGGTTTGGAGGATTTAAACCAACATTTCTCCTCTACTATTCAATTGGATCTCCAAACCAGACGTCGTACTATTGATTATGTGGCTGGCCTGCCTCGGCCTGACACAACTCCCTTTAGTTTTTCTCCAGTGACACCGAGTGAGATCAAGAAGATTGTCCTTTCCATCAAATCCAACGCGGTGGGATACGATGGCATTAGCCGTCGTATGATCACCCTTATCCTTGATCACCTCACCTTTCCTATATCCCACATCGTCAACTTTTCACTAGCCAATTGTACCTTCCCTTCCTTGTGGCGCAAAGCATTTGTAATCCCATTGCCTAAAATCCAGAGTCCTTCTCTCCCAAAACACTATCGTCCTATCTCTATACTTCCCTTCCTATCCAAAGTGCTAGAAGCTAGTGTGCATAAGCAACTATCCAGTTTTGTACATCAAAACAAGCTTTTGAGTCCTTTGCAATCTGGCTTCAGACCTAGCTATAGCACTACCTCCGCCCTCCTTAAAGTGACTGGCGATATTAGGGCGGGTATGGAGGAGACGAAGGTCACTGTGTTGGCCTTGGTTGACTTCTCGAACGCCTTTAATACCGTTAGTCACGACATCCTTCTGTCAATCCTTTCCCATCTTCTGATCTCGCCTGGTTCACTGGAATGGTTCTCAACGTATCTTCAGGGACGACAGCAGGCGGTCCGCGTTGATGAAATTTCATCAAGTTGGCGTGATCTTAGCTCTGGTGTCCCTCAAGGTGGCATACTCTCTCCTTTACTTTTCTCTATTTTTATTAACCTCTTGACCCTTAGACTTCAATGTTCGTATCATCTTTACGCCGACGACTTGCAGTTGTACTCCCAGGCGAGAGTGGATAACGTGGCTTTGGCGATAGCAGAGGTGAACAGAGATTTGGACACTATTTTGGCATGGTCTAAAGATTTCGGCCTTGATGTCAATCCTGCCAAATGTCAAGCCATAATCGTAGGCAGTCAGTGCATGATACGCAGACTAGACTTAACAACCCTGCCTCCGGTTACGTTTAATGGGCTAATAATTCCGTTTGGTCCTGTCGTCAAAGACCTAGGATTGCATATTGATTCCACTCTCGACTGGCAAGCCCAGGTTACTAGTGTTAGTCAGAGAGTCACCGGTACTCTCCGCGCCTTATATCGCCTTAAGAATTTTCTGCCTCCCAAAACCAAGACAATGCTTGTGCAGACCTTAATCTTTCCCTTAATCGACTATGGTGATATGTGCTATTATGACCTGAATGCAGAACATCTCAACAAATATGACCGACTTCTAAATAACTGCATTCGATTCATTTATAATCTTCGCAAGTATGATCACGTATCTGCTTTCCGTTCTGAACTCAAGTGGTTACCCATACGTCAACGCCGGAGTTTGCGTGCTCTTACTACTCTCTTTTCTATTCTTACCGTCCCTTCTCCTCCTGATTACCTAAAAACATACTTTCAATATCTCTCTTCTACTCATGAAAGGGAACTTCGTTCTTCTCACAATTTACTTCTTGCTTGTCCTACTCACACTTCTGGTTTTGTCAATTCCTCCTTCATAGTTCAAGCTGTACTGCTTTGGAATAGGCTCCCTCCTGAAGTCAGAATGTCCACCAACCGTTATGCATTCAAAATGAAAGTCCGAGAGCTCCTATTTAGTAGATTGAGGGAATCAGCACATCATTCGCATCAGTTATAGTATATTATATATATGTGTATATATATTATATAATTATGTATTTATATATGTATAGTACTTATATAGATATCTATAATATGTATTTATTATATATACTCATATGTTGCAGTATTTATCTGACTACTATATGTATATATATAATTATGTATTATCTAAATTAGGTATCTGGTTTATATAATATGTTTCTTTTATCATTATTCGACTTTCTACACTGCTTCGAATGCACCTACCACATTTGTTTCTGCACCACCTAAAGGTCGACTGTTAGAGAATGCCTAATGGCATTAAGTCCACCCATGTACACTTTAGTGCATAAAGATTAAATAAATAAATAAATAAGATATGATTAAGCGCTAGTATACAACTAATGATAAATAAATTTAGAGAAAAGTCGCTTTTTGTCGATAATTCATCATTTTCCTCTATGAACTTTGATATCTCTCATAATTTTCCTGCAGGAGTCCCAAGAACATTAAGGCATTGCAGAAAACATTGCAGTATCCTCTGGCTGGGCAGACTATCAATCTTAGACGCCCAGAGATAGAGTTTGTCTGATTTTTTCAACCTCAGTTTTTAGGGCCATTGTTATGAGGCAAAATTAGACCTTATGATACAGCAGTCTCAAGTTTGGGGTCATTGATGGAAGAAGAAAAGAGAAATTAAATATATTATTTATTGCTGGCGACACGAAAGAAAAGAAAATTCGTTACAAATTTCATTCGATTTTTGTTTGTAATTTTGTTATCTCTGAATTTGAATCAAAGTTGTAGATAATTATATTTGCAACAAAAAATATTTATTTTTTTCTGTACGGCCAATAGTTTGCCAGAAAAACAAGAAAACCTATTTGTACCACTCTTTTCAAGATGGCGGCCGCAGGACCTGCGACCCCACAAACTTGAATTTAACATTGTACTAACCCCCTTTAGACATCTATAAAATAAAATAGAGTACTCTGACAAATGCACGCTAGGCCAAAAAAATGTAACATTGCAATGGACTAATTATGCCAGCACTTGCGTCTTTTGCAAGTTTTATTCTGTAGAGCAGTAATTATTAATCAAAGTATGTGCGGAGTAAGTCTGATAGATAAAGTGCGTAACGGTGTGATACGAGAAGAGTGTGGTCTAAAAGAAGATGTAGTGGCAAAGATTGAAAAGGAATGTTGCGTTGGTTTGGACATTTGGAACGGATGAATGAAAGAAGAATGAATGGAAATGTCGGCTGGGAACGCCCTAGGCGGACGTTCGCTGACCAAATAGGTGACGTACTGAATAAGGGCCAAATTAAAAGTACCCTTAACCGAAGCGCATGCATGATGAGGTTAATGAATGTCGAGGAAGCGAAAGAGGTATGTTTGAACCGAAGCATGTGGCGTACCATGGTCTCTGCCTACCCCAATGGGAGACAGGCGTGACGATGTAGATAGATAGATAGATAGATAGACAATTAAATGTTTAGTCTATTCATCTTATTCCTTGCGTTATCCCAGTTTTAACCTGGGGTCCCCTTACTAGTCTAACCGGATTTGGCGGCATATTTTTTTTATTTTTTATAAAGGCACCCGCCATCGCAGGGTGTTGAGCCCGTGTTCCCCTGACGTAGTCAGAGGCCTTTCATACATCCGCACATCCGTCACTTTGTACTCGTCATCTTGGGAAGGGATACAGTTGGGGATCTTTATTATTATTTGTAATCTGTTTTGATATATTCCAATACATTAATTTATTTTAATACCTATATATAATACATTAAATTATTTAATACATTGTCTGAAACTGAAAACTATATAAACTGAGACTTTCTGCGAAGCGAGCCATGCGCAGAAAGACCTATTAGGGAGTCCGAAGGTCTTATTTTATCAAATAAGATTCTATGCCCTACTTTATCTATTTCTGCGGATGACTTGCTCCGCAACCGCAGTACAGAATTTAATCATTAGATCTCTTGTGATGGGGTCCGCCATAAGGGTGCACAAGTTATCCACCCTTATGGTGTCCCCCATTTTCTGTTCAAAATTATAGCGTTCCACACCGTGGATAGGGCAGTTTATTAGAACGTGGAGTACGGACTCCGAGGTTCCCGGCTCACAGAGACACGATGGGTTCTCTTTACATTTAATTCGGTGTAAATATTCAGAGAGCCCGCCGTGTCCCGTTAGTACTTGCGTTAGTGTCGCTGTCAGGTTGATTTTGCGGACTAGCTTGTGTGCCTCCACTGCGTCCGGGAAGAAGAGTTTTGTCACAGCGGCGGTATCTCCTTCTCTACACCTCCGATTCCATTCGTGAAGAGACTCCTGACGGATCTGTCGCTTCACGAATGAAATCGGGCACTTGTCGTAGTGCGGCGCTGTCTTTAATTTCAGAGCGGCCTCTCTTGCCAGCAGGTCAGCCCTCTCATTCCCTGTATGACCTGCATGTGCTTTTATCCAGAACAAAGACACAGTTTTGTTCTGGATCCTCGCCTCATGCAGGTTTCTACGAGCCTTGACCGCTAGCGGGTGAGTCGCCCTGTTATTTACGACGGTTTGAAGGGCCGCGCGTGAGTCACTGAAGACTCCGAAGCTCGCTTCAGAGCGGGCTGCGATCTCCGCTGTGGCCTTCCATATGGCAATCAGTTCCGCCTGATACACCGTACAGTAGGATGGCAGTTTGAGTTTGACGGCTCGGTTTTCGGCCTCACCAGTCCACATGGATAGTGCGGCTCCGACCTTGCTCTCAATCCTACTGCCATCTGTGTAAATTTGAACATCTTGGTTGGCATTTGCCAACACGTCTTCTGGGTGCACCAGGTCAATGGACTGCATGCCCATATGCAAGGCCGGATGCGGCTTGCTTCTGTAGGGCTCCATTGTCTCTACCTCACTGCTCCCCATTCCCGACCGTGACACCCCCTTCCTCGCCTCAAACAAGGCTGCAGCTTCCTGCACCCTAAGGTCGAGAGGGAGTATCCCGGCCAAGACTAGGGCCGCGTTCAGGGAGACGGTCCTGTATGCCCTGCACAGCTTTTGTGCAAAGCCTCTCTGAAGGAGATTCAGCTGCTTCTGCACGCCCTTCTTTTTGACCGCCGGTGCCCATGCACTTGCCGCATACAACAGAATGGGTTCCACCACCGCCGTGTACATGCTCCTGATTACCTCCGGGTGGAGTCCCCAACTTATTTTCGCAGCTCTTGACAGTGACTTGTAAATGGCCAAGCACTTTCTCACAGTGTGAGATATGTGCGCGCTAAACGTGAGTTTGTCGTCGATAGTGAGGCCCAGTATTTTTATATTTCGGGACATCTCAATGTCGATCCCACCCATGTTCAGGTATGGAGTGTCATATTTCAGCCGATTTGTGATGAGTATGCCCTTGGTTTTATGCGGCGCAAATTTAAGTTTGTTCTTGATACCCCACTCCCGAACATGCGCGAGAGCGGCATTCGCCTTGGTCTGGATTTCCACCGCCGAGTCGCCAAGGAAGACGAGAACCACATCGTCGGCAAATGCCTGGCTGTAGTCCCCGCGCTCTCCCAGCTCCCTTAGTAGTGGGTCCAGCAACAGATTCCACAAAATGGGCCCCCCCTATCGACCCTTGAACACACCCCTTAAACGTTGTCCTGTTGTGTTCGTGTCCCGCGTAACGCACACAAACCTCACGCTGCGTGAGGTAGCCATCGAGCATCCTACGGATGTTTACTGGACAGCCCTCCTCCGCCATCCTCACCCGTATGGCCGGCCACCAGGCACTGTCGAAGCTTGGCTTGGCTGAATATTAGCTTTTCCACAGAGCGACTGCCTGCCTGACCTTCGCAACCCGAAGGTATAGCGATATTCCATGGTTTAGACAAGTGCCAGTTTATTTAAAAGGTATTGACGCCTTATAACGACTGTCAAAGATCTTCATGACAACCGGGACCGACGGCTTAACGTGCGCTCTGAGGCACGGGGCAAGCGATAATTAACAATTTAATGCGCACTTAACTCCGAAAAGTCATTGGTGCGTGCCGTGGTTTCGAACCCGATACTCTCTGCATGGCAGTCCTTTGGTATCTTCACTAGGCTAGCGCTGCAATAAATGTTTAGTCTATTCCTGTAATTAAATTTCTATTATTTTTTGTAACAGATGTCGTTGTAGACTTAAATTCAGGCAACCCCTTAGAGATCACTGCGTTCTGATCCATCTGATTGTGCCATTTCGATGTCTTTATGAGTACGCACCTAATTTGTTGGATACCTAGCACTTGTAATAAGTCCCTGACAGCTGTTAAATTATCCTAATAATTTGTACCAACACTGCTAATAAAAAAGAAATGAACATATGGTGAAGCTAGGTAATGTATTTTAGTGCCCCGTAATATTGGCCTCTCTCATCTATAGTGAAAATATTATTAAATGTAGAATAAATATGGCAGCCATTTTACATAATCGATAACCAATATGATGACCAGGCCCATTTTGGATCGTTAGGCTTCAAACTTATAGGTACCAAGTTATTCGAGCCACATTACTCGCAACGCTTAACCGAATAACGTGATATAGTTTTTGGTATTCTGAAACGTGTACCCTAGTTTGCTAAGCTATTAAATGTAAGTTTTGTTCTAGATTTTATACTTGAGGTGTGTTAGGAAATGGGTTTTGTGAAATTCGCTTTTACCACGCGAACGTGCACCTGCAGTTAATTTGCGAAGTAGTTTTATAGTAAAAGCCCTATAGCAGCATTCTTGTTACATACATGTCTCTAAATTGTGCAGGTGGAAAATGTGTGTGATGACACACGAACCGTGACTTGGTGCTAATACAGCTCAAAGTGCAGTGCAGCAATATATAGACTGATTTGTGAATTTTCTAATAAATAATTATAAGTTGTTACTGGACCCCGGGCCCCAAGATAAAGGTCGGAGCTAAAACTGTTTATTGTATAACAAAAATGGTCTAGGAACATGCATATACAGGGTGTAAAAAGACCCATAACGAAAACTGAAATCCCATGTTGTACCAATCACTACCAACATTTTTTATTTCGGCACCATACCTGGGAAATTACTGGCTCAGAAGATATTGACGCTCAAAGTTAGTATGGATTTTTTCTAATTAGGTACAAAATCGATGCATTTACCCCGCCAATATGTTCTATAGATCCCCCATGACCCCATAAGTAGGTATTTCGAGCATTGCACGCGCGCGCTTTTAATTGGGGTTAAAAAAATGTGAAAACTTTAAAAAAAAGTCGATTCCCAGGTATTATTTTTGGTTAGTATGACTTGGCATGAAGTCCACAACCAGTAGACTTCAGCTTGGTGATGGGTCTTGTGACAGCCTGTATAAATAATTGCATTTGTAATTGATGCAACTCTAATTTTTTTAACTATCAATGTCCTTCTAGTAATAAGAGAAAACATAACTTTTTAAATAAATGTTATTATTACAATTATAAACAAAAAAACAAACTTAATATCTAGTTGCTAACAAGGTAACAGAATACCTTTTTATCTAAACTATATTTTTACTGAAAAAAAATATTTGTATGGCACTAACAATAATCTCTTACATTACGTAACATATCAACGCAAAGCCTAAATTACTGAAACTAGAAACATGAAATTTGGACAGTGGGTCCTTACAAAACGTACACACCTACCAAGGAAAGGGTTTTTTTATATTCAATCCTTAAGGGGCTAAAATAGGGGATGAAAGTTTGAAAATACGAGCTAAAACTACTTTTACAAGATACCTATCAACCCCTCGACATAATACCGCATCAACGCGCGACGCTCAATTGAGTTACCGTGAGGTTGTCAATTGACCACCCGGTTATATTACGCGTTTTTCAGACGGTCTCTAAGGAGATGTCTACCCTTGAAATTGACCATCCGATGGACATATGTGAAAACAAATTGTGTAAGCTTATTTATTAATTAAAAGACCTTAGTACTGAGCAATGAAGCCCTAGGAGACGTTTTGATTGTATGTAATATATATCAGCAGTAACACGTGGATCTTAAAGACTTACCTGTTGTAACCGATTTTACCTATACTATACTTAGTAGAGATAACAATCAATAGTGCGTGCCGTAGATTTGAACCCGCAGAACCCTCTGCGGGTTCAAATTTACGGCACGCATGGCAGTTATTAAATAAATTATCGCTTACCCCGTATATATATATATAAGTCATAAGACATTTATTTCTTAATGTTAATTCTTAAAATTAAAAATTTAATTGCAAGCTTCTTATTCTAATTCACATTAACACACAATTATTACACAATAAAAAAAAATACTCCATTGAATTTTCAATACATATGTATATGAGTTTTTACATTATTCATAGAATACAATTATAATTGTCAAAAAAAAGCAATAAGATCAATAATAAAATATGAAACGACTAACAGGATTGCGCAAACAATTGTTATTATTATTAAATTAAAACATTTTTCTCGTTTCTAAGTTCATCTATGCTGTAATACCCTTTTTGCAATAAATATGCCTTCAGTTTGATTTTAAAAATATTTGGACTATAAATAATTTCAAATTCAGTGGGTAACTTATTATACAAAGTGATAGACTGAAAACTACGACTATGCTGAACTGCATTTAATTGTGGTTGAATAATATGCTGCAAATCGTTTCTGCGCGTACTTGCTCTGATTTCTCGTTCAGTATCAGTTACATATTTGCTTAGATATTTTACTAAATTGCTCAATAGGACCAGGATATAGAGACACAGTACTGTTCGAATTTCAAGCTTAATGAAATATTCCCTACATGATTCAATTTGACTTAGTCTTAACATAGTCCTGATAGCTCTCTTTTGCATTAGAAATGCTGAGTTTATATTATAATTATAGCTGTTACGCATATGCATTTAACACTAGACCTGATATTAGATTCAACTTATACCAGCAAAATATACCATCTTTAGCTGAGGCATCGTAATAATATCCCTCAAGCTTCTGATAGCATAGCATGCTGAACTTATTGAATTTGTTAAGGACAATATCTCCTCTTTCCAATTTATCAAGACGTTATATATGTATCCCTAGAAATTTGACATTATCGACCACCTCTACAGCGTTACCGCACGATTCCACATGTAGACTATCCCTATGCCGTATCGTTGACCTAAACAATAAACATTAGTTTTTTTTTTTTGCATTCACTATTAAATTATTTGTGCCAAACCAGCTTTCAAATTCTTTCAGTAAGTAATTAGTTTTTGCTTCAAGTTCAGTCATATTACCAGCAGGTATTATTGCGTTAGTATCATCAGCAAAAATTATGAGTTTCGTCTCAGGTATTTGATTTTCTATAAAGCCCGTTAAGTCATTAAGGAACAGAATAAAAAATATTGGTCCCAAAACAGAGCCTTGTAGAACACCTTTAGTCACAGTCACTAGTTTAGACTTCTCTATCCTTTCTTCACCATTTATGACTCTCTTGAGCTCTACATACTGCCGCCTATTACTTAGATATGAACTGAACAGCTTCAATTCATTATTTCTTATACCGTAGTGTTCCAACTTTGCCAAAAGAATGCTTTGATCAACAGTATCGAAGGCCGAGCTAAGATCTAAGAATATTCCTGCTACCTTCTGCTTTGCATTAATCCTGTAAACTACATCATCTATTAGAGCCCCAATAGCATCAACGGTTCCCAGTGATTTTTGGTAACCAAACTGAATATTTATTGTGTGCGTGTGTATGTCACTGAACTCCTCCTAAACGACTGGACCGATTTTGATGAAATTTTTTATGTGTGTTCAAAGGGACTGGAGAAAGGTTTCGATTCACAATTTAGTAGTAGATTTGTGTTATCCCGAATTTAACGCGCGCGAAGCCGCGGGCAAAAGCTAGTAATAATATATTTATCTATCACCTAAAAATATCTACTGTCTAATTTGTAAGACATTCGTACGTATTAAGAGCGTATACGCCTTGAGCGGCGGCTCGAGTTTAGGATTTTATAGTACCGCGGTCGCCCGCGCACCGCGGATGCGAGACCCGGCACACTATGACGGTATCGCGTGGAATAATAATCTTGATCCTTCTTGCCATACATGAACAGTATTCGTTTATGTAATACGTCGATTATGATATGAAAGTATTCAAATTAATTATTTTCAATGCACATGCGTTTAAAGGTATCAAATAAAGATAGATATTACATATTTGTTTAGTAGGGTGATGTTCCTCAGGATAACAACGACTATTTGTAATAATTTGGCGCAGTTTTATTATATGATAGAAATAATTTATAATTGTCATCTACATAATTGTCACATTTCAAATATACATCTATTTCGTTATTAATGCATGAAAACCCACGAATAACACTAAATACAAAACCAAAAGAATCCGGTAAAAGAAAATACTTAATTAATTAAAAGAAAAATAATGTTTCATAGCCTATAATTATGTACAGTGCAAAACTAATGATGACAATCGGACTGGTAGTTCCAGGGATTATTGTATTCAACCAAACTAATAAAGTCTTCAGCTTTATAATTATCACGGTCTAATAATCCATAGTCCTTAGACGAACGTATCTAGACAGGTCTATCGTACGGGAAGAGTGAGACTGAATAACCGTGTCACCGTGTTCAGTTATTCTAGACATGTTTTTTGGGGCTGGCGCTTGGTTATTTTTTTATTGTTACCTTTTTATTAGCTTTATATATACATAAAAACATATGCGACGTGTGCTGTGAGACATTGCAAATTTTTATCTTGCATAAATAAGGATACGCGATCTCTTCATTTTCCGCATACCCAATAAGAACATTTTATTAATTATCTATATTATTTTACAATGTATAAACATTTAACGTACACAATATCTCATGTGTGGCTAAATCACATACTAAAGTAACTGTACGTTAACAAAATGGCATGGTAAAAAAATGTGCGTTGTAAGATAATATTCGATTCAAGTGTGCTTTTAATTCCATTGCATAGTACGTATTAGGTAAATACCTATTACATTGGTATCGTGCTACGGGCGCGTCCTAGCTCAAAAATAACCATAAGTTTGCCCCCCTTAAGAACCTCATATATTGGCTCTGTATATTCATCGGTCGGTCACCCGGCCATCCATACAATGACCGTGATGTCAATTACTTTAACTTAACTTATGTAGTTTGTACGAAAATAAACCTGCAAAATTGGCTCTGCAAGCCAATTCCATGGTCACCCATCCATTAAATTATCCATCCAAGATCAAATGCGTCTAACTACTGTACCTGTTTACCTATACTGTAATATTGCCACTTGATTTTTGCAGCAAGGTATTGTATCTATCGAGAGACTCGAGAGTTCGTGGATACAGCTTATGACGTATCCTCGAACTCATGTCTCCCTATCTCTAAATAAAACAGATAAATATATATTCTTGTTTTCTTAGATTCCTTAAACCCATAAAAAAGATGTTTTAACATATTATAATATATGCCTCATGAACAGGGCACATACGTGGAACGTTTTCTATTCAATTCTAGCGGATATCTGGTGTGTGCTACTATGCTATAAAAGAAAAAGAAAAATGGTTTTATTTGTTGTTCTAAAACCAACTGCACGTTATAGCCTTTTTAACGAAATACTTCGGTTGGATGGTATCAAATATATACAGACATCATATGTAGGAACTTTTAGTGTTTTATTCTTATACTAGCTGTCGCCCGCGGTTCCGCCCGCGTGGATGTTGGTTATCGCGACGAAAACTATTCTATGTCTTTCCTCGGGTCTTTGATTGATCGAAGAATTTGTTATAATAATTGATCTCCTAACAAAAAACCTGCATCAAAATCAACATCATACTGGACTACTACTGCTTAACCGTTAAGAATGTTTATGGTATAGTGCAGATGGGCTCTTATAGTTCCTCATCAGATGTTTCAGATCTTCGATTTTTATAAGATAACAGAAAATGCTTATCAGACTGAACAGCTTTTGCTAAGACGTCAAGTCTGTACATGTGATAGTTATAGCCTATATGTTGCCTAGACCTAATAGCAATATAACAAAAAAAGTTTATTTTAAATACCTACGTACAGTAACTTCGGAGATTAGCGTATACAAACAAACAAACTATATAGATATACATACAGACAGATTTTTTTTTGATCCTTGCTCCATTACTGTTTCTTAGTCTTCCTGAATTTATTTTGTGTAAAATATATTCAATGTACCGAAATACTTTTTTTACTGTTTTATTATATGTTTCAAGGCGCCATATTAGGTAAATTATAAAGCGGTCCGTTCCCGTCAGTCTCATCTAGCCTCTATTTGACCGCGCTACTATACTAACAAGTAATGAAGTAACCACTAGACTCCAGATGTCTTTACGAACACGTTAGTTTAATATGTACGTAATACATAAATAAAGTTACATCAACTTTACATATTTATAAACAAATACGTTGAGAAAAATAACACGGATCAAGAGGCTTTAGCCGCGCTATAAACGTTTTGGAATGCAATATTTACGTAAAATGACGGACGCGGCCGCGAGCGACAGGTCCGTCCTCTGAGAGCGCTCAGCGCTGAATGGCGGACATCATAGATTATACAGATATACTGGTATAGATGCGCAACTCTCTCTAAGGAAAAGTTCAATATGCATCCTCTACTCTAGATGGCGTACAAACAATTTTATTTTTATTCCGATCGTATAGATGGCGTTAGTAGTGGATTCATTTTTCAAAATAAAATAAATGTTTAATTTCGGTGTTAATAAATAAGTAAATGACAACTATTATATTGTAAAATATGCAATTTAAAAGTAAAAAAATATAAAAGTCACAAAAAGTCGTTCTAGATATTAGCGTGGATTCGATCCACGGACATTGGAGATATGAGCTCAGCACTTTTCCACAGTGCCACGCAGATCTTAGCAATGTTGGCGAAATTACCGTTCAGTTATCGCAACAGATATTTCTAGGTATATATGTATTTTTTTTCTTGCAATCTTCGGTAGATGGCGCTGATCTATATGAAATTTACCCATGTATGGAGCTTTCACGGCCCTGGCGGACATAGCATCGCGCTTCGAGCATTATATGTCTTTTTAAAAAAATCATATTAATTACAAACAAAAAGTTTAGATTCCAATTTTTTTATATGACTTAAAATTAATCTTAAGGTTTCTAAATATGTATATATCTTTTTAATAATCACAGTAGCTTTTTAGAAATAAATGGAAATTTGCGGGCTAAAATTAAGCAAAATGCACTGTTTTGATCTCCGATGTTATTGAAAATTATGGATGAAAGTACAATTTTTATTTTAAGCACTCACTTGTATAACTTCTAATTGTACAGTTTACATTTACAGAATTATAGAACGATAAGTTTTCATAGCACTAGCGACCATTAATGTTGGCCTCAACTACAGAAATGACGAAAATGAGTTTCTTTTTATTCATCCGTTTTAAAATATTTACTATAGTAACCCATATATTTTTCTTTAGCACTCTCTAAACTTCACTAAACGTCACTCACTAAAGAACTGAACTTTTATATATTCTATATCTTTAACATTATTTGTTATTTATCCGTAACGTAATAGAACAATAAAAACCCGCAAAATCGGCTCCGACGGAATAAACGCTCTTAAATTGGTAGGGTACAGGGTAATTTCATATTAATACTAAACTAAATATTATTAAACCTCAGTGTTGCTATTCATACAGGTAATTTGAAATCTGTTATAATTCAAACACATTGCGCGATGTCCCAAACACCTTTAGCTCACATCGGAACACGAACCAATTATTTGTCTATACTTAAATTATTCTGTGTGCGTAACTGATTGACAAGGCAGAATGAACTTCTACACGTATGTATATTATTTTAACAAGTCTTTGTTTTGTTTATTTGAAAGCTTTGTATACTTTACCTGTATGTGACATGCATACATTTTATATTTGGCACTGAAAAACTGGTAAAAGTATTTTGGATTGATTTCCTTGCCAATAATATCTGCATTCGAATGCTAAATGGTAGAAATCGCTTTTAACTTAAGTTTAAATATAAGATCTCCATCTGTTTATATTGATGTACAATCAAGTTCCGTAGTACCGATGACCGATTGTATTATAATATAATACAATCGGTACTACGTCAACATTACAGTATTCTTTGTGTTTGAGTGGAACTGATCTGTATCTAATTATTACACCATACTGTCATAAAATTATTGACAGCAGATAGTTGCGTGACAAAACACATGATGTGGATCGGATTACAATCCGCACGACAGGCACAACGGTTACGACGGAAAAGCGTATTTCGAGTCCCCACGTCAACTGACGCAAAGCTCATGTGTGACAACCCTGTCAAGATTACCAACCCGCTTAAAGCCCTTGTTCACGTTCACGATCGATTTTCAACACTCCCGATTTCACTATACGAATTCAATTTTGAAATTCACATAACAACTTTGACCCTGTTGAACATCCACACGCTCCGGGGTAAACATTGTTTGGTCTCTACTGCCTTAATGAGAATTTTACTATAAACTTCAGTTGTACTTGGGAGTGATTCAAATTCTAAGGGTGAATAAACTTTCTGTTTATGTTGATGTTACACGGGTTAACAGCTACGCACATACGTGATGTGTTGATGTAGGGAATTTGATGAGTGGAGCAAATTCTCATTTGTATTGCTACTGAAAATTTAGAGGTCTGCGTTGTGTTCTTAATTGTGAGTAGTACAGTCACGTGGGTAATACCAAAATATGATGACATGACTGTATTAATGGGCTCACACACACTCATTGATATTCCCTTTGTAAGTTTGTATTTTAACGTGTAAATACTGAGAATAATTGACTATAATAATGATATACCTATATACGAAAACCGTCGTAATTTCCTTTGTGGTCAATCATTTTAACCGCTTCATTCGTTGATAGTTCTATATATGTACTACGTATAATGTGTTCGACCCCCACACAAAATAACACTTTGTGTGAGCCTCAGATGGTGACTGGTTATTCATAGTGTCAGTTTGTTGTATGTTTGAAAATTCTCCCGTGACACTGGGATTATTCCTAAAGATTTATTTTTTATTTATTTAAAATTCAGATCCTGGCTGCCTTATAAATAAGTTTAAAAAACAATTGGCTCTAGTAAGTAACTTTCCCGTTAATAGGTCCATAGCATGTCTTACTATCTAGTGGAATGGCATCACAGTGACGATTATCACAATCGTCACGCTGATGCAACTCAAACTAGAGATCATACAATATTATTAAGCGGGTCTTTAGTCGCGATAATTGACTCTCCTACATTTCAACTGGCTTGCAATGGTTGTGATCGCGGACAGACTACTTACTAGAGAGTCCGGTAGAGACTAAGTGGAACTTAACGAAATACCATTAACGTGCGAATTAAAAATCAAATCATCGTCGATCAAATCCGCTGCCGTGGGAGCGAGGCATTAGTTACCTCTAAAGATTACGAAACAGTCAATATCCGCCTACATTTTCTTCCATCCAATCAGCTTTCAACCACAAACCCTCATAACTTCGCCCCATCCACCTGCTAAACGTTTAATGTTTCCCTTAGAAGGGATAATGCGTAAATCGCAGCACTCCTCCGTTTCTGTTGAACCTTCAAATTAATTTTAAAGCTTTTGGAAATAAGGAAATTAAAATCCTATTATAGTATATTCAACTGCGTTCCTTATTTAGGCTTTTGTTGAGTAAGTCACGTACAAGATAGATGGCTATATTTTCCTTATTTCTTCAAAAGAAAAGCCTTAGATAGGATGTGTCTTATATAAAGAATGTGTGAGCTAGTATGGCCAGTTTTGAGATTTATTTTCTGAGTATTATTCTGCGAGATTATTTGGGATAGAAATAAGTTCATATTTAGTGGCGCAAACATAACTTTAGTTACTTTATTTGTGACCTAACATGCCATGTCCAAAATAATAAACAGTATTTTGAAAATTTTATGATTAATTTGAATATATGGTAGACTAGAGGATGCCCTCTCAGGTACGCCCGCATATTATTTTATTTTACCCGTTTTGCCCGATTCCGTGGGAATTTCGGAAAATCCCTTCTTAGTGCACCCCTACGGTCCCCAAGGCACATGCATGTCAAATTTCAGCTTCCTACGTCTAATAGTTTAGGCTGTAGCTTGTCTGTCAGTCAGTCAGTAACGCAAGGATTTTATATACACAGATTTTGCGCTGTAACTACTACTAATACTGTGTAAATGTTACTATTCTTTTATCAAACAAAACTTGATTTGAATCAACTGATTCTGTAGTATGTCTGTCATTATTACAGTACGACTTTATTCAATTTTCAATAAATATTGTATTTTTTATCTATCACGCTCCGCTAGACATCGTTGTCAGCTCAACAATAGAGAACACTTTATTGAGGTGTAAATTCGC
This sequence comes from Euclidia mi, assembly GCA_944739405.2. Taxonomy (NCBI): domain Eukaryota; kingdom Metazoa; phylum Arthropoda; class Insecta; order Lepidoptera; family Erebidae; genus Euclidia; species Euclidia mi. The sequence goes on along the minus strand of OX123183.2, from coordinate 101,131,384 downwards.
TTAATTAACTATCCTGAAATGACAGTAACCAGTTTGAGGCCATTAAACGGATTAACCTAACCCACGCTCCACGCTAAATCAACAAGATTTCTGTGTTATAGAAATCAAATTTGACATCTTAGGAATATTTTCGAAAATGCGATGGAAGGCATCAAGTTGGATGTAGATCGAAAGCCATTGTTTTAGTCAAACGATTCAGGCGGATATTAGTTGGCCCAGCGGCGAGGGATTCGGACTAAAATATTTTCCCGCTCAATTTACTGGACTCTCGACCCGCTTTAAAAATAGCGACTGCCCAAGTGTCAAACTGAATTGTATTAAAACTTTGATATTTCAATTAATTTTCATTTTCGAACATAAACATTTTCGCCGGGATCTAAAACGGAATCGGCTTATTAGGTACTTCATCCTATCAGTAATGCAATAATTAAGGCCTAATTTAATTAAAAGGGCAAACACAGACTATTTAGTACTCGATATTTTAAGAATATTTCGGCAGTATAGTTTTATTTAAATACTGAGTTAGGCACTATACATTTTGCAGTGTGAATTGTATGTACATATATTGAGACAACTTTTTCTTGCCTTTTGCCATTTGTCCTTAGCGAGTACAACATGACAAAAGATGAAAGTAAAACATTTCTCTTTTGATGGTTCTTTTGATTAAAGTACGTATGGAACATGAATATAAAATCATAGAGCTACGATTAAGACTTATCGAAGTTCACAAGTTCAATGCCTTTGCCGTAATGTTAAATTTATTCAACTTATTAGAACTTTCTTGATGAAGAAAATACATAGATACCACACTTTTACCTTAGTAAAGTCAGGCTTTTGAAGTATTGCTCAGTCTATATAACTGAAAGAGGTAACTTGCTTTACGATTATATTATCACTGACCGTCCAATCTGAATGAAACGTCTCCAGGCTAGTAATTATGCACTTGTTGAGGTTATCATATTATAAAACAAATTACATGATAGGAATGTATTAATCTCAAATTTCAACGAATTTGATCATCATAAAGCCTTTCGCAGTCCACTGCTAGATGTGACTCTCCCAATTTGGCCTACTATGTCACGCTGGTAAGAACGGTTAATGTGAATTCTGTTGTCAAATATTCCTTTTCTTTTTAGTTGTCGCTTCACGAAGATAATAACTGCTTCGCGCATTTTCTTCAGTCTCATCTTGCGGTGTCCATGGAATGATTAAAGTTTGTGATAATTTTTAAGAATTTGACAGACTTTTTTGATAGAATATCCAACCAACAAAACAAATTAAAACCAAGTTTATAATCCAAGAATACAACATAAAATAAGATGGATAAATGAAAATAAAACAAGGCGTGGCTAGCAACTTTAATGTACGCATATTCGTGCTATAAGCGCGGTAATTTTAAATGTCAACGAATTCCTAGTTCAAAATTTTGCTAGTCCTCAGGAACTAAACAAGCGGCGGGATCCCGACTAATTACGTTATACTTAATTCACGCAGAACCTTTGGCATCATCCCTCAGGCTAAATATTTTGCTAACATTTTCAAGAAGAATATTTTATCAATAGACTTGGGTATTTGCATACCATAACATAATGGGACGACAAACTAGGGAAATAACTATGTATGTCTGTTAAACATTTTCTAACGAGAACGCTACAAATGAACTTTCGTCATTAAAGGTTTTTAAGGCAAGTTGAAAATACCCTGTAGTTTTTATATCTTATTAGAATAGAAAGTAAACTTGGACCCCAAAACACGAGAATGACAATGTTCACCTGTCATATTTTTGGATGGATACAGCCATAGTTCTTTGTAGGAAAACCTGAGCCCAATTCAGTAATCACTTGATCTCTCCCGCAAATTAAGTGCAAATGTAAACTACGCTATCATAGAGGCGGTAGTCAAAACTCGAACTTTTATCGACTTCTATAAAGCTTATTATTATGTCCTTAGATTCTAATTAAGCTTATTCCCTAAGCTTAATTCTGATCTAAGGACATGTGGTCATAACCATCTTCTAATTTCAATGACCTGCTACAAACATGATCAGTAATTCTCTCTGAATCTGATTAAATATTGCGGCATAATTCTATAAGCCTGTTCAAATTTGTATTACCTACTGCTATTCTTACAAAGTATGAGTTCGACGCGGTCACCTAAGCAACATGTTCCGCTACATAAATAACAGGACACTCCACCCAACAAACTTTGTTGTTCAGAAACTTGCCGTCTCTATATCAAATTGATATCCCGTACAAAAGACAAAACATGTGCCATTCCCCTTCGGCTACACAAATGTATTCAACTTTAATAACTTCTCACAACTTTTTACAAGTAACGATTTGATAAGTGATCGACCGTTTCTTGAAACTGATATTTAATCTGTTTGCCTTTTTTTATTCTGTTTATTTACAGTAATATTTTGTTAGTATTAACATAATGTATGTGTCATAATTCTAGCACTATCCTGGTTACATCCAATTTTTTTGGATATGGGGTCGGGTTTCTAGTCTTGCTACAATTGACAGAATAGTTTTTTTACAGAGTAAAGAGAGACTTTCGTCACGCAAAGAGCTCTTTGCGTAGCGTGAATCATTCTCAAAGCACTCGAGGGTATTGAGTCCCCGTGACGACTGTCAAAAATGTTCATGGCATCTGACATTGACGGATTAAGATACTTTCGCATGAAGTGAGCGACTATTGATAATGAATTTAATACACACATCATTTGAAAAAAAAAAAACACTGTGTTTTACGAGGGTTTCAACCCAAGTGCTTTTTCACAGGAAGGTATTTTTTGCCCCATTGAGTGACTACTTAGTGTAAACCATTTGTGTCAGTTTTCTAAAGGGCTGTAAATTTTGTAAACCCTAGTGTGCTCATGGATGCAGATGGCAATATTAGGCACTTAAGTATTCTCGTTTCTTGCGTCGGATGGCACGTTAATGGTTAATATCCGGATAGCGCCACGGGAGTACATTTATTAAACAGAGATATAATATGGTTTGTATAATTTAAGAAATAGTGGTGGATTTTAAAAGTAAAGTAGATAGCAACTATCGCACCTCAAAAAATATTTCGTAGTTTGCTTCTGAAATCACTAATTGAATGACGACAAAAGTTGATATTTTGTATTTTAATTACAATAACAAAACAAAGTATTAAAATACTGTACTAAAAATATATATACAGAAAATACAAGGAATATATACAGAACAGAAAAGAAAATAATTTATAGGGCGTCATGAAAGTCCTCCACATCGCTGTCAACTGGAAGCGTGCCCAGAACGCTGGCAGCATTGCCACGTTATTACAACAGATTATTATTTGTAGTATTATAAGTAAAACGGTGTAAAATAGTCGTAGACTGTAGAGAGATACATAATACATTATTGAACGCGGTATACGAGCCTAGTGGCCCGTATACCCTACTGAACTAATAACAGGCTTTGTCTCGGAATCAACTAGGCTGCTACCACGTCTGTAACCGGTAAAATGTCTAACAAAGTACATTCCTATACTTATATATATCGAAACAACTATATGGCTTTTCCTTGTACCTATAGCTAGATCATTCGGGCATACCAAAAAGAACCCCGAGGTCAATCTTTAGATAAACGGCCGTTGTATACACAGCAAAAGGGATCTTTAACCATTTTAACAAGCTTCATGCGGTAAACCCTTGCCTCAGTAAGCTGGTTAAAAGGTAGGGATTATCATCAAAATTATGTTCGCAGCATAATGATAACTGTACGGGCGAAAACATCCTGAGCATCTTAGAACTATTTGCATTTACAAATTTAATCTTGAATTAACGTAAACCTGGTTTTAATGATGTTGGAGATTCAAAGGTTAGTCCTTCTGTATAATTAGATTTGGCAATATTACTGTGTCAATGTATGGTTACAATTCTCTTGTAGGATTTTTAGGGAATATGCCGTTTCTGTTTAAAAGTATCAAGTAACATGATGTAACAGTAACCTTAGAAGAATGGTAAAGTAATGACTTTTGTATTACCTTTTATATTTAGAATGTAAATAATAAGACTCGCGCTAGAAATACTAACTACTAAAATGACTAGAAGGAACACCTATACGTTTACTACTGTTAACCTATATTAACTACCATTTTACACAAAGCAAGTAAAACTTGCGGGCTAGTTTTTATACCCAAATTGGTCAAATAGTTCATGTATTTAATCATGAATAATTAAAAATAATGTATACCTCGTCACATTACAGTGGAACACAAAGGATGAACGCCAATGATTGGATCAGCCTCCCGTGTTCTAAAAAAGAATACACGTCTCCTTTAAACCGAGCTCAGCTTAATTTAATAGGTCAACGAGCTAGGATTTGAACGCGAGACCTATTCATCGATTAACGCTCAAAGCTGTTGCGGCTTATGCTAAATCATAACATTCGTGAATTTAGTAAGTAATTTTGTGATTTCCATTATTAGCATTAGTACTTCCATTCGTATTAGGGAATAGAGTTCAGTTGCTTGATTGCTATAAGAGGTTTTGCAAAATATCAATATTTCTCTTATCATGGGGCTTGCAAGATAGAGGAGTTCTAAACGGATATGAGACAGCAGTTCAAACCAGTAAATTCAATTAAGGGTTTCGCTTCTCGGACATCTCGTATAATGGTGAATTCGACGTTCAGACTTCAGCGTACTATTTGCCGATGACGATGGAAAGAAACGCCAGTCACGAAAAATGGAGTTACCAAAGAAAACTGTGCTCTCTCCATTCGTTTTTAAGAACCATTATTTTAGACCACTTGAAAATTTTGGTAGAGGATGAGTAATGCATAAAATGTCCCTTATGTTTTAGCATTCATTGAAAGTACAGAATGCCACAATAAAAATTCACCGTAACTGAACTGCTATACAGTTTCAGCTTGAAAATTCTATAAACCAGTTAGAACTAACGACATATTTTACTTCTAACAACGGCTATAGTACTTTCCGTTATCGTACCGATATTTAAAGCCATGAACGTGTGAAAATCTATATTGAAAAAGAGGTAGGAAGCTTGTGTATATTTTATTTTTTGAGAAACATATTATTCCATATTTAGGCGTTTACGTAAGAATTTTATCTGAAAAGCATGCTATACCTACAACATCGATTTTTAGTCTCGTATTAAAACAAAGTCTAAGTAACATTGTTTTGTTTTCACCTTTTAAAAAAATGATAACAATAATAATATTTGACTGCGTTGATAAGGCCTTCGAGGTAATTGTCTGTTACTAGTCCTCATCAGCCCTTTGTATCAACAGAAACGTAGAAGCGACGTACTTTCTGCATAAACGTATGCCACTAACGATAACCTACCGGAACAATAGTTTTTTGTTGGCGACGTCTTAAACCACTATGATAGGTTCGTTCATACATAATATCTATGTGTTAGCCAACCTACGTAAATAATTCTGACATCGACAAAAACGTAAGTGTAACGTGTAGAAACAATTGTAAAATAATCTAATTCTACAATAAAAACTTTAGAGACAAACCAAAGATTGTAAGATACTTTCATATAAAAGGTTCTCATAAATTTAATACTGAACCTATTTATTTGAACAAAGGAATAAATTGCGACTCAGCATCCAATTTATTCGATTCAAAAACATTGAAATAAAAAACAAATAAATATTTATTTGAGTTACCTAGTCCCGGTAATCGTAAAGGTGCTCGATTAAAATGTATGTATTTACAAATACGAAGAGGATTGTGGCCACCCGAAACGTGAGGGTAGCATTAAAAAACATATCAAAGGTAGAGTAGCCAATTCTTTTTGGAACGTTTTAAAGCCAGATTAAACTGTGCGTGAAAACAATGTACCAGGACCGCACGAAGTTTTTCGAAGCGGAAAACTCGATGTTTCACGGATCATTTTTCACAGTAATACTCAGAAAAAACATATTATGGGTTTTGGGGGAGGATTATTTATTTGTTAATATAACTGGCAATTCGGCCGGATATATTGCCGACCTAAATGTGAGATCCAAAAATCGTAATTAAACATTCCTTGTATTGCCTCATCATCGATTTCCATTTTGAAGCTACTTCGGCAAAATACGAGTATGAGCTAAGACTACTTTTCTTTTGTTCCAGATATTGAAAAGCAATTTTAAGCAATGCTATAAGATGAAAATAGTACCTCTGTCTGAGCTAGCGAGCACAGAATGTGAGGGGGGAGTTATCTAGTAACGTGATGCAACTTGTTATGCTGAACTTTCTAATCATGTTCGACGTGGTGTTCATATTCTTCTTGCTCCTGATCGCTGTGACGTGCGTTATAAACTACATGCCAGGCCGTAAACGGCAGGAGGCGACGGAGGATGAAGTTGACGATGACGTCATTCCCCCGCCTCCACTGTTCGCAGGCGATGATGAAGAGGTTCCTACTAACTAGCCTAGATACATACGTGGTGATATCACCCCCGATAGACAACGTGAGAGCGAAGGATGGATGTCCGGTACATGTGGTGTAGTATAAGCACTGATATAATATGTAAGTATCACCCGTTTCATATTTTTAAACGTACCTACTTTACTAGTGCCTTATAATATTTCTGTTTCTAAGGTTCGTTCCCATCTACCTATTTTTCATTTAATTGTATTTTACGATTAAATTTTAGGTCTACCTCCGTGGTCCAGTGGATAGCGTATGCGATTGCTGATCGGAGGTCCCGGGTTCGATTCCCGGGTCGGCCCAAAGTGTTACTGGGTTTTTCCGAATACACAGTAGCAGCCCGGAGTCTGGTGATGTGCCCGGTAACGGCAATAGGCTCGCCCCCTATTACGTGGGACCTAAAAATCCATGGCAAAATGTAGGTGTAATATTTACACCTCTGCCTACCCCTTCGGGGATACAGGCGTGAGACTATTTAAATAAATAAATTAAAATAGGTCAATTAGAGACGTCGATTTATGCCAACCAAAAATTATATAAATTTTAATTGCCTTAATCTGCATAGTTAAATAAAAATTAAAATTATGGAGCCTAGTGTCTGTTGTTGCATTAACTTAGAACACACACATGCGACTGCAGAATGAAAAGAAAATATTTTACGTTCAAAAACCTAATTTCATCTCATATTAATAGGACAACGTGTTCCTAAACTAACATAGTTTACCTATAATAATATAGTTACATTACAATAGGTATATGCCTGATGCCTAACATCAGTGGAATATTATACTCACAAAAATTACACTTAGTGTTCTAGACAGACTGGGAATTGTTTGCAGACGCAGTGGAAGCTAAATTATATTTATCCAATTGTTTAGGACAATCAAATGTCTGAAATATGTGACCAAGTTTCTTGGCGCTACGAATTAAACAAATCAATTACCTGGGGATCTTCTCTGGTGGCCTGGAGGCAACCTAGATAATTACACACACTAATTTTGGCCAAAACAGAGGTGATTAACGTTAGTTACCAAACTCCAAACGCGGCATCTTCAAGGCACGCAGCACGAGGCACGTTGACACAGGATTCACAATTGTCAATGTTCAATAAATATAATACAAATTCTATCACAAACTTGCCAGGGAGGTCAAAGGCGCCAATTATAAGTTTGACTCAAGTTAATTCAATTATACAAATCACTCGAGAAAAGAAACGGTGTGTTCAAAACCAAATTTTATACGGAAAGGAGTGAGAATGATTTTGTCAGTTCAAAGTGTGACCAGAGTAAAAAAATAATTACCATACACATAAAAATGTTTCTAAACTGACATTCTCGCTCTACTATCATAGACAATATATCAAACACCTAGGAACTGAATGTAATTAATTATATAATTTATATACATATATACAAAACTTTGATCAAATATCCACGTAGAGATTACAAATAAATGAAACAAAACTTTGTTGATAACAAACATACAAAACGTACCTAATGATTTTGTATTAATATGGGAATTAAATGAGAAATTTATACAAATCGGATTCATTAAAGGCTCGCTAACAAGGGTTAATCTGTTATACATATAGCCGCTTATAATTATTGAGAATTAAGGGTATTCTGATAAAGGCAACGTACAAAATGAACCAACTTTCATTGGTTTAATCAAAATATAAAGTTCAATTACTAAAAACCGATTGTGGTTAAGAATAAAATAATTCAAACAAAGCTAGGTAAGTTTTATCATACATGATGATGTAGTGATTACAAAACAGGGATGAAGATACATTCAACGATAATCTTAATTTAAATGTTACTTTTTAGTAATAGTAGCCAAGGCAGGTAAATGGAAATGATCATCTTCAGTCCATGATTATAGAGCTGAAGGTGAGCTATTGATAGAGCTGGAAGGTAACCCAATATCATCGAGTTTAGGGTAGTTTGGTTGGTCTTTACATGTACTTTGGTACTGGATGTCTTCCAGGATCTGACGATAAGAGCAGGAAGGTGGCCATGTCATCTTTGTAATACAAAGATAATTGAGTTTGGGCTCGTTGGATTCGCCTTTACATGGACTTTAGTGCTGAATGTTTACCAAACTCTGATGATGGAGCATGAAGGTGGCCATGGGATCTTTGTAATACAATAACGTAATATATCAAGTTAGAACAACATAACAGCAAAATATTGGTAGGTTTAACGTAATTTAAGGGTAACACAATTAGTAGTTTTAAATTAAATTTGATAAACAGTCATCATCATCATCAGCCTTTAACAGTCCACTGCTGGACCAGGCCTCTCCTTTGAAAGGAGGAATTGGCCTACTATACCACGCTGGCCAAACGAGTTGGTATAGGGTTTGTATCAAGTTTTCCTTCTGTTGAGTGCTGTTCTCTGCATAACATGCTCCCTCTGTCGGCTCTTACGACACCCATGGGATGATATGGGGTGGTGACATTCCGTATTCTTAATCCGTCACCACACGGACAAACTAATAAACATGGATAAACAGTACATGCACACAACTTTTTAAAAGCAAGACATATTAGTCTAAAATTGGTTCTCGTCTCATTGTATTATTTGAATAATGTTGTCAGTGTATTTAAGTAACCATATTTCTTGTAGCCATCGAGTAACAAGTGCTCTTGGACAGCAGCCACAAAGTTGTAGTGACTCCCTCGCAAACCCTCGCCTTTACAAAGCTACGATTCATTACCTTGTATCAAACTCACAAACTTTATACAATGAACCTTCTATTAAAAATTGAGATGAGAGAGAATTGCTATGAATATTTCACAAACTTGTGAATTTCTCAAGTTCGATATAATGGATTTATATCACGTTTCAACTTTGAAGTTATCAGAGTGAGGGAAAAGGTTTCATTTTATTTTATGCCTGACTTCATGAAGGTTGATATTCAATATCGCTAAAAGAAGTTTGATAGCGTCATCATCCGTAACACTTTTTACTGTAGGTATATAATTAGCCGCACTTTCTTTTTAAATAGGATTATATTTCGTATGAAGAAATTTCGAAAAATTTCTTCATACGAAATTTTATCAATGTACTAGAGGATGCCCGCGGTTACACCCGCGTTATTTAAGGCTACTGCTCCGCTCCCGTGGCTCATAGCATGATGTTATATAGCATATAGCCTTCCTCGATAAATGGGCTATCTAACACTGAAAGAATATTTCAAATCGGACCAGTAGTTCCTGAGATTAGCGCGTTCAACCAAACAAACAAACAAAACAAACTCTTCAGCTTTATATATTAGTATAAGATAAGATGTGGGATATGCTGTGAAAACGTAGCCAACAAGAAAATTATCTTCACGAATAATATTCAGTTATATTTATTATGGGCTTCAAAAGATTGCGTTAAAGAAATATGGAGACAAGAATAATAGTTGAAATTAAACTACAGTTTTCGATTTAATCGCGTTATATGGGTTTCACTGAGTTATTACAGATCATTCGGCATAAATGTTATAACTCAGTGAAACCAATATAACGCCATAAAATCCGTCACCTGTAGTTTAATTTCAGTGAGTAACATTCTCGTAAACCAAAGAAGATATTAAGAATAATAGTAATAATAATCATCATCATCTTTATTGTACACCAAAATAATTAATTTAAAAAAATTATAAGTGGGTACTGATACTGCGCAAATGGCGGCCTTATCACTACAAAGCAATATCTTACATGCAACCTTTGGATGTAACTAATTGTTCGGTAAAACAGAAACAGTGCATTCTAAGAAGTAAACAGTGAGCTAGCGTATTGCAGACGACAGTGAATTTATTATGTTCAAAGGCTAAGTGTGTTCTGTCACTCCTCATCTAATTAGCGTCATCCTTAGTATATTTCAATTCGACTGCGGCGTTTGAAAGTCAATAATTCTGTGAAATATTGTTATCGAGATAATACATAAAGAAAAGGGCTACAATATCGACCCAGATAATTATATTATTAACGTTATAAATTATTAAAAATAAATTAACTACAAAATATGTTTCCTCCGATAATATTATTATTTTGTTCTGAATGCATGGTATTTGCATAAACTGGTATGAATAGAGCGTCATAATACCCTCCCATTCTCAACAGAATAACTTACAAAATTGTTGAACAATTGTTAATTGAATTTTTTATTGTTTTAGATCAACGTAGGAGTTTATTACGAAGAAGCCTTATGAGAATGTAGGTGTCGAAATGTAGACATTTTTTACAATTAGTCGAGTTTTAAATAAATTCTTGTTACGTAAAAACTAAGATGGTGGAAACACGGGACTCAAGTGGATGTAATTGAGTTGGTCTGTATCATGGGTACTAAACAGAATAAACCTCTTTCGATTGCACTTTATCGGGAAATAGTTATATAGATAGAGCTGTAACGAAATATATAATTATAAATGTATAGAGGCCGTGTCTGTATATTGAAATAGTAATATTGTTACGAGCTGGGGTTCGACGATAAATTATAGCTCACTATGCCACTTAAACTGAACTTTATTCACTAACACAATAACACTAGATACACACACTTAATTTTCCAACACTAATAAAACACACTATTCACACCACTAGTACAACACTAAACACTTCCGAATTACTTCCTTCGCTTCTTGTTGATCGCTTTCCGTATTCAATTGCACTGTCCGGTCCGTTCGCTCGCACTCTATTTATATTGGCCGGATAACATCACTAGACTTTTCGAGACGACTCACGAAATTTCTGGAAACGTGTAACGTGTTTCTAGATGTCGCGTAAATGTTCTATTTACACCAACGCCATCTATTAGAGGATAGATGAAACAGCCTTAAACAACCGATACATCTAATCTCATGTAGTTCTCCTATTCACTGATAGATGGCGTTATTTTCAATTCGTAACACGGCCTCCCTCTTAAACGTGTTCGTCTCGAACATCGTTGGACCCATAGTAACGAGCCAACCGGTCCACATGAACTATCTTCGGTGCACCTCGCGACCCCTTCTGGATTCGATAGGTAACGTCGTTCATCCTGGTAATTATGCGATATGGCCCGTCCCATCTGGCTTGTAACTTAGGCGATTTTCCTTTGCTTCGTACTGGGTTATGAAGCCACACCAATGATCCCTCATCGAAGCCTTTGTTGTTTGCCTTCCGGTCGTAGCGAGTCTTCATCTTCTCAGACATCTGTTGTCCAGATTCCCTGATGTGCTCGTATACGTCGTTCATCCTGTTGCGTAGCTCGGTTGCGTAATCCGTTATATTGCGTGGAGATTCTGGTGGAATACCGGTGATAAGGTCTGCAGGTAAACGGAGCTCTCTACCGAAATTGGCAAAAGCTGGTGTTACTCCTGTAGTTTCGTGGACCGCACTGCGATATGACAGGAGAAAAGGTTGGATGTGCTTGTCCCAATCTCTTTGTTTGCTCTCCACGACCTTCGCCAGGTACCTTTCCAGTGATTGGTTAAACCGTTCAACCATGCCATCTGATTGCGGATGATAAGCCGTGGTCCTGGTTTTATGTGCACCCATTACGCGACAAGTCTCCTTGAACACCTCAGATTCGAAGTTCCGGCCTTGATCGCTGTGGATTTCCAAGGGCACCCCGAACCGACAAAAGACTTCATGCACCAGCTTATCAGCCACTGTGGTAGCTTCTTGATTTGGGATTGCAAACACTTCAGGCCACTTCGTAAAGTAATCCATCACAACCAAGAAGTATTTGTTTCCATCCTGGCTCTCAGGAAATGGCCCAGCGACATCCAACGCTATGCGCTCCCATGGAGCTCCCACATTGTACACCTTTAATGCACCTCTGCTTCGAGTATGTGGCCCCTTGACAGCCGCACAACTTGTGCATTTGCGGCACCAATCCTCGACGTCATCCCGACAGTGGAGCCAATAAAACCGCTCCCGGATCTTAGTAAGGGTCTTCTTAACTCCCATGTGACCTCCCGAAGCACCATTGTGATAGAGCTGCAAGACTTCCGGCACCTTAGTTTTGGGCACTACCATTTGCAAATGGCACTGGTTACCGCGAGCATTTTCCCATTTGCGGCACAGAAATCCATCCTGGACGACCAAGCTTTCCCACTGTGCCCAATAACTCTTGGTGATGGGGCTCATTGCTGCGATATCACTCCATTTGGGCCTAGGCGCATCTGATTTCTTCCATTCAAGAATCGGCTGTACATCCTTGTCATCTCGCTGAGCACTCTGCAAAGCTTCTCTCCATTCGTCGCTTAGATCCGTCTTTAACATCCTCACTAGCGCTGCCTGCTTTGCTTCCTGTCGGCTACAGTGCTTGCACTGGTCGGGACACGGCCTACGCGATAGGGCGTTCTGGATCTGCGTTACCATGGGACTTGCCGCTGCGATGTTGTATTACAAAATCAAACTCTTGCAGTAGTTCAATCCATCTAGCTACTTGTCCTTCTGGGTCCTTAAATTGAAGTAGCCATTTTAGCGCAGCGTGGTCGGTTCGCAGGTGGAATTTACGCCCCAACAACAAACAAATATTTGTTGAAATGCTGCAATGTCTGTACTACAGCCAAGAGTTCCCGCCGGGTGACGCAGTAGTTTCTTTCGGGTTTGGATAAGGCCTTGCTGAAGTACGCTATAACAACTTCTTGGTCACCCTTTCTCTGTGACAGCACGCCGCCAATTCCGGTGTTACTGGCATCTGTGTCAACTATGAATTCATGCTCATTGTCAGGGTAGCGTAGAATAGGTGCAGTACATAGATGTTCCTTGAGCTTCTGGAATGCAACATCACAGCTCTCATTCCAACAGAACTGTACTCTGTCTTCGGTGAGCTTATGAAGAGGTCGAGCAATGTCAGCAAAGTTCTTCACAAACCGTCTATAGTAGGAGCATAATCCGAGGAATGCTCTGACCTGCGTTTTGTTCTCTGGAACTGGCCATTCCTTCACGGCAATGATCTTATCTGGGTCGGTTTGAATACCGTTCTCCGAGACCACATGTCCTAGAATGTTCACTTGCCGTCTGAATAACGCGCATTTCTTCGGACTCAGTTTCAAATTAGCTCCTCGTATCTTTGACAGCACTTGCTCCAAGTTTCGAAGGTGATCCTGGAAGGTGCGCCCCACGATGATGATGTCATCCAAGTAGACCAGGCAGGCGTCTCCAATCAGTCCCATGAGCACTCGCTCCATCAGTCTCTCAAAAGTAGCTGGAGCGTTGCACAATCCAAAGGGCATGACGTTAAATTGCCATAATCCTTTCCCTGTGGAGAATGCCGTCTTCGCCTTGTCTCGAGGATCTATTTCCACCTGCCAGTAGCCACTTTTTAGGTCTAAGGTAGAAAACCACTTCATCCCCGTCAGCGTATCCAGTGTGTCATCGATCCTTGGCAGCGGGTAGCTGTCCTTCTTTGTGATGTCGTTTAATCGGCGGTAGTCTACACAGAAGCGTATGCTGCCATCTTTCTTCTTAACTAGCACCACCGGCGAACACCACGGGCTGGATGAAGGCTCGATTACGCCTTCCTTCACCATACCGTCGATCATAGCTTCCACTTCACGTTCCCGTGCCACTGGCACACGTCTTGGTCGCTGGCGAATTGGAGCTTCACTTCCCGTGTTTATTTTGTGCTGGACTAGTGCTGTCTTCCCTATGTCGGCATCTTCATCAACAGAACTTCAACAACATCTTCTCAGCCTTGGTCTTCTCTTCTTCTGACAGGGTACTTTGGCAGTCCTCCAAAAGTGAAGACACGTCGAATCGTGTAGCCTGAACCTTGGCGCTGGAAGGTTGCTCCTGACACCTACGCATCCAAGCCGCTCCTTCATAGGTGCCCAATTCCGTCCCTTTCTTGAGCAACACTTCCTTGTCACTTGCATTTAGTGCGCGTACTGATGAAACTTTGGTACCCCTTACCAAGGTTCGTGCAATCTTCCACGATGCCTCTTTCTCTAGGCCTTCGATAAGTACGCAGCGGTTCCCTCGATCAGAACTCCCGGGTAAACAAACCGGTACAACCGTTTCCGACCGCGGTTGAAGCGTGACATTCTTCAGGCAGTACACTTTTCCTGAAGTTGCACCTTCCATGAAAACTTCTTCCGAGCCACATTTCAACACTCCCTGGTTAACATCGATCTCGCAGCGATACTCCCGCATGAAGTCTAGGCCCAGGATGCAGTCGTCCACTATATCGGCCACGATGACTTTGTGACGGTAAACTTTGTTGCCTAGCTTCAGATCCACCTCCGCAGTTGTAGCACCGAGGTGACGACACAACTTCCCTGATGCGGTGACCTCGGTCGTCGCGTCGCACTGCTTCCACCTCCAGAGCGTGGGCTAGGGCGTCCTTGAGGTCCTTGAAGTGCCCAAGCCTCACTGCTGCTATTACCTCCAGGTCCCGGATCCCATCCGTAAACGCCTGTACGAGGTTCCCATCAATAAGCGCAGGCGACGACTGGTATGCCTTCCTGACCAGCTTTTCCACCTCCAGAGCCCACTGCTGCAGAGTTTCTCCGGTGCGCTGTGTCCTGTCCTTCAGCTGAGCACGATACACATGTTCAAGGTGCGCGTCACCGTATCTTGCCTCCAGCGCCTCCAGGAGCTTTTCGTAGGTGACGTCTTGCCCGAGTGCCTCCAACACTGTCAAGGCTCTATCACGAAGGCCCAAGGTTAGGGCGGTTAAGGCCTGTTCTTTGGTCCACCCATTCGATCGCATCACAGCCTCAAACTGGATCTTGTATGCAGACCATGATGACGAGCCATCAAATGGTGGAACCTTAAACCCACGGGGCGAGGGCGCTACAGCCGCTGATGTCACTTCCAGCCCACGCAATTTCTTCTCCACTTCAGCAACACAGGTCTCGTGGTGGTCATGTACGCGCTTCTCAATGTCGCTGATACGGGCCTCGTGCTGCTGGAGTTCCTCCTTGACCGCCTTCAAGTCCTTCCCCACTGCGGCGCTGAGGTCCTTCATGAGCACCACCTGCTCCTCTAGGCGGTGCGCGTGCTCTTCCTTGTCGCGCTGGAGCTGTTCTTCTAGGCGGCGCGCGTGCTCCTCTTGACGGCGAGCCTGCTCCTCCTTGTCGCGCTGTAGCTGTTCCTCCAGGCGGCGCGCGTGCTCCTCTTGACGGCGAGCCTGCTCCTCCTTGTCGCGCTGAAGCTGTTCCTCCAGGCGGCGCGCGTGCTCCTCTTGACGGCGAGCCTGCTCCTGTTGACGGCGAACTTGCTCCTCCTTGTCGCGCTGTAGCTGTTCCTCCAGGCGGCGCGCGTGCTCCTCGTGACGGCGAGCTTGCTCCTCCTGACGGCGGGCCTGCTCCTGCATGAACGCCATCAGAGCCGCGATGTCGGGCACCGTCACGGAGTGTGTAGCGCTTGCAGGCTCCACTGCAGCCGCGGAGTCGCCTGGTCCACCAGGCGATGGAGAAGGAACGTCTCCGAAGCGTCTCTGGTCCAGGTCTTGCTGGCGCTGGTTCCTGGTACGCACACCTTCAGTTTCTTCCTTCGGCATAACCGGCATAATTTATCCCTTTCTTCTGACACCAATTTGTTACGAGCTGGGGTTCGACGATAAATTATAGCTCACTATGCCACTTAAACTGAACTTTATTCACTAACACAATAACACTAGATACACACACTTAATTTTCCAACACTAATAAAACACACTATTCACACCACTAGTACAACACTAAAAACTTCAGAATTACTTCCTTCGCTTCTTGTTGATCGCTTTCCGTATTCAATTGAACTGTCCGGTCCGTTCGCTCGCACTCTATTTATATTGGCCGGATAACATCACTAGACTTTTCGAGACGACTCACGAAATTTCTGGAAACGTGTAACGTGTTTCTAGATGTCGCGTAAATGTTCTATTTACACCAACGCCATCTATTAGAGGATAGATGAAACAGCCTTAAACAACCGATACATCTAATCTCATGTAGTTCCATTCACTGATAGATGGCATTATTTTCAATTCGTAACAATATATAATAGTTGCAGTGTTAGGCATGAGTAGTCGGAACTATTTTTTATATTTTTACTTTGTCGCTACCACACCGTCGAATTAATAGAAAAAAAATGAGGGTATTCATTGGGTATGATATTACTTGACAGTCAGCAAGGATAACGAAGCTGCACTCTATTGAGGACTGCGCTGTATAACATAAAGACAAAGAGTAAGAATGGAATTAGTATGAGCATGTTTATTCATATGCGAACATCATTCACCGAACAGGATATACGCTTAAATTTATAAGTAATTTAAACTTGTTGAATAATTACGCTGTATTTATAATAATCATGTCATGACATAACAATCATGCCTAAATTTTGATAATTTAGAATGGCCTAATTATTTAATGTTACTACAGCAAACAATGATATTATTTAAATCAGCATACGTCTTACGAAGTTGTCTTTGTGATCGCGTAAGTAAATAATTTGTTACGTGAAGTGTTCAATTTTCACAGCATATATTTGCAAGTGCTTGTTTAAGATGAATGTGACTGAATTATAGATAAATGGTTAATAATATTAGAGTAAGTACGCGTTCATACTTTCGATCATAAGAGCGTACTATCAGTTGCATACTATGAGCGGGGCCTGAAACTTCAATGTATGAGAGTACTGAAATAAGTTCGCACATACATTACGTCGCTCACAGTCAGTACGCTGACCGTACGTTCGATGTGAATATATGGTAATAATTAGTTATACGTTTCGCTTGCTAATAAATTTTATATGAAATAGTGATGTAAACGGCTAATATTTATTTTATAGTTTAGTCCTTGCTAAAGCAGTAATGTAAGGTTTCCAACGGCTGCCTAACGTTTCAAACGATTAGTTATTCTGATTGTTCTCAGTGTAAGTATGTATAATAATATTGTTTGCTTTTCCAAAATGGAATATATTGTAGTTGGGTGTATCGGCAGCTCTATATAAATCCTGATTATGAAATTGAATAATAGAAAGGTATGACCTATTTGAAGGGGTCGTCTCTAACTAATATTCCATTTCATTCTTCCTGATCCCATTTCATACATATATTCTTAAGACATATTTCTCTCAGACGGAAATGTGTTATGGTTCCCTATCTAAACTCTCATTGACGGAATTTACTGTGTCAGTCCCCTGGCGGCTTATTCTTAAAGCTCGTCTATTTGCTTATGTTAAGCCGTATACAGACTTTGCGAGGCATGCGCTGCGCACGGCGCACAGCGCATGCCTCGCAAGGTGTGTACCTTTATATTCGTGGCGAGGCATGTGCTACGCACGTGCGAGGGCGAGCCAACGAATGTCGGCAAATGCTACAAGATCAAAGTGCCTCAGTGCGAGCATTACATTAGTTGTGGACGGTGCCGCGCATGCACGTTCGAGGTGTGCGCCGCGTACAATATCCACGTACGCCTCGACTGCGAAAATGAAACTGCGTTTGTTCGGGCCAAACAGCGCGCAGCGCATGTTCGGGCCGATCCAACCCACACAGCAGCAGTCAAGATGGCACCTTTGCATCGCGTGCGCGTATCCGCTGCTGCTTTTATAATATATTTTATTTTCTCGAGATTTTTCCTTCTAAAAGATCCTAGAAGATAATTTTTTTTCAGCTCAGCGACGGTTACATTACTTCATTCGCAATTAAATGCCATATGTCTTCTCTTTTGTTTTTATTATAATAATAATGATGTTTTGGATAATCGGTTATTTTCGTATAATTCAATTTTTCATTCATAATGCGTGCAAACATCACAGCGATGCGGACACAACCGTCCAAACGCAACGCACTGCTCGCAATGAGCCGGCGCACACGCGCGGCTCGCACGCGCGCATCTGTGCGTAGCACATGCCTCGCAGCAAACATGAAGACAGACAAACGAGGCATTTGCTTCGTACGCGATGGCTCGACCCGAGCATATGTTGGTATAGTTTTTCAACACGCACGCCTCAAACAGAGGCATTCGTTGTGCGCCGTTCGTAGCGCATGCCTCGCAAAGTCTGTATCCACCTTTAAGGACGAGTACAGTTATTACTAGAAACAGTGTTGGATGGTTAGTTATGGATGGGATTTTTTACGACGGGTCTAGTTTTGCTAAAATTGCAGCACATATTTGTCACGGACAGCTAGTAAAAGAAATTTATTTTGGGTCCTTTTATGTATGCGCATCAAACCCAATACACTGGCAGAGCAGTAGATACAGTTTTGTGGCCTAAGCAAGTTTCATAGTTAGGCAAAATGTTGATCCACATGTTGCCTCAATGCTTGCCTTATATAAATTGTTAAGAAAAGCAGAATCATCGTATTGAAAAGCCAAAAAGAGGCACAACAGAAAAAATATTTTTCTAGACTTGCGCTGAGTGGGGAATAAAACCTATTTATACATTTAATTTATAACTTTAAGCAACCTTGGATGTCTTAAAATATGAACAAGAAATTATAATTTAATTTTGAACTTTAAGGCGCTGTCCTAAGCGACTGTTTTGGTAAATGAGGGGGTGAAGCAGGAGAGGTGAAGGGCGCTTAGCTCCGTCTACTGCGGGGCGCTCCCCTTCATTCTCGTCGTGTGCGGCCGTATTCTGGCGACATCCGTATGCCAATATTTGAAAATCGCAAGCAAAACGTTTTAGCATATTGAATTGAGATACTGAGATTAAAATTTATTTTACATAAATCAATCTGTTTGTACAATATAGGCATAGCGCAATTTTTGTTCTCAGTGGAGCCATGAGCAAAACTGGTTAACATTAGACGTTATAGGTACTAATTTTTTTTTGACCAAAAATATTGTTGACGAAAGTAGATAAATACCTACGTGCCATAAGGTGATAAAAATAATTAAGTCAGTTCCATATATGGAGGCCCTAATTATTTTTGTTTTGTTTTTTTTATAAAAATGGTAAAGCAGTTCATAGAATACCTACATCTAATTCCATTCCTGCCAGTTTTCAAATCTGT
This sequence comes from Euclidia mi, assembly GCA_944739405.2. Taxonomy (NCBI): domain Eukaryota; kingdom Metazoa; phylum Arthropoda; class Insecta; order Lepidoptera; family Erebidae; genus Euclidia; species Euclidia mi. The sequence continues at coordinate 101,112,034 of OX123183.2, read as the reverse complement.
TTTGCAATAAATTGGCTGTGACATATGGGCGGACAGACAGACAGACATGGCGAATCTATAAGGGTTCCCACAATATATAAAAAACAACCTTTATATACTATCCTACAAAATATAAAATTCTTTTACAATTTTTGGCTACGGTACCCTAAAAACCACTACTAAGCGCAAAAGCCGTATCTCAACTAAAGCGAGTTACGAAATAATTGAAGTTTAGTAAAAGTTGATTTATTTTATTGATGTTTTATTGTTATTATAGGTATAATTATTATGGTAAAAATTTCGAAATACGTCGCCGTTTTTAGGGGTTGTGAGTGATTGAGAGGGAGGAGAGGGGGTCTCGGAACCCGCCCTCACCATTTTCACTAGCCGGAAATACTTGGTTTCCTCTGAAAAAAAAATCTCCAAACATCGGTGTGTATGGCACTGCCAACTTCCACATTCTTCACACTAGTTTAATAAACTAAGCTTGACGGAGCCCTGCTTCGCAGGGTTCCTATTTTCGGATTAAGAGTCAAAAGAGAACCTAACATAACCTATTTAGTTACTTATTACAGTCGCACCTAACCCTAGGCACTCGAAAGCAATGACGGACAAATTTGACATTAGCTGTCAATATGATCATTCCAAGATGGCGGGTTTGCGTTTCGTTTCACGTTTTTCACATAAAACCTAAAAATGACATTTGTAAAACTGTACTAAAGTATAAAAACTACTACTAAGAATTTTTGGAAATTGTTTAAAAAATATTTAGACGCAACTCCGGCAGCCAAAATTACTTTTAGGGGATTAAAACTAACTCCCTTAAGCCAATACCAACACCACCAATACCTTCAAATTCAGGCGACTCGTTTCGAAACCCAACCCAAATTGTAGAATTAAAATTTGATTTTCTGTTTTTTCGTTGGCTCTCCTCATACATGTTTGTATGGAAAAATATAAAAAAATCTTTCGCTTAAAATATGTGTTGTTTCAAAGAAAATAAATATTAAAAGATATTTATTTATCATTTACTCACGAAATCAGAGTTTACAGCTCATCAAAAGTTAGGTGTCTGCTATAACCCGGCAGGTTTTCTTTATTCTCATCGAAAGTTAAAGGCAGTATGTGAGGTGATGACTGATGAGCCTTCAATACTTATTATTTGCTGTTGTTCACGAGGCACATTTTCATTTACTTTCCTTCCTTGTTAGTGTAGAAATTTCAAGCACTGATGAGACATTTTCCTCTCCGTGATTTCGCAATGCCATCCCTTGAGCTCGACGAGAATCAAGAATTTCAGGCAACTGCCAATTCATATAAAACGCCAAAAGCTTTTTTTTTAATTTTCGTCTCCCAGAAAACATCATCTCTTTCTATCATTTCTATTTTTAGTGGTATAGTTTCGCCACTCCACACAGCAAATAAACATTTTTGTTTGCGTGTAACGTGGCGTTGCCCCTGAATTTGGTAATAACAATAACATTATTTGTTTAGACTAGTCAGTTAACTTTCTTATCATGTTTCCATATTTGTATTTTATTTGCTCTTATACTATTCTCCAGGCCATTCTTATAGGCAACTATAGAACATTAAATTTCCACAATCGTGTTTGGACCATAATCTAATCGGTTAATCCATCTGGCATGGCACCAATAAACGGATAATCTACAAGGCTCGATTGTTACATTTTCATGCTTCGCCAGTTGTTGTAAAGCCAGTGGTTCATTTTAGACTCCATGCGCAACTGCTTTTACATTGCAAATATTTTATTTGCACAAAATAATTTTTACTAAGTTGGCTTTACTGCTGTTATCTCTTCTTTATATTATTAATTTTTATATTTTAAGTTTCATATTGTGGCTGTTTGTTGTTCCTTTCTAATAAAAGGAAAAAAAAAATACGGAGCTAACGTATCCGTGATATGCTGTAAGACAAGCTGTTTTACTAGACGTTTTTCTAAGTTCTCTCATAGCATAAACAAATCTACCAATTTTATTACATATTGTGTCTACATGTAATGTCCAATTGCAGTGTTCATCTAATTTTAAACCTAAGAATGTTATATTATCCACTCTCTTTATGCTTTCTCTATCAAAATTAATATTAATATGTTTTGGACATTGTTTGTAATTGACAAATTGTATATAATTGGTTTTAGTTAGGTTTATCTTTAAATTATTGTATGAGAGCCAACTCATAATATTACTTAATGTAGCGTGAACGTCTGCTTCATGATTGTTCGTTCCATTTTGAGGTATGATTACCGAAACGTCGTCAGCAAATAAGACACATTTGTGAGTCGTGACACTTGGTAAATCATTTATATATAACAGAAAAAGTAGTGGTCCTAAAATACTACCCTGTGGGATGCCAGATCTATTATTTTTAAAATTTGACCTATATGATGTCGACACAAAGTTGCTGTCAAGGCGGGACACTTCCACGCATTGAAGTCGACCATACAGATAGCTGCGTACCCAATCTAAAGCAGGGCTACGAATGCCATAACGCTCACATTTTTCGAGCAAGTTTTCAAAATTAACCAAATCAAAAGCCTTGCTCATATCTAGAAACACAACGGTGACTGGTTGCTTTTTGTCTATATTTTCTGTTACTGACTTAATTAGAGATTACGCCGCGAGAGTTGTTGATTTACCCTTTTGAAATCCATTCTTTCATCTTTAATTAATTTATTTTTATTTAAAAAGTCAGTTAATCTAGAATGCATAACCTTTTCATATATTTTAGAAAATATAGATATTAAGGTAATAGGCCTATAATTACTTATTTCTAAGGTGCAGTCCTTTTTGTGAAGAGGCTTTACAACTGAAATCTTTAATTTTTCCGGGAAGGTACCATTTGCTAAAGATATATTTATTAAATGAGATAAAATTGGTGATAAAATTTCAGCACATGCCTTTATTACATTTGTAGCAATCCCATCATATCCTACTGATTTCTTATTACTTAGAGACAACATGGTTTTAAAAATTTCAGACGGATTGCAGGGTCGTAAAAAGATGCTACTGTTGTTCCTACTTATTTTTGCACAAGATATGTCGAAGCTCTGTTTTATATTATTTGCATCTGCAACCGATATAAAGAAATCGTTAAAAGTGTTGGGTCAGGGTCGCTACGGGAGAATTCAGTAAAACACGGATAGATTTCAGAATGTGTATTGGCTACCAAGAGCTCCGTAAGACTGGCTTTACAATCACTGTACCTGAGGTTGTACAAATAACACACTTAGCTTACGCTACGACTCGATACAAACTTAGTATACGTCATCCTATGCCGTTACACCATCAGTAAGTTAATCAAAATTATACAAAATAAATAAAATTAACGTCTAAACACAAGTGTAAATAAATGCTTAATAACTATAACTATAACATACCGTAATTATAAGTTGAAGCGCACAGGTTTTCTGCTGACTCGGCCTATGCGAGTGATACGTACGGGAGCGGGCTTATTCACAGGCGGAGAGCGATTTTCGTTTCTCGCTATGTCCGGCTTCAAACTTAAATCTAATTCCTTATCTAGTTTATTACTTTTATCTGAGCCTAGCATATTACTATTTTCTATATCCTTAGAAAAATAAGCGGGTTTGAGCCTATCAATTGATATATAGGTAGTCCTACCCGGTAACTGTATTAAAAATGCCTTTGGTTTACGCGATAAGACTTCAAATGGGCCATCGTACGGGGGTTCCAACGGTTTTCTTACGCTATCATTTCATACGAATACATGTGAACACTTATTCAAATCCGCGTGAACGAACACTGTGCGCGCATCCTTATGTGTTAACGGCTTAGGTTTCAGTGCGCTTATAATATTGCGCAATCTTTCAACATATTGACAATGATCTAATACTTTTGTACTAGAAGCGCTATAAAAATCTCCAGGGAAACGTAGTATGGTGCCGTATGTAAGTTGTGCTGCACTAACACCAGTATCGTTCCGCACTGCTGCACGTAGACCTAATAAGACAAATGGAAGTTCATCCACCCAGGTACTAGAATCTAATCTGGACATAAGAGCGGCCTTTAAAGTGTGATGCCACCTCTCGACTTTCCCATTCGACTGGGGATGATAGGCTGTGGTACGCTTTTTATCTATTCCTAGGTATCTCATAAGTTATCTAAACACGCAGCTTTCAAATTGTCGCCCTTGGTCACTGGTTAGTTTGGACGGGCAACCAAAACGAGCTATCCACCCTTCGACTATCACTTTTGCAACTGTATCAGCTGATATATCCTTGGTAGGGTATGCCTCTAGCCAACCGGTTTCGCGATCAATAATCGTGACTAGGTACCTATAGTCTTGCGTGGAAGTTGGTAATGGACCTACAATATCAACGTGTATGTGCGAAAACCGTTCAGCTAATGGAAATGAACCTAATTCAGACTTATTATGCCTAAGTATCTTGGCGCGCTGACATTTGACACAGGCCTTCGCCCAAGTACCGATATCTTTGTTCATGCCATCCCAGAAAAATCTTTCTTTAATTAACTTTCGAGAGGTGCGAATACCTGGGTGAGATAAATTGTGTACAGATTCAAAAGCTTGCTGCCTAAACTGAAGTGGTACGTACGGTCGCATACGATGTGTAGAGGACTTGCCCACGCACTTTTCGACGGTCTACAAATCCCCAATTCCTGCATGATTCGAAATTCTTCCTTTACCTTGGCGTAGCGATGCGGCGGCAGCGGTCGGGCTCGGGCATGTACAGGCGGTCCGCTGGTCTCTATAAAGTGGTACACCTCGTGTTTAGGCGGCTCTTTAAAAGAAACGGGTTTCATTATATCTGGGAACTCGGCCTAAATGTTATGATAAGGACATTTCAGGTTGATAGTACTGATTGACGTTTCCTGACAGCTTACAATTGGAGCTAAAAGCTTAATATTAGTTATTTCATCAATTATCCTACGAGAACTTAAATCTACTAGGAGTCTAAAATTTGCTAAAAATCTGCGCCTAAAATGGGTTGTCGTACGTCGGCTACCACAAAAGTCCTGCGTAGTGCTCGACGCAACCCTAAATCTAAAATTAACGTTTTGGTACCGTACGTCTTGATACGTGTCCCATTTGCAGCGTACAAGCTATAGTCTTGGCACTCACTGTCACGTTTTTTACCGCACTGCATTGGAAGAACCGAAACATTTGCGCCAGTGTCCACTAGAAAACGTAGTCCGCTGTTGCGATCTGTAACTCGAAGGCGGTGACACGGGGTGATGATACAGACCTCCGCCGCAGTCCGTATCTCCTCTAGTTTTCCGATGCCGCTTTCCAGGAACAAGGCTTCACACATTTCTCCGCTCTGGCACGGAAGCGATAGTGGTAGAAGCAGAGCCAATCTGGGTCGTCGGGTGTCCTTCGCCTCGACGATGAACGGCCTCTGTTACGTGACGCGAGAGTTGTTGATTTACCCTTTTGAAATCCATTCTTTCATCTTTAATTAATTTATTTTTATTTAAAAAGTCAGTTAATCTAGAATGCATAACCTTTTCATATATTTTAGAAAATATAGATATTAAGGTAATAGGCCTATAATTACTTATTTCTAAGGTGCAGTCCTTTTTGTGAAGAGGCTTTACAACTGAAATCTTTAATTTTTCCGGGAAGGTACCATTTGCTAAAGATATATTTATTAAATGAGATAAAATTGGTGATAAAATTTCAGCACATGCCTTTATTACATTTGTAGCAATCCCATCATATCCTACTGATTTCTTATTACTTAGAGACAACATGGTTTTAAAAATTTCAGACGGATTGCAGGGTCGTAAATTTGTTTTCCGATGCCGCTTTCCAGGAACAAGGCTTCACACATTTCTCCGCTCTGGCACGGAAGCGATAGTGGTAGAAGCAGAGCCAATCTGGGTCGTCGGGTGTCCTGCGCCTCGACGATGAACGGCCTCTGTTACGTGATGCTGAACGTGAACGGCCTTGACGCTGCCACTGCTGTTGCCCTGCTCGTCCTAATTTTTCCAACTCCGAAATCTTGAGACTTAGTTTCGCGATTTCAGCCATCAACATTTCGGTGTCCTTGGAAGCGCTGCTCTCTTGCGGTCGGCAAACCTCACTCACGAATGCAGTATGCGTTGTAGTTTCGAATACGTTATCGGCGATAACCGCGAGTTTGTCCAGCTCCTTAGTGTCCGCCATGGTCAACACTGCTCGAACTGCAGAAGGTAGGTGCCCTTGCCAAAGCATCTTCAACGTCTCATCAGGTATCTTATCTTTCGCCAGTTCGCGCATACGACCTAACAGTTGCGACGGCTTTTGATCACCCAAGTCCATCTCGCTGATCAGCTTCTGTAATTGTCGATTCTTAGATTCCTCGTAGATAGCCAAAAGGCGTGTTTTCAATGCCACAAATTTGTGTTCTGCCGGTGGGTCCATAAGAAGATCAGTCACTTGTTGAATTGCCTCTTTAGATAATTTGGACACCACTATGTCAAATTTGGCCGTATCTGACAACTTCTGAAGCGCCAACATAGCTTCAACTCTGTAGAACCACACCCGCGGCGTGTCCACCCAAAATTCGGGAATCTTCGAGGTCAGCGTGATCGCCGCTAGTTCTGCACTCGATTGACCCGGCTGGTAACTGTCCAAAGCCGGCGACCCTTCCAACGAAATTTCACTAGGTTTTGTAGCCATTTCAGTTAAAACTATCCCGTTAACACTCGATAAAAAATCACGTCGGGGTCACCAATTGTTGGGTCAGGGTCGCTACGGGAGAATTCAGTAAAACACGGATAGATTTCAGAATGTGTATTGGCTACCAAGAGCTCCGTAAGACTGGCTTTACAATCACTGTACCTGAGGTTGTACAAATAACACACTTAGCTTACGCTACGACTCGATACAAACTTAGTATACGTCATCCTATGCCGTTACAAAAGCATTAGCAATTTTTACAGGATCTGATATCATCCTGTTATTGTATTTTAATGATTCTATCTGTTTGAAAGTTTCAACTGTGTCTACTTTGCTGTTTATGACATTCCAAGTAGCAAGGTTTTTATTGCTAGAGCTCTGTATATATTTCTCATTTACAGTCCTTTTAGACAGTACAATACACTTTTTAGTACACTGTTATAATTGATGTATTTGGTTCTGGTTGCATGGTTTTGTTTTCTATAAGACATTTTTTTAAGTTTTCTTTTAGTCTTACAACACATTCTTATACCCTTTGTTAACCACCTAGGTGAATAGTAATTGCATTTAATTTTATTTTTTTTCAATGGAAAGCATAAATTATAAAATAAAATAAAAATGTCATGAAAATTATTAAAAGTTCTATTAGCGTCATTGTCATCATAAATGTCATACCATGATAGGCTTCTTAAAGCTTCTTTAAACTTATTTATATTTTCAGTATGATAGTCACGGTTATAATTATACCAATACTTTAAACTGGGTTTATATTGTACTGGAAATGATAATAATTGGCATGTATTATGGTCATATAAAAATAATTCATATGTGCTCCCTACAGCTCTTTTCCTATTACTAAAAATGAGATCTAAACAAGAACTTTGTCGTGTTGGTTTGTCAATATGTTGGTAAAACCCATAGCTTGAGAAGATATCTCTTAGTTTATTTGAGTCTCTAGTATCTTTTAACATGTCTATATTCATATCTCCTGTAATTATTATTTGTTTCTTATGTTTTAATAGCAATTTATACAATAACAATTCAATTTTTTCAAAGAAATGTGTGGTATTTGAATTAGGTATTCTGTATATACAAATTATAACACATTTTAATTCAAGTATCTCTACACCACAATATTCAAATATTTTTTCAGAGCATAGCTCTTTAATGTATGTCATTTTTCTATTATTGAGTGATTTACGTATAAGGATGCTAACACCACCCCGTTTTTCCTTTTGAAAAATAATAATGGGTTGGGTTTCGAAACGAGTCGCCTGAATTTGAGGGTATTGGTAGTGTAGGGGGCTTAAGGGAGCTCGTTTTAATCACCTAAAAGTAATTTTGGCTGCCGGAGTTGCATCTAAATATTTTTAAACAATTTCCAAAATTTCATTAATACTTCGGCAATTATGCAAAACGGAACGTAGTTTTTATACTTTAGTACAGTTTTACAAATGTCATTTTTAGGTTTTATGTGAAAAACTTGAAACGAAACGCAAAACTGCCATCTTAGAATGATCATATTGATTGCTAATGTCAAATTTGTGCGTCATTGCTTTCGAGTGCCTAGGGTTAGGTGCGACTGTAATAAGTAACTAAATAGGTTATGTTAGGTTCTCTTTTGACCCTTAATCCGAAAATAGGAGCCCTTCGCAGGGCTCCGTCTACCTTAGTTTATTAAACTAGTGTGATTAATGTGGAAGTTGGCAGTGCCATACACACCGATGTTTGGAGATTTTTTTTTTCAGAGGTAACCAAGTATTTCCGGCAAGTGAAAATGGTGAGGGGGGTTTCAAGACCTCCCCTCCTCCCTCTCCAATCACTCACAACCCCTAAAAACGGCGACGTATTTCGAAACCTTTACCATAATAATTATACCTATAATAACAATAAACATCCATGAATAAATAAAAGAAATCAACTTTTACTAAACTTCAATTATCTCGTAACTCGCTTTAGTTGAGATACGGCTGTTGCGCTTAGTAGAACAGTATTGTGTTTTTTAGGGTACCGTAGCCAAAAATTGTAAAAACGGAACCCTTAAAGATTCGCAATGTCTGTCTGTCTGTCCGCCCGTATGTCACAGCCAATTTATTGCAAAACAGATTTGAAAACTGGCAGGAATGGAATTAGATGTAGGTATTCTATGAACTGCTTCACTATTTTTATACAAAAACAAAACAAACATAATAATGGCCTCTCCATACATGGAACTGACTTAATTATTTTTATCAACTTACGGCACGTAGGTATTTACCTACTTTCGTCAACTATTAATACCTATAACGTCTAATGTAAACCAGTTTTGCTCATGACTGCACTGAGAACAAAAATTGCGCTATGCCTATATTGTACAAACAGATTGATGTATGTAATATAACTTTTAATATCAGTATCTCAATTCAATATGCTACAACGTTTAGCTTGCGATTTTGAAATATTGGAATACGGATGTCACCAGAATACGACCGCACGCAACGAGAATGAAGGGGGGCGCCCCGCAGTAGACGGAGCTAAGCTGCCTTCACCTCCCCTGCTTCACCCCCTCATTTACCAAAACAGTCGCTTAGGACAGCGCCTTAAAACTCGAAAAGTACTGGACAAATTTTTATACGGTTTTCAACAACATTGAGACTGATCCCTGAGGAAGGTTTTAATGTATAATAAGTTTAGGTTTTGTGCAAACTGACGATATTACGACGATATTAGTTCGACGCGTCGGAAAAAAATGAGCCGATCGGGAGCTTTCCTCGAAAACGCTGCCAAAACCTTTTGAGTTATAACAAAACAATGTATGATGGGATTGTACCTCTTTAATAGATCTACAAAAAAGTCCGCGATGGTAGATATAATTATGTCTATCTTTCAAGGATAACCCACAATAACCATATTTTGCTTTTACATCTATCTATACTAATATAATAAAGCGGAAGAGTTTGTTTGTTTGTTTGTTTGTTTGTACGCGCTAATCTCAGGAACTACCAGTCAGATCTGAAAAATTCTTTTTGTATACGATAGCCCAGTTATTCCGGAAGGCTATAGGCTATATAACATAACGCTTCGACCCTTTGGGGCCGGGCAAAAGGCTAAAAAGGCTAAAAGATAATGTCGGCTAATCTCAGGAACTAGCAGTCGGATTTTAAAAATTGTTATTGTCTATGATAGTCCAATTATTTTGAAAGGCCATAGACTATATAAAATTACGCCACAACTTTTAGGGGCCAGACAAAAATAATAAAATGGTCAAACGAGAATTCAAAGGCCAAAAAAGGCTAAACGAATAGGATACAATCTATATGGGTATCGTTTTCCATATTTTCGGGACGCTGATTAATGATATGAAATTTATTTAGTGATCCAAGATGGCGGACGGGAAATCAAAGATGGCGGATGAGAAAATTTTAAAAATCAATATGGTATCGCCTTCGATATTTTAAGGGGTGGGGAATCGAAATACAACATTGATGGCGGATAGGAAATCAAAGATGGCGGACGGGATTTCTTTTAAAGTCGATATGGGTATCGTCGCCGATATTTTAAGGAATGGGGAATTCAAAAACACCATCTATTTCGTGATCAAAGATGGCGGATGGGAAATCAAAGATGGTGGATGGGAAAATTAAAAAAAATAATTTTGGTGTCGTCTGCGATGTTAAAAGGGATGGGGAATCCAAATATAACATCGGTTTCGTGATTCAAGATGGTGGATGGGAAATCAAAGATGGCGGATGGGAAAAATTTAAAAAATCAATAGGGGTATCGTCTCTGATGATTTAAGGGATTGAGAATCCAAATATAACATTGATGGCGGATAGGAAATCAAAGATGGCGGACGGGATTTCTTTTAAAGTCGATATGGGTATCGTCGCCGATATTTTAAGGAATGGGGAATTCAAAAACACCATTTATTTCGTGATCAAAGATGGCGGATGGGATTTTTTTTAAAATCAATATGGGTATCGTCTCCGATGTTTAAAGGGATGGGGAATCCAAATACAACATCTATTTCGTGATTCAAGATGGCGGATGGGAAATCAAAGATGGCGGATGGGAAAAATTTTACAAATCAATATGGGTATCGTCTTTGATGATTTAAGGGATGGTGAATCCAAATACAACATCTATTTCGTGATCAAAGATGGCGGATAGGAAATCAAAGATGGCGGACGGGATTTCTTTTAAAGTCGATATGGGTATCGTCTCCGATATTTTAAGGAATGGGGAATTCAAAAACACCATCTATTTCGTGATCAAAGATGGCGGATGGGATTTTTTTTTTAAATCAATATGGGTATCGTCTCCAATATTTAAAGGGATGGGGAATCCAAATCCAACATCTATTTCGTGATAAAAGATGGCGGATGGGAAATCAAAGATTGTGGATGGGAAAGTTTAAAAAAATCAATATGGTTATCGTCTCCGATGTTTTAAGGGATGGAGAATCCAAATACACCATCTATTTCGTGATCAAAGATGGCGGATGAAAAAATATTTAAAGTCAATATGGGTATCCTCTCCGATGTTTTAAGCTATGAGGAATGCAAATACAACATATATTTCGTGATCAAAGATGGTAAATGGGCAATCGAAGATGGCGGATGGAAAATCAAAGGTGGCGGATGGGAAAATTCTATTAAATCAATATGGGTTTAGGCTCCGCCGTTATAACGGATGTGGCATTCGTATATAACATCTGTTTCGTGATCAGATATGGCGGATGGAAAATCAATATATTATTTTATTGAAATTTCCCATCCTCCATCTTTGATTACCCAATTATAAATTCGAATATGTATGTATGTATGTTCTGTTTTCACGGTAAAACAGCTGAAGCGATTTTGTTGAAATTTAGTGTAGAAATATAGTGGACCATGGAGATGGACATAGGCTACATAAGTACCAAAAATTTACCTGGGAGGGATTGTAGGGAGGGTAGAAGTTTGTACGGCACTAGTTTACCTCATGGAAGTAAGAACGCATGCGCTGTAATAATTGAGTGCTGCGCATGTGCTATCGTATATCTGTCAGAACCGTCACATCATATATCATATTGTCATACTGTGCCCTTACTTTATGTATTGTGCACTGTGATTACCTTGTTCGCATATACACCCTTATTTTTTAATTAGTACAAAAACTTTAAGGACAGATTAGCGAAGACATTATTATCATATACGTGACGTAATAATTTCATAATATCTATAAATAGCAAAGTTAGTATCATTTGTTTATTGTAGAAAATCTCACTTAAATCATAGACATATAGGCTAACCTCATTGGTTGCCAATTCATTTGCAACTCGTTGGTTGGGTTACCAATGAGGTTTGCTACAATGTTACAGGCCGCCAAGAAGAACGACATTCCAATAGCGAACACCGGGCTCTGGCGAGGTGAGCAGCATTGTTCAAATCGAAGTCAACGAGGAAACAGCTGAACAGGCGCTCGCGGCCACGTGAACGGTGGATGCTAATTTTTGATAGAAATTGTAATTGTTGCGATACCCAATCAATTATACTGTGAATATAGAATAATAACTGAAGTGATGTACAAATGCTGTTTTACTTACCATCTCCTCGCCCGCAAATCTACGCCCGCTCACAATTTGAAGAAACAAAATTATAGTAGAAGGAGAAAATGAAAGGAATGCATTAGAAATCCCCCAGTCGAAAGACTTTATCAGAAGTGGTTACGAAGGGCAAATGAACAGGAGATGGCATTCGATCATGGAAAGACAGATCTCGTGTGAGTACCCAAGATTTTCTTATCAATACCGAAGCGATTGGGCAAAACCGTTACTAGCAACGTAACCCGATTCTGTTCGTGAAATTACATTCCTGACGATGTTGAAGCTGATATTGAAAGATGGTGGAGAAACACCAACATCATATTTGAATCGCCTTAAGCGACGCATTGAAGAGGCGCGCCGCGTTAATATGAAATGTGACGGCCGCATTTCAAGGAATTGCTACTCGCAAGGTTCGGCAAATTGAAGAGGTAATTACTGGATTGATTGTGAACCCAATACATACACCATCATGTAAACAAGGAGGTATCTCTTTAGCAACCTCAACAGGATAACCGACCTACTTTGAAATGGGACTGGCCGCAAATACGAATTTGACAACACGATGACAGCTCAGTACAATTATATCGTGCACCTAGAAAAATATCGCTGAAGAGAAAAAAAATCGAGAGCTAAAATATCGCACTGCGATGATAATGAAGGAATCTTGTTTAGTTGCTGATTTATAATTGGACGGATCCTGCCGCCACTGTCGTCATCATAAGCACAAGATGGCAGTAAGGCAAAGTTAAAGATGGTGTCGTTGTTATAAAAATGCTGGAGAGAAGATCGCCATTTTTTCTTTCAGGTTTCAAAAGATATCCGAGAATAGTTTAGAAAAAAAATGTTAACGTTTCTGAACAGAAACTAGTATGAGGTATGGTATCCACATTGACTGGTAAGTCAGTCCTTCAGGAGATATAATTATACAGCGAGACAAGACAATTCCTAGGTTTGGTCTACATGGGGCATCCGTAAGCACAGCCGCGAAGGGTGAGTTGTGTTCTACACTTATGGTTATAATAGCATGGTATAGTTACTGCTTGAAAGATATGGTACCTACAGTATTAATTTTGGGACAACAGAACATTTAGTGAGAGACATCACGACTGAGGTTGAGTCTGAATACCACTTGTGTGCTTTGAAAACCCTATCAGTGACACAACTTGTCAGGTTTTGTCAGTATCTTGATGGTCAACATCTTACTATTCAGACTAACAGAATTTCGCTGCTATTCCTTGAAAGCGTCTAAAGCTAAGACAATTTGTCACATGTTCATAGATTGCATCCGTTTCTCTTAGCATAATATGATGTTTCTCTTAGCATAATATGATGTTTCTTTTAGCATAATATGATGTTGCTGTCATGTAGTATGATGTTGCTGTCATGTAGTGAGACGTGATTGCCTCCGTGGCCCAGTGGATAGCGTGCGTATACGACTGCTGATCGGAGGTCACGGGTTCGATTCCCGAGTCGGGCAAAAGTGTAATTAGGTTTTTCCGAATTCTCAGTATGATATGCCGGGTAACGGCAATAGGCTCGTCCGTTATTACGTGGGACTTAACAATTCATAGCGAAATGTGGGTGTAATATTATAGCTCTGCCTACTCCTTCGGGGATACAGGCGTGAGTCTACAGTGAGACGTCAAATGGCATATGCTGAATTTTTGTCTAGAATCTGTCTTATAGAGCCTGAAACTTTTATTGTGAGTTAGTTAACCTCAAACTCCTTTTTGAACCCTAGAGACTTTAGTTAAGGTGGTAAATTATGTCAAATTAAACAATAGTTGACTTCAGGTAAGCTTAAGTGTCAGTGAGCTAGTCAAATCTGCACATTACAAGGACTGATGGGCGATGGAGCAAGCGTATCCTAGAGTGGAGAACGCGACTCAGTAAGCGTTAGGATGGCTGGCCCCCTGCTAGGTGGACCGACGACCTGAAAAAGTTAGCTGGGTTGGACTTCATGCGGTAGGCTGATTGATTGGTTACAGGTAAAGCAGAAACAGGCTCCCGATATTCAGAACCTAGCACGAATAAGGCTATGTTGGATTCAACGGTCAGGTGAAGTGGGCACATGCGTAGCTTAAATCAATCCGCTATATGTCATCGTACCTACTACCCATGTATCATCTTCGTCCGTTACACGAATAGTGCACGATTGGCGTAGTGGTTAAAGCGACCATCTCACCACTTCACACTGTGCCGAGTGTTGTAGGTTCATTCCTACACGAGACAGCACTTTGTGTGGTCCTCAAATACCGCTTCACACTGAGCTGAGTGTTATGGGTTCAGTCCCCATACGAAACACTGTGTGTAACCCACAAATGGTGGTTTAGATGTACTTGAATGACTGTTGGTTGTATGTTTGTAAAGTCCCCCGCGACACATTATTTATAGCTAGTGCATGAAAGATGACTTAAAAATGTACAGTAACAATTCGTCACAACTAGTTTTGGATAAGTCTCTATGAATAAAAGTAAAGGAGATGAACATGCTGCACTAGATAAGTGGTGTCACGCGGAAGGACCGCATTAGGAACTCCCGCATCCGGGGTAGCCTTCATGTCCATGACATTGCTGACGAACTGCAAGAGTGTCGTCTACGCTGGTATGGCCACGTCCTACGTCAACCGGTATCTTACGTGGGTAACAAAATATGTCTTGCCATGCTACCGCCGCCGGGTCGCGGTAAACGGGGAAGGCCAAAGGAATGCTGACTTGACGTCGTAAGGGATATATGCGTGCCAATCAACTAACCACCAGGGATGCTGAAAACCTTGCGAAGTGGAGGAGACATAGCCGGAAAGCGGACTCCGGGCTCCAAGGCGTGGGTTTTGGAGCGCAACCGTGACAGCGCTAAGATGATGATGATGATGATGAATAAAAGTAAAGCGTCAATCGCTTTAATCTTGTTCATAAGTAGGCTCATTAAAACTTGTATGCTTCAGGATTTTGAAGACCTGGTAGAAATATTTACTACTCTAACCAAGATCTTCGATGAGGATGAAGTGCCTGCGATTAATGGTAACGAAATTGAACAGAGTCCTAAGAAACCGATGGTGAGACAGCGTCTATTCCTGATGAGAAGACATCACTGCTGCCAGCGTCGAAAGTCTCCACACCGTAGGACGACTCGCTAAGTAATTGTGACTTGAGCAAAGGTATGTGTGTGCTTACGTATGTTGTATAGTAAGTTGTTTCAGTCGATCGGAAGGGCCCAGTATGCCCTGACCATGATTTGAAAGTCTATCGGAAGGGTCCAGTATGCCCTGTCCATGATTTGAAAGTCTATCGGAAGGGTCCAGTATGCCCTGTCCATGGTTGTGAGTCGGTCGAAAGGGCCTAGTACGCCCGGTCCGCACTCGGGTAATTTAGTTGAAAGCATTAGCATTTTGGTATTCGGTCAGTAGGACCTGGTACCCCAAGAGGGTCCATGGTCTATACTATGCCTGTACCATGCTTGATAGTTGAATGATGGGGCGCCGCGCACCCAATCCAAGTTACTACGCAATAGTGATGTATTTCATTCTGGTCAGAAAAGGCCAAGCGAATATTAATGTGCATCTTTACTCATTGAACAGGTCTGGAGGAATAATGCTGCGTCCTGTAGATGCTGGACACCATGCGCACGAGGTCGTGCGATTCGTCAGAATGGCCGTATAGGCTAACCTCATTGGTGGTTACCAATGAGGTTTGCTACAATGTTACAGGCCGCCAAGAAGAACGACATTCCAATAGCGAACACCGGGCTCTGGCGAGGTGAGCAGCACTGTTCAAATCGAAGTCAACGAGGAAACAGCTGAACAGGCGCTCGCGGCCACGTGAACGGTGGATACTAATTTTTGATAGAAATTGTAATTGTTGCGATACCCAATCAATTATACTGTGAATATAGAATAATAACTGAAGTGATGTACAAATGCTGTTTTACTTACCATCTCCTCGCCCGCAAATCTACGCCCGCTCACAATTTGAAGGAACAAAATTATAGTAGAAGGAGAAAATGAAAGGAATGCAGTAGAAATCCAGTCGAAAGACTTTAGACATATTTTACAATCCATTCACTAATTAATTGATAGTGTTCCATCCTGCTCATTCGCATTCTCTCTGCCGCACTTGTGATGTAGGTAAGCTTAAACAATAAAATGAAACAAAAGAATAAGTGATGTAGTTACTTACTTAATTTAATTTTCTAAATTCTAACCTCTCCTACTTCATCCGGGCTTAGGACTGGCAAAATTTTCCTTTTTACAAGTAATTAAATACGTAGGTATGTAATTAGAAAGCAAATCAAAATAAAAGAAGGTATTCTGTACTAGAAGATAAAAGTAATTTTGGCGTATTTATGAAGTAAGAATCATCTGCTATTTACAAATATTATTTTATGTCAGCCTAGAGACGTCCACTGCTGGACATACCCCTCCGCGTAGGTTCTCCACACAGACCAATTTTGAGCCACCCGCATCAAATTATTATTTACATATGTAGGTATTATTTACTAAACTTACAAGTATTTCAATTGTCCTTCAAAATATCCACCACCATTGTCAATACACAGACGGGCACGTTTTATTAAATTGTTTTTAACGAGAGAAGTACGCTTCTCTGTCTATTCACTTCGTAATAAGCGTCCAATATGCACTGTTTTAATTGTTCGACACTAACCGGCTTACTTTTGTACACCCACAAAAAGAAGTCCATGGGCGTGAGGTCAGGTGAGCATGGAAGCCAAGCTACAGGCCCGCCTCGACCGATCCACTGGCTTCCAAACTCTTCCCAGTACAAACGCACAGATGCACGCACTTTCGCGTTTTTTTCACTCAAAAAGTACCCACGAAGCTTAGATACATACTCGTGTGATGTGAACTGACAAGCCATCGCGTCGGGCAAACGTAAACAAACAATTGAATGTTGCGGCAAAAAAGGATGCGCTCACTTCCGCTAACAATTTAGCACTGTTTGTCGCATTGGGGCGCGGCGCGGGCGCAGAGGGATAGGGGGTGATGAACTTCGACGCGAGTTTGCCCGAATTTATCAATGGAGCACTGCCGCGTAGGTACGCAAGCTAATAGAAAATTACTACTCATAGTGCTACACATAGGACGCGGGTCGGTCATTGATTTAGTTATGCATTTACCAATTATTTCGTATTTTTGAGGACAGTTTTGGGACTTAGTGTTTTTGTTTTTCATCTACACAAATATGATTAGTTAAGATACATAGAGCCCATTTAATATTTTGTACTAATTAAAAAATAGTGGTGTATAAACTAGAAAATTGAAATAGAAAGAAAATATGTTTATTTCTATACACTTCGCACAATAGTAACATACAAAAACAAAAATAAATTAAGAACAACAATTAAAACCTGACGATAAAGAGACATCACCCTATCACGCAATCCAAGAAACCTATGACCCAAACAAAGCAACAACGGATTGACGCCGTTGACAGACAAACGTCATAAACGTCACGTCCGGTGACGTGTACTTTCAATAACTGGCGTGTAACCATGTGCTCTCATGCTCTGCCTCGTATACAAATGGTAATAGTAGTGTGAATTATGAGTATCTCATACACAAAAATTAAAATTCACACAATTTAAAAACTATGGGTATTGTATGGCGCGACTGCGAAGGACGCTGTGGGTCCATCTCAGTACTGATTTTCAATTATAATATAAACTAATAATTAAACTGCTGAAACGATTATCTCTACTAATATTATAAATGTGAAAATGTTTATAGAGATATATTGGACATGTATTGGAACACATACATTTGACTGTATGCAAGGTGATGTTATTAAGTACCTTTTAGTAGATAATGTCATGGGTACTGACCGAGTTACTTTGTACCCTATAAGAGTTTCAGAACTCTTAATAATACTCACAAGTGCCTTCACACAACTTGAGCCTGAAAGTAGATTTGTGTTACCTCGAATTCAACGCGCGCGAAGCCGCGGGCAAAAGCTAGTAATATTTATATATTATTATATATACTTCCATAAATGTAGGCTTGTCTACGATACGTCAACGAATTATCACGGGTCACTTGAAATCGTTTTGATAAATCTGGATTTTAAAAAGGTGTTTCTTAGTTATCATATTTGAAATAAAATCTCACAGACTACAGGCTGTAATTGACATTATTATTGTCCAATAATAATGTTAATTACGCACAGAAAGGCAAATGGTGCCTACCACGAGGGTAAAGCTCAGTATTCACACACGGTTATACTCATTAGTTGTACTCGATAACGAGTAAGAATCAACGTGTGGACTGCAAAACTTCGATGACATCAAATACACTACAATTTTACTCTAAGCGAGCCTTCGAGTTTGATTCGATCGAGTAAAACTGTATGTGAGTACGGAGCTTTACGGCGACGCGTCGTGTCGTAAGTAAACCATGTCAGTTGTTAAGCTATTCTCTATACCGCTCAGTGGACAGTGTTTTTTCTCGTAGTGTGAATAATCTACGTTCTCCGCACCTACCATTACACTATAATAGGAGCTCTTGCGCGTCAAAACGCAGTGTTCTCGACTTTACTAAGTCTGTGTTACGCGTATTCATCATTGCCTGGTACTATATTGAGTCCCTGTCGAGACGTAAATCCACAAGGCGGACCGCTATAAACTTCGCAAGAGGCTCAGGTAACTGCGACGGTGCCACTTCGGACGACCTGCCCCTAGAGCTACTGTCTAGGTGCACCCCCACTGTGAAGTTAGTATTTTTTGCGTGACCATACAGTCTCTTCACCATCCTGGGCATTGGTCTTGGATTTTGGATTGCGACCAAGACAGCTCTAAAATGATGATGATGAATCATTAACTGATGGTAGAACTTAAAAATATCTTCTATTTATATCTATTGCTAGTACATTTCCAAACAGGTTTAAAATAAAATAAACCTCGACTAAACCAGGTTGCGACAGGAATCTTTTCTCACAAATCCAAGAACAACATCTGTTTAATTACCTTGTTATGTGTATACAGCGCTTCGGCTAACCGAAGTTCATCTCGGCGATCCGGATTGAGTTTAAGGATTGCGCAGATCCACTTTGCGCCCTCGCGGCACGTTGATTCGTGGGTGTCGGATAACAGCTGCGATTGATTTTTTGGAGTGCCATGTCTTGTGTACTCATGTTGTCCTGGTAGATGACAAACATATTAGAAAAGTGAAATATAATAATAATATTGGAAATAGAAAAATAAATTACAGCGATGTCCTAAATGAGATACCATTCGATTGCCACGCAGAGGGTATCAAGTTCGAATCCACGGCGCGCACTTCTGACTTTTCGAAGAGTTGTGCATATTGAATTGTTAATTACCGCTTGCACCATGCCTCGGAGAGCACGTTAAACTACTGATCCCGGCTGTTATGAAGACACAAGGCGTAAAATCTTAGAGGCAACTGGAATAACGCTACGACGATCATTATGTTTCAATAGTTTAGCGATCATAATCGTGACTTTCTCTATAATATTAGTAAGTTGTTGAGCAGACATACCCTTGAATAAAATTAATATTAAAATGATATACCTACCACACTCGGTTTAATATGCAGATAATATCGAAAAGACAGTGGTGCACGCCATAGATTCGAACCCGATACTCTCTGTATAGCAGTCTTTTGTTATCTCCACTAGGCTATAGTTACTCACGGTAAGCTATTACAATATTGGTTAAATTTTGTGCGGAGGAAACTTAAACCGTGAAGACGTAAATAAAGTATTCTTGATGTCCAACTAGGTAACGGGCTGCTACGCAAACGAAACGTAAGCTTCGGCTTATTCAGCTGCAAAAAAGATCATTTTTATAAAACTACTTACTATTATCTAAAGATGAAAATTTTACTTCGACGATCATTTTCATATCACGTCGCGTAGACCCTTATATTAGCCCTGTTAGTTTATTGTGTGTAAAGTTTTAGTTTACTAATAAGCACTGGACCAGAAACATGTCTCCTACTCCATTCCGACAGTATTTACACCAGGGGCCAAAGTATACAACATGGTGGGCACACCAAAGGATGTTCTACCGCTACATACCCCAGGTGTCTATAAAATCAACTGAAGCTGCGGAAGCTCTTACATAGGGCAAACGAAGCGGACTATCGCTGAACGTATAAAGGAGCACATCGCATCTGTAAAGAACCGTCAAACGAACAAATCGGCGATTGCGGAACATTTACTTCAATCGGGCACCAATCACTGGATTGAATTTCATCGTCCCAAGTCCCCTCCACGGAACGCCACTTTTACCCAAGAGCTGTGCGTGAAGCGATTGAAATCAGAAAACATAAAAATTTCAATCGGGAAGAGGGCTTCAAATTGTCATCGGCGTGGAATCCTGTGATTCGGCTAAAAACACCCCACTTTAACGCGCAGTCGGCGAATGTTCAATATACAGATACGGTTAGTGTATTTTGCGCCGGTACTTCGAATATCAACGACCCGGGGGTAGAAATAGAATCTTCTACCTCGCACTCGGAGACGTGACATCGCCACACCAGTCAGCTTGCGACCACGGGACAAATAAAGTAGAAGAGACAAGGACAAAGAAGTAAATACCTAATTTGCATGTTCGCGTTAATTCCCGTCTATTTATATATTCTTAAACATGCAACGCGAGTGTTTAAAAGTTTCTAACATACAATTAATAAAAAAAATACAAGTAATTATTCTCATAGTTAGAAGGGGTCTGAAGTATTTATTACGTAACTGTTCCTTCCCTCTTTACTTAAATCGTTTGGTACCTACATTTTGTATTATGATTGTATGGTTACGTAGGTATAAAGAGATAGAAAGTCAAAGTCAAAATCATTTATTCATTTAGGCCATAAAGTGACGCATATGAACGTCAAAAATTTTTGTTAATTACTAGATGATTCTACATTTACATTTACTGCCACATTCGCAATGCAATAGGTAGAACCACGAGAAAGAACGGGCAATAAAACTCGTGGCCACTCTTTGTAACTGCCAGTATAATGGTTTTACATGTTATATTTGAGAGGAGCTGCAACTGTTTCACATTGTGGGTTATCTACTATTGCAAAAGTTAATAGTTATTGATTATTAATACTTATGTCTTACTCAAGCAATAAATTATGTTTATTTAGTAAGCCTCCCAAAGTGAATATGGTGAAACAGGAGCATCCACTTACGTCTTTTGATGTAAGCAACTCGCGAACATGACTGTTGATTCGGCGTTACACCGAAACCGTAGGTTCTAGGCGACTTGGAGAAGGAATGGACTGTATCTAAAGGATGGCGAGTTCTGGTCGCCTAGGATTGGAATGGGAGAGAATTGTGAGTGGGTATAGGATATTCTAAGGATGCTGAAGGATGAGGGGCACCTACCTTGTACGTCAGTCCTCTTTCCTTGCAAATGGCAGCCTCCTGGTGTTTTCGAGATGAAGCTGCTTGATTCACTCCACTACACAAATCACTTTCACTCGCGAGCGGTTTTGAGTTTTGTATAAGCGGGCGGAAGCGGCGCGGTGCGGTACGGTATGGCGGACCCGTTCTCGAGCTTCTCGAATGTTCTGGACTGTCTCTCGCGTCGATGATCGCGGCGACCAATCAGCGAAAGGCGTGCCCCTTCCAGGGAATGGGATAGACAGGGACGGAAACAAAGGCATCGCTCGCATTGGCCAAGCAGCGACGAACCATTGACGTTGATGTGATTAGTTTTCGATGGAAAGGTAGATGGCGCTACCATATCCCTTCGGCCCTAAAGGGTTGCCTTTAAAAGAAATAGAATTGAACTTAGCTATGTTGGGTGTACTACCGCATAACCCATCAATAGACTAAGACAGCGATATGATAATAAAATTAATCTAAATTAACTTTAGCGAAAACTACAAACGCAATAACAGCGAAAACTACTAACTAAATACTTAAACTAAGAGGTAGATCCAACTTCAGGCTAGATCTCACTGAGTTGGAAGCGGACAAAGACGTACAACAGGGCGCACATAGCTCCCCTTAGCGGTTTTCACGGTAACAACGCGGGTTGTACCGTCCTTGGAAGTATGCAATTTCTCCACGATGGCTAACGGCCATGAAAGTGGCGGAGCATTATCATGTATTATGACGACCAACGTAACCTCCTGTATAGGGGATGCAGGACTATTCCACTTGGATCAAGCCTGAAGCTGGTGTATATATTCCGCACGCCAGCGCCGCCAGAACGACTGCACGAGTTTATCCAGCAGAGTACGTCTCTGGAGCAAGCTTGAAGAGTCTGCTTCAGGAGCCGGAAACGACTATAATGGCACTGTGCTCAGAAAATGTGCAGGGCTTAACGCGGATGGTTCTGCAGGGTCACTACTCAATGCCGTGAGCGGACGCGAGTTGCTCAGTGCCTCGACTTGCGCAAGGACAGTTAAAAGCTCTTCGTAAGAGAGGATCTGTTGACCTATAACCTTGAAAAGTTGCGTTTTAATTACTTTGACCATGCTTTCCCAACATCCACCAAAATGTGGTGATGCTGGTGGAATAAACTTCCAGTCAATATGATTTATGGAAAGTTCTTCCTGAAGACGAGTACGATATTCTTCCCTGAGAAACTTATAAAGGTCGCGTAAATAAGAGCTTGCGCCCACAAAACAAGTGCCGTTATCCGTGTACAAACACTGTATAGGGGCGCGCCGTGAGAGAAATCGTTTAAGGGCTGCCAGCTGCCAGGAATGACACCGTGCTTAAATCTGTCGCAAATTCAATATGCGTAGCGCGCGTCGTTAAGCATGTAAAAATACATAGCCAGGCTTTACGGCTTTTAACACCTCGACCACGCACTGGCGTATACTGCAGTGGTCCTGCGTAATTACAACCGGTGTGTGTAAACGCTTTAGTAACCTGGTTGACGCGCTGGCTAGGGAGATCGGCCATGGGAGGGAAAGTCGGACGCGGACGAAATTTAAAACAGACGTTAGATTTATGTATTCTGTGACGAATTATTCGTCGAGCGGCTAAAATCCAATACTTATGCCTAATTAAGGACATAAGCAACTCTGGACCGGCATGGAGGTGCTTCTTGTGATAAAAATCAACAAGAAGGTCGACAACATGATCATGTCGCGGCAGAATGCAAGGATGTTTGTAGTTATAAGGTTCATCCGAATTTGACAGACGACCCCCAACGCGTATGACGCCGTGTTCATCGAGAAACGGCTTGAGTCTAAGGATACCGGGAGAACAAGGTACATTGTCTTTCAAATTTTGAATGTCGTTACTAAAATGAACAGCCTGTACAGCTCGTAGTAACTTACATTCTGCGAATTTGATATCAGTACTTGATACAAAAGTCTCATTAGGTAGGTGCCTAAGAAACCTATAGATATAAACGATGGCGCGGAGTAACTTAGACCACGATGACATGCGTAGTGCGAGTGCATATATGGGAGACTCCGCAACCTCAGCAATCACGGGATTAGAATCAGACTTCCGTTCGGGTACATCTTCGTCTTCTGCACTGTGGTCAAAGGGTTGCATGGGCCATTCTGACGGATCATGGGAAATCCAAGAAGGTCCACGATGCCACAATGGATGATGCAGAAGATTAAGTGGAGTGACACCACGAGACAAGCAATCTGCGGGGTTCTCAATACCCGCGACGTGATTGAAACAGTAGCAGGAACCAGTTCAATCAATTTGCTAACGCGGTTGGCGACAAAAGTCTGCCAGCGATGAGGAGAAGAATGAATCCAAGCGAGCACTACTTTGGAGTCGGAAAATGCGTATATTTTATTAATGGGGTAGTGGGGCAAAACTGTGTCTTGAACCTTGCGGAGCAACTGAGACAGCAGAAGGGCCGCGCACAACTCCAGTCTCGCAACCGAAATGGTTTTACAGGCGAGACCTTAGACTTGGCACAAACTAACTGCACCGAGTAGTTAGAACCAATGCGGACTTGCAGATATACGACTCTGCCGTAAGCATGCTCGCTGGCGTCAGCGAAACCTATTAAGTTGATGGTACATCCATCTACCAACCCAAGATGACGCGGAATAGTAATTTGATTGAGCGCGGTAAGCTCAATACAAAACTGGCCCCAAGTGGCGACAATATGGTCAGGGGGTGTTTCATCCCACTCACACTTTGATAGCCAAAGCTTTTTGATCAAGAGCTTGGCGTACAAAATTGTGGGAGCCACAAAACCCATTATGTCCCATAGTCGAGCCACTGTGGACAGCATAGTGCGTTTGGTGCACTTATCATCTGGTGGTGAGACGTCAAACCGAAAACTATCGCAGGATTTGTCCCAGCGTAAACCGAGAACCTTATGCGGTACAGACTTTTCAAACTCAATGTCTGGAGAAGCTTTATGAGAATCTGGTATGCGTGCGAGAACCTCCTTAGGTTTGCTTGTCCATTTGACAAGATCAAACTGGCCTCGCTTGAAACGCTGAATAAGCTCTTCATAAAGCGGAATTGCTAGCGGAGCGGATATGACACTACAGGCAATGTCATCCATGTACAAAGCGGAAGTGGCAACAGCCGCTGCGGCGGGAAAGTGATCGCCTTCATCAGCGATCAACTGGCGAACAACTCGTAACGCGTGATATGGGCTAGACTTGAGTCCAAAACAAACACGATTGAACTGATACACAGATAAAGGTTCCTTATTGTGAAAACGATAAAAAATCCGTTGAAATCTACGGTCAGATTCGCGAACGCCGATATTGAGAAACATTTGGCGGCAATCAGCTGACAGAGCGATTTGGAAAAGACGAAACTTTATTATGATGTTAAATAAATCACCCTGTAGATTGGGGCCGGCATGCAAAATGTCATTAATCGACTGACCCGATGTAGTCTTACAACTAGCATCTAAAACCTCACGAAGTTTAGTAGAGGTTTTATCTTCGCGAACTACGCCGTGATGCGGGATATAATATGAGGGTAGAGAGTTGCCCTCGTTGTTTACAACTACACTCAAAAAACTTTTATCTATGTAGTCACGAATGACGTCATTATAGGCGCTGCGTAACTTAAGTGATGCATCAAGTTTACGTTCCAAACAATGCAAATGTCTGAGCGCAACAGCGTACGAGTCGCCTAACGAATAAGGGTCACCACATAATGGCAACGCCACAACGTATCTGCCACTGTCGTCACGAACAGTGGTAGCGCCGAAATGTTCTTCACACTCGAGATCTTTACGGCTCATCGAGGGCGGTGTGGTAACCTCTTCAAGCTCCCAAAATCGCTTGAAAAGAGAATCAATATTATTTTCTTGAAGAACAGAACAACAGCAAGACGTAACGTATTGAGAAGTATGTAATGTAGGTACGGTACCCATAATCACATACCCAAATACCGTCTCAATAGCGGACGGTAAGTTATTTTGCTCACTACGTACCACTTTAGTTAGTAGCAAGTGCGGGAATATTGCGGCTCCGATCAAAACATCAATGTCTGCCGGATTCGCAAACTCCGAGTCTGCCAGCGGCAATGACTCGAGGTGTGTGAGAAGCGATACGTCCACATTAGCGTTTGGCAATGTGTCCGTAATACGCTCCACGATAAGCGAAGAAATATTAAAATTAATGTCCCTATCAAAACGCGAATGTATTTTAATATCTACGGAACCCTTGCAATGTTTTTCTGAACCGCCGATCCCTCTGGCTATTGAGTTCGTATTTTTAAAGTTATTCCACAATGAGTTGTTCAAACGCCGAGACGTTTGAACAACTCATTGTGTTGAAACGTTATTAAATTGGTCTGAGACGCGCTATTTAGTAGACAACGTACCATGTGCGGCGATCCATTAACATCATAAACGATAATTTGCGCTTTCGCTAACAGAACAGTCTTAGACGCCATACATCGCGGCTTAGCACTGCTCTGATAACTACAAGCGCGCGAAGGCCGTCCGCGCGTGCGTGCCGCCTGCGCAATGGATGTCGTACACAACGATATTTCATTCTGAATCGTGGCAGGCGCAGTTATCGTAGCCTGCACCTGCGAGGTAAGTGTGTAAGGTTAGCGGCTTGGCTTGACAACGGGTTACCTTTATCGAAATGTAGCAGTGAATGATGTCTTTGATTACATGAGCGACACTTTGTCTTACTAGAACAATCACTTGTTTTATGTTTTATGCTTAAGCAATTAATGCAAGCTCTGTTGTCTTTTACGCACTTGAAACGAGCAGTTGGATTTAAACCATTGAAGGCGGGACACTTGTAGAAATGGTCGTGCACTATATTACTGCACAGACACTTCTGTGAATTAATTTTATTACATTCCGAGCATGTTACGTAAGATTGTGGATTAGGAACCGATTCATTATTACTATTTCGCGCTTTATTCAACCTTTGTTTGCTGCTGTTAGTGTTAGACGGGCTAGGTGAACTAAACTGTGTATTATGAAATATTCGACACTGATCTTTGATGAACGAAATAAAACTATCTAGTGTAGGTATTTTATTATTGCGTTCCGTCATCTCGAAAGCACGAATTCTATCAGTGTCAATTTTTTTTAAAGCGAGTTGAAGCAACATAAAGTCGGAAAGATCTTCTAATTTTAAGTTCCTAAGAGAATTAACCGCGGTTACGAAGTTATCTATAAACAGCTGGAAACTCGAGACAGATGCGGCACCGGACAGTTTAAGATTTAAAGCTTGGTCAAAGTAGGAAGACGCTAGGACGCGCGTGTCTTGATATCTATCAAGTAGTGACTGAAATATGACCTAATAATTCTCAGCACTGGATGTGACACCTGCAAATACGGACTGGGCCTTCGGCGACAGTTTACCTATTAAATAGTACAACCTGTCAGCATCTGTCAGAGAACCATTATCGTGCACTGTAGACTTAAAACTCGCATAGAATAACGGCCAATTTCGTATATCTCCGTCAAACGACATAATCTCGATTAGCGTAAATTTCGGCTTGCGGGCCGTGGCAACGGGCTGTGTCGAACATTTACCCTCCAATTGCGATTGTTTACGCTTAATAATACAATAAAGATCTTCAAATGAGGTGTACGCCTGATAATTCGGTTTTTCATCAGGATTAGCAGAAAGCAATCTTGCGTTATAATCGTCTAACAACTTATGAAAATCTGTTCGAATATTATCTACTGTCATACAATAACTGAGAAATGCTTCCCTATTACTGTCAGACGCGGCTGCGGTCTTTGACCGCTCGTAAATGTTTTGAATGCGCTCAAATAAAATATTGCGTTTTGCTTCTAAGATTGTCATCTCTTTGTCTTCCGACACGTGTGACCTCTTTTGTTATGACATGCTTACGTAAGTATAAGCTAATGAGACCGAAACAAAATAAGAATATCTAAAGTACCTATTATTTTACCTAAGTAGGCTAAGTAGGCAACACTTTAGAGCTGTGGAATTAAAAGTTGCTCAAAATATGAGATTTACAAGACAACTATGATAGTTCCAGAAATAATAATTGAGTAAGTAGGTAGCTACATAAAAGTATATTACCTACTGAAGCGGGCGGAAACAACCATGTGACGGTTATGTGAATAGACTAGGAGTAGAGCTAAGTGCTATAACTGCCTAGGTATAGCGATATAACGTATAAAAACGTAAATGAATCCGACTCGTATGGATAAAAAAAATGGTTCGGCGTTACACCGAAACCCTAGGTTCTAGGCGACTTGGAGAAGGAATGGACTGTATCTAAAGGATGGCGAGTTTTGGTCGCCTAGGATTGGAATGGGAGAGAATTGTGAGTGGGTATAGGATATTCTAAGGATGCTGAAGGATGAGGGGCACCTACCTTGTACGTCAGTCCTCTTTCCTTGCAAATGGCAGCCTCCTGGTGTTTTCGAGATGAAGCTGCTTGATTCACTCCACTACACAAATCACTTTCACTCGCGAGCGGTTTTGAGTTTTGTATAAGCGGTAACAATTATATATGGCGGAAGCGGCGCGGTGCGGTACGGTATGGCGGACACGTTCTCGAGCTTCTCGAATGTTCTGGACTGTCTCTAATCCGGAAAGGCGTGCCCCTTTCAGGGAATGGGATAGACAGGGACGGAAACAAAGGCATCGCTTGCATTGGCCAAGCAACGACGAACCATTGACGTTGATGTGATTAGTTTTCGATGGAAAGGTAGATGGCGCTACCAACTATTCTAATCTATGGTGGAACAGTATGTTCCGAAATGTAATGGTATATGAACCTGCAGCAATTTACAATCTATTCGTTAGCAGTTCATGACCACGAGTTACCCTCACCTTACAAATACGATAAATTATAATAAAAAGAGTAGAACAAGAATGCAAATGTAGTATAAAAGAGAATACGGTAATTAACTAGACTGTAAAACTGCCTATTGACCTAATAATAAGAAGAAATTTACCTAATAAAAGAATATTTATTTCCAAGCGTACTTGTCGTCAAGATAGTCATTTAAACTATAATATGCCTTTAGTAAAAGATTATTTTTAACAATTGTCTGAAAGGCCCTTAAAGGCAAGTCTAAAATGTTACTTGGTATTTTATTATACATTCTTATACTAAGCCCAATAAAATAGCTATGCGTTTTGTGTAAACGGAAATATGGTACACATAATTTGTGCCTGTTCCTAGTATTAATATTGTGTATGTCACTATTCATTTTGTAAGAATTTATATGTATGTAAGTGATGCTACAGTAAGAATATCAATATTTTTAAATTTTTCTTTAAGTAAGACTCTTGTCTTTAACTGGTAAATGGCCCTAACTGCTCGTTTTTGTAATATAAACATATTTTCGATGTCAGCGGCCCTACCCCATAATAATATGCCATAGGACATAACACTATGAAAATAGCTAAAATAAACCAATCTAGCCGTATCGACATCAGTCAACCTACGAACCTTCTTAATGGCATAAGCAGCTGAGCTAAGTTTCCCTGAGAGATATGTAACGTGCGCACCCCATTGTAATTTCGAATCAAGTGTTATTCCTAGAAATAATTCGGATTCAGATGTTTCGAGAACATCGTCATTTAGAACTATACTAGGACCAAGGTTTCTGACATTATAATATATAGGGTGTAAAAAGACCCTTAACGAAAACTGAAATCCCATATTGTATCAATCACTACGAACATTTTGTACTTCGGTACCATACCTGGGAAATTACTGGTTCAGGAGATATTGAGGCTCAAAGTTAGTATGGAATTTTTCTAATTAGGTACAAAATCGATGCATTTACTCCGCCAATGTGTTTTTTAGATGCCCTATGACTCCATGGATAAGTAGGTATTTCGAGCATTGCACTTGAGCGCTTTTAATTGCGGTTTAAAAAATGTGAAAGCTTAAAAAAAAGTCGTTTCCCAGGTATTATTTATATAGTTAGTATGACTTGGCATGATGTCCAACGAGTAGACTTGGGCTTGGTGATGCGTCTTGTGACACTCTGTATATATATAATGATAGAAAAAGATACAATGGTATTGATTGTCAACAAAATAGACATTATTACATTGAATTATTACTAAACATAGACTAATTAATACTTATGTCATAGCTGTCTATTTTTGAACATCTATCAATATGTTTATTAGGTATTTATTTTAACTCGTCATTTTTACCAAATTTAATATCGTTGCTTAATTGCAGCAAATGCCTTCGTTTGCCGCAATTATACAAAGATATTAAATTATACAGATAGGTCATAAATAAATCTAATTTTAATTGTGATGTGTTATACTATTTAGTAGTTGTTTCGAGAATATATGTAAGTTCGAAGCCAGCATCTGTCAGACCGCTGTCCACCAATCAAGATCACCTTGCCTTGTCCGAGGACCTCCTAGTTGTAGAAACAGAATTATACTGCATACGTGCCCCGTTTCCTGAGAAGACTTTTTTTCATATATATAGTTTTGCAAGTCATAACTATTATTCTTGCGCTGAAAAATGTCGTTTCGCAATTATAAAACATTATCACTCACTGAACGATAGTAAATAAAAGCTAACCTAAGAACTCGTAACGACGTACACAGGCTCAAAGTTCGCGATACGAGCATAAAACCCTAAACGTTAAAGTGACTGTGTTCCTCTAGACGTCAATAATACTAAAGTGGCCATTAATGCTGCCATTAATATACCTACTGACGTTACCATGGTGATTGTAAATCGACTCCCGACACACTACCTAGACCAAATGGGCGATAGCTGAGCGGTGTGCAGAAAAACGTCTAAGACTCCCTTCATCATATTTAATCGATAAAGACAAGCACATTAATACTAAGGCTTAGCACACAAGCTTTTCAAAGGGAATGTAGATTCAACGATAATTGTTCCAATTTTCGGATCGGTGAACGAACTATGTGCCAAAAGCCTCGACCAACACCTAAAGATGTTTAGTCCTTAGAAGCCGGACTTTCTGACACAGCATCAATGCAGGTGGCTTGAATCCTTGTGCCTGTCCGTATATGTGGGCTCTATGGAACTTTTCATATTTTTTAATGTTCTTTTTGTTTGAGCCCTAAGGTGAGTAGCGAATACATATTAAATTATTATAAATTATAATATGATTATTCTGCCACATGTATTGTGTCGTGTATAATATGTCTACATACAATAACATTATTTTTCTTTTCAAATAATATAAGTATTCACCCTATAAATCAATCAAATTAAAAGTTTAATATAAATATCAAATTAATAAGTAACATTTATATTTATAACATAGTTATGCTAATTGAAATTCTGGGATGATTTAAGACTTCATAATCCTATTACTATATTTTTTATTTTATTAACAATTGCGTCGTAAGGACAATAAAGGTAAGTAAAATAAAATAAAGTCATATTTTAATAGATTTTTCGTGTTCAACACTTAACCGCTTTGTACATCTTTCTTAGGTCCACAACCTGAAACACCCTCATAAAATCTGTCTATCTATGCCCGCAATAAACCTGTTTGGGGCGAATATGTGACGGAAGAATTTGAGGAAAAAGCCTTTATGACTGAATATTCAAATGCCCCGTGAAGATGCTGCCTATTGGTTCGATTTATGTAGTTATTCTTCTGTGGATATATGGGTCGTAAGTGTAAATGTAAGTCTATAACTATTATGTTTAAATGTGTTTATTATTTTTACATACTTGTATCGACACAAATACGTCAATAAACGGCCACAACATAAGATCTGTAATAAACGTAAAGGGTCTATTTGTTTGTCTGAACGCGCGCTAATCTTTGGGTCTACCGGCTGGATTATTTTTTAATTTAACTTTCATGAGCTTTTCTTTAGTTCTTATTTATTTTTCATGACCGTCTGAACATTAGAGGCTGAAAAATAAATGTAACCGTATAGCTTGGGCAATTAAGACTGGACTACAATAATTCGCACCCAGCTGAAAATTGGTAGGATTGTTCAAAATATCATCATAAATGAAAATCAAAAAATCGGAAAATGTGACCGCCAACGGCCTCAGTATCATTATCAGTTTTCGGCACGCCCGTTCCTAGTATGATTAGCTTAAAGACTGAATGGAAGAACTGTGCTTTCAAAGAATATTTATAAAGTGTTAATCTTGGCTGTAATTTTAACCCTCAGAAATATCATCAATGGTTTGACCACTGATGATATACACATAAAAGGTATAATTTTCCTAACAACGAAAATTTCATATCATTATCTTATTATTAAAACAATAGAAAATAAATAATTATTCAAATAGAAGGAGATTTAGATTAAAATATTACCTACAAAATAAAGCTTTATCAAATTGTCGGAGATATCGTTCTCTCATTCTAAAATATTAATATGAAGATTTTGAAACTTGAGAACCAATAAAATTTATAATACCAAAACGCGGTGTAGTGGTTCGCGATGGAGACGCCGGGTATCGATCCCGGTACTTCTCGCATGCTAAGCGAGCGCTCTACCATCTGAGCTACGCCCCCGGTACGGAGCAATTGCAAATAGTAGTTTATATGTACCTCATTCTTTTGAAATGTATCAAGCACACGGAGCGCTCTGAGATTCGGCATGATTGAAGTTTTATTCAGTCCACTGATAGATGCAAAATTCTACATTAAATCGTAGCCCTGCCAAGAAATTACAAACTCTAATATATCTGAAAACATTTCTATACAATTTTGCATAAAATATGATGAATTACGCCGATAATTGACAACGTTACCTTTTAGTCAAGAATATTTGAATCGACTCTAACGGCCGGTTTCTGAATTGAGAATTTCGCGTTGAGAACAATTTAAACACTAATTATATACCACTTAATCAATTTTCTGTTTCACAAAAAATTGTTTTGACACCTTTTGAGTATTTGTGCTTGTAAAATCTTAAATTTGACACAACATATGATCAATTCATGATCAACTCCATATCAACTCTATATTCGCGTTTCTGAAAACATTTGACATTTGTCAAACCTCACTTAGCACTGATAAATTGAGAAAAAAATAATTACACTTCTTTGGTCTTTTAACCCGTGATCACGAGTAATATGACAGCCAGTATGTCAAAATGTCCACACTACCGTTGCCAAGCAGCAGCTACGTCATACTGACGTCTACACAACAAGAAGGCCGTTAAACAGAATTTATAGAAAAAAGGTTCAAAGCCTATTCAATATTTGGAACAAATAGATTACAACATTATTAGGAACAAATCGAAGGGATAGAAAATATCAAAAAAATATTTCCGTGTTAAATTAATCCAAATAATTACGCTGTGGCCTCCAAGGAGGTATAATTCTATATACCTCCATGGTGGCCACCATGGAGGTATATAGAATTATACCTCAAATATACCTGGCCACAAATATTTTGTATTAAAAATAAAACAAACTGACTTTGACATAACATACACGTTCCGTTTTCACTAAGATACTGAATTGAACAAATTCAAAAAACTATTCATTAAAATAAAATAAACGTTGAAATAATTTTAAATACAACTTTATTTCGACTTTTTATTTGTTTCCGTATAAAAATAATTAACTGACAAGTGTGCTTCTTTGTAAAATGTTAATTAATACGAATTTATGTTTAGTACCGGTTTTTTTTACTTGTATTGGAACGTACTAGTGTTGTTTGGTTTAATTTATTCATGATTTGAAGAAAACTCAAATGAAAGTGCTTTGAAAAAATATCACTCTGACCTGTGAAACAGAAAAAACTCAAGTTGACTTCAACTAGTTCAGAAATTTTCAACTGATGTAAGCTGAAATTCTCAATTCAGAAACCGGCCGTTTGTCTAAGATACTTCGATATAAACTGAGAATACTTTTATTTATGTAAAGGATCCATATTGCGTTATTATTTGAAAATAAAAGTATTCATAAACTGAACATTTGAAAGCTTTTGAAATATTACAAAAAATATCCGACGGGGATACCCATATAAGTTGATGATACTACTTTATAAAATTTTGTTGAAAAAAGGTTTCGCAAATAATAGCTTTGTCAGTTTCCAAAAATCAGTCTGTAGGTATCTGATAGGTCAATGTCCCTGGATAATACTTCCTTTAACTAATCACAACGATCGTATAAATTTCTCAATCCTATATTAAAGTGAGCGTTTTTTGTCGTATAATAGATATTTCAGTGACCCTGTTCCTCACCCCGTTAGGCAATTATTAGCGCAAAGGGAACCTCTGCCGCGGACTAATGCTTAATAACTGTCAAAGAGTAATGATAGTTCATATTGGACAGTTTTATTGTGCTGTGATTCGTATTTTGTTTGAAAGTTTTTTTAGAGGTGTTCTATTTTTTGTTGATTTTGTTAGTATGAAATAAAATATTAAGCTTTAAGGCGAAAGTCTTGGCTGCAACCGGGATAACGTTAGGACGATGATGACATACGAGTACATTTAGTTTATCTTATTACACTTTGATGAGCAGATCAATCAGATCTGCTCATCAATGTTTTTATAATACACACATTTGCTACAGAGAAAAAAATCTTAATGAATACTTTATTCAACCCGACATCGATAAAGGAAAACGAATCTCAGATCTCTTTGAGATCGATCCTGACGCGCAACAATGTCTTCATTTAAAATACGACTTACACAAAAGCGGTTATTTTCTCACATTTTATCTCCACAGTTGTCAAGTGGTCCTTTTCACCGGATGTTGTGGGCGCAGGCCTCGACGCGACGCGGTAAACCCTCTGCTAACCACAAACCCCTCTGTTTATTGAAGCAATCTCAAGTCACAAATAGGTACAACAGATTACGTCAAGGTACACCTACTTAGATACAGTTTTATTATACACTACAGAATACCTTTTGTTCTTCAAGAATTTGTTATAAAAAAATTTGAGGTGAAACGCATTAAGAGAAAATGATCCGACCTCAGGGATTAATCGTCCTAATTATTTTTTAATGCGAATCCTTAGACCGAATGCTATTGAACGCCTGCGAGGTATTTCTATAAGTATTATTGGTGAATAGATAATCCGGATAGTTTTTTTTTGTGGTTATCATCAAAGATATCCTTCACTGTATGTATAATGGTTTAGAATTTAGTGTCGCTTCCATATAACATATTTATTTGCTAAACAACACACTATGACGAGTAAAATATTTGCTTCAAAAAAGTATAGATTTTTGGCCGGTTTCTGAACTGAAAATTTCGCGTTGAAAAAATTATCTCATTCTTAATCAATTTTCTGTTTCCCAAATAATAGTTGACCACATTTTGAGTATTTGAACTTGAAAAATCTCAAATTTGACATAACATATGATCTACTCCATCTCAACTCTATATTCGCGTTTCTGAAAACATTTGACATTTATTTTGTCAAACCTTACTTAGCACTGATAAATTGAGAAATATTTAATTATACAACTTTGGCCTTTTAACCCGTGATAACGAGTAATAGACGGCCAGTATGTCAAACTGTCCACACAACGGTTGTCAAGCAGCGGGTACGTCATACTGACGTCTACACAACAAGAAGGTCGTCAAACAGAATTTATAGAAAAAAGGTTCAAAGACTATTAAATATTTGGAACTACGATTAAAATTCTAGTCATTTTAGTTCAGGAACAAATAGTAGGGATAGAAAAATAATCTAAATTTTGCCTTTGCGGCAATAATTGTTGAAAACTCTTTTTAATTTTATTTTTAATACATTTATGACATTGCATATTATTTACTATTTATTTCATTGATACGATTTGGTGATCAGTATCGGAAAGTGTTGGAGTAAATGAACCTCCACAAGCTTTTTTTAATTTTTTGGTTTCTCATCTTTAGCGTAATTGGAAGATCTCTCTTCAACTTTTCCATTATAAATATAAATAAGAGATTTCCGTGTTAAATCAATCCAAATAATTTGGCTGTGGTCTCCATGGAGGTATATACTAAGGAGGTATCTACTTTCATAGTATTATGTCATATTGGATTCTTCTCTGAGGGAATGCTGCAGACCTTGACACAATATTCGTTCTGCAGAAAAGAGCAATAAGGGGTATTTACAACCTCGGTCCTCGTGTTTCTCTAAGAGAAAAGTTTAGTGAGATAGGCATTCTAACTGTTGCTTCGCAATATATATACGAGAATCTGTTATATGTCCACAAGAACATTGACACATTTAGTAAAAAAAGTGATCTATACACTGTTAATACTAGACATAAGAGTAATCTTATAGTTCATAGCACCCGCCTCCACAAAATAAGTAGCTGTTTTATGGGGCAGTGTATACGCTTTTAAAACAAACTCCCTCTTAATATAAGAAATTTATCTATAAATAAATTCAAAATTATTGTTAAAAATACACTGTGTTTCAAAGCATATTATAAAATTACTGATTATATAGGCGATAAAAATGCTTGGGATTGAGCTGCTTTAATTCAACACAAAAATATAAATGATGTATAAACAGAACAATTTTAATTTGACTTTTCGTAAGCACTTTAAAAAATTTACACGAAATAAATAATCATTTCATTTCGTTTCATACCTTAAATTAACCTGACTACAAATATTTTGTACTAAAAAGAAAACTGACTTTGACATAACATACAAGTTCCGTTTTCACTACCTGCATTATTAGGTATATATAATCTAAGTGGATGCTCCTGTTTCACCCTGTCGATTCTGAGGAGGCTAACCAAATGAACATCAAAAGTGCAGCAATGCTTGAGTATTATTATGTACAGTAAATATATACAAGTGATAAAGACGGTGTAACAGTGGCAGCACCTTACAAAATGTAAATTATGTATATAATGCAAAACCTGGCGATGAAAAAGAGTGACCGTGAGTTTTATTGCCCGTTCTTTCTCATGGTTCTACCTATTGCTTTGCGAACGTGGCAGTAAATGTAAATGTACAGTATTTAAGTAGTTATTTTATAAATTTATTATTTTGACGTTCATAAGCGTCACATTGTGACCCAAATGAATAAAGGATTTTGAATTTTGAATTTGAACTATTCCGGATTGAACAAATTCAACAAACTGTTCATTAAAAATTTAATAATCATTGAAATAATGTTAAATACAACTTTATTCCGACTTTTTATTTGTTGCCGCATAAAAATAATTAACTGACAAGTGTGTTTCTTTGTAAAATGTTAATTAATACAAATTTATGGTTAGTACCTGTTTTTTTACTTGTATCGGAACTACTAGTGTTGTTCCGTTTGAGTTATTCATGATTTAAAGAATACTCAGTTGAAGGTGCTTTAAAAATATCACTTTGACCTGTGAAACAGAAAAAACTCAAGTTGACTTCAACTAGTTGAGAAATTTTCAACTGATTAAAGCTAAAATTCTCAATTCAGAAACCATGTGTTATAATCGTGTAGTCAATCAGTTCGATCGGTGGTTGTATTGCAAAAAGTATCATGTCAATCAAATACCTATATTTGAAATGCAAATGCAGTACCTATACTGCATTTGCATTTTACACGAGAGACCGACTGACTGACTATCGGTGAAGGAAAACATCGGGAGGAAACCTGTACCATGTCTGAGAGTTCTCCATAATGTTGTCGAAAGACATGTGAACTATGCCAACTCGCACTTGGCCAGCGTGGTGGACTATGGCCTTACCCTTCTCATAGTGAGAAGAGGCCCATCATACCTGAACATCCCTCGATACCTGTGTATTCAAATTATCAAAGAACTAGGTTATTTGATAATGCCTAAACAATACTTAGAAACAGAGTTATACAGATTTTATCCACTAAAGCAGAACATTATATTTCTGAGTATATGCAGTATCTGCAGACTCATCACTCATCTATTATATGATAGTAGTGGAAAAATAAAACAAAAGTATCTAAAGATCTGTAAACATCTTTAGATATTTCTATTTAAAATGTATCACAAACAGATGTTTTCGATATAGCTATTTCAGATTTTGTGATTATTTAAATAGTAAAAACAAATCATGAGGTACCTGTGGGTTTCTGAAAATGAAAACTAGCACTTATTAAATTAATTTACCGACATGAAGCTTACTGTCTTGTCACACAAAAACAAAACAATGTTTTCAGACATAATGTGAAATAATAGCACAATCCACAATAATTATGTGTGCCGATAAAGATGTTTAACAGATTGAGATCCAAATTAATATTTGTTTTAGAGCTTAATCTGAAAGAGTTCTGAGACCTTTGTAGCGCTTTTACACTTGCTCTGTATAGACCAAAAAAATATCATAATAAGCATAAACATAGCAAAACATTGACTCGTGCGCCACGTTACGCCAAGCTTTTAGGCCTACGCTAATCAAAAACCTTTCGAAGATCAAAGGTTATGATGCAGAGCAAGAGTAAAAGCTCCGTTAAGAAAAGATTCCATACAATGCAAGCAGGTCACACTGGCGTACGACCTTCATGTACGTATCTTTTCTCGGATACAATGCGAGTAGGTACATGTTTCTGTTTTGCTTCTTCTTAGACGATGGATGAGATAACTGTTCATTGTTTATATACTCGTAATTAATTGCAAAAACTATATAACACAAAATAAGCTTATTTAAAATAGTATTAATTATCTGTATATTTAAAACTACTTAAAATACTTACTATTTAAAATAGTATGTCAAATAGCAGCAACTCTAACTTAGAATACCAAAACATGGGTTATATAATACCCATTTATCAGATTTCTTACACATTCAGTCATGACGTTTTCTTATAACGATAAAGTGTTAGTCGTATTAAAGTCGTATTTATAAGTTTTTAACATAAGTAGAAACCCAAAGCGGTAAAAACTAATAAGGAACAAAAAGCTAATCATATTTTTCAATTATTTTTCGACTTAGAGCTAGAGGAAAAGAAAGTAGTCCAGCCAAATACTCATTCAAAATATGTATATCGACGATTGTTTTTCTACTCGTGGAAACTATCTTTATTGCGAATGCAACATCCAAACAGGGTACAAATAATTATTCTATATAATTCAATGTTACTGCTTCATCAAAATACAGGTGTAAAAAGCCGTGCTCAGATTTAAAAATAAATTAATTTATAACCCAGTACTGTCGCATTCATAAATCTCTCACTACATAAACAAGGCAAATATTAAAAAAAACATAATTGATTGAGTGTCGTAATTAAAAGGATTTATTACGTAAATGTGACTTGTATTACGTAAACAAAGAGATTGCGAACACGGGTTTTTATACGTCCGTCCAACACCTGCACTTAACAGGCAGAACGTGGCCTAAATTACTGAACGAATGTCTAACCTTTTTATTTTGCGCTGAATGTTTTGAAAATCATATTTCGAACTGCGGTATAATATCCTGTGAAATCGTCGTGATTTCGTTTGTTTTTTAGTTTAGTGGTTTTATACTTTCCTTCTTAATTATAAAGATTCTTTATTTAATCTGTGCCAGAGCGTTATTTAAATTTTATTAGAATAAAGAACTAAGGCCCACTTGCGTAACGTTTGATTTAAGTCACTCCTTAATTTAAATTTTTTGAACAGAATTATCAGCATAAAATAATTTAAGTTAAAAGTATTTAGCGTCCTCTTGCACAACGACAACAACGCTTAGATTTAGTTAAACATTTTATGAGGTCGGTAAAGTAGTTTCTACGTTTTGTTTCATGGCATGAAGCCTTTTTGTTACGATTTAAACGATGTTATGCGTATGGTTTCGCATAAAACCTTAGACTATATATACTTTGAGCATAAAACAAAACGCATTGGCGTCGCCTAGCAACGAAATGACAATTGATAAACAATAACTAGAAACTTTTGAGCATTAACCCTAGAACCCAACATGGGGTGCAGGTGCACCTCACACCGATTTGTTTTCTAAATATCTCAATTTCTTTAATATCCACGAATTCGCGCGTCGGAGTATTTTAGTTTGGTGTCAACCGCTCGCGTTACGTCAATACCGTGACGAGGGACCGCGTTGTGTGGTCGCCTGTATAAGTGCTGTGGGGTACGCCAGTACCCCAGTGTAGTAAAATCGTAAGATTATTTATTTATTACGATTGATGCATTTATATGTAATAAGTTATTAAATTTGATTATTTATAAAAACAATAGTCTTATATGAATTAAATACAGATATTTTTTGATACCTATTATGAAGGTAAAATTCAATGAAGTTTATTTATTTTGTTTCGGATGGCTGTCAGAGGTTTGAATTACGAAGAAACAAGCTCTATTCTAGACCACAAATCTGGCGAGGAAGAAATAGAAGTTGGGACCAGTTGTAATTCCTGGGTTCTTTATAAGTGTTCAAGATCAAATGATAAGCCAAATATAAAGTTTCAGCAGACAGTTTTGAAATCAGGTTTGGAACTGATACATGAACATTTGGAGGACCGTCACCGGATGCCAACTTAGTCCATTGCAGCGATCCTTAAAAAAGGACCAAACCCTACAAGCGCTGTTGCTCAAACTACAGTTAACTTTGTGTAATAAGGCTGATTTGTGATCTCAAGTTACCGATTATGTTTAATAAAACGTATTTTCATGAATTGTTTTTTTATTTTAAGGATTACAGTCATTTTAGTATGGGGTGTTCCAGTACCCCAGTGTAGGAATAAGATGTGCGCCAAATAGTGTAGGATTCTAGGGTTAACAATAACACAAGTAGGAACATTGTTATCAGTTATATCATCATCATCATCATGTCAGCCTAGGGACGTCCACTGCTGGACATAGGCCTCCCCCTACTGCGTCGTCCGGTCCAGTTACATAATTATTGATAATTTTCGTCGCTAATGACAAGATGCCAACATCAGTGTGACAGTTCTTAAATTAAATTAGCCACTAAACAGCCGATTTTCGGTAATTAATTTTGACAGTTCTTAAATCATATTACTCGACAAATTTTTCGTTGTGCAAGACGCTAGTGGTGTTTAATATTTTTTTTTCTCGTTAAATACATCTTAATTCAATTTAGGAATCGTTGTGCAAGTGGGCTTAAGTTTAGTTCTTTGATTATAATTTAGGTAAGGCGAGGTTAGTATTAAGTACTTCACAAAATGCTTTAACTTTTATTTTTGACTGTGAATTTATAGAACTTAGAACGTACAATAATCGTAATTTTATTTTGAAATTAATTAAAAATTTGTTTGTCTGTTTTCGTTGTAAGTATGAGGTCTAGATTAAGGAGACGAGTGAGCAACAGCAGTAAAACGACGCGATTATCGATTATACTGAATTAACTACATATTAGGATCCCTACAGTGAAATTCGTTATCATGAAATTGTTATTTAGCCAATTCAGTAAAAAGCTTATCTACAAATAGTTATCAAGTCTACGCGTCACACGATTGTATCAGCTGTAGCATCAATTTGGGAATAACTCAAATGCAACAGCATCGCTTATCCTGAAATTTGCTTTTATTTGATAATACTTAGGATGAATATTATATTACAAAAACTTTGCATGTTAATGTTTTGACACTAACAGGCGTCAAATTGTGACTTTGTGCTGCGTTTTCTTTCTGTGTCCGTGTTTCATGACATTGTGTGCACAAAAAACCACACAAACATACTATTCTCCTCAACCGCAGACCATTTAGTGTGGACTGTGTCCTCAACTCAGAATAATAATAAAATTGCACAGAGCTACTCAAAGAACACATAAAACTGTATCTCTTAAACTGTATCTTTAAAATGACCGACAAGCAGTCTTCTTTAAATGCAATAAAAGTATGAAATAATCTTGGATTTCTCTAAAGTGCGCTTGGATCATAAGCTCTTCAGATATGAATGCAAGTATAAATTGTGGGTCTTTATAAGGCGCGCCTTTATGCAGAGTTGCTATTTGACCGGCCCAGTTCACTTCAAGCGGGAAAGCCTTCAATTTGATAACAAAGGAACTCTCCTACTACGTTAATAAAGAATTCATTTTATTTTATTCTAGTACTTTGTTTATTTATGGCAAATGAAAATATATTTGCTACAGTATAAAAATGAAAATCAGCGAAGAAAGAGCTCCAACGCTCATAAGTTTGTCTCATCTATACTCGTAAATTCTGAAAGGATTGGCTACACATCCATTTTTTCATAAGCTGTTATTCGTTGCCTATTATAATAGGATACCGTACAAAGGGAACGACCACTTTTGTCTTCTTCTGAAACAAAAACAGAATGTGTGCCATGCTTCATTTTCATACTTTCAAAGAATTGTAACAAGATCAAAATATATATTGTATGCCGGGTATAGAATATATTTTGATCTGGTTTCAGCTATAATGGTCTACTTCTAGACTTTGACCTTCCACAGAACGCCAAAATGATCTCCCGTTTTCGTCATCCAGTCACTATTAGCTATAACTTTGGCAATATGTTGAGGAGTTCACACATCGGTCTGCTTGCTAAATTATCTTTAGATTCGTCATTACTCTTAGTCGTCGTTAAAAAGAAAATAGTTGTACTATAATTGGTTACATAAAGAGGACTGTGACCACCAACGCTGCTAAGCGTGCTCCGGAGTTCCGGACGCAACATAACCAAACCTCATTTTTCTTAACAAATTAAAGGCTCGCTGCACAATCAGACCAGAATCATAACTAAAACGAAGAATGTACGCAGTAAATCTTCCTACCTGACACACCTAACTCTCGTTTTACCAAGAACAATACAGGCGGGCATTATGCCAAATTGCGTTAAGCAGCGATTTACTGATGCTGGAATGCAACCGACCACATGTTTTGGCGGACAAATCTTGCAACCCAAAACTCATGCATTATGCCAACAATAATGGAGGCGAGAAATCAAATTATTTGTTTAGTACCTTCATTGAAGAATTTTCTTGGTTCTGTTTGAATGTGGATAAGTTGTTTGTTTACGTACATCCTATGACATTACACTCAATACTTCAAGTATTCGGCGTAATTCCATAGGTACATAAGATCCGTTTGCTTAGCTAAATTCGCAGTCTGCGTTAAATTCCGCAACTGTTTAGGTTCTTTTTCACCAGAGTTGTTCTCTGTTGCGTTGTTCTGAATACGATTGATATTCACTAATCAAGTAAGAATTTGATGCTAAGCTATACGGACTAAAGATAGTCCGTAAAGCTAACATAGACTCACGCCTGTTTCCCGGAGGGGTAGGCAGAGACTACGGAACGCCATTTGCAACGATCCTGACATCAGATTACTCATGCATATTCTTCGGTTCAGGGTACTTCTAACCTGTCCTGTTTTTAGGACACACAGATATCACCGTGAGAATCACGAGTCAACTGACTGAGAGCAGACGGGCGCCCGGGCAGGCGTCCGAGAGGTGTGAGAGCGAAGGAGAGTGTTGTTAATCACACGGGCGCAAGCGCATCTATTGTTTACTATTATTTTAAACAGTAGCATAGGAAGAGAGAGGGGGCGGCGGGGGCGGTCCGCCCCGGATGTTACCCTTTTTGGGGTGCCACCCCAAACTCGACTTTAAGAACAATATACAAACATATAAAAAAACATAGGCACTAGCTCAGCACTACGATTCGGGGGCAGTTAGCCCATAAATGTTAGGTATCGACTAAAATAAAAATAAAAAGGTCAACCGCCAACTTCCGCCCCGGGTGCCACCCAAGCTAGCTACGCCACTGATTTTAAAGTATGAATATATTGCCGTGTGGTTGACGGCATAGAATACAAGTGTCACCATCCCCTATCTTCCCGTGGGTGTCGTAAGAGGCGACTAAGGGATAACACGATGCAAATACCATCTTTGCGTAGAGACGGAAAACTCGACATCAAACCCTATACGACTGCCTCGTTGGTCTCGCGGCATAAATGTGCGCGTGGGATCGGGAGGTCCCGGGTTTGATTCCTGGGTCGGACAGTGTTATTGGGTTTTTCTGTCACGAAATTC
Source organism: Euclidia mi (assembly GCA_944739405.2). Lineage (NCBI taxonomy): Eukaryota > Metazoa > Arthropoda > Insecta > Lepidoptera > Erebidae > Euclidia > Euclidia mi. The sequence continues at coordinate 101,068,574 of OX123183.2, read as the reverse complement.
TCAGTAGCAGCACGGAGTCTGGAAATGTGCCCGGTACGGCAATAGGCTCGCCCCTTATTACGTGGGACTAAAGAATATCTGGCGAAAAGTGGGTGTAGAAATACACCTCTGCCTACCCCTTCGGGGATAAAAGGCGTGATGATATGTATGTATGTATCTATGTATGTATGTATGTATGTATGTATGTAATATATTGTTACTCTAACAGTTTTATGACTAACAATTGTATTTTTCTACAAAATCTATTTAAGAGCATATCTTTTTTCTGCAATGGAATTGAAGGTGGTGCTGGTAGTAACAATTTAAGTACGAACAAAATCCTTTACAATGGCATATGCCATAACTCTGTTGGACACTGAGCCCAATTGGACTCATGGTCCTTTATATGAAAAAGTAATAAACAGCAATCTGTTCTATATAGTTAAGCCAAGCATTAACTTAGTGTTTGAATTACCACAGTACTTAATTAGAAAATACATTACTCGAATAAATAAAAAAACGCTTTCATTTAAAAATGTATTGGCTAGCTTTTAATAAACTAAACAAATTGTTAATTTGTGGAATAGACTTTAAATCGCAACTAATTACAGTATTTTGGCGAATCCTTCGCCAAATCGTTTTCATTAAAACAAGCGTTAATTAAAATGTTACTCACGGCTCTACGTTATTTTTAATAATTTTGTAATAGCTTTTCCGTTCGAATAAAGTTTTATAATTTGTTTATTATTTTAAGGAATATTGTAGCAATTAGTCTGCAATGTTTCATTATTGTAAAATAATTTTAACCAGGAATATAAATAAAATATGAAATGCAAGCAACAGCTTTGTATATGTGACAGCCAAAGTAATAAATCCAGATATTATAAATAATTTCTACACAATTTGGACAAAGTAATAATCACAGATTTAAGACCAGATGGAGCGTATTCGTCCGACTAAGTGAGGCACGTTGACGGCTATGTGTGCGTGACATTTGGCGACTGGCACTGTACGGACACGCGCGCCTATGTGTGTGTAAAGTTGCCAGATTATGAATAATCTCCCACTACCTTGTATATAGTTTTTGCAAACGGATATAAAAATATTACATATTTTATATTCGTTTGCGGTTTTGAAGAATTTACCATGGATTTAATTAATGCTTTTAATATGTAATGCTGTTATGAAAATGATTCAAATAAAAGAAACCATTAATGTATGCTTTTATAAATACATTTCTTAAATGTAGGTACTGAGTAAAGTTTTAACTAATTTTATTCGAAAATTGAGAAATAAATAGATTATGCTTTGTGATTAATACCCTCGATCCAGAATAAATACTTATATAATACCAACTACATATAATTATTTACGAATACCAATCATGGGGTTCAGATCTTAGATCGGCGAATATGTTGTTTATTTTTTGTTTAGATATATATATTCTCAGTATAGTATCTGGAAATGTTTGGTTAATTGCAATAGGCTTGCGTCCTAAATATTAATTAGCTATAAACATTTTGTCATGCACACAATAAATTATGAATATTATGATTCATAAATCAAAACAAAAAAACATTGCAATTAAAAATTAATAATGGCTGCAATCAATGATTTCTGTTTCTGTACTTAATGTACACACGGCGCCAAGTCAAGCTAAACAGTTGCAGTACGATTTTGATACTTATTCCCTACGCCATAAGAACGATACAAAGGTCAAAGTGTATAAAGCTTGACGAGGAGCCATGTGTACACGAATATTTGGATCGTTTGGGGATCGAACTCAAAACAATGTAAGTATATACTAATGGAAATTCTATTACTATATTTTATAAGAAGAAAGATAATCTACAATATAATTTTACATTACGTTAATGTATTTTTCATTAACATGACCATCATTATTACATAATCAATAGACAAGTGCATTTTCCCTAATTCAGGGAGAACGGCGTCGACGTAAACTGGCAACACTTACATATTTTCTGCAGAAATACGAATTTTATCGAAATAATATTATAAAACAGTCAAATAATCCATAGTTATCTGTAAAAATATATTACCATCTTCCCGTTTTTGCTTTTGGAAACAACTTTTACAATGTTTAAAAACGCAAGACGGCATTTTATGAATTTAAAAGCTTGATTGATCGTGGCGTGTGAACTGTGCGATGCTTCGCAGCGCACTGAGTCGAGTTTGTATTCGCTTTTCAATTTTGTATTTGCTTTAGTGGCCTCACGCAAGTGTTCCGCGCGCTCTGTCTGCCTTTTGTTCTGTAGTCTTAGGTAATAATTGACACCAAATTAATCACATTAACTATTTATTTTATACATATAACATCTTAGTACTCTTGGATGAAGCAATATAAGCGCAGTGAAGCTTGTAAAGTTATCTTTTAATCAGTTCCGTACTGTACATCGATGTGTTAACTGGCCGATTAACCAAGAAAACCATTTGAATAGATTTCTTGTGACCCAGAACCTAAAAAACGAAACCCTGCCAAGCAGGGTTCCGTCAACCAAGCTTATTGTTCATCATACACCCTATATCAAAATGGTAAGGCAAGCAATTCGTATCGCATTTATTACTTTGACTTTTTTGGCCTGGCTTTATGAATAACATCCTGATGAAGTGATTAAATTATCAAATTGTCTAAGCAATTTAGTAATTATATACAGGGTAATTTTTTATGCAGTTCGGTTATTTTTGCTGTGGTTCTATATCAATAATAGAACACATTTCCATAAATAACCTTTTACTTTTTTATCCCACCAAATCCGAGTAAAAATATCCGAGAAACAAGGAAATCATCGACACAACGTTATTCATTGCAATAATACTATCAAACACGCACGCGATGCTACAGGGGTACGGGACGCGGGATGCAGGACGCGGGGTGCGGGGCGTGGTAAAGGACAACAATCCACGAGCCAGCCGCGCGCCAGTCAACTCGGGCGCATCGAGAAAGTGGCACGTGTCACAATTTCGCGCAAGCGCCGACACACTCGCCGGTCGTAAGTCGTTAGAATGACGTCCCAACGATTTTCAAATCGCGAGTGCTATGAAATGGTACTAGTTTATTTACTCAGTGGTGAAAGCCTTCGTGCAGCTAGAACTATGTACGAACAAGAAAGTGTACCTCGTATGCGAGCTCAAGGAGTAAACAACCCAGTAGTTCCAAGTGAACTGACTATTTTAGCGGCCAACCAAATGCTTTTGGATCATGGCCAGTTCACAACCCCTAGCCATGCACTAGGGTATGCCAGACCTCGCCTGGCTATTGACGTCGAAGACTTGATCTTCGAATTCTTCAAAAGGGGTCGAGCCAGCACATACGATGCAGCAAGTCACTTCGGTGTGAGCCAGCCCGCAGTGTGGAGACTGTTAAACGCAGCCGGTCTCCATCCGTGCCACTACCAGCCGGTACAACATCTTCAGGAAGTAGACCAAGTACCACAACGAGTCTTGTATGAATGGCTTATTAATCATCCCGAAGCGAACATCTTATGGACTGATGAAGCACGGTAGGTACGTGAATAACAATAATTTTGAAGCTAGAACACAGTATCTGATCGGTGTAGGTACAAGTCTTTCAACCTTTAGGTAGCGCGCCCACGCGTTTTATTGTGTCGCGTCGAGCTCACAGCTGATAAGCCATCGGGTGACCATGAACATCTGCTTCAAGTAGATATTCCTTAATAAGCGATAACTTTGTTATTTTTTGGTAAAACAAAAAAATAAAAATTATGTGTTTATTAATTTTCGTAAATGTATAACATACTAAAATATCCGAACAACATAAAAAATTACCCTGTATTTATATTGACTAGTCATTATATATAATTTTATATTAATCACTATGGCTGTAACATAAACATATTATTGAAAGGAATGAACGCACTAAGTGATAAAACATGTAGGTATGACGTTTTAGCTTGTGATTCTCTTTCGTAAGTTATCGCCGACCAATACCTCTGAAGTCGTGGTATATTCCTAAGGCAATTTATGATTGATAAGAAATGTAGTATGTAAGCTCATTGTGATTCCGGATTTAACATTGTAAACCACGTCCCAAATTTACACAAGCAAGGGTAAGATGAACGCGGGTTACCAAAGTTTGTGGCTAGTAAGAACTTTGTCCCTTTATCGAGCCTAGATACAGAGCTATCTGAAGCAATATTATCGCATTAGATGTGTTGGCAACACTAACAAAGGTGGTTACGTTCCATTGAATTTTACATAGCATAGTGTTGGTAATATGTTAATTTGGTTGAATATGGAACTTGGAACTAGAGAGATATTTACATATTCGGTTGCTCGAGTTCGAGGAAAAAAAAGAATTTTGAGGTTTTCTCTTAAAATATTTAATCAACAATTTTAGTTGTATGCTTGTATTAAGAATAGACCTATAAACCTTTAATTTTAAAAATCACGATCAAAGGAGTATAAATAATTATACTCCTTTGAACGTGATACGTAAAAATAATATTTATACAGGAGATTATACAGAATATAAGACGGTTACTATTTTATATTATGAAACAATAACAAAAGCTTTTTAAGCGTTAAAGAATCTCTTTACATTCCAAATAGGAATTTCTACTCAGTGACCTAGAAGAATGGCCGTCTGAAACACAAATTGTCTACCAACTATATCTATATATAAAATCTCGAAGAAGTATACTTATATCAAACATCATAAAGTTGTTTCATGTAATGTGATTCGAGAATTTTCTATTCAGGACCTGACAGAACGGTGTATAGGTAAGGGCTGTCTGTTGTTGGGTTGCCCGTCTATTGGTATTTTTACTATTAAACAACCGGACTTAGTAATTATATAAATTAGTTCAACTCTAGTAAGTATGAAAACAGATTTAGATTTTTCATAGTCTGTTATTACGATAAAGATCCGGTTTATAAAAAGCGATACTCTAGTAGAGCAACTAACAGACTGCTACTCAGAAGCTCTGACCCACGATGCGTACCGCTGTTTTTCGAAGATTTGCCCTATTAAGCTGCTAATTTGCTAGCTAAACGAAGACGCCAAACAACGAAAGACGTCAACTTGAAGTTCGCAAGCGTCATCAACTTGTACGTGATGACAGACAGACATTACACAGCCGAAACACTGCGTGCAAATAGCTGAAACCATGTATGTTCCTAGGGGAGTATAGGGAGCATTCTTCTTTCTCTTAGCGTTATCCCAGTTTCAATCTGGGGTCCGCTTACTAGTCTAACCGGATTTGGCTGAATATTAGCTTTTCCACAGAGCGACTGCCTGTCTGACCTCCGCAACCCGAAGGGATAGCGATATTCCATGGTTTAGACTAGTGTCAGTTTATTTAGAAGGTACTGACGCCCTATAACGACTGTCGACGAACGATCTTCATGACAACCGGGACCGACGGCTTAACGTGCTCTCCGAGGCACGGGACAAGCGATAATTAACAATTCAATACGCACATAACTCCGAAAAGTCATTGGTGCGCGCCGTGGATTCGAGTATAGGGAGCATTAAGAGAGGAAATTCCTCTCCTCACGGTGGTGAAAAGGTCCTACGCGGTCGAAACCGCGGGTGATGTCTAGTTTACATCGTATTACGAATTTTAAAAAACTCAACTATTTTTTTATTTTTTTTCATTTCCATAGAGAATTCTGCAGCTGCGAAAGTTCAATGTATTAAAAACAAAACTGGTAAGATCAGATAGCGAATCTCGGGCTCCGATTCGAAAATCTTAGATGCAACAAATAGCGCTAAGGCGCGAGGTTATAGGAGATTAAGTATTTCAAACAAATTTTCTCCTGCTGTTGACCTCAATTGGAACGTTGACGTGTTGGGCAGTTTAACATTAACACAATAGCTCAAAAATCCACGAAACTGAGACCTGTATTTTTTGCGCAAAAAATTTATCTACTTCTAAAACAAATAGAATAACACACTTTGCACGTAAATACCATTCCTTTCTCCAATCGAGCATAACTTCACTAAATTGTTGGCAACACACATATACACCAAGAATCAACGGGTACGGCCTCGGGGGTTTCAAAAAGGTATTTATAGCGAGAGCCCGGTATCCGAGATCAACGTTATTTCTCCTCCGGGCCTCTATTTGTCTCCGTCTTGCTGACAGAGAGCTATTGTTTCAGATAGCCACAATATTGGTTTATTTTGTCCGGCGACGACTAATATTAATAGGCTTAAAAAACAATGTTCATTCTCGCCTAATTTCACTAATTGTTTCGCTGTAGACTTGCCATATGTCAAGTTGGGTGTATTGAGTTTAGTAATGATGTTTAAGTAAAGGAGCGTCTACATCTTTGCGCTACGCGAATGCGTTTATTTATGTAAGGATCCCGAGCCGCACGCGTGCATTATGTAGGTGCAGTTGGCGGCCCACGGCGAGCGGCGGCTAGTAAAATCTTACACCGTGAGAAACCAGATTAACACTTGACGCCCTTGTGACGTTTACGTAATGTAAGAACGAAAAGATTTGTATGCATTGCGATCTTTTGACGAACCGAATACTTAAATCTTCGGGGTATTGTGACTGTTTATTGCTGTTTGTATTGTAACACGGTCAAGAAACTTAAGTTATCTGTTGTCTATAAAAAATTATAGCAAGGAGTGTCAATTCTCTCTAACTCGTAGCGCCCACTGAATATCGAGTATTTTGTTAGAACGCGTTAGAATAAATCGAGATAATTTGTTAACAGTTTCATAAATTTCTTTACCTTAGACCACTAGCAAGCTGGTTTGTTACTCGTTCACCACTTGGCAGCTAAGCAAAAGTATAACATACTACCTACAAAGCTTATAGAATATTTATTCTCGTACTCAGTGGGGTTGCCGTCTCGTCTGCAAATAAAGATATAACAATTAAAAGTACCAAACAAACAAAGTGCGCCTTAATAAAGAATCAAATTAGCAAATACTTCTATTTCCATTTACTTTGCTAACCATTGTGTTCTGTTGAATGAATTTTAACCTAATAAAGATTTGTACTGCGAAAGCTATGAACAAACACACTATTTTAAGAAGTTGTATTTATTTGAATTTGCTTGATGAATGCGGAGAAATAACTGTATAGCTTTGGAGTTGTGAAAATTATATCCTTGGTTTCATGGTTGGTTTCAAAGGATTTTAAGGAAAATTTACAGTAATAGGCATAGTGTATATATCAGAATTAGCATTGCGGCTACCCACGTTCTTCCACCTTTATGAATGTTTTTTTTGCCCGATAAGCTACTCCCGCGTGGGCGAAGCCGCGGGCTGAAGGTAGCCATTTCTTCACGTGTCTGCGCGTGTCACCTTCACAGCCCAAACGAATCGCTATATTGTGTGGTTTACAGTTTTGGATGTTTATATTTCAGCCGGGATCGAAGCGTCAACGAAGTCTCCCAAGCGGAATTGGGATAGTTACCTATAAATATAATACCCACCCAACTTGGCATAGTCAATGGTGCGCGCCATGGGTGCGAGCCTGATACCCCCCAGCCGAGACTATTCTGCAAGTGTGTGAATTTATGTTACTGTCATGATTCGTGATGGAAACTCTTAGCAACAATATGGAGATTGAATCTGCGCAGTCACCAGAAAACCGCTCTCTACTATGTCACATTTAAGTTTCAATGTCACGATTTCTTTTACGAAATAAGTATCTTCTCCTAAAAGTTTATTGTGTCGCAGGGATTACTACTCAACCATACCTAAAACCTATTCTTTGATCAGTGGGGCGAATTGGCTTTTAAATCGTTTAGGCAAATAAGAAATATCTGTGAAATATTTATTTGAATGCTTTCTACAAAGCAAAGCTTTTGGGTTAAAGTAAAATAAATTTCAATAATCGTTCCCTTTTGTTCGCCAGTTAGCCTATTATTTTTAATTTTCCATATTTCTTTATCGCCGTCTGCAATGTTAGGGGCGGATTCTAACGGCTCAGAGCTAAACAGTTAGTTTTAATTAAATCGATTTAATCGCTATCTACTGCGCAATTTACTTGAATGAATAGATTCTAGGACCACCTCAAAGAGAAGGGTCGACGATACTGTTGTTACTTTATTAATTGGGCAGGAAGGCGGACCCTGGTATAGACCGGGATTAATAATCACCAGGCAGAAGAAGAAGAAATAAGTCACTTATAAATAAAAAAAACTCAGTCGAAAAGATCTGTCAACTCTAAAGGGTCTATTGCAATGCTAGAGCCTCAGTATAGATTTAGGCATCGATGTATATGTACTAAAGGATTTAGTCATTTGCCTTAACTAAATCCAGTCAATTCTCATTTCCGACTTCTAATACTGTCTAGACTAACGATTCTCCATTTAAAATACATGCAAGCAATCGCAACTTGCGAATGAGGAGCTCGGTGGTACTCAGGATATCATAATAAATGGAAGCTTTCCTCTAAAGCGGGAGACACAACATTAATCAGTATAAAATAAAAAGACATTTGAGGTGGAGATGGAGTGTCTGAATTTAAATATTCCTTGTTAAAATTAATTGTAAACATTTTTTAAAGACATTGTGTTTTTTTTGGATCATTAGAGATGAATAATTTAATTTTGCTTGATACCTTACAAAGTTGTTTCAAAGTCCATTGTACCTACGTTAACAAAATTTTACCTTCGTATGAAGCGAAAGACCAAGACTCCAACATTGGCTACATCTGATGGACACCAGCAGAACTACGATATTTGAAGATTCTGAATCACTCTATGTATAAGAAGTTACGCGATTGCTGGATATGCAGTATCTCAACAACATGAGTTGGGTCGCGTTGCACCAGGAAAGCTACTCAAGTCAGAAGACCTCTCTAGTTGGAAGACCATCTCATCGCGATCTTCCATAATATTACAAGGATTTCGACCACACCAATATACCGATGTCTATTGCATAATTATAGGATATGACTAAGATTAATGTTTATGTACATGGATCTACATTTTACTGGAATAATTTTCCTATGATAAAATTAATAAAACTTTGAATTAAGACACTGCTTTATGTTCACCCCCGTCCATCCGATAATCCGTCTGTTTGTCCGGGCGACACTTGGAACGTCATCATCGTAGTCTTCCTGTGATAATTGTGAACACAGCCTTAAGCAAAAACATAATTATCGCTTTAAACATAAATAAATACGACTTGACATTTAGTTCGCATATTTTATTATTTGTTTGAATGGAATTTTCAATGAGAAGAAAGTAATTTGTCTTGGCGAGTGAACTTAACGAACTGTGAATGAAGATATTGTTTTATTGTTTTTTACAGAGGACCGGGTGATAATTTACAACGCTTCGTTCTAGATGATTCTAAGGGTAGTCACAATGTTAATGGTCTTTTTCTGCTTCTTAAATGAGTGTTCTGTTACTGTTATAATATTATTTATCGTGAACCTCATTGAAAACGTGTTATGAAAGGTCTCTTGATACGCCTTTGGAGTGAATGCAATGTTCCGTAGTATCACTGATGAAAATCATGTTTATTGGGTGCGGTGCTTGCTTAGTAATTGCTCAAAGTGTTGGTGGAAGTGATATTGAAACCACTTTTTAAGTAATGGCGTATTTTAGTGACTACCCGTGAGTATTCTAACTTTAAACGATTGCGACTTCCTTCCCCATACTCACATTAAAACTGTATTACTAGTTTTAAGCGAGTGATCGTGGAAAACTTTACCTTTTCATGAAGTAGGGAAAAATAATTTACTTTGGAATTAGTAACAATATTAACCATAAGCAAAATTTAAAAATGACTAAAATGTACGTAAGTATAAAGTGCCTAAGTAGCTATTTTGTATAGTTAGAAGAAAAATAAGATAAGTTATAAAGGCTTTTAGGCATAAATACTGCAGGAGTAGGTAATAAAAAAACACACTCATAACAACGCCACCTTAAAACAAGTTTCGTTTTAGATTAAGTAGCGACTAATTAATTCAGTACTTAATCAACGTTAATTAAAAAAGAAATTACCTACAAGCTTAATAAAAACACTGTCTAATTATAAGGTTATAAGGTAGGTTAAAATATTTCACCTTCATTACACAGATAACACTAATAACATTATCTTTTTACTTATTAAATATACTCGTAGCTGTAAAATATGTTTCTATTTTAAAAGTATGGCATGTATTTTACACAAATAAAAAAATACCTGAACCTTTACTGTAACAACAAGATGTCCTTAGTTTAGCCACTCCCTCTTAATGGCAGCTAGGATTTCTGCCAGAAGGCTTCATATCCTTTAAAATCTAAGTCGATAGACGACCAGCTAAGTGTCAACGTCCTGTAATAGCTTACTTGGATTTAATGAATTCTTATGCATTTTGTTACCGTATTTGAAGTGCTCTTTGGCTGTGCAGTTGGCTGGCAATAAGTATGCAGTCATTGAACTAGACACCGATTAAACACTGACTGCTATCATGCGTCAACTTAGCCTTCAGAGTGCAGTGTATGCAGTTCAAATGCAGTCTGTCTGTCTCGGGCCTTAAAGAAAGACTATAATTCCTTTAGTAAACATATAAACTGTAAAAAGGTTATTCACCTGATTTCTTCTAAGAAAAGTGTAAATAATCTTTACGTCTCATAAATTAGACCTCGTCTATCTTTCTTTAAATTTTGTAGCAAAAAACATGTAGTCATTGACTCCTGTCGGAGCATCATTTATCTTAGTTGCACATTCTTAGTCGCACACGTTAGGAAACACGAAAAATCTACCAAATAAAAAATGTCTCCGATGACATATTATTCCTTAATGAAAGCGATATTTTTAAATTCACCCAACGATCTTAATAAATAAGAGAGAATTGACCAAACTTTGTACTACTGAATAATAGGTCGACAGAAAAGTCTACAAACTATAATTCTTGTTCAAACTTCGAGGGGCAAATTGTAGGCAAAGTTAGAAACATCTGAAATTTTTCACTTTAACTATTAAGAAAATGTTGTGGTTATTTATATCTCAAATGACTATCATCTTAAGTACAAGAATATAATTAGACTTGTTTCTGATACAAATTTGTTTCCATTAAGTAAAACAAGAAAAGTATTTAAAAATGAGAAGTTACGAGTGTTTTAAGGTTAATCAAGAACTTTAAAACTTGGATGATAATTCTTATTCTACATAATTATAATTACATTGTACCAGTATCGTTTCTACAGGTAACTTCATTTGCTACTAAAACGCTGTAATGCAATATTATTTTTCTCTTGAATGAAGAAAATACATTTTCACAATCAAAATCCTATTAAAACAATCTTTTTAAATAAAACCGTTATTTACAAGGCTTATTCTATATGTGTAGCGTCTGAAGTATGTGGTGTGATCAAGAGAAGGAAAATACGAAAGGTTAAGAATACATGGTGGGACAAGGATGTACAATCAGCAGTGTCAGAGAAGAAGAAAGCTTGGTCAGATTGGTTGGCTGCCAGAGCAAATGAAAGAATGGGAAAAGCAACGAGTGTAGACATAGATGAAGCAAGAAAGGAGTTTGTTAGGTCAAAAAGAATAGTGAAAGAAATGGTTAAAGGGAAAAAAGAGGAAAAGAAAGATGAGTTTGATAGCAGATTATCTGACGATTTCCAGAGGAACATTAAGTTTTTCTGGAAATCCGTTCGTGCAGTTCGAGGAAGAACTCAATCCTCAGAACACACATCCATCAGAGACGAGAATGGAAAGATAGTAAATGATGAATCTTGCGTGCTGAAGAGATGGAAAGAGTATTTTGAAAGTTTGTTTGAAAGGTCGGCGATAGAGACACCGATAGCTGAAATGAATGGTAACGATAGCAATGATGAAAGCGTTATTGGCGTGGATGAGATCGTGAAGGCACTGGGAAGTATGAAAGTAGGTAAAGCTGCAGGATATGATAGGATTACAGTCGAAATGCTGAAGGATGGACAGGGCATCATAGTTGGTCAGTTGCAGCGGTTATATAACTTGTGCTGGACCACCGGCCGAGTACCTAATGACTGGGCCATAGCTGTAGTTGTGCCTCTTTATAAAGGAAAAGGCTCGCAACAAGATTGCAAAAACTATAGAGGCATTAGCCTTCTCAGCATTGTTGGCAAATTGTATGCAAAGGTACTTATTGAAAGAGTTATGGAAGTAACCGACAAGAAAATATGGGATGTACAAGCGGGATTCCGAAAGGGTATGGGATGCACGGATCAGGTTTTTTCCTTGCGAAGCATAGCCGAAAAGTTTTTGGCCAAAGGTCAAAAGGTCTATTGCGCATTCGTGGATTTGGAAAAGGCTTACGATAAAGTGGTGAGGAATGAAATGTGGTCGGTGCTGTCAATGAATGGGGTGGACAGCAGCCTCATTCGAGCTCTGAAATCCCTTTATGAGGATTCTAGATTGAAAACTTAACTAAATTTAATGAACATCTCCAAAATCTTTCGTTTGCGGGCATATACAGTACTGAAAATGCAGATGTTGCATATAACGAATTTTCGGAGCAGTTTCGGTTACTGTATAGTCTTTGTTTTCCTTTAAAAACGATTACACTCAAATTTGGTAAAAAAGTTAAATGGGTCTCCCGAGGTATCCGCGTATGCAGCAGAAAACAACGTAACCTACTGTGGCAATATAGAAAAAAGCCTTCTAAAGAGAATAAAACTACATTTAAAAATTACTCGCATAGGTTCAAAAAAATCATTAAACTCACTCAAAAAGCACAAAATAATCACTTCATAAATGTTTCTCAAAACAAGTCAAAAGCATGCTGGCAAATTATTAATAATAAAACACAATTTAAAGAACATATATCTGCCCTCAATATTAAAAATGCAGTAATAAGTAATCCAAAATCAATTGCTAATGCCTTTAATAATCATTTTATTGATCAAACCAAGGAAATCGGTATAGGAAGTAATATTACCGATGGATTAAACTTTAATCTCTACTCAATGTTTATGCCTCCGGTTGTACCCCAGGATGTCACTAGAGCAATTCAATCCCTTAAAAATAAAAATAGCTACGGGTATGATGGTATAGCAACAAAAGTTGTAAAATTCGTATCAAACACTATTTCAGCACATCTATGTCACATTATCAATCTAAGTATTAGCTCTGGAGTATATCCCAGTGGCTTAAAAACCACTATCATAAAACCACTTCATAAAAAGAATAAGAAAGAGGATATATCTAATTATAGACCAATAGCTTTGATCCCAGTTTTTTCTAAAGTTATAGAAAAGATTATTTTTAATGCTATGAATAATTTTTTTAATAAGCATAATATTCTGTGTAATGAGCAAAAGGGTTTTAGAAAGAACAAAGGCATAAATCTAGCAATCTTTGATTTTTTAAAAGAAGTTATGAGTAGTATGGATAAAAAGGTACCTACATGTGCCATATACACCGACATGACAAGAGCTTTTGACTGTGTTAACCACGAAACTCTTCTCCAGAAGCTATACGCGTACGGCATTAGAGGAAATGTCCTAAGCCTCATAAAATCTTACCTCAGTGACCGAACACAATATACAGAAATAACCAGGCTATGTCAAAAAACAAAGCGTGAAATCAAATACCTGTCTGATTGCAGAATAATTAAATACGGAGTACCTCAAGGGAGTGTGCTAGGCCCCCTGTTATTCTTAGCTTACATAAACGACCTTCCTAGACGAACTAATCACCCAATGGTTCTTTTTGCTGACGACAGCACTGCTTTAATAAAATGTTTGCATCCTTCTACATACGAACATGAAATAAACAATACGCTTAAAATCATGGTTGAGTGGCTCAACCAAAATAACCTAGTTATAAACCTGCCAAAAACAAACGTCATGCACTTTTATCAACGCATAACTCCGCAAAATCTCGCTATAAAATACAATGGCAGCATCATAGAAAAAACTAAAGTTGCAAAGTTTCTAGGCATTATTATTGATGATCAACTTACCTGGAAACCTCAATCGGAAGAGGTATGTAAAAGACTAAGTACATCCGCGTTTGTGCTCTATAATTTATCTAAAAAAGTTAATATGAACACAACCCTAGTAGCCTATCATGGTCTTGTCGCGTCAGTGTTAAGATATGGAATCATCTTTTGGGGCAATTCTTGCCTTAGGGATCAGGTGTTCAGAGCCCAAAAACGCTGCATAAGAGCAATGTGTGGACTTAAGAGTGTTGATAGTTGCGTACCTAAATTCAAGTCCTTAAACATACTTACTTTTCCGTCACTATATATATTAGAAATGGCGCTTTTTGTTAAACGGAACAAATCCTTATTTACTTTGGTTACCGATGTACGAAAAGGACCTGTTAGAAGTCAGCATAGAAATAAGTTATACATAGAAAAATATAACACGGCATTATTGAAGAAAAATGTCTTTGGAATGGCCATAACTATTTATAACAAAATACCTGATGATTTAAAAAATGACACAATTCGTACATTTAAAATGAAACTGAGTAAACTACTTGTGGAGAAATGTTATTATAAAATTGCAGATTTTTTAGATGATAAATCATTATAATAATTATTATTTATTATTAATTACCCTGACATTGTATATTGCCGTAACATATTGACATTCCATGATGATTGTATTACTATTGACAACTATTAAGTATTGACATTATGACTAACACTTATGAAAATTTTAATATAAAGAGATTAAATTAAGTATTTGAAATTGTATTCCAAATTGCCTATCTGAACAATTGATAGAAACTAAATCGTGTCATTACATTGCCATAATTTACTATATCGATATTTCTATCTGTATTTTTTTTCAATTGTTATTTTGTATTTGCATGCTTCTTAATGGCAGAATGTAGTTGAACTATTTTTTTGTCTGTAACATCTATTTTATGTACCTACATTCAAAGCAAAATAAAGATTCATTCATTCATTCATTCATTCATTCATTCATTCATTCTAGAGCTTGTGTGAGGATAAACAGGGCATACACTGACTGGTTTACCATCGAGAAAGGTGTTAGACAGGGATGTGTAGCGTCGCCGTGGCTGTTTAACCTCTTCATGGACAGTTGTTTGCAAGATTTAAATCAGTGTGACTGCGGATTAAGGATGAATGGGTTACTCGTCAAATGCCTCCTTTATGCTGATGATCAGATAATACTTGCATCTTCAGCGGAGGAGTTGCAGGAGATGGTAGCAATCATGCTTGGTGCGTTAGAGAGGAAAGGAATGAAAGTGAATGTAAGTAAAACGAAAGTTATGGTTTTTGAAAAGGAGGAATGCGTTACGGCTTGTAATGTTTTGATCGATGGACAGCGAGTGGAAAAAGTGAATGAGTTTGTTTACTTAGGTACGTTGTTTACAAGAGATGGTAAGAATGAAGAAGATATTGAAAGGAGAGTTAATGCAGGTAATAGTGTGAATGGAGCTCTGAAAGCGTTTATGAACAGTCAAAACGTGTCCAAAAAGGCACGTTTGGCTGTACATAGAGGCGTGTTAGTGCCTACCCTTATGTATGGTAGTGAAAGTTGGGTATGGCAGAAGAGATTTGAAAGTAAAATAAATGCTGTAGAAATGAGAGCACTGAGAAGTATGTGTGGTGTGTCTTTGACCGACAGAGTAAAGAATTGTGTGATACGAGAGTGGTGTGGGGTAAAAGAAGATGTAGTGACAAGCATTGAGAAAGGCATGTTAAGATGGTTTGGGCACATGGAGAGGATGGATGACGATAGACTGACAAAGAAGATATATAAGGCAAGTGTGAATGGAACAGGACAAAGGGGAAGACCTAGGCGGACGTTCTCTGACCAGATTGGAGACATCCTGAAAAAAGGACAGGTCAGAAGTACCCTTAACAGAAGAGCATGCATGAGAAACTTGATGGGAGTGGGTGAAGCAAGTGAGGTATGTCAGGATCGTTGCAAATGGCGTTCCGTAGTCTCTGCCTACCCCTCCAGGAAACAGGCGTGAGTCTATGTATGTATGTATGTATGTATTCTATCTGCGTACTCTCACACGTAGAACGATTAATCGGTAACGTACAGGAAGCAAACTGATTGGATTCCGACCACACCAATAGGTATAACCCGATGTCTATTGCATAATTATAGTCTCAAGAATTGCCTTGTACTAACACTCCTAGCAATAATGTTCAATGTATACCAATTTTGGGGAGCTCGTTGTCATCAGTTAACCACTCTCACAATAATTGCTATAACTCTTGCTGTATTTTCTCTGACCAGCTGGGCAAAGACATGGGTAGTCTTATGTCTCAGTATGCAAATGGTCCTGTAATAAATCATTGCTCACCTGGTGCCAGTTATAGTCAGTTATTAATAAAATCAAGATGACCCAGCTTAATTCAAATTCCACAGTAATATTATTGTATGGAAATAGTTTAGCTGTATCAAGAAATGACATATTAAATTGCTTTAATTTAATGGAACGTCTCAATAGGAAATATAGCTGTAAATTTATTATATGTGCACTGCCTTATTCACAAAATTTAAATATAGAACAGAACAAGCACATACATAACTTAAATTTGTTAATGTACAATTGTATAACCCAGTCATCTTGCCAAAAGTATTTAAGTTATTTTGATACTAACATCTTTGTTAGAAATTTTATTTTGACTAAAGATATTATGTATCTTTCTTTTAGTTTTAAGCGACAGATTGCTAAGTTATTAGCATATAATATTTACTGTGTTTTATATACACATAGTGTAACTACTGCAGTTACAGACATTAGTATTTCTACTAATCAGTATATTGAATCAACCTGTAATTTAAACTACAAGTTGAGACAACTGGCAGGCCACACTTTTTGAATGTTGTACATCAGAACATTCAGGGCCTTTCAGGCAAAGAGTTAGAGTTAGATTTATTTTTAGACTTTAGAAATGTTCATATCATGTGCATAACTGAACACTGGAAAAAATGTAATGAATTAGTTTTGTTAAATAATTACAATTTTACTGTTAAAAGTGCATTCACAAGGAAGGAAGCTATACATGGTGGCTCGTTAATTTTGGTTCATAATACTCTAAAGTGTAAAGAACGTAATGACTTAGTTAAACTTTCTGTGGAGCGCAGTGTTGAACTATCATGTATTGAACTTGATTATTTTGTTATAATTTGCGTATACCGCCCCCCCGCAGGTGACTTTAATATTTTTGAACTGACAATGGAAGACGTTTTACAGCGTATAAAATGTAATAGTAAAAAAATAGTAGTATGTGGTGACTTTAATGTCAATTTATTGGAAGTATCGCCTTTAAGTGGAAGATTGATAAATTTATTTAAATCTTTTAATTTAAACTATTTATTTTTTGAACCAACTAGAGTAACCGCTACATCTTCAACTTGTCTAGATAATATTTTTAGTGATGTTACTGCGTCAAGCACTGTAATCCTTGACGAGCTCTCGTCTGATCACTGTGGACAGTTAGCCAAGTTTGTTAGTTACTCCAGCAAGATCTCGTCACAAATCACCTGCAGACCTATCACAAACGCTCGTTGTAATTCGTTCAAAAACAAAATACTATCCAGTGTGAACTCCTCAATTTTAAAATACACCAACCCCGATGTTTTATATGAGTCGCTTTTTACAGTTGTCAAGGACGCTTTCAAAAATGTATTTAAAGAAAAATCTGTAGAAATAGGTAGCAATAAAAGATTTAATGAGTGGGCCACTACTGGTATACATGTGAGTAGAGCTAAATTATATGAATTATATGCTATAAAATCCTACAATTTTAATCCACAGTTTATTGAATACGTTAAAAAATATTCAAAATTATTTAAGAAAGTCTGTTTTATAGCAAAATCCATGTTTTTGAGTAACAAAATAAAGCAATCGGATAACAAAGTTAAAACTATTTGGAAAGTTATTAACGAACAAACTGGCAAAATTAGAATTAATAACAATAAGTTTGAATTGAAGTTTGACACTAAAATTGTACGCGAAGATGAAGATGTAGCTCAAGAATTTAATAATTATTTTTCGCACATACCGTTATCCGTTACGAAGGGTTTAGATGCTTCTTCTAGTGTAGCTGCAACATATTTGATTAATAATATGCCAGAAATAACTTGTACTTTTAGATTTCAGCCTATTAATTCAACTGACATTTTAAATACCTTCAAGTCTCTTAAGCCTAAAAAGACAGGTGACTTATGGGGCATCTCAGTAACAGTTTTGCAAACAATTATTGACCTAGTAGCTCCGTATTTAACTGTAGTATTCAACCACTGCCTTAATTCAGGAACTTTCCCAGATCTTATGAAATACAGCAAAATTATTCCACTTTTTAAATCTGGCAGCAAAGCTGATATTGGTAACTACAGACCCATTTCAGTGTTACCAGCGTTCAGTAAAATTTTTGAAAAACTCCTACTTAAGCAATTACTACAATATTTTAATCTTAACAGCCTCCTACATACTGAACAGTACGGATTTACTAAGGGTCGATCTACGACTGATGCAGGAGTAGCTTTACTTAAGCATGTGTACAATGCTTGGGAACAGTCGCAAAATGCTATAGGTATCTTCTGTGACCTTTCTAAGACTTTTGATTGCGTAAATCATGATACACTTTTACGCAAACTGAAACATTACGGTATCAGAGATTTGGCACTTAGAGTCATTAATTCTTATCTGAAAGGTAGAGTACAACATGTAGATGTAAATGGAGCTCATTCTTCCGGGTTACCAGTGCAATTAGGTGTTCCCCAGGGGTCCATTCTGGGACCATTTTTGTTCTTAATTTATATAAATGATTTGCCTTATTACATGAATAACTTGTGTGACGTTGTTCTTTTTGCAGATGATACGTCTTTAATTTTCAAGGTTGATAGAAATAAGGAAAACTTTGACGAAGTAAATCGAGCGCTAACTAAAGTCACACACTGGTTTACAGCTAATAACTTAGTTTTAAATTCTAAGAAAACTAAATGTGTTAAATTTGTATTGCCAAACGTAAAGAATCTGGGACCTAACTTAGCACTTAACGAGGAGATTATAGAACCAGTAAATAACACTGTTTTCTTAGGTATAACAGTAGATAATAAATTGCAATGGGGAGCACACATATTGGCTCTTACTGGGAAACTTAGCTCGGCTGCATACGCTATTAGAAAAATTAGACAGTTAACCGACGTCGATACGGCTCGTCTAGTTTATTTTAGTTACTTTCATAGTATTATGTCTTATGGTATTCTTCTATGGGGAAAAGCTGCAGATATTGACAGTGTATTTATTTTGCAAAAAAGGGCAGTCCGTGCTATTTATCAGTTAGGGCCGAGGGTGTCACTTAGGGATCGATTTAAAGAAATTGAAATCCTGACTGTACCTTCCCAATATATATTTGCCAATTTAATGTACATTAAACAAAATATTGAGTCGTATAGTAAAAATAGTGATGTCCATAATATAAACACTAGAAATAAACATAAATTGTGCGTGCCTCATCTTCAATTACATAAAGTTCATAATACATTCATGGGGCTAGGTGTACGTATGTATCAGTGGCGGCTCGTTCAAAGGAGCGCTGGAGCAGTGAACTCCCAAAATTATAAAATATATGTATACAACTCATATAAACTTTTTCTAAAAACATGCTCAATATTTTAATACACACCTATTCTCTTTTCTATAATGCATTTCTACAAATAAGTATTTGACTACTAAACTGTTTATCATAATTTTGTCAACACTCTTGAAACATACATAGGTATTTTTGTTGAGTGGAGCGCTCATAACAGCGCTCTTCGTTGACGAAAGCTTAGTGCAACGCTTAATACTGAAATGTAATGAGTGCGAAAGAGAGAGCGTTCTATGCGCTGGGCGCGTGAGACAAAAGATTTGTATGAGAAATAAGGCAAATACGGAGCGGCGCTCCTAGCTAGTTTGACGAGGTGCGCATGCGCGAATATATTACCCGACTAAATGATATGACCATTTGTCACGAAGAAAAATTAAAACGTGTGCGCCGTTTTTTTTAATAGTGTTTTGGCGGTATCATTTAAATGTAAACAAAAGCAAAACATTTATCAGCAAGTGCGTTGGTAATTAGAAAAGGATTGGTGTAAAATATTGTTAATTGTATGTGTGATTGTGTGTATATGTTTAAGAAAGACAGTTAAATTGTGTAACTAATATGGAATATAACAGCGTAAACTTTATAAACGGATGGATGATATCTGTATAATCTATGGATGGATGAAAGAAGAAATTATACGAAAGGAGTGTATTGTGCGAGAATGAATGGAAATGTCGGTAGGGGACGCCCTAGGCGGACGTTCGCCGATCAAATAGGTGACGTACTAAAAAAGGGCCAAATTAAAGGTACCCACCCATAACCGACGCGCATGCATGATGAGGTTAATGAATATCGACGAAGCGAAAGAGGTATGTTTGAACCGAAGCATGTGGCGTTCCATAGTCTCTGCCTACCCCAATGGGAGACAGGCGTGACAATATAGATACATAGTTAGAACTTTATAAAAAACTGTGAAAAAACTTTAGAAAACGACCAATATGATAAAACGCTTTGGTTATGTGGTTGCGAAAATGCGAAGGAAGTAAGAAGCGGTTTTGTTTTCCGTGTATTTTGTTTAGTGGCGCCGGAGTTGATCTACTGCGTGGACGGTTAAGGTACCTACGTATCGATGATTTAGCACATCTTACTATTAATTGTAAAAGCATTCACAAAATAAATTGTAAGCAGTTTCATCTTCTTTTTTAGTGAACACCCAATATAATCTTTCACGAGCCGCCTCTGGTATGTATAATAAATTACCAACTCATTTTTGTCAGTTACCTTTAAATTCCTTTAAAACTGAAGTTAAAACTTGTTTGTTAAAAAAAGCATATTACTCAATAGATGATTATTTCAAGGACAAGAATGCTTGGTAGACAAGTTCAATACTTACTGTTCCAGTTGTTGTGTACAGCTTTATATTTAATTGTTTTTATATACATACTGTTTGACATATGTTTGAATTTTGATTAACTTTATTTTTGACATAAGATTCTCTGTTTGACATGTATATTTGTTTGCGTCATTATTTTATTTGACATTTAATTTTTATATACACTTTGACATTTTTTTAATACAATTATGCGTTTATTTGTTGACGTTCTGCTCTTTTAGATATGTTATAGTGCGTTAATAATGTCGGATAGATTTATTTTAGTCTAATGTAAGTTCAAATGGCTTGTCTTGGAAAGTAGGTTCGTCATGCTCACTGTACTGTCACTGCAGGCGGTAGCGTCGGTGGTCGGGTCACCCACTTCCCTCTAATATGGTTGAGGAGGGTGATGGCTGATCATTGCGTTATACTCGTGAACGGGTGCTGCCTGTGGTGACTGGTCGATCTGCTGGACAGGATACAGCTTTTGACTTGCTGATTTATGAGTTTATTTGCAATTTGTTCCAATTGTTTCGGTACCTACCTAATTAATGCATTGTAACGTGATTTGACTGAGCAGTGATTACATAACAACATGATATTTAACATGTGTGCGGTTACACCCTACTTGTCATTTTGTTTTGGAGGCTAAGTGTTAGTCATTATTCTCAATTTTCAAGTCTTAAGTAGGTACGTAACTAAATAAATGGCAATAGGTTGTGTGATAGCTATCATGTTAACTGAAATGTGATATTATTAATTTTTTGATTATAATGTATAACTTCTTATTTAAATACGCAGACAGTACTGTGTTGCTAGGGAGTTTGTTGCGCTGCTTCTTCTTCCTAGCGAAAACACATAGGAAGCAGTGAAGGGTTGGGCTTTTTGGGGTACTGTCTATTGTAAAATTTAACGTTCAGAAAGAGCTGTTTACCAGCCAATTTTGAATAAAAGATTTTGATTTTGATTTTGATTTTTGATTTTATAAGATGTGACTGTGATTAATGTTTACGTACAAGGATCTGCCTTTACTAAATGAATTTTCTTATGATAAAATTAATAAAACTTTAAAAAGGCAGCGATAGCCTAGTGGAGATGCCAACAGACTGCCATGCAGAGAGTATCAGGTTCGAATCCACGGCGCGCACTTGACTTTTCAGAGTTAGGTATGTGTGTATTGAATTGTTAATTATCGCTTGCCTCGTGCCCTGGAGAGCACGTTTTAAGCCATCAGTCCCAGCTGTCATAAAGATCTTTGACAGTTATTTAAAGGGCGTTAGTACCTTCTTAATGGAATATCGCTATCCCTTCGGGTTGCGGATGCCAGACAGGTAGTCGCTCTGTGGAAAAGTTAATATTCAGCCAAATCCGGTTAGACTAATAAGCGGACCCCAGACTGAAACTGGGATAACGCTAGGAGGATGATGATAAAAATTAATAAAACTTTGAATTAAGACACTGACAGTAATTTATGCTATGACTCGCAATCACGTGATTTCAATTAGAAAGTAAAGGTGATACTTTCTGTTCACCCCTATCCATCTAATAATCCGTCTGCTTGTCTGGACTAATGGAATGGCATGGCTGAACTGATTTTAATGAGAGCCTAATACGAGGGACGTCGTCATCGTCGTCTTCCTGTGATGATTGTGAACACAGCCTTAAGCAATAACATCACTATCGCTTCAGACATAAATAAATTAGACTTGACTTTTAGTTCGCATATTTTATTATTTGTTTGAATGGAAGTTTCAATAAGAAGAAAGTAATTTGTCTTGGCGAGTGGACTTAACGAACTGTGAATGAAGATATAGTTTTATTGTCTTTTTACAGAGGACCGGGTGATAATTTACGATGCTTCGTAGATGATTTTACGGGTAGTCGCAATGTTAATGGTGTATTTCTGCTTCTTAAATGAGTTTATGTTACTGTTCTAATATTATTTGTCGTGAACCTCATTGAAAACGTGGTTTGAAAGGTCTACTGATACGTCTTGGAAGTGAATGCAATGTTCCGTAGTATCACTGATGAAAATCATGTTTGTTGGGTGCGGTGCTTGCTTAGTAATTGCTCAAAGTGTTGGTGGAAGTGATATTGAAACCTTTTTTTAAGTAATGGCGTATTTTAGTGACTACCCGTGAGTATTCTAACTTTAAACGATTGCGACTTCCTTCCCCATACTCACATTAAAACTGTATTACTAGTTTTAAGCGAGTGATCGTGGAAAACTTTACCTTTTCATGAAGTAGGGAAAAAATAATTTACTTTGGAATTAGTAACAATATTAACCATAAGCAAAATTTAAAAATGACTAAAATGTACGTAAGTATAAAGTGGCTCAGTAGCTATTTTGTATAGTTAGAAGAAAAATAAGATAAGTTATAAAGGCTTTTAGGCATAAATACTGCAGGAGTAGGTAATAAAAAAACACACTCATAACAACGCCACCTTAAAACAAGTTTCGTTTTAGATTAAGTAGCGACTAATTAATTCAGTACTTAATCAACGGTAATTAAAAAAGAAATTAACTACAAGCTTAATAAAAACACTGTCTAATTATAAGGTTATAAGGTAGGTTAAAATATTTCACCTTCATTACACAGATAACACTAATAACATTACCTTTTTACTTATTAAATATACTCGTAGCTGTAAAATATGTTTCTATTTTAAAAGTATGGCATGTATTTTACACAAATAAAAAAATACCTGAACCTTTACTGTAACAACAAGATGTCCTTAGTTTAGCCACTCCCTCTTAATGGCAGCTAGGATTTCTGCCAGAAGGCTTCATATCCTTTAAAATCTAAGTCGATAGACGACCAGCTAAGTGTCAACGTCCTGTAATAGCTTACTTGGATTTAATGAATTCTTATGCATTTTGTTACCGTATTTGAAGTGCTCTTTGGCTGTGCAGTTGGCTGGCAATAAGTATGCAGTCATTGAACTAGACACCGATTAAACACTGACTGCTATCATGCGTCAACTTAGCCTTCAGAGTGCAGTGTATGCAGTTCAAATGCAGTCTGTCTGTCTCGGGCCTTAAAGAAAGACTATAATTCCTTTAGTAAACATATAAACTGTAAAAAGGTTATTCACCTGATTTCTTCTAAGAAAAGTGTAAATAATCTTTACGTCTCATAAATTAGACCTCGTCTATCTTTCTTTACATTTTGTAGCAAAAAACATGTAGTCATTGACTCCTGTCGGAGCATCATTTATCTTAGTTGCACATTCTTAGTCGCACACGTTAGGAAACACGAAAAATCTACCAAATAAAAAATGTCTCCGATGACATATTATTCCTTAATGAAAGCGATATTTTTAAATTCACCCAACGATCTTAATAAATAAGAGAGAATTGACCAAACTTTGTACTACTGAATAATAGGTCGACAGAAAAGTCTACAAACTATAATTCTTGTTCAAACTTCGAGGGGCAAATTGTAGGTAAAGTTAGAAACATCTGAAATTTTTCACTTTAACTATTAAGAAAATGTTGTGGTTATTTATATCTCAAATGACTATCATCTTAAGTACAAGAATATAATTAGACTTGTTTCTGATACAAATTTGT
The DNA here is from genome assembly GCA_944739405.2 of Euclidia mi. Taxonomy (NCBI): domain Eukaryota; kingdom Metazoa; phylum Arthropoda; class Insecta; order Lepidoptera; family Erebidae; genus Euclidia; species Euclidia mi. The sequence goes on along the minus strand of OX123183.2, from coordinate 101,044,174 downwards.
TTCCATTAAGTAAAACAAGAAAAGTATTTAAAAATGAGAAGTTACGAGTGTTTTAAGGTTAATCAAGAACTTTAAAACTTGGATGATAATTCTTATTCTACATAATTATAATTACATTGTACCAGTATCGTTTCTACAGGTAACTTCATTTGCTACTAAAACGCTGTAATGCAATATTATTTTTCTCTTGAATGAAGAAAATACATTTTCACAATCAAAATCCTATAAAAACAATCTTTTTAAATAAAACCGTTATTTACAAGGCTTATTCTATATGTGTAGCGTCTGAAGTATGTGGTGTGATCAAGAGAAGGAAAATACGAAAGGTTAAGAATACATGGTGGGACAAGGATGTACAATCAGCAGTGTCAGAGAAGAAGAAAGCTTGGTCAGATTGGTTGGCTGCCAGAGCAAATGAAAGAATGGGAAAAGCAACGAGTGTAGACATAGATGAAGCAAGAAAGGAGTTTGTTAGGTCAAAAAGAATAGTGAAAGAAATGGTTAAAAGGAAAAAAAGAGGAAAAGAAAGATGAGTTTGATAGCAGATTATCTGACGATTTCCAGAGGAACATTAAGTTTTTCTGGAAATCCGTTCGTGCAGTTCGAGGAAGAACTCAATCCTCAGAACACACATCCATCAGAGACGAGAATGGAAAGATAGTAAATGATGAATCTTGCGTGCTGAAGAGATGGAAAGAGTATTTTGAAAGTTTGTTTGAAAGGTCGGCGATAGAGACACCGATAGCTGAAATGAATGGTAACGATAGCAATGATGAAAGCGTTATTGGCGTGGATGAGATCGTGAAGGCACTGGGAAGTATGAAAGTAGGTAAAGCTGCAGGATATGATAGGATTGCAGTCGAAATGCTGAAGGCTGGACAGGGCATCATAGTTGGTCAGTTGCAGCGGTTATATAACTTGTGCTGGACCACCGGCCGAGTACCTAATGACTGGGCCACAGCTGTAGTTGTGCCTCTTTATAAAGGAAAAGGCTCGCAACAAGATTGCAAAAACTATAGAGGCATTAGCCTTCTCAGCATTGTTGGCAAATTGTATGCAAAGGTACTTATTGAAAGAGTTATGGAAGTAACCGACAAGAAAATATGGGATGTACAAGCGGGATTCCGAAAGGGTATGGGATGCACGGATCAGGTTTTTTCCTTGCGAAGCATAGCCGAAAAGTTTTTGGCCTAAGGTCAAAAGGTCTATTGCGCATTCGTGGATTTGGAAAAGGCTTACGATAAAGTGGTGAGGAATGAAATGTGGTCGGTGCTGTCAATGAATGGGGTGGACAGCAGCCTCATTCGAGCTCTGAAATCCCTTTATGAGGATTCTAGAGCTTGTGTGAGGATAAACAGGGCATACACTGACTGGTTTACCATCGAGAAAGGTGTTAGACAGGGATGTGTAGCGTCGCCGTGGCTGTTTAACCTCTTCATGGACAGTTGTTTGCAAGATTTAAATCAGTGTGACTGCGGATTAAGGATGAATGGGTTACTCGTCAAATGCCTCCTTTATGCTGATGATCAGATAATACTTGCATCTTCAGCGGAGGAGTTGCAGGAGATGGTAGCAATCATGCTTGGTGCGTTAGAGAGGAAAGGAATGAAAGTGAATGTAAGTAAAACGAAAGTTATGGTTTTTGAAAAGGAGGAATGCGTTACGGCTTGTAATGTTTTGATCGATGGACAGCGAGTGGAAAAAGTGAATGAGTTTGTTTACTTAGGTACGTTGTTTACAAGAGATGGTAAGAATGAAGAAGATATTGAAAGGAGAGTTAATGCAGGTAATAGTGTGAATGGAGCTCTGAAAGCGTTTATGAACAGTCAAAACGTGTCCAAAAAGGCACGTTTGGCTGTACATAGAGGCGTGTTAGTGCCTACCCTTATGTATGGTAGTGAAAGTTGGGTATGGCAGAAGAGATTTGAAAGTAAAATAAATGCTGTAGAAATGAGAGCACTGAGAAGTATGTGTGGTGTGTCTTTGACCGACAGAGTAAAGAATTGTGTGATACGAGAGTGGTGTGGGGTAAAAGAAGATGTAGTGACAAGCATTGAGAAAGGCATGTTAAGATGGTTTGGGCACATGGAGAGGATGGATGACGATAGACTGACAAAGAAGATATATAAGGCAAGTGTGAATGGAACAGGACAAAGGGGAAGACCTAGGCGGACGTTCTCTGACCAGATTGGAGACATCCTGAAAAAAGGACTAACGCCTCGTTGGACACTTTATGTAATTACAGACAACAATTCTTGTAGCAATAGGGAATGTTTAAGTGATTTCTTCCGTGAATCAATTCTTAGTATACAATCTACGCGGGCGAATTTCTTTGTAAGACAAGATGAAAATCGTAATGTAAGTGATTGCATAATGTAAATGATACAATAAAATAGAGTAAACATATATTTTATAATGGAACTAGTCGTTAATGTAATGATATTTGCTTCAATGTCTATAAATACTTACTTACGTAAGATATTGCTCCCACGCAAATCTCTTCTTATTTCACAGCCTTTCATACCACACATTCAATTTGAATAAGTAAAGCAAAACAGTTTTGAACCCATCGGTTAGCTTCACAATGCCTACTCGTTACTACTCTACTACGTTACTCTACTACGCTGACAGTTGGCAATGTATTGCCAACTGTCAACGACACTAGGCTCTCATAACTCAGTTGCTTTATGCACCGGATTTAATAATAATAATAATATTCTACCACATTCACACAACACCATCTAGTCCCAAACTAAGCAGAAGCTTGTGCTATGGGTACTAGATAATGGATAAACATACATATATACTTTTTTTTTGTAAATACATTCATATTATACATAGAAACACCCAGACCAAGACAAACATCCATGTTCATGCACACAAATGTTTGACTTGAGCGGGAATCGAACCCGCGACCTTCGGCGTAGCAGTCGCTTACACGCCCGCGGCGCCAACCGGTCGTCATTTGAAATGCAAACATACATATCTCCAATATTTATTGATAGTTTGGGTTATAAAATCATTGTGTTGTGAATAAATATTGACTTCGATGTCATAATTTCAAAATATTGACTAACGCATATTTAGTTTGTCTGTGATTTGGCTGAACATCAAATGAAACAACTAAAATATGTCTAACATTGTTAAGCAAAGGTACATTAAACGAGTCAAGGTATTTTAAAACACCTTATTGCCAATCGGTTCTTATTTCCTTATATCTTAAGATACTGATCTCATGTAAACTGGTGAATGCTATTCAGTAGTCATATGTATGTACATATATGCGACTGACTGTTACTTATCACATAATTACTGCAAAACAGAATGATGGAAATCCTATAGATTAATTTTGCTTGACCAGTGCTGCATGCATATGTTATGGGAATAAAATGTCAATGCTACTCTGCTATATCATCTTTATAGACAAAAACATCGGTTAGTTTTTTTTTAAACTCGAGGCTTGGAGATTTATTATACTTATTGAACATTTTCGAAGTCGATAGTCGATTCAAAAATAGCTGAAACTAGACACAATGTAATTTAGCTTCAGTACCTATTAGATCTGTTCTAATATTGGAGAAGAACTGAATCGTACTATTCAATTTGAATTAATTCACTTGAATTTTCAAGAAAATAAGAATGAGAAGAAGTGTGATTGATAAGGAGAGGAGATAATAATTCTTATGATAGAATCAGCCAAGCAGTTTTAAATGATATTTGCGTTAAACTGCCTTATCAGTACCTACTGCCGAATTAATTGTTACGGATATGGAACAATGGAGTGTGAAATAATTGAACCTTTCGCATCGCGTCTGCTCAGTTTTGAATAAGACCCTCGTCAATTTCACATCTCTGTCGATTATAATAATAATTTTCTAATCTACCACATACACACATCACCATCTAGTCCCAAACTAAGCAGAGCTTGTACTATGAGTACTAGATAATGGATAAACATACATATAAACTTTTTTTTGTAAATACATACATATTATACATAGAAACACCCAGACCAAGACAAACATCCATGTTCATGCACACAAATGTTTGACTTGAGCGGGAATCGAACCCGCGACCATCGGTGTAGCAGTCGGTTACACTCCCGCTGCGCCAACCGGTCGTCTATTTTCAGACGTAAAGTTTATTTGTTGATAGAATATACTCTAGTAATTGTTGTTCGTTTGATACACTATCGGGGTTTTTATAAAAGAGATTTATACCGTCGATGTGTGGGAACGGATTCCAATCTTTATTTGATCAAGTGTATATTGACGCGGGAAAGCTGTGTAAGTGTATCTTCGAAATCTACTCAACGCGAGTATTTTTCTACTTTTAATAAAAAGGGTAGCTTCTTTGCGTTTGTATGTTTATGCAGGATTTTTATGGTTCCGGCAAAACTTCACGGAACTATGATACATTCGCTATATTTTTCCAATGCTCTGACGGTTTTTAAAGCTCAAGAGCTGACGTTTAACATTACGAGCGCTAGATATATTTTTTTTTATATTTGTACATAATGCAAAACAGCTTGACAAACTTGAGCGCCTTCAAAATTTCTGTATACGATTCATATTTGGATTACGCAAATATGATCACGTTTCACAATTTCGAGCACAGCTCAAGTGGTTACCCATACGACATCGCCGGAATGCTCACATTCTCTCTTTACTTTATAATATATTATTTAACCCTTCTACTCCCACCTATCTTAAAGGAAGATTCGAGTTCCTCCATGATACGCATAACCGTTATTTAAGGTCATCAGAAAATTTGAAACTGAAAATGCCGGTTCATTCCACAGCATTTTATGACAAATCCTTTTCAGTTACTGCTGTTCGCTTATGGAATGCCCTACCGTTACACATAAGACAGGCTCAGACTATAACTAGGTTTAAAGCAATGATAAAGGATCACTATCTATCATTATAACTTTTCTCATTCTACATTATAAGTATATGTATGTAATTACATAAATATGGTATACTTATTTGTATGTATATATTAATATTTTATAAATTAATATTTAATATTATTTATATTATATATTATTTCTATATATTAATATTTAAGTATTATTTTTATGAATATATGTTATTACACGAATTTATATATTTAATATATTTTTACAAATGTACACTTGCAACTACCATTTATTTCCGACCAATAATATCCATCCAAAGGTTGCCTAGTAGAGATCGCTGTCAGCGATAAGGCCGCCCTTTGTACTTACTTGTTCAGAAAATGTCTACCAATGTATGTATAAGTGTACAATAAAGTATAAATAAATAAATAGCCTCAGTATTAGTGTTATGTTCGTATACAACACGTGTAATATCCTTCATCTTAATATTCTGCATTTTTTATAGTAATAGGCTTACTATAACAATTTATGTTTAATTTAATGTCTCTTAAAATAATATAGTTCAGTTTCGTGTTTAGAACAATAAACATATGGTTTATGGATAAAATAGTATCTGGTTGAATAATAAAAAATCATATCTAAATTTTCATGGACTTTAATTAGTACTTTCCTAAAAGACAAATTCGTCGAATTATGCCAGCCTTTCCCAAAAGGTAACCAACGACGTTTTTAACGGAAAAAACGTCTATAACAAAATAAAAATAAAACTAAAATAACATTACCACGAAGAAAGTGAAGTGAAGTAACACAAAAAATTGAGGAGACTGCTCTTGACGGTGGCCGCTCGTTCGCTCGAGGATATTATACTGTGCTAACATCGTCATATTACTGCTACGGTATGTCCTTATTGATTGCTTAACGGCGGCACCTACTAAAGGTTCAATTGATGTTTAGAAGATAGGCGGGTTTTTGGGCCAATAAAATACTTGAGGTTTCAATTGAACTGCTTATAAAAAAGGTATATCTCAAGTGCAATCCTGTAGAACTCAATCTGATTGAGATGCTTTTTATAAATAAATTATGACTATAGTCATTTTAGCGTTGTTCCGCTAGCGATGCAAACTCCAAGCCTTAGTCCCCGCAGACAGCCGTTTATACATGAAAAAAAAAATTATATCGCCAAATTTTAATTAAGTACTTTAGAATTGCAATCTCAGCACATTATTGGAAACATTCCTGTAAAGATTTATGCAACATGACATATACATATTTCACTAGCTATTTAAACTGTCCTAATGCTACAATCGTGGGCCAACTTACCTGGAAGAGTGCCAAATCCGGAGACTATAAAGACTTAAATCTTATGATAGCGAAGCTAAGATCGAGGGAGGCTCGAGATAAATACAATAAGATTGTTAGATATTGATAAAGCTAAGCTATTATTGATCAAGCAATTACCGTGCATGTTTATAGAAATTCTTAAAACGATATTGTATACATCATCTGTGTTTCCTGATTTCAAAAACCCTCGGTTCAATTTACAGTGACGACAAACCTTTCTACTCATTCAATCCGCTGTCTCCTTATAGAAGTACTCCGCCTTCAGTGCCCCATAAAAACTTTCCACTCTATATAACTTTTTTTTTTTTAGTAAATATAGGTTTGCGTTTGACCACTATCTTGCCTGATGGTAAGCAATGATGCGATCTAGGATGTAGCACGCTTACCTAGAAGATGCCTATTCACTCGCGTCTTGAAGACACCCAAATTGTACTGATCGGGAAACACAGATTCTGGCAGGGAGTTCCATTGTTTTGCAGCGCGCATCATGAACGAGGAAGCAAAACGTTTTGTACGTATGGTTGGAATATCGACCATGTACCGATGGCGCTGGGCAGTGCGTCTGGTTGTCCGATAGTGGAAAGGGGATGAGGGGATTAAATCGTGCAGTTCCGCTGCACACTCTCCGAAATGTATACGGTAAAATACCGATAAAGCAGCAACTCGTCGTCGATGTTCGAGGCTTTGAAGTTTTGAGGTAACTTCTTCATCACCAATGAGCCTCCTGGCTTTTCTCTCTATTGAGTCAAGTGTCTCAAGCTGGTATTTGGCCGATCCATCCCAGATATGAGAACAATACTCCATACAGGATCGGACTTGTGCTTCCTCGAAGGGGTAGGCAGAGGTGTAATATTACACCCACATTTCGCCATGAATATTCAGGTCCCACGTAATAGGGGGCGAGCCTATTGCCGTACCGGGCACATTACCAGACTCCGAGCTGCTACTGAGAATTTCCTAACGGAAAAACCCAATAACACTTTGCCCGCCCGGGAATCGAACCCGCGACCTTCCACTCTCACGCGCACATTTATGCTGCGAGACCAGCGAGGCAGTCTATATAATACTCTATATAATTGTTAGCAAAATAATAGTTTCGATAAGCTTTTCTTAAAACGCATCAAAATTTATTTGCATACGTATTTCACAGCTAGACTCAGCGAAATACTTCTAAATCCAGAGAAAACACACGGGTTACATTTTCACTCATAACAACACACTATCGCAACGATTTCCCAAACACAGGTCGTATTCACGAGACGAGAAGGTGAGATTATTTATCATATTCTCACCGGAGAAAACATCCCGGAAATATTTGTCTACCTGCATCTTGTCTTCCTATTTTTAGCTGAACATAAATTTTAGTTGTTGCTCCAACCTCTTAGATTTATAGGGTAGCACTACACAATTTTGCGGTATGACCAAAAACACTCTTTCTGCTTATGAATCCATTTATCATAGATGTATGGTAGCAAAGTGTTTCGAATTGTTTCGCATACACCTTCATGTGGCCCGCATACCCTAAATGTACTTAGTTGATGAATTATTGCATACTTCGTTGCCATAGGTATTAAATATTAAGTTAACTATTATGTATTTTAATAGAAGCTTGTAAGGACCTTTATATAATATGCGTTTATGTAACACATGTAGTCAAATTATTTATTAAAACACTATTAGATAAAGCTTAAGTAGAGGCTTCAAGCGCTAGGAATCAATCTCGACGTCACATGCTAATGACGAAACCTCATCAAACAGAATCTTTGAATTACGGTATTATTATGTCTTAACTCTTTTGAACCCGTAAAATCTCTTTGTGTTTTGTATGCCGCCCTTTTTATAAATGCCATACGCATTTGGTTAATACCCACGTATTGTGATTTATGGAAATATTGGGAAGCGGTATTAATTGCGATCAATGGCGAGCTTGATTTTATTGAAATGGTTAGGGGTGTGTGATATATACTGAGACAAATCATCATTTATAATACTAATAATATAATAATAATCATTTATTTTCAGATCATAACAACCAATAGATACATATATAGATAACATACATAAAATAACATAATATTACAAAATAATTATTATAGGTAGCTTCTATATCATGTGCTGATGCTTAACGGGAAAACACTGACTTAAAATACACGGTGTATATATAAAGTAAAAGTGATAAAAAATCTGAAATATATACTACTATATATACTAAGACAAATCATCATTTATATTAATAATAATATAACCTCTCTGGGGCAGTCGTTATCTCACCATGAGACTAACGCAATCTCAGAGGGCAGAGTAACAGCTTTCAAACATCACCTTCATCCTGTGATATAAATAAAAAATGTATTACAATATGAAAAGAATGCTTACAAACCGCTGGGCAGCTTTGTGGCGAGCTGAATGTGTGTGGGGACACTGCGGTCCCGAATGCTTCAGAGAGTCGGTTAGGGCCTCGTCTCCGGCTTGCCTTTATTGGCTGGTTGGAGTGGATTTCCAAGAGCGCTCGCACGACCCTCGACTCTGGCTTGCCTTAGTTGGCCGGCTAGAAGGAAGCCTCAAGAGCTATTAGCTCGGGGGTGGAAGTGTCATTATCAAGGGCGTGATTACGGGGAAACCCGCTTCGGGGCACGAGACCCACGATGGCGAAACACTTTCTGTGTATGGAGTGAGCAGCAGTCTGATACGGGCACTTGAATCCTTATATCGGGATTCAAGTGCCTGTGTCAGCATAAACGGGGCCTACACGGCCTAGTTTAACATTGATAGTGGTGTTAGACAGGGATGTGTAGCGTCTCCTTGGCTGTTCAATCTGTTCATGGACAGTTGTTTGGCCGATTTGAAAGAGTCTGAATGCGGATTAAGAATGGGTGAGTCAGTGTTTAAGACCCTGCTATACGCTCAGGTTCTTTTTGCATCGTCAGCGTCGGATTTGCAGCAGATGGTCACCACGATGAATGAGGCGTATAAGAAGAAAGGTATGAAAGTGAATGTTAACAAAACCTAAGTCATGGTCATAGAGAGGGACGATAGTGTAACTGAATGTGACGTAATGATAGGAGATGAAAAAGTGGAGCAAGTGAACGAGTTTGTTTATTTAGGGTCTTTGTTTACGAGAGATGGAAAATGTGAGGGAGATATTGAAAGGACAGTGAAAGCAGGAAATAGTTTGAATGCTGCCTTGCAGTCCGACATCAGCATTGGTATTATCCCGAGGCAAGATCGCCTTGCTATACTGCAGGGAGTTTTGGCGCCAACACTGATGTATGGTAGTGAATCATGGGTATGGCAGAAGAAGCATGAAAGTAAATAAATAAAATAAATAAATATTCTACCACATTCACACAACACCATCTTGTCCCAAACTAAGCAGAGCTTGTACCTATGGGTACTAGACAATGGATAAACATATATACGTAATATATTTTTTTTGTAAATACATACATATTATACATAGAAACACCCAGACCAAGACAAACATCCATGTTCATGCACACAAATGTTTGATATAGTTGATTGAATCAGGCGTTACTTGGCGGAACTCCATTGTAACCTAATGGAAGGAAAGAGGAACCCACCACGCACCCTCGAATTGACCACCCCAACTATTGCAATAGAAAAAGGTTGACAATATCGAACTCCTCTAAAAGGATAAGGGATATAGGAATGGTATGGGTTCCAGGAAGATACCTGACTTGCAGTATCCCGCTGTATGTACAGCGGGATACTTGCAATAGTTGGGGTGGTCAATTCGAGGGTGCGTGGTGGGTTCCTCTTTCCTTCCATTAGGTTACAAATGTTTGACTTGAGCGGGAATCAAACCCGCGACCCTCGGCGTAGCAGTCGCTTACACGCCCACTCCGCCAACCGGTCGTCAAAGTAGAATCAATGATGTGGAGATGAGAGCTTTGAGGATGTATGTGCGGAGTAAGGCTGATAGATAAAGTGAAAACAGTGTGATACGAGAGAAGTGTGGTCTACAAGAAGATGTAGTGACAAAGATTGAAAAAGGAATGTTGCGTTGGTTTGGACATTTGGAACGGATGGATGAAAGAAGAAATACAAAAGGAGTGTATCGTGCAAGAATGAATGCTAATGTCGGTAGGGGACGCTCTAGGCGGACGTACGCCGACCAAATGGCTGACGTACTGAAAAAGGGCCAAATTATTAAAAGTACCCATAACCGACGCATATCGAGGAAGCGAAAGAGGTATGTTTGAACTGACGCATGTGGCGTTCCATAGTCTCTGCTTATCCCAATGGGAGACAGGCGTTACGATATAGATAGATAGACCTTATAGACTGACATACATAAAATAACATAATATTACAAAATAATTATTATAGGTAGCTTCTATATCATGGGCTGATGCTTAAGGGGAAAACACTGACTTAAAATACACGGTGTATATAAAGTAAGTGATTAAAAAAAACCTAAAATAAGAAGCGATTTTAAAAATCCTTCTCGCGGTTTTTCATCTTCATGAAAAAAATTATTCATTAAAATTAAATATTCGTGTATTTACGATCAGATGTGGTGGCATGTCGCTGTCGCCGCGGCGCCACTCGATATATTTTATTGATCGTGTCGCGTATACAAAACATAAAGTCACGGCTCGCAGCTCGCTTAACTAACATCCGACAATCAATTAGTCCGGCTGTTTGAACCGATTTTGATTGATTCTACGTTTTCGTTTTTAGTAAACATTCCGACAAATCGTTCCGAAACCTAACACAAAATTGTACCTATATTTTAGTTTGATTTACTTAAATAATTCGACTGCAGGTATGGCGAGGTACTTTAAGCGCCCTTGTCGTAGTTTAACACTGCGCCCCCTTTTGCGCATTTGATTCCTTCGACGGACAACTCCTGCGTCATCAACACATTGTTGTTTGAGTCTGATTATATTTTTTGTCTGTTGATCATACGTTTGTAAAGTCCTCCGTGACTTAGTCACTATACCTAGAGTGACACTTCTCTTCTCAATAAAAAAAATCATAAGGTAGTAATATTCTGAACGTTTTTACTTGACAACAACTGAATGGCTTACATAGTTCATATGCCATGAATATTTTTATCCTCTAATAAGCGACCCAAAACACATAAAAATGGTTTAAAAAATATTCAAAGCCCAATCAAGGTTACAGCAGGTTCGTTTAAAGTTTGAACATTCATGTCCGTTTGAAAAATGTTTGTCAGCAGGCATCGGGCACCGGGGACAAAGTTAATCAGGGTAAGGCAGAAGCCAATAAAAGAGTCCCAGTGCAATGAAACCTACGAGTTTAAAATTACTTTCTTGATTCGCAACTATTCCGTTCATACAATTATCAAGCACTCTTTTAGTTTGCGTCCATTTAAAACTAGCAGAAACGGATCGTGTACAAATTAGTTGAAGTTAAGTTTTACAATCAGTAGTTCATACTACAGTTCGGCCGTATACTGCATAAGTTATCACAGTTCATGATTGGATAAAAGCTTTTAGTTGTAATGGTTATAGTTCTTAAGAGTACCTTTACTGTCTATTATAGCTACTAGTTGGAACGCAGACTAAACAGTTGAACATGCCAATAAATCTGCTTGTCACTTTATTTCGAATTAAATTTGCCTGTATATCATTATAACGGACTAGAGGATGGCTGCAGTTACGCCGGTACATAATTTTAGTTTTTTATTTAACTCGGTCCCGTAGGAGCACACGAGTAGATAAACGGAACAGAGACACAGCTTCATACAACAGCGCGAATCGGTTGCACTACTACAAGCACGCGGATCATGTGTGCGTGACCACTGGCCGCTTGTCGTGTACGCGGCGAGACTGGAAAAAACCGGTTTACGTAGGCACAGGCAGTTGACAATCTCAGGGTTATTACGACGTACGTTGTTTATTTTGTACGTTGTAAGTTTTAATATTTTAATGTAAAACGTGGTATTTTATTATTAATGATGGTTGTTTATTTAATTGTACTGTGTGTATGAATAATATTAGATTAAATAATTCAGTCATTATAAAGATTTTAACGATGTAGAATATTTCGATCTTGAAATAAATATTGTCAATGTTGGCAACGAAATACTTAACATGTTTGCATGTTGTCCACCAGGATCTACTAGCCCGATCCCCCAGAGGATCCTCGTGAACTCATTTGTTGTGAAATCGTATAAAAGCAATAAACATTTAAAAAACGAATGACTATCAGAAAGTTATCAGCCATCGATAGGGATTACAAAAAGCAGGTGCATGCGATTTTCGACCTTATTGACGTAACTCAGAATTTATAGTTTTAGTAACGTATCAATGTCAGAAAGCAAGAAAATACCAAAAAAAAAAGTCTGTCATGAATTGTCAATAAGGTCGAAAATCGCATGCACCTGTTTTTTGTAAGCCCTATCGATGGTTGATCATTTTATAGTCATTTGTTTTGCAGGGCGTTAATTTGTCTTACACAATTTCTTTTACTTATTTTAGGTACCTATCCTCGTGGTAAAACTAGTGGCACATAACAGCTAAAGGAGATTCCTATGTATATTAGCAAAATAGATCATAAATATTACCAGAAAAATATTCAACACTTTTAGTGGTATCGTTAGGAATGTCAAATAAATCACGTCGTCACGTCGTGTCCTTGGTAACAAATGTACTAATATTTTTATTCCGTGCTTTTAAAAGTTTCAGGTGCATGCCTTTTTTGGTTCCACTCGCTATTTTATTTACAACTGTACTTCTGCCGTATAGCGAATCGGTCGAGTCCAAGAATCTGCCCAATCCACGAATCTGTCGAGTTGGGAATCTGCCGACTCACGAATCTGTCCAATCCAGAATCTGTCGTATACCGAACAAGCGATTTGTCTTAACCTATTGTGACAACCCTACCAAAATAGGTAACAAATTTACAAGCTCTTAAGAAGCTGTTTCTCTGTTCGGTTTATTTACTCATGTGGTAGGAGTTTCGGAATAAACCTTCTTAGTGCACCCCTACGCTCTCCATGTAAGAAAAGAACCCAGCTTCTTGCGCCCAGTAGTCGGTGCATTACCTGTCAGTCAGATAGTGACGAAAGTATTTTATGTAGGTACATTGATTGATTATATTACATTAACGTGCAATGATGAACTGTGGTACACATATCATTGTCCCCAAGCTTATTTATAATCTATCTCACTGCTGGGTACGCACTTTTTGTCGTTTTCTAAAACTGTTATGGAGAACTCTTAGACATGCAGATTTTTTAACACGCGATAATTAACAATTGGAAACGCATTATAGATCAAAAAGTCAGTGGTGTGCTCGACTAGGACACTCGGTATAGCTGCTTCTATGTATATGGGCTACTATAAAATAAATCCCTTTGTCTCTGGATAGTTTATCAGATGTATAACGACCGATGAATAAAACGTAACACATACATGCACTATATCTACTGGAACTGACTATAAATTGACCAATTCACGTCAACAGCTGCCCTTTAAAAACGGCATCGCTCATCGAAAAAGACAGCTTTAATTCAGTTTGTCGCATACGTGACGAACGATCGACACTCCTGTCCAGATATACGAGTATGTATAGATAGATATGGGTAGTAACTATGGCTGTAAATCTGTCTGTATCTAAATTGAAATTGTATTGGAGAATGGTCATCGCTTCGAGTACCTTTGGGTGGACTATAAGTAGGTACTGAAACCTCACCTAGCCAGATATGAATTTGTTATGCTATGAGTAAATAATAATGATTGACTTTGGAGGATCTAGAAGACCGGGAAAAATGAAGAATGGTGAGCAGGAAGGTGGACTATGAAGAAGAAAAAATCGTTACTGCTATAATATTATATATTCTTTTTTAGTTTAATACGTCTTACAAGAATCTAAGAACAGAACTAAAATATGATGTGTGAAACTGTATTTGTATCGAAATCTTTAGAATTCGGACGTAGTGTTAGTTTTGGGAGACAACTTACTAACTTACCAACTTTCGCCTGTTGGTCTAATTGTTAGTGATCCTGGCTATCTGCAGCCTTGGCCTCATTCCTACGTAGAGCAAATATTTTAGTGACAAACGCGATGATTTGTGCTCTTCCCTAGGTAAAAACAAAATTATGCCGATCCATTAAACTTTGATAAAATATATGAAACAGCAGGTATCCGTCCCTGAACTTAAGTTGTTCTTATTAATCAGTAGGTACAATTACGCTCTAAGGGGTGTGTACTATATTAAAAATAACTTTGTATAAGTCTGGTTGACTTTGCCTAGTTTGAGATCCTTGTCATAGAGGACTAAAAATTTATCTTATTTATAAACAAGCGAAATCATTATGTCTGCAGTGTCTGGACACTGCAGACATAATGACCAGACTGTTATTAAATTTATTATTATAAAGGCTCAATAAATAATTAAAACAAGCAATAAAATCCGACTATTGTACCTAAATTAATGTTGCTTGGATATTAAATTCAATTAAATCATTATAAAGATTTATTCATTAAATCTCTGGATAGTTATAAATCTGAATTAATTAATAGTAGAGTTAAATCCAGGACTCTAAATTGTAATTTAGAAATTAACTTATTATAGACAGTGACAGTCGTTTTTATTATTTATCCCTATAGATAAATACCTATCTATAGATAAATACCCTATAGATAAATAAAAAACAAAAAATAATACCTTAGTAGCAAAAATACACGGTAATAATAAAAATCTTAGATAATAAAACAGTTATCATTATTTTAGCCGAAAGTCATCCGCTACTGTACATGTCCTCTCTCAAAGTTTTCCAATTGGACCGATTTTTACCGACCACATCCAACCGTTTTCTGCGGTCTATAATTGTTTTATGATACAAAAAAATCATTAAAAATGATATTGGAGTTATATGAGGGATGAAAAAGAAGTGCCTTTTTAAGAAACATAGTTTTCAGTAAAAGCGCCAACAAATAAAACTTATAAATTTTTATGCCCAGATGTAATAAAGAAGGTATTTTTTTACTTCATCCGAATCATTGTCTATGTAAGTACAGTCCACACACACACACACACAAACGCTCAAGGCGTGTTTTCGTACGCGGCCTGTACAAACTTCGAGAATTCAATTTCCGCATGGGTTCAACTGTTGAGTAGACAAATATGATTTCGTCGAGCTTACAACAACTAATATATGATGGGTACTGAACGACCCTGTCTCGTGAAAGGTCAGATAGCGCACGTAATTGATAATGATCGCATCAAAATGCTGCGTTATTTCGGAAAGCTCAACTACATCCCTACTAAAGTAATTTATTATAAAACTAGACTTCACCCCAGTGGGACAAAATTAAATTATATTTATTATTCTCCATAACAACAAGTCTAGTGTAATCTAAGTTGAAGTCACAATTTACTTCTATAATACTTTCACAAAAAAAAAAATATATATATATATATAGGTATATATTGGGTTCCCACCAAGAACATACAGGCGTGAGTCTATGTATGTATGTATATATATACAACATGTAACAAGTTTGTTCAGAATCGGCTACAGAATCCATTTCTGACATTTTTAATATCATTTTTTTTTAATCCTAAAATAATTAAAATTACGTAAATTATAGTCACTCATTGCTTTGAAAAGGCGAAATATACGAAAATAAACCTTAAGTCAAGGTAGAACGGCTTCTTTTTAAATGCATTTGTTTAGTGGTTCCACGTACAGGAACGCACACATTATTATACGACGTATTCATAATGATTGTATGATAAGTCTATCTTTTTAATGAAAACAAACCTAAGTTTTTATACAGTGAAACATACTATTGTAAAGTCATTGAAACTATCACTTTACATCACTCTTGTTACTTAAGTTACGTCGTGAGTTACTCAGTCTAATTCACTTGAGTGGAGTGCTGTAATTAGTACGCGAACATCCAGTACGAGCTTTAAGTTTCTTATCCACGTTTAGGCCTGGTTCTTCGCAACCTCGCTACTAATCGTCCTCATCTTTCTAGAGTTATCTTATTTTCATCCCAGGGTTCGCTTACTAGTTTAATTGGATTTGGCTGAATATTGATTTTTCTCAGTGTGACTGTCTGTCTGATCTCCGAAACCTAAAGGGATATTCTATAACATAACTCCGAAAAGTATTATTGTTCTGACCCGTTACCCTCTGCACGGCTTTCTATTGGTATCTGCAGGCTATCGCTTACGCTACGCAACCTCGCTATTAATTACTAAATTTTCAAACAAATGTGGCTCATTCGTACCTATTACTAGACCCAGCTGGGTGTCGGTGATTAACGATTTTTCCCTACACCCTGTGTCGATATTAATTCAACTGTATATTATTTGCACATTGCTAGTAAACTATCTGTCCCTCAGGATCAGCCGTAACATTGTCGAACACGTTAATTACAGAATACGTATGCTACAATGTTGTGTTATTGTTCAATTTTTGGATTATATAGTGTTTCGACAAAGATTCAGCACCACGCTAAGAAAATATTTTTTTATCTATTTTTCAAACTGTGCAGTACCTAATTAAAACAGAAACTAGGACTTTGACTATTGTTGTCCAAAGAATTTGTTTGGGATGTCTTTAAAGCGGCACAAAACCCTTTTAATTACGATAGATAACCCTAAACTTAATTAAAATACAATGTTGACTGTTTAATAAATGTTACTTAATAAAAATTTTAAGGTTATGTACGAGAAAAACAGATCTGTATGGGCATTGAGATAACATGTATGGGATATAAATTCAAATGGACTCTCACTTGTGTTTAGGTTTGGGTGTTTATCCAACAAGACTATTTACTGTAGAAAATTTGGGTAAATAGTTAAAATAGCGTTGTTATTATTTAGGTGATACTAGGTATGTGTGAACTAATGTTTTTGTAATTTTGTGTATTCATATACAGTCACTTCTGTAACATACATTTCCACTATAGTTCTGAACATGGTCGCGAGTTGCCTACATTATAAGACGTAAGTGGATGCTCCTGTTACACAATATTCACATTAGAACTAACTAAGGCACTTAATTTAGTAACTGCATTAATTTCTTAAGTATTATGTCTGTAACTAATTACTATTTACAAGTAATTAAGTACAATGTGTAACAGTTGCAGCTCCTTACAAAAATAAAATACGTATGTACCATAATATTGGCGATTCAAAAGAGTGGCCACGAGTTTTATTGCCCGTTCTTTCTCGTGGTTCTACCTATTGCTTTGCGAACGAGGCAGTAAATGTAAATGTAGAAGCATTAAGTAATTCGATTTGAAAAATTGACGTTCATAAGCGTCACCCTGTGACCTAGATGAATAAACGATTTTGACTTTGACTTTGACTTTGTATAATTATTTTATGATGTTACTAAGTATTTTAAAGTCATAAACATTCCCATTCAAATACATACTCAGGTGATTGTAGCAGGCGTATGGCTCTTAAAGTTCTGGCAAAGGACTTACTTTACTATTAGCTGAGTTTACTCATAGTTTTTTAGAACTATAAGGTACACTCACGACTTAATATAATGCCTCCGTGATATGCTTTTAAAATGGTTCAAATAATTTAACTATAATTAAGTTATATAATTGGCATGTTAAGATTGCCAAATAACTTATTTATTATAATTTTTGATGAGAAAATTAGATTTACTATAGTAAAAGGCTGTACCTATAGAGTTAATTTGATCGCCGGTAAAGTGACGAGATCCAAATATTGACAACTACAGCTCTATATATCGACATCATATATACCAGACCAATTTAATTTAGCATACAATATACAAACCTCGTTGCCCGAAAAAAGAAAATGATTGATCACAAAAGCCGTCACTCACAAAGGGGAAAACCAATCGATCGGAATGTTTGAACCACGATTAATGTCGGCCTCAATTTCGTATTAAAATTCGGTCAAATTGCTTCATAAGTTAGCACTAATATAAATAATTAAATAGCATAATTTATAAAGTGGTTAAGGTTTAAGTGGTAGTCGCTGTTGGGTGGTAACTTATGACATCGGTTTTCAAGAGCGGCAAGATTTGGGTTAACCTCAAGGACACCCTATAAAGCAGCGTCTTCACATTCGAAATTGTTGTGTTTGTAAAGAATTCTGTTAAACAATATATACCTAATGCTAGAGGACACTTTTAAGTACCCGCCCTTTCTTGTTTACTTAACCAATTCTTGCCGATCCATCGGTAATATCGAGAATTCCCTTCTTTGTGCACCCCTACGGCCCCAGAGGCACATACACGCCAAATTTCAGCTTCTTGCGCCCAAATGTTTTGACTGTCAGTCAGTTAGTAACAGCCATTTTATACATAAATCGCATTTTCTTTTTGTGTTTATTTTCATTCATTTCTATTATCCGATACTGGGAACCAATATTGTAGTAGTCATCAATCACCATTTCCTTTTATCAGAAAGCAGCAGTGCTTACAATTTTTTCAGTTCATTCATGTTGAAGACGCATATAATTGAGGATGTTTCTACTACATTTACATTTCAGAGAAGGTGAGACTAGCTTTTATTTTTCTTTTTAGATTCTCTACACATACCTAATTTCCTTTTGCCCTGCTTTTCAGTCGTTCCCATAATGGTAATTAGTATTTAATGTCTATTTTTTTAAAAACCCCAATAAGGTGTACTGCTTCACGAAAATCTTCAATGACATGGATCATAATTATGGGATTTTACAAAAATATGGAAGCATCAAGCCCAGCCAGATCTCTTTAATTTTGGTAAAACTTTTTATACTACAACCTATAACACGATAAACCTTTTATGCGCCATGGGTATTTTTCTGGCTGTTAGATTAAACTTAGATTTTGTACCAAAGATCTCTCTTGATGCAAACTTTTCTTTCTAACAGCTATGTAAAAGATAGGACCCTAAATCTTGGACAGTTTGTAACCTCTTTTCAAGAGTTTAACTGATTGTTCTCATGTTATTTTGCGGTGGGTTTTAGTACAAAACTAGTCGACGCCAGTGGCTTCGCACGCACATATTTTCGAATTTCCCGTTTTGCCCGATCCCGTGGGAATTTCGGGAAATCCCGTCTTAGTGCACCCCTATGGTGCCCAAGGAACATACATGCTAAATTTCATCTTCTTACGACCAGTAGTTTCGACTGTAGCGTGTCTGTCAGTCAGTCAGTAACGCAAGGATTTTATATATTAAGATGACCGTACCGGTATAAACATAATGGAAAATGGAGGATCAAATATTTAAAATCCGATATTTATTTTCAATTCGAATTTTATTTCATTAAATTAACTAAAGCTATGTTGGTATATGTAACACACACTTTGTCCTACCACTTGGATAAGGCATTACATCCTCAAACTATGGTGAAGTAGGATGTAGAATATAGCACAAAAACTAGTATCGATATTTCCAAACTACGTGTTGAAATTCTCAGTATCCGCTGAGAATTTCGTTATAGAAAACTGAATAATGGTTTGCGATCACGAGTCGCGCGCTGACAATGGAAATTGTAAAATGTTGTTTGCAAATATGAAGCCAAAAGACGATTACGCTAAAAGACGATTGAAAAATATCACGTAAACTTCCAAAAACTTCCTTATTTTAAGGTTAGTACTAGAGGGATGTTAACTAATGTCTTAAGTTCAAACTTACAAATTTGTGTAATTACGAAACGAATATTTAGCCACCAGTTCTTTTTTTTTTCATACAAATGTGAAGATTTTTAGTAAAACATTAGATTCCTGAACCGCTAAGTCGAAAACTATGGTTTTACTAAAAAATCGTCCAAATGATCGATAAGGCTTTAAAAGTTCCCCAGTCTGTAAACATCAATTCACACGTATCCGCAAGACCAATACATGACCATAGAAGATTTGAAAAATATAAAATAGGCTTGATCTAAATGCTCTCATATGAATAAAGTCCATGATGATAAACTAAATCTTTATCATAATTTAATAAAATCGTGATAGACCGAAAATTATGTGATGTACCAAAATAGTCCCTAATATCAAGGCACAAAATCAACAAACAAACACTTTGCCACAAAACAAATAATAATCCAACGAAACACTATTATATAAAAGTAATAAAGTTGTAAGAATTACAATAGGTCACTTTAGAACAAGGACTTTAATCGCTCCCGATTGCTTTATTAATTAAAAGCAGGGCTCCACCAGTTTACTTCTGGGTGGGAAGCAATTAATTGGGACTTATAGTCGTTTCATTTACAGATCTAGAAAACTCCACCTAGGTACTGGGCTTTATTTAAGTCATACATATTTTTGTGCGATTAAATAATGTTGAAGACATTATTTAATCGCACAAAAATATGATGAAGTATTCTCGCTGCACTGAGGATACTTCATGTATGCATGTTGTCCTTCAGTGTATTTTTTTCAACGAAACGAAAAAAATGAAACTAGTATTATACTGGTGCGTTTGATGATAACTAATGTAAGATATTTCATTTGCAAGAACATTGAAATAAGACGATTTAGTAAACCAAGGACTTCATGCCATTCTACCACCAACTTTAAAAAACTATATTGCGGTAATAAGATGATCTAAAGCAGACTTCGGAATTAACGAGCATTTCAGTCGTCTATACGAAAACGATTCAGAAAAATATTTTTTTTTAGAAAACACTCAAACACACGAAGTACCTACAAGAACTGGCTCATGACTTACAAAGACTACTCCCTCTCTTCCACTTGAACAAAAAGAACAAAAATAATATTACCTAGGTTTTCTCTTGATATGACTATTTATAAACTAAGTAGGTAGCTTAACCTACTGGTCATTGTCCTGTAAAGCGTGTAGCTGTATTTATACCACCCATGCGCGTTAGAGATGCGCTTTTTGGCCAACAATGTAGGATGATGGAATGCTTTACTGTAATTATTATACTCACTGATGTTCATATCTCAAGTATGCAAGCAGCATTTTGAAGTATTAAGATGACAGTATAAATTATTTTGTAATGTATATGTATGCTTTTCGCAAGCCTATTTAAGGAGCCATGTCTATAACAATATTAAATTCCATTCTTACCAAAACTAAAACAAAAAAATGTAGTAAATAAAATTATTTTTACTATTGTTAAGAGCAGGCCTTACCTCTCCGACTCCAATATAAATATAAAAAAGAATTAAATAGCTTTATGTAAACTATTTCTATTTTTTCTCTGCACTAGAATGAAAGTAGTCAAAACCCATGAACTAAATTATAAGGAGATCTTGAAAGACCTTCGGATATGTAATCTTTTACAAGGGCTGAATAAATAATTAACACGCCCTTGTAGAACATCACACACCAAAAGCTTGTTATACATTAAAATATGTGTTTATGAATTAGCTAGTGAACTTATAAAATATATGAATCAAGTAATTTAAATTCTTTGAAACAATTGTTAAATCTGCGTTGCAATTTAACTAATATAAGTAGGAGAATAGTAACAGGACCTATATTAAATCGTGTTAACATTAATGAACTATTGTTGCAAAGGACAATAGCCAAATGTATGAGGAAATGGAAACACTCCCATATAGAGCCCTTGTTACGTACTTCGGGCTATTTAAGATCGTATTGTGATCTTAAATTTGCGTTTGCATATGTTTTATTGAAATACTTATACTTTCTCCTGGCTAAGCAGCTCTTCGGCGAGCTTCGAGTCTTGGGTAGCAAGGGACAACACTAAAATGGTGGTGATATTTTTTCTATTATTTTAGTTACATTATATTTGAAATACTCTACTATTCCTTTTTTATTTGATCGCAGCTTTAAATTACAGTCTTCGTAGCACAAAAGATAAAATTAGACAAGGCATAGGATTTCTTTGCACAATGTATGTTTCTAATACATTATTTTGGTTTTAATTGGCTAGCTGGTTTGTTTCATACCAATAAATGTATGAAATAACTACTACTTCGAATGTATAAGAGCGTAATTTCAGTATGTGTGTGTGTAGAGAGAATGACTTCTACATAGACAGTTTTTTGGACATGTACCCAGCGGGGTTGAAACATGATACAAACGTGTGCCAAAAGAGACGATCATAGGCTCGCTGACAACGAACGTGGGCAATATTCTCGCTGCACTGAGGATACTTCATGTATGCATGTTGTCCTTCAGTGTATTTTTTTCAACGAAACGAAAAAAATGAAATTTATTGGTAATATCTTGTTACAATGCAAGAGGAATTACAATTGTTTTCAGAATTTGTCTCTTAGAGTATCTTCTTTTAGAAAGTTCTCGTTTGCAAATCAAAGAAAGATTCACTTTCAGGTTCATTATTTTTCATTATTTGACTGAAATGTGATAAAAAAAAATTATTAATTTTTATTCAAAATCAGCAAAATACTCGAAATATCTTTTATTCAAATTCAGATAAGAAGTAGCATAAGTGAAGATTTTATAAGTCCTGTTAGTGACACAATTTCTAAATCAGTGCAAAAGTAGTACCCAAGCTGGGTGATGGCCAAAAAATCAAGGTGACCATTTTGATATTCATCCCGTCATAAAACTTTCTCCTTCCCATATCATTTGGGGACGGCCCTCTGAATATGTTTGCGCCATTGCGCTCTGACATTTAAATGTGCTGGGATCAAATTGCATAGTTGGTTAAGGTTTCTCCATCAAGTAGCTTTTGGGCGTCCTCGGGGTCGTTTGCCTGTGTAAATTTTTCTTCTTCTGTTCTTCTTCGCGGCGCATCACATGTCCGTACCAGCGATGTTTGGTTTCCTGCAGTTTATGTGGTATGGCTCGAACTTTGAAACTTCCCCGAACATGTTCGTTTCTGATTCTGTCCAGTTATGTTACACCGCCGGCCCAACGTAGCATTTTCATTTCAGAGACGTGAAGTTTGAATTCATGATCGCGTTTGGTTGTCCAGCACTCCGCGCAGTAGAGTAAAACAGGACTAACGCAGGTTTTATATACTTTCCCTTTGATCTTAATGGGCATCCTGCGATCGCAGACTACACCTGACAACTTTTGTGTTATGTCGGCATCGCAGTTGGCGGTTACATCAATGTTTGAGCCCAGGTATTTGAAGTTGCTCACCAGGGGTAGGTACAGGAATTTTATCTATCTGTAGGACTGACGTGTACGGTTGCCCGTATATGAATTTCATGTACTCTGATTTTGTTCTGCTAATCCTTAAACCATTGCTTTCGAGCGCGTGCTGCCACTTATTTAAAGTTAGCTGGAGCTCTTCCAGTGATTCTGCAACTAGGACGATATCATCCGCGTACAAAACGCGCGTACAATATCGCTTATCCTAAAAATCCAACAACTTATTAACAAGACAATAACGGCTGGGTATTGAAAGACGACCGTACCCGTTCAAATCGTTTGACCCGGATCAACTACCTGTTATGTCAGTGATTCGCTCAAAACTCAAACAGGTATGTCATTATTATAACACATGGAATTATTTTTTAAATATTCATAACGTCGATCATGTCATCGATTGGAAGAGTAGGGCTGAAACGAATGAATGAAAATATCGACGACAATAATTATGAAGAATAAAATATTTTTTCACTTGTAATAATACTTTTTTAGATTTTTATAATACTAAAATAACATTTAACTTTATTTAACATGGCTATTAACATAATACTTTTTATTTTATTGGATGTCTTAAAAGATCACAACCGGCTAAGCTTTCGCCCTCGTACCTACAGCGGACTTTCAAAGTGTCTAGCAAGATGTTAAAACTATTGAAACTGTCCGGCGGTTAAGCTAACATCTTTCTATATGTATATTTTTATAAGTAACATATATGAAATTTAGCTTTTATGCTATAACATATTTTATGTACCATTTTATCCACCTTTACTACCTGATAACTGTCTAAGTAACCACAACCCAAACTCTATAATCGGTGGTCGTTCTTACCTTTGTAGGGGGCATGCACAGGCAAACTTTCACCTTTTATAAAATTACGAAGGTCTGGCAATCTTGGGCTCTTGCTCTAAAATCATCGCTTTGATTACCTTTATAATTTAGCAGAGAGACTTAAATTCAAAACTTAAAAGCTTCTAATGGATAGCCCCTTGAACTCACTTAAGTTTAGAATCACTTATCATTCAATACCGACAAAAAAAATTGTAATAAAATTGTAGAATCATCTGCCATCTAAAACGGAGTACTGGTCGGATTTATTAATAAAGATATAATATATTGATAAAGATATCTCGGTAGGTTTCGTACGTATTTTTCGGTCTGTTGAATACCCAATTGATTTGCCCCGTACGGCGTGTAACGAGATGAATTACAAAAGAACGAGTCGATGGTTTCAATTTTGCTGTTAGATGAAATCGTATTGTACAAAAGGCGCGGTATACAGGATTAAATTTTGCGAGGGAAATTCACTCGAAAATATGAAAGCTAATAAAAAATTCTACAAATATCCGTCAATATTTGTAGACTTAAATTAGCTTCTTAATCTTTTTGTAGAGTCGATGGTATAAAGCAAATATATTTTACTTAATACCATTTACGGAGCTAACTTTGTATATATGGGCGCAAATTAATATATAATGATTATATTGTTATTAAAATGTTGATAATATTTAAGATTGATATTTAAATAACTATTTGTGAACACAGAACTGAGAACTTCACTACTTTACAATATTAGACACTGTATTGGCTGCTTAACTGTTTATAAAGATTGGGTATTTAATTTATCGCTTAGTTATTAAGATAACTCCTGAAACTTTCAAAGTAAAATCAATTAGTATTAAATAACATTATTCTGACACTTATTTTTACGGTAATAAATAACATGCGTTTATATTTGCATCCTGTTGATAGCGCCATTTGTTGACAATGTTGTAAAGCAGCGTTTGGTTAATAAAATAAATTTGTTATTCGTGTAAAATAAATAATTTGGTGTTGTGCAAAATTCATTACAATATTAATGTCGATTTTTGATTAGTTTATAATTAATCGTACAGTAATTTCAATTATATGTTGAAAAGGAGTTGTTAAACGTTACACTAAGTGTAATGACGGTTAGTTTATAAAAGGGACTGTAGTTCGTATTTTAATTCAATTCTGTGCTAGAAATCGTCTGAAAATAAACCAAGTAATCTTACGTGAGTGTTTTTATTATAATGGAGTCTGGACACCATAACCCCGGCGTATCGCCGACAGCAGCGGTTGGATAAACGCCCCCTAAGAGACTTCGGGATCTACGGTTGGCGCGAGAGTGATGGGTCTCTTGGCTTGGCCGCCATTACCAATGATGACCAGAAGACTGATGCGACAAGCACTTGGAAGCCGTTTTCGGCGCTAGTCAACCCTGATCGGAGAGCACACGGTGTGTCGGAGTTATGGCGAGCACGTCTACACTTCACGTGAGGCCACGTGCGAGCGAGAGCGACAGAGCGACCACGACGGGGTGCACGCACCGGGGTGTGCTGTGGTGTGAACGCTGTGCTACCAGAGGTTGCAGATGCGGGTTGTTGATGCACTGACCAGAGGTATTTATCCAGAGCTGATTTGATTAGAGTTTTTGAGAAACATCCTAATTTTATAAATTATGGTCCTTACACGATTACCTACTATCCCCGTAAGGATTACCAGATAAACATAGTCAAAATTACGAACGTTACACCCCAAATAGAACTTATAGGTAACTGTTGTTTATGTTTGGTACATAGCAGTGCTACTCAGCCTGGCGCAAGTTCCTAAGAAAAAACCGAATGTATGAAACGTGCTATCTTTTTAATGGCTACTATTATATGTATAAAACGTGAAGATAGCATCCTTCACTATGTACCCTTGGAACAGTATTCTTTCAAAGTTAGACGGGTTATACGTACATCACCGCCTTGGCTGTCAATAGTGTCAAATGTCACAACTGTCACATTATTATCCAGATTGAACTTTGCCGCGTTATGTAGTTTGTTTATAAAACCTAAAAAACATACTGTAAAAGTGCTTTGTGTATACCAAATAAATGTGATTTTACACTTCTAGTGTTAGTGTTACTATATTTATTTGATTAGCATTGAAAGGAACGCAATGAAAACAAGCAAAATAACGTGCGAAATATGGCATACAACAACATGCCGGTCAAGCAATGAAAAAAGTGTAGGTATTTATGGCAAAATGTCCCTATATAAAGATCAGTGAATATTTATAATGTGATATATTTCAATGAAACATAAAAAATAAGGAAATATTCTAAAGTTTCATATCCTAGTACTTTGTAGGTAAACAATAGTGCTGCCTGTCAGTTATCGATAATCCGTTATTAGAAATTGGCACAAGGACTAAAAATTCTATTCTCTTTTTTCTTTTTAGATGTAAAAATGGGTAGCTGGAACTGGAAACCAAGACTTGATTTATGTGCCCATTGAAAAATTACATCAGTTGAACTATGTGTGTGGCAAGCATTTTAAGCCGAAAGACTTAAAAAAAAGGGAACTCAAGTCGGAAAAACAGCTGTGCCTTGTATCTATAGACATTTCTTAAAATCCTATTACAGAAGAAATGTTGAAAACCTTTCCATTACATGTACATACATATATCTTTTAGTTCTGCGTATTTTTCTTCGCTAATCTAGAATATATTTATAGAATAGGCTAATTTGTTTGAATAAACACATAAATATTAAATACATCTTTTATTTGTGTTGGAAAAGTATAATTCTAGTCGAAACATAATTATAATTATTTCTTACCGAATATTATCGATATCGATATTTCGTTAATCACTAGAGGGTACATCCCTATATTGACGAATATGACAATGCTGACAACATAAAAACGATGTCAATTAGTATCTTTATGTTGGTACGAGTTCTCCCTGCACGTTTCATACAAAGCTGAAAGTCTCGCATGATCTATGGCACATCCGCCTCTTCTTACGTAGTATTTGTATACTCTTTGGTGCTACTGTGCTTATAGTCACGTTATGCCTTCGGCTGGGGCTCTTGTCTCATGTCTGTTTATTAATCGTTAGGCCATGTCGGAAACTTTCTGTAAAACTTACTTATCTACACAAGAGAGAAAAGAGCTTTGTTGTCATGTGGTTCTACTAATGTAATTACTAGTAAAGAACGGTATAACTGCCCTTTTCAAGTTGAAGCTCTGATATAGATGCATTGTATAAATTACCTGATTTGCTTTCAGTTTAAATAAGCTAATTGATGTGCTGAATATGAATTCAACTGGTAGTCAATAGGTTATTTCAATAGTAAGACATTAAAGGAATCAAAACATTATTAATTATAGCCCTTGGTTACACATTACATAAGGCTAACTAACTGCATTACTTATGGCTAGTGCTCACGGTGCGATTATACGAAACCTCTCTTGATTAATGACGATCCACCACAAAAATAATTATTTGCATAAAACCAGTAGTTTCACAGATAAGTGCATTCAACAAAACAAACTTAATTTTTTAGGGTTCCGTACCTCGAAAGGAAAAAAACGGAACCCTTATAGGATCACTTTGTTGTCCGTCCGTCTATCAAGACCCTTTTTCTCAGGAATGCGTGGAGGTATCAAACTGAAATTTATACTAAATACTCGAATCTACGGTTTTATAGAGCTGTAAAAAAATCAAACTTCTAATCCAACGCAATCAAAAGATACATCCGTTTATTCTGCAAATTGCAGCATATTTTCAAACTCGCATTGAAATCAAAACCTACAGGGTACTTCCCGTGAACTCAGAATCTTGAAATTTGGTACGAAGTAACGTCTTATATCACATATAAAGGAAAAATTGCGAAAACCGTAAATTTTTAGTTACAGCATATAAAAAAATATTTTTAATAAATTTAAAGTTACTACCCCTTTCTCTTGAACACGTGGAGGTATTAAATTGAAATTCATATCAAATACTCAGGTATATAACACCGTTAGGCTGCAACAAAATCAAGCTTCTAATAATAATAATAATAATAATAATAATAATAATAATTGTTTATTTGCAGAAAATGTCAACTACTCTATGTCAACGCAATCAAAAGAAAGAGCAATATAAGCATATTTTCAAACTCGCGCCTACTCGCAAGTGAATCAAAACCTACAGGGTACTTCCCGTGAACTTAGAATCTTGAAATTTGGTACGAAGCAACGCCTTATAGCACATATAACGGAAAAATTGCGAAAACCGTAAATTTTTAGTTACATCATATAAGAAAAATATTTTTTATAAATTTAAAGTTACCACCCCTTTCTCTTGAACGCGTGGAGGTATTAAATTGAAATTCATATCAAATACTCACGTATATAACACCGTTAGGCTGCAACAAAATCAAGCTTCTATGTCAACGCAATCAAAAGAAAGAGCAATATAAGCATATTTTCAAACTCGCGCCTACTCGCAAGTGAATCAAAACCTACAGGGTACTTCCCGTGAACTCAGAATCTTGAAATTTGGTACGAAGCAACGCCTTATAGCACATATAAAGGAAAAATTGCGAAAACCGTAAATTTTTGGTTACATCGTATAAGAAAAATATTTTTTATAAATTTAAAGTTACCACCCCTTTCTCTTGAACGCGTGGAGGTATTAAATTGAAATTCATATTAAATACTCAAGTATATAACACCGTTAGGCTGCAACAAAATCAAACTTCTATGTCAACGCAATCAAAAGAAAGAGCAATATAAGCATATTTTCTAACTCGCAACTACTCGCAAGGGAATCAAAACCTACAGGGTGCTTTCCGTGAACTCAAAATCTTGAAATTTGGTACGAAGCAACGTCTTATATCACTTATAAAGGAAAAATTGCGAAAACTGTATTTTTTTAGTTACAACATATAAAAAATACTTTTAATAAATTTAAAGTTATTATCCCTTTCTCTTGAACGCTTGGAGGTATTAAATTGAAATTCATATCAAATACCCAGGTACATAACACCGTTAGGCTGTAACAAAATCAAACTTCTATGTCTACGCAATCAAAAGAAAGAGCAATATAATCATATTTTCAAACTGGCGTCTACTCGCAAGGGAATCAAAACCTACAGGGTACTTCCCGTGAACTCAAAATCTTGAAATTTGGTACGAAGTAACGTCATATAGCCCAGATAAAGGATGCGGGGAAGGCTGAGGACCGTGTACTGTGGTGCGTGTTGGGAGAGGCCTATATCCAGCAGTGGACTGCGATAGGCTAATTGAGATTTTAAATAACTCAGACATGCATTTCGAAATGTTTAATGTCAGAGTGATAACTGTATATTGGTCACCACAATGTCCAATTAATGTTGCAATAGAATGCATAAATACAACAATATACGGCAGCAACCTCAATAGGTATAATTCATGTTCTCGTCTGATTGTCGTGGGAGACTTCAATATTGATTTTAGAATGAATCCCCAAAACGGAATTTTCATATATTTTTCATCTATAAACATGTTTCCGTTAATAAACACTAGCACAACACAAAGTAGTACATTTATAGATAACGGTTTTTCGAACTTCAATGTTCAATGTGGTACTTTCATACCTTTTTCAGTCTCCATTTACAGATCTGGGGCCCAATTTATGTTTTTTTTTTAATTTACATAATGTAACATAATCTTGTAATGTCCCAATGTTATAGAGGGCGAGCCTATTGCCATCTACCGGGCACGTTACTAAGCGAGCGATAATTAACATTTTAAATACACACATGTAACTCCGAAAAGTCATTGATTTGTGCCTATCCCAGGCACAAATCACTGACTTTTCGGGGATCGAACCCGAGATCATCGTCTCGGCAGTCCGTTACCTACACCTCTGGGCTATCGCCCCTAACTTAATTTTGTTATTTATTTAACAATATTGATTATTGTTTTATTTTATGTGTAAATAGTCTCCCTAGTTTAATTTTCATGGCAAATAAATACTATAATTATTAAAAATACTAAATGAGTATTTTTCTAACAGATTTCTTATAGTCACTAAAACTTTGTTAATCAATAGTTTTGATAAAAAATCTTATCATCATTCATCAGCAGACTTTTGCAAGGCTGCTGCAAGGCTGGTATAGGTATTTAAGTTATATTATAAAATAAGCGATAATGTTAATATAAAATAAAGGATGACTGATTACAAACGACAAAGACACCTTTTTCTTTAATTTATACTCCTCCAGCTTTACATCCTGTAATGTTATGGATTTCATTTTGCAATAAAAATACCATAACTATGACTGGTGAACTTTTACTTATATACCTACAGGTTTGTACGGAACCCTCGGTGCGCGAGTCCGACTCGCACTTGACCGGTTTTTTTTATATTAGTACAGATATATATTCAGAAGGTAGATATCAAATAAATTTGTGATACACATTTTTAAAGCTAATATTTGTAAAGTTACGAAATAGGTTTTATTATATATTTGTGGACTCTGTAGGTTCCTACATGATTTCATTTTAACATTATGTTGAAATTGTTACTGTCAACTTGCAGCTCAAGTTGAGGTTATATAATAAGACAAGGGAACCCGACATACCTTAATATTTGTCGCTTAATTTTATACCTGTATAGAATGATTTGTTCCGACCATGATACGTCCTTGCTTAACCCAAACTACTGAAGCTAGAAACATGAGATCTGGATAGTAGATTTCTTTATGGACATATGCACTCACATAGGTTTTATAAAAGTCCATCTCTAAGCATTTTAGGTTGAAAGTCTTATGGCAGGTGACTGCTAATCTTTTATAAATAACAAGCCTTAGTGTTATACTCGGTAAATACACTTTATTTTAGTTGTGAGTTCATTTGCTAAGTTAGTTGCATCTATATTCAAGATGACAACCAGTGATAAACCAATAAAATTTAGTGCCAACCTTATTGCTTAGCTCTTGTGGGATAGAAGACAGATAGGAATATGATTATTAGGATAATGATAAGTGGGATTAAATAACATGATGTGAAAATCCATATTATCCCTTTTCCCATTTAGCAGTATTTATTCTTGGCAAATAAAAGTAAAAGTATGGACTACTCATGCTTTATTTCTAAATCAGTTGTGAGTAGTCAGTTTGAATTTATTTATTCAGATAAACAATTATTAATTGTGTATGAATAAGTAAGAATTACATTAGCACCACATGTTAACAGTTAAAAATAAATATTAACATTATTTAGAAAATTCCCTTAAATATAAAGTCAAATAAAACTATTGATATAAACTCACCACCATATTAACTATACAAACTGAGTGGAATCATTTTTAAAAATAAGACTGCACTACTCTTGCTTTGTAATATTGGAAGCTTGTAAATTTATTTGTTGTGGCTCAGTTGGCAAACAGTTAAACAATTTCACAGCTTGCACTATGCCCAAAAATATTCAATATTGGATTAAACATGTTCTTACATGAATAATAATTGTAGCACTAGTATTTTCGAAATCCTTGGATCTGCATGGTTTGAAATCATTTCATATTTATCAACAGTCCGACTGTTCACGGCTGAACATAGGCCTCTCTTTGTTCTTGCCATTTTGTTTTCCTGTTTGATGTGGATAAAACTAATTTTGAATATATTAAGTTTTAACTATTTTATCATAACTACAAAATATGGGTATCCTGATAACATTATATTTGATTATCTAAAATGGCACTGTCAGACAGAACCTGAGAAAATTTAGTGTCTTTTGTATTTTACCTTATGCGTAAAATATGGGCTCCAACACAGATGTAGCTATGATAACTATAGACCAATGCACAGGTTGAACATGCCTGATATATAGATATAGCTTAATAGACCGGACCACTTTGTAAGAGTAGAATTTTATTTCACCTACTGTTACGAAGGTTCATGGAACTAATATTTGGGTGGGAAATGTTGCCCACCACCTGTCTTTTGAGTGTTGCAGATGACATCCTAGCAGATGACCTGACCTTACTGTGAAGAGAGGATGGACGAGCGGTCCTTTACTGATTGGTATGTATGGATGACGGTGGCCCGCCCTTTTGACGTCAGTGGTTTTGTGTGTGGGCTACGCGCACACATGCCGCATGAGTGCTGTACTGAGCTGGAGTCAAGCATTGTTTGCTAACCTTTGTTGCTGATCAACATCAACAACTGTGTGAACAGCTTGACCGTATGGGCGGAGGATTCGTCAGATACCGATTTACGTGGGGGGTCCTCTACCTCCTCCACTGTCGTTGTTAGACCTATGTAATTGCATTGTATTGATATAACTGATCATGACGAACGATGATGATTGTTTTATGTATATGCATTGATGTGTTTATGAGGCAAATTTTGAATTTATGTTTGAGTAAAATTTTATTTTTCCTATCCAACATCCTTACCAAAACGCTGGCTGGCCACCATGCGTATCCTTGATCCTGGTCTTGTTGGCTAGATCCCGTGATGGGTGATGCCGTGTGTTGGCTAGATCCCGTGATGGGTGATGCCGTGTGTTGGCTAGATCCCGTGATGGGTGATGCCGTGTGTTGGCTAGATCCCGTGATGGGTGATGCCGTGTGTTGGCTAGATCCCGTGATGGGTGATGCCATGTGTTGGCTAGATCCCGTGATGGGTGATGCCGCGTGGGCTAAATCGACCCTATGTGGGTGATGCCGTTTGTGGGCTAGATCCCTATGTGGGTGATGCCGTGTGTGCGCTAGATCCCGTAATCGGTGATGCCGTAATCGGCTTAGCCATGGGTGAAGCATTGTTTGTTAGATCCCGTGATGGGTGACGCATGCCTCAGGCTAAGATCGTATGACTAGGTGAAGCCTTGTAAATAACTTTTAGTTCATTTTGTATGATAAACGCTTATTTATGTAATTTTTATATTCTTTATTTTTGTTTGTTATGCTGTTTATTCTGTAACCGTTAAATAATCAGCGCGAGGAGCGCGCTGGATCAGAATGGCCGTATGGGCGCAAATTAATATATAATGATTATATTAAATTTATATAATAATTGTTACGAAAATGTTGATAATATTTAAGATTGATATTTAAATAACTATTTGTGAACACAGAACTGAGAACTTCACTACTTTACAATATTAGACACTGTATTGGCTGCTTAACTGTTTATAAAGATTGGGTATTTAATTTATCGGTTAGTTATTAAGATAACTCCTGAAACTTTCAAAGTAAAATCAATTAGTATTAAATAACATTATTCTGACACTTATTTTTACGGTAATAAATAACATGCGTTTATATTTGCATCCTGTTGATAGCGCCATTTGTTGACAATGTTGTAAAGCAGCGTTTGGTTAGTAAAATAAATTTGTTATTCGTGTAAAATAAATAATTTGGTGTTGTGCAAAATTCATTACAATATTAATGTCGATTTTTGATTAGTTTATAATTAATCGTACAGTAATTTCAATTATATGTTGAAAAGGAGTTGTTAAACGTTACACTAAGTGTAATGACGGTTAGTTTATAAAAGGGACTGCAGTTCGTATTTTAATTCAATTCTGTGCTAGAAATCGTCTAAAAAAAAACCAAGTAATCTTACGTGAGTGTTTTTATTATAATGGAGTCTGGACACCATAACCCCGGCGTATCGCCGACACATACAACTTGAACTATGAGTACCGACGACTCTTATATAGGCCTATTGTCCACGCAAACCGCACGTCATGCGCACGCTTTCGTCAATTGACGATTGCAAGACGAATGCTTGCATCTTGCGTATAAAAAATCAAAACTGTGTCCACGTCTCGTCATGCGGTCGTCATGCGATGCGCGCGGCAGCATGCCGCACCGTGGACACAGTTTTGATTTTTTATAAGCAAGATGCAAGCATTCGTCTTGCAATCGTCAATTGACGAAAGCGTGCACATGACGTGCGGTTTACGTGGACAATAGGCCTAAGTTTCATTGATACTAATCTCAATCATACATGCGTAGGTACATTCACACACATTTATATAAAATTACTTGTCCTCATACATGTATCATTGCACAATCTAAGCTACTGAGGTTAGAAACATATTGTTTGATCAAAAGATTGCTTTCATAACCAAATAGAAAAGGAAGATTTTTACATTTAAATTCTTTTTTTGGGGGTGTGAAAAATGGCTCACTTTGAAGCTAGCATTACTACTACTACTACAATACTGACAACAGCTAGCAAACCATATACTCAATATATTTACCAACAAAACAATAATATATTTTTTGCATAAAATAAACCATGATCATTGCGCATACTAAAATATTCCAGTTCTGTTTGTTAGATGTTAACAGTTGGAGTGTTTGCGCTATCCGTTGTGTTGACTTAGATATTGACTCCATACCACTCGAATCTTTCACTTTGTTTACCGCACTTTACTTACAAAGGAATCCTACATTAGTTATGTTATATTTTGTACCCTTGTCTCAGTATATTACTGTTTTGTCTGCGATGGAGGGATCGCTGAATATTTAGGTACCAGTTTTTTTGTTACACGACGAAAGTTCTTTGGTCGTTTTAATATTACAGATACAAATCATTTAAATGTAAAAAATATAGTCATTGCTTTCTGCTCGTTCTACTTAAGTTTATGAATAAGAGAACATGACAAATGGAGGAAGGAGAGCAGAAAGAACGACAAGTGGGATCAGCAGGAACTTTAAGCCTACGGTGAATATCTACCGCATTGTCGTTTGAAGTGGACTGTGCAGTACCGGATTCAATGCTGGGTGTTCTTAATCCACAGGATCACAGGGCAGCGGAGGAGTAAAGTACTACTTAAGTGTGTAAGTGGACATTGAAGAAAACTCGTGACAAAAATGAAATAATGAAAATTGTGTGATTCTTTTTTGAATTAATATATTGATTAAGGTTGCCATTGCTGTCTGCCAGCAAATTTATTTATAAAACATAGTTGTGCACATGTTCTTGGTAGCATAATCTTAACAAAAAGCAATTGTGTATTGCATCTCTTTTACACCCACGTGAACTGACCGTATACCCCATATTCTAGGTCATTGGCATCTAACCTAATGATTGTTGGCAAATTTATTCTATTTCGTGACGAGATTACCACGCAACATGTTAATTAGACCTACATTCATACTTTTCTCTGTGGGATGAATAAATAATTACGGTCTCATTAATTTTATTAAGATTAGCACCTAACACGCTTGGTAAGCTCATAAATCAACTTTGTTTGAAGCTACTATTACATATATGCAATCAGTAGAATCTATTAGGTGACCTAAGCGCAATACCTGTCATACCGAACATGATAATAATGGCAAAATAAAATGTTGCAATATTTTAAGCAATAGGCTCTTGGCTTAACTTTTGTGCATAGTTTTACTTTATACCCTATTGTAGCAAATAATTTCACGAAGAAAAACGATTTGCATTTCGCCATTCGTTCTGTATTTAGTGAACCAGTGACAAGAAAAATTAAGATCAAAACCTTTCAATTCTAAAATAAACTGTGTATAACCTGCGTGAAATAACCGAAGAAACTGCATTATCCTTCTCCTTAGGGCCTATGCAAACCACGTTTCTTAAACGCGCCGCCGACGCGCGTTTGTAGCGATACAGACGCGATACACACGCAAGTCAGACGCAGCCTGTAGACCTTTGCACACCTGTATAAATTCAAACGCGCGTGTGAAGCGTTACAGGCGCGATGCTCACGCGCGTGTGTAGCGATACAGACGCTCTCAGATTATAGAACAAGAATCAGATGGAGCGCGTGAAACAGTTGCGTGAGGCCACTAAAGCAAATTTTAATACAAATTGAAAAGCGAATACAAAGCCGGCTCAGTGCGAAACGAAGCATCGTACAGTTCACGCGCCCCGATCAACTCAACTTTTTAAACGGTTTTACTTAGCTTCACCTGTTTATTTGTTTGTTTGGGTCAAATTTAGTAATTGGAATTTTACCCCCTTCCTGATGACAGATGGATCTGATATAATTTAGTACACACTCTTAATCTTGATGACAATACAATATAATATATTCTTTATGATCGTAAATCCAAGATGGCCGCCGATACAAAATGGCGGATCACATATTACTTCACAACAACCTCAATATGGGTATCAAATGAAAGGGCTTGATTGGTAGAATGCAACTCACTATGAAAAATCCAAGATGGCCGCCGATACAAAATGGCGGATTACATATTTCTTCACAACAACCTCAATATGGGTATCAAATGAAAGGGCTTGATTGGTAGAATAGAGCTCACTATGTAAAATCCAAGACGGCCACCACCACTAAATGGCGGATTACCTACATATTTTCCACAAATAGCTCAATATGGGTATCGAATGAAAGGGCTTGATTTACTAATTGTGTTAGTTCATAGTGAGCCCTATTCTACTGAATAGGGCTCACTATGAACTAACAACAAATCTAAAAACTTGAAAATAAAATAAAATAAAGACATTTTTTATTTTAAACGGTTTTATAACAATAAAAAAATATGTAGTTAGGTTATGTACTAAAAGCTAAAAAAATATTCGGTAAGTCCTAGCCACCAGATCGCACCAATCTTCTCATCAATTTGGGGTATTGATCAGATAAATATAAAATCGTTGGGCGTATCGTATCCAGAGTAAACATTTTGATAGAAATTTCACGCGCCCAACGATTTTATGTTTATCTGATCAATACCCCAGATTGATGAGAAGATTGGTGCGATCGGTGGCTAGTACTTACCGAATTATTATTTAGCTTTTAGTACATAACCTAACTACATATTTTTTATTGTAATAAAACCGTTTAACATAAAAAAAATATTTTATTTTATTAATTCATAAAATAGCGTCATGCGTTTTAAAACATTGTAAAAGTTGTTTTCAAAAGCAAAAACAGAAAGATAAAATATCTTTTCACAGTTATCTATGGATTATTTGACTGTTTCATAATTTAATTTCGATAAAATTCGTATAAATTTCTGCAAAAAATGTGTAAGTGTTGCCAGTTTACGTCGACGCTGTTTTCCCTGTATTATGGAAAATGCACTTGTCAATTGATTTATGTAATATGTAATAAGAATTGTCATGTTAATGAAAAATGTATTAACATATTATAAAAGTATATTTTAGATATATCTTTATTAGCAAATATTTTATAGGCTTTCCAATATGTATACTTTGTTTTGGTTTCGATCCCTATACGATCTAAATATTCATGTACTTAATGTGTAGAAACAGAAATAATTGATTGCAGGCATTCATTTTTTTTATAGCTTACGTTGTCCCACTCCTGGGCAAAGGCTTCCCCAAAATCTTTCCAGGTATGCTTGTCGCACGTAATCTCAAGCCAGCTCTTGTGGTAGGCGTCTAGGTCATTTCGCCACATGTTTCGTGGCCGGCCTCGGCGACGTCGTCTATCCTCTGGTACCCACAGTGTTGATACTCTTGCCCAACGAGTCTTGTACATACGGCTGACTTGAGACTGGTAGTCTTTCTTCCCACGTCGTTGATGCCTGTTCTAGAACGCAGCTCGGTGTTCCGTATCCTTTCTTTAAGTTTAAGATCCAGGATGCAGCGCTCTATGGCTCTTTGGCAGATCTAGGCGTGACCTGTGAAGCTGGGTAGGTGACCCGGTTTGAGAACCGTACGTTGGAATGGTCAGAATAAACAATCATATCCATGAGTTTGCGCTTCTAATATTTAAATTTTTTAATAGTAAAATTAGTGTAGTCTACAAATCATAATATTTATACTTTATTGTGTACTTGACAAAATTTCGCCGGTTTATGAATACCTTTAAAAGGGTGAGAGAATTGATCTATATTCACCTGTATAGTGTATAGTGTACGTCGCTTTAATTCATGTTCACTGTCTCCGGTGCATGAATATTATATACGTAATGAAATCTATTACAGTTATGCAGTACCTAAATTATTCAAGATCGCAAACTAATGACAGTGTATAACTTCCATAAAAACATTACAAAACTATGTGCAAAATAGTGGGAGATTGGGTGACGGATTAAGAATACGGAATGTCATCACCCCATATCATCCCATGGGTGTCGTAAGAGCCGACGGAGGGAGCATATTATGCAGAGAATAGCACTGTAAGAGAAGGAAAACTTGATACAATTACTACACCAACCCGTTTGGCCAGCGTGGTATAGTAGGCCAACTCCTCCTTTCAAAGGAGAGTCTTAGTCCAGCCGTGGACTGTTAAAGGCTGATGATGATGAGTGGGAGATTATTCATAATCTGGCAATTTTACACGCACATAAACGCTCGAGTCCGTACAGTGCAGTCGCCAAATGTCACGCACACATAGCTGTCAACGTGCCTCACTTTGATGAATGCGCTCCATCTGCCTTTTGTTCTAATAATCTGCGCAAACGCTATACTAACGCGCGTGTGTATCGATACAGACGCGCCGGTGCGGCGTGTTTGTATCGATACAAACGACAACGAACTGCTCTGTTGGAAATAAGCGCGCCGTCGACGCGCGTTTAAAAAACGTGGTTTGCACAGGCCCTTATTTGTCAATAGGAGAATTTATCGTTTTATTCGCTTCGTGTATTGTCTTAAGACACCTCTCACAACACCTACGGATTGATAAGTCCCCACACGGAGAAAGCCGTAACAGGTAGTTTAATTTCAGCAATCCGGTAACATTAGCGTCAACATAACAATCTAATTCTATTCTATTTCCTAGCCTTCTATCTCTTTCGTGCACGTAAGCTCCATAATACACACTTATGTAGTAGAAAATGGCTTGCGAGTTAAAGCCGGTAAGACGGACAGAATTTTGCGAATAGCAGAGACCGGGCCGTTTCGACCCAGATACGTGGAATGTTTGCGACTCAGTTGCCATGACAATACTGCTAAAAATCTATTATGATGAAATGTATCGAAATGCACTTGCAAAATTTATTTAGGTCGAAACTCCTATTAATCAAGTTATTATGTACGTTCAAGGAACATTAAAGTTGATAGGCTGTGGCATCTTTGCTTTGGAAAATGGTTTCTTAATTAGCATTTATTCGTTCGAATCTTCATGGCGTCGAAACATCTGGATGGGTAGAATTTAGTGTATCTGGTTAGATGAGTGAATGTGTAACAAGAAGGTGTGTACCTATGTTTTGTATTGTGATAGAATGAAGCCTATAGCTGATGAAATCACACATTACATACAGAATATATTATGGCGCTTCTGCGCTCAACAAAGTTCAATGACACAGACCAGTTCGACCCCGGTAATAAAGCAAAGTCGTCGTGATAAGTCGTCAGTATTACCACAGTCAAATATTACTGCAATCACAAACCACGTGAACTTTAAGGCACTATTAAGGTAAAGTATTTTCTTAAATTGTACTTATATCCATCCCTCCTAAAATAACTCCACAAGGAAACTTCAAATACAGTTTAAATCTACGTTCTGGCGATCATCATTGGATAAAATTGGCAAATAAATAGGATGTCGCGCCTCTCGGGATTGAAATTGCAGACACAACCTCAATTCCAGCCATGATTTATAGATACGAAGCAGTGTAATACAAACTGACTCACGGAATAACTGACGGTACAAACTAAATTTGATGTTTTACAGTATGTATATGATGGCAATTTGTTGTGGATAGGTGGATGTTTAACTTTAAAATAAATATTAAATTAATCTTATCCTTAAAGATTTACCTTTAGGATTATAATGTTTTTATAGACTCACGCCTGTATTCCCAAAGGGGTAGGCAGAGGTGTAATATTACACCCACATTTCGCAATGAATTTTTAGGTCCCACGTAATAGGGGGCGAGCCTATTGCCGTACCAGCCACATTATCAGACTCCGTGCTGCTACTGAGAATTTCTTAACGGAAAAACCCAATAACACTTTGCCCGAACCGCGAATGAAACCCGAGAGCTCGAGAGCCAGTCCCACGCGCATATTTATGCCGCGAGACCAACGAGGCAGCTTCACGAGCAAATTATAATTATGCTGTAACTATTTAGCTATGTTGCACAGTAAAGACTGCTCGGCATCTGTATGCGGATCTATGTAAAGGACGAAGCTAGTGCTCATAAGTCGGCAAACTGCTCCTGTTGAAAAATCTCCGTTACAGACAGACCCAATGACGACGGAACTACTAAGACAGGCTACTATGCGTTATAAATACTACTATGGTGAAAAAATATATTTAACACTTTTATTCTTGTATTAATACCCAAAATAATATTCCTACAGTCTTTTGGGACAATGTAGTGTACTCACACGCATTCATGCGTATGAATGCGTATGAATAATGGCCGCACGCTCGCACTCACAGGGAAAGTTCCATGGTGTCTGGCTAGACGAATGGCCCTTCGGATTGGTCTGGCTGCTTAGGAAGGATCTTAAAATAGTATCTAAAGTAACATATATCAAATTTAGCTTTGCTAAAATGACGTAGTTTACATAATTTTTAAGTAACTTTCAAGGCGTCTGGCAGAAGTAATGGACCACGGAAAGTGTCTGGCAATAATGAATTTCAATTTTAGACAGTATTTTTAAACACATATTTGAATACCAGCTTTGATACTTTAACGTAAGTAAGTATGTTTTTTTGGTACCTTTACTTCGCGCTACCTGTGAAATGGCCCAGCATTCAAGTTAGTGGGTCGGCATACCTCTTAACAAGATTGTATACTAATAATCGTCAAAATTTCAGCTTCGATAAAATGACGTAGGTCTGGCGGCTCTGGGAT
The DNA here is from genome assembly GCA_944739405.2 of Euclidia mi. Lineage (NCBI taxonomy): Eukaryota > Metazoa > Arthropoda > Insecta > Lepidoptera > Erebidae > Euclidia > Euclidia mi. The sequence continues at coordinate 101,003,395 of OX123183.2, read as the reverse complement.
CTTGGACTAAATGTAACCTTTTCCACTTTTAGTATCTACACGCACGTTAGAAAGTGTGCTGATAAGTGATTGGGTTTCCAATAACCAATCAGTTAATGGTTTGGTTAATTTATTCGCATGTGAACGAGGCTAATGTAATAGATTGCTCTTGTTGTGACTAGCTATCATTTTCAAGGGTGTGAAAGCGTTGAAGCGCCACGGCGTTTTATAAAACGTATCGAGTTCTTAATTTTTGGAAATGAATGTAAGGTGTAAAAGGGTGATGATAGTCCTTTTTATTTAGAGTGTGGAATAGGTAACGTTTTTCACATGTAGGTACATGGTGCCGGGGTAGATCCTTGCTAACCGACAAAAATATGATTGCTTGATATAATAATACACTGTTTGGTAGCACAGGTCTAACGATAGCAGCCAACGGCACATGCAGATTACTTCTAACGGTGGCCAGATGGCCACGAATTCTTCGATGCCTGCAATCGAGACAAGGGCAATAAAAACTTCTAGGGATCCCGCTGGAGAAGATATATTAATATGTCAAAAATGATTAGTAAAACGACGGAAAAAAAAACTGTTTTTTTTTCAGCTGGAATCTTGTAGCTATTTAATTGTCGCTCCTATTGTTTTATTCCGCCGCTGTTTAAAACCCCTAAGGCTTCTTATTGTAACTACGTGTATAAGTAGGAACCTGTCATAGTTAAGTGCAGATTAATTTGAAATCCTGAGATAACACAGCCTTTTCAAGAAGAAACTGAGTCTCCGTTTACTACCAGGCCAAAAGCTTGTCAAACCAAATAAAGTGATAAAACATACCCATACGACGAGAGTAAACAGAGCTTAATACTTGTGCTACGATTACATGCCGAAATTGCGTTCTTAATAGATTCTTCCAAGTGCTTGATTAATTGGTGTCTAAATGTGGCGCTACCTGAAAATCTTATAAATTATGACTTAAGACCCGAGAGCTATAAATCATGCACTATCTTATCAAGGTACTTGCTTGTAATGCTTACCGTGACGGAATAGGTAAATCATTACTTGCGAAGGGGAAATTTCGATGGAGTTTAGTGTTGGGAAACGCTAAGGTGAACATCATTTGGCGAGTTTTGGAAGAGGTGTACATTAAGCCTTAAATTAGGTACTAATGAAAATGAAAATTATGAAAATAATTTGAGGTTAATATTTTATACAAATGTATGTAACCTTGTTTTAGTTGCTACCTCTATTGGTATTCCGTTGAACTAGATTTGGAAAAAGTATTAAGGTAAGGTTGACAGGTTTTTTTATTTGGTATCTAATGCTACCTGCAGTAAGAAAGCCATTTTATTTTTCACTAAGCGAGAGAGAATACCACAATTGTTTTTAAAATCATTTATAAATATTCAAACAATTTATAATCCTTGATTAGATTTCCAACCAAAAGATTTAATAAAATAGATATATTGCCAAATCTAAACTTTGAGCAATATGTGAATCATAAACCCATCAAACTTCGGTAAGCACTCAAATTATATTATTGTAGGAGTGGTAGTAGGTCAACGGGGTACGAATTGAACTCGTGACCTTTTGATAGCTTTATAATTTTTAGCTATTTACTTAAATAGGTCACAAAGTAAATCAGAATGACTCATGCTATGTTTGTAATTCATAGATTGAAAATTGTGGCAAACGGACAATTGTAAGAAATAATATAAAAAAAAATGCTTCTTTGGCCATTTCTGTAATAGAGCAGTTTTTAATAGGAGAAAATTGCCGACTTATGAGCCTTATATAGCAGATAACTAGCAGACGCTTACTCGTATTACTATAGCACATAGTTTTAAACGAAAAAGAGTTACAACACATGATCCTGTTGGTAAATGCAGGAGCAGCGATAGCCTAGTGGTGATACCAACAGTCTGCCATGCAGAGGGTATCATGTTCGAATCCACCACGCGCACTACTGACTTTTTGAAGTTTTGTGCATATTGAATTGTTAATTATTGCTTGCACCGTGCCTCGGAGTGCCTCTGTTGCTATCTCCATTAGGCTATAGCTACCTACGCTGAGCTATTGAAACAATGTTGGTGAAATTTCATCCGGAGGAAACATAAACCGTAAAGACGTAAATATCGTTTTATTTATGTCCAACTAGGTATCGGGCTGCCACACAAGCGAAACGTAAGCTTCGGCTTATTCAGCTGCAAAAAAGAACAGATTTAAGAAACTAATATTAAAGACGAAAATTTACCTCCGACTATCATGTTCATATCACGTTATGAAGACCCGTACATTAGCCCTGTTAATTTATTGTGTGTAAAGTTATGGTTTACTAATAAGCACTGAACCAGAAACATGTCCCTAGGTCCCACAATGATAGTCAAAATGTTTATATAAGGGGCCTCAATGTCAATTTTCACTGTGCAAATAAAAGTTTGGTAGTAATTTGTAAGGGGAATAGTCCGTAGTTTGTTTCTGTTATGTAGACTTAACTGTACCAATATAGTTTAAAAAATAAACACTTAGCTTTTATAGGGATTGTTTAATAGGTACTTTGAGCTGTTGAAATTTGTATTTCTCCAAGGATCTACTAGTACGTATTTCTTCAAGGAGGTATTTTCTTTGCACATAGGCATCTTGCGTCACTTTTTGTAAAATCGTTCAGCTATCGGACATAAAGCACACCCAGACTTGATACGCCAAATTGTGTGACGCACAAAGTGTTGTCTCGACTGGACATCGAACCCACAGAACTCGGCGCAGAGTTGAACGGCTGAGGAAGCTGCTCACTAAAAAAGTTCTAGGATATTACAAATATGATTGACCAATAGAAAAATATACATTAACGTACTGTATGTCCTTGGAAGATACTTCCAGTAAGATAAAAATTAAACAGCGCTTAGTAAAATTAATCAGCAAATTTCACATGATTGTACTAAAGGAACCAGTAGGTAATGCCATCAAGTTCCATGAATGAAAAGACACTGTTTCAAAGCATATCTCGCGTTACCATATTGTGTAATAAAGGTACAAATATAACATACAAGTAATTAGAAAATTACAAGTAATTATTCTCATAGTTAGAAGGGGGCTGAAGTATTTATTACGTAACTGTTCCTTCCCTCTTTACTTAAATCGTTTGGTACATACATTTTGTATTATGATTGTATGGTTACGTAGGTATAAAGAGATAGATAGTCAAAGTCAAAATCATTTATTCATTTAGGCCACAAAGTGACGCGTATAAACGTCAAAATTTTAGTTAATTACTAGATGATTCTACATTTACATTTACTGCCACGTTCGCAATGCAATAGGTAGAACCACGAGAAAGAACGGGCAATAAAACTCGTGGCCACTCTTTTTAACTGCCAGTATAATGGTTTTACATGTTATATTTGTAAGAAGCTGCAACTGTTTCACATTGTGAGTTATCTACTATTGCGAAAGTTAATAGTTATTGATTATTAATACTTATGTCTTACTCAAGCAATAAATTATGTTCATTTAGTAAGCCTCCCAAAGTGAATATGGTGGAACAGGAGCATCCACTTACGTCTTTTGATGTAAGCAACTCGTGAACATCACTGTTCTGATCTATGGTGGAACAGTATGTTCCGAAATGTAATGGTATATGAACCTGCAGCAATTTACAATCTATTAGTTAGCAGTTCATGACCACGAGTTACCCTCACCTTACAAATACGATAAATTCTAATAAAAAGAGTAGAACAAGAATGCAAATGTAGTCTAAAAGAGAATACGGTAATTAACTACACTATAAAACTGCCTATTGACCTAATAATAAGAAGAAATTGACCTAATAAAAGAATATTTATTTCCAAGCGTACTTGTCGTCAAGATAGTCATTTAAACTATAATATGCCTTTAGTAAAAGATTATTTTTAACAATTGTCTGAAAGGACCTTAAAGGCAAGTCTAAAATATTACTTGGTATTTTATTATACATTTTTATACTAAGCCTATATAATTTGTGCCTGTTCCTAGTATTAATATTGTGTATGTCACTATTCATTTTGTAAGAATTTATATGAAGTCATACATGCATAACACTGGCATAAATATATTGTGATGCTACAGTAAGAATATATATATATAATGATAGAAAAAGATACAATGGTATTGATTGTTGCTTAATTGCAGCAAATGCCTTCGTTTGCCACAATTATACAAAGATATTAAATTATACAGATAGGTCATAAATAAATCTAATTTTAACTGTGATGTGTTATACTATTTAGTAGTTGTTTCGAGAATATATGTAAGTTCGAAGCCAGCATCTGTCAGACCGCTGTCCACCAATCAAGATCGCCTTGCCTTGTCCGAGGACCTCCTAGTTGTAGAAACAGAATTATACTGCATACGTGCCCCGTTTCCTGAGAAGACGTTTTTTCATATATATAGTTTTGCAATCATAACTATTATTCTTGCGCTGAAAAATGTCGTTTCGCACTTATCCGCTTGCTTGCTCCGCGCCGCAACCCACGCCGGCCCCTCTGCCCGGCCACTTGAAAGCGATAACGATCAAATGCCCGCGCGTTTTTATCGCCTCGGCGCGCGGGTCGGGTTCCACACAATCGGTCCTTGTGACTCAATTTGTTTTGAAAGGTTGTCAAGTGTCATATTATTTATGTTTGTTATGACACTAACTATACAATGTTATCTTTGTTTATTTAGATTGCGTCTCTGGTGTCGAGTGATGCTCGTTTGAAATTGAGATAGCGCGTTTTAGAGCTCGCTTTGTATTTATAAGTTCATACCTCAAAACTTAAAGCGGTGACATATCGTTTTTAATATTTAATTACGTTACTTATATAATAGATAATAAGATAAAAATAAAAAAGTATACTTGTTTATACATATTTATGAATTACAGGCCTCTGATTCCAAACCATTATCTGGAGCCGCGCGGCGTAATTTATGTTAAGTTTGATAAGGCCATATAATGCACAAATAACATTTTTAAACATACAAATAAATAAACACTAAATAAGTAGTCTCATATTCTTTTAAAACAAAAAGAAATCATACGGATAGCATTCACCACTTCTGAGTAATATCAACATTTCTGAAACAGTTCCCATGCTCTCAGTAAAATCACCGTTGCGCGCCAAAATCTACTTAAGGTCTCGAAAAAAGTCAAATCTTATATTTCATGCTGGAATTATTATATATACGTGTTAGTTATTTACATACCCTAATAAACACAATAGATCTTAAAGAATAAAACTAAATTTAACAGAAAAAACAGCACAAATACACTCACACATTCCGCACATTCCGCACCGACTCAACACTCAATGACAACATTGACAACGAACATTTTTTTTTTAATTTCTCTATGGAGTCGAAACTCGACTGGGATTAGTATGACGGGAAATTTAACGTAGAAACGAGATACATAATACAAACTAAGCCCTAGAGCGACAGAGACGAGTATATTTCACTCTTTCGACCGCGGGAGCCATGTCATATACAGTATGACACGGGCAAAGTAGACTGAGATGCGATGTCATATGCCATATAACACGGGCAGTTTAGTGTTTGAATTTTGTTATATGCCATATAACACGGGCAAGCAAGCGGTTATAAAACATTATCTCTCACTGAACGAAAGTAAATAAAAGCTAACCAAAGAAGTCCTAACGACGTACACAGCTCAAAGTTCGCGATACGGGCATAAAACCCAAACGTTAAAGTGACTGTGTTCCTCTAGACGTCAATAATACTAAAGTGGCCATTAATGCTGCCATTAATATACCTACTGACGTTACCATGGTGATTGCAAATCGACTCCCGATACACTACCTAGACCAAATGGGCGATAGCTGAGCGGTGTGCAGAAAAACGTCTAAGACTCCCTTCTTCATATTTAAGCGATAAAGACAAGCACATTAATATTAAGGCTTAGCACGCAAAATTTTCAAAGGGAATGTAGATTCAACGATAATTGTTCCAATTTTCGGATCGGTGAACGAACTAAGTGCCAAAAGCCTCGACCAACACCTAAAGATGTTTAATCTTTAGAAGCCGGACCTTCTGACACAGCATCAATGCAGGTGGCTTGAATCCTTGTGCCTGTCCGTATATGCGGGCTCTATGGAACTTTTCATATTTTTTAATGTTATTTTTGTTTGAGCCCTAAGGTGAGTAGCGAATACAGATTAAATTATTATAAAATATAATATGATTATTCTGCCACATGTTTGTGTCGTGTATAATATGTCTACATACAATAACATTATTTTTCTTTTCAAATAATATAAGTATTCACCCTATAAATCAATCAAATTAAAAGTTTAATATAAATATCAAATTAATAAGAAACTTTTTTACTAATAATGATAACATAGTTATGCTAACGGGGAAATTCTGGGATGATTTAAGACTTCATAATCCTATTACTATTTTTTTTATTTTATTAACACTTGCGTCGTAAGGACAATAAAGGTTAGTAAAATAAAGTCATATTTTAATAGATTTTTGGTGTTCACCGCTTCGTACATCTCTCTTAGGTCCACAACCTGAAACACCCTCATAAAATCTGTCTATCTATGCCCGCAATAAATCTGTTTGGGGCGATTATGTGACGGGAGAATTTGAGGAAAAAGCCTTTATGACTGAATATTCAAATGCCCCGTGAAGATGCTGCCTTATTGGTTCGATTTATGTAGTTATTCTTCTGTGGATTTATGGATCATAAGTGTCAATGTAAGTCAATAACTATTATGTTTAAATGTGTTTATTATTTTTACATACTTGTATCGATACAAATACGTAAATAAACGGCCACAACATAAGATCTGTAATAAACGTAAAGGGTCTATTTGTTTGTCTGAACGCGCGCTAATCTTTGGGTCTACCGGCTGGATTATTTTTTAATTTAAAATTCATGAGTTTTTTCTTTAGTTCTTATTTATTTTTCATGACAGTCTGAACATTAGAGGCTGAAAAATAAATGTAACCGTATAGCTTGGGCAATTAAGACTGGACTACAATAATTCGCACCCAGCTGAAAATTGGTAGGATTGTTCAAAATATCATCATAAATGAAGATCGAAAAATCGGAAATGTGACCGCCAACGGCCTCACTATCATTATCAGTTTTCGGCACGCTCGTTCCTAGTATGATTAGCTTAAAGACTGAATGGAAGAACTGTGCTTTCAAAGAATATTTATAAAATGTTAATCTTGGCTGTAATTTTAACCCTCAGAAATATCATCAGTGGTTTGACCACTGATGATATATACATAAAGGGTATAATTTTCCTAACAACGAAAATTTCATATCATTATCTTATTATTCAAAAAATAGAAAATAAATAATTATTCAAATAGAAGTAGATTTAGATGAAAATATTACCTACAAAATAAAGCTGTATCTAATTGTAGGCAGCACGTCACCAAATAACAGAGATATCGTTCTCTTATTCTAAAATAATAATATGAAGATTTTGAAAATTGAGCACCAATAAAATGTATAATACCAAAACGCGGTGTAGTGGTTCGCGATGGAGGCGCCGGGTATCGATCCCGGTACCTCTCGCATGCTAAGCGAGCGCTCTACCATCTGAGCTACGCCCCCGGTACGGAGCAAATGCAAATTGTAGTTTATATCTAACTCATTCGTTTGTACGCGATAAAACTGTGTACCATTTTTTAAGTGTATCAAGCACACGGAGCGCTCTGAGATTCGGCATGATTGAAGTTTTATTCAGTCCAGTGATGGATGATGGATTCTATATTAAATCGTAGCCCTGCCGAGAAATTGCAAACTCTAATAATATACCTGAAAACATTTCTATACAATTTTGCATAAAATATGATGAATTGCGCCGATAATTGCCAACGTTACCTTTTAGCCAACAATAAAACGAGTCCTATTGCCAACGAGTCATATTCATCGCTGTGAATGAAAGTACCGAACATGAATGGCACCATACATCATCATCATCATATCAGCCAAACGACGTCCACTGCTGGACATAGGCCTCCCCCAAGGTTCTCCACACAGACCGGTCTTGAGCCGCCCGCATCCAACCGCCTCCCGCGATCTTGACGAGATCGTCGGTCCACCTTGCGGGGGGCCTACCTCTGCTGCGTCGTCCGGTACGTGGCCGCCACTCCAGAACCTTTCTGCCCCAACGGCCATCGGTTCTTCGAGTCATATTGCTAAAATGAAATACATATACATATTTGATTCGACTCTTTGTCTAAGATACTTCGATATAAACTGAGAATACTTTTATTTATGTAAAGGATCCATATTGCGTTATTATTTGAAAATAAAAGTATTCATTAACTGAACATTTGAAAGCTATCTTATTACAAAAAATATCCGACGGGGATACCCATACAAGTTGATGATACTAATTTATAAAATGTTGTTGAAAATGTAACAGCATGACGACAATGTGGTCATGCTGCTACATTTTCAACAAAGTTTTCGCAAATAATCGCTTTGTCACTTTCAAAAAATCTGTCTGTATCTGATAGGTATCCCTGGATAATCCTTCCTTTAACTAATCACAACGATCGTATACATTTCTCAATCCTATATTAAAGTGAGAGTTTTTGTCGTATAATAGATATTTCCACAGAAACAAATAGTAATAGAATGGTGAATGTCACGTCATCGCGTACATTTCGCGCGTGCCACATTTCAGCAAGCCCCGCCCACAGTGACGTATAGATAGCGAGGGGACACTAAGGAATTATTATCGATGTGTGTGTGTGATGTAGCTGTGGAAAATGAAATTATGTTATTGTTTATATAAAAACTGACCATTGCTGATTGTCAGGCAGAAATGAAATTATGTTATTGTTTATATAAAAACTGACCATTGCTGATTGTCAGGCAGAATAATGTTGTAAAACATGTGTATAGTTTATAATAAATATAATAAATATAATAAATTAATAGTTTGACACGCGCACCACGCCCATATCACCGTTCTATTACTATTTATTTCTGTGGATATTTCAGTGACCCTGATCCTCACCCCGTTTGGCAATTATTAGCGCAAAGGGAACCTCTGCCGCAGACTAATGTTTAATAACTGTCATATAGTAATGATAGTTTATTATTGGAAAGTTTTATTGTGCTGTGATTCGTATTTTGTTTGAAAGGTTTATTTAGTGGTGTTCTATTTTTTGTTGATTTTGTTAGCATGAAATAATAAGCTTTAAGGCGAAAGTCTTGGCTGCAACCGGGATAAGGTTAGGACGATGATGATGATGACATACGAGTACATTTAGTTGATCTTATTACACTTTGCTGATTGATCTGCTCATCATACATACATAGACTCACGCCTGCTTCCCCGAAGGGGTAGGCAGAGGCATATTAAACGCCCACTTTTCGCCAGTGTTTTGATCCCACGTAATAGGTGGCGAGCCTATTGTCGCTTATCGGGATATTTTGTTTGCCAGAGCCTCGTCCGTTGATCGGCAGGTGCACCACTTGCAGGTGAGGTTGGCTTGGGACCCTAAGTTCTTGATGGGAACCCTATGCACCCTTGATCTGCTCATCAATGTTTTTAAAATACACACATTTTCTACAGAGAAAAAAATCTAAATGAATACTTTATTCAACCCGACGTCGATAAAGGAAAACGAATCTCAGATCTCTTTTAAGATCGATCCCGACCCGCAACAATGACTTCATTTAAAATACGACTTACACAAAAGCGGTTATTTTCTCACATTTTATCTCCACAGTTGTCAAGTGGTCCTTTTCACTGGATGTTCTGGGCGCAGGCCTCGACGCGACGCAGTAAACCCTCTGCTAACCATAAACCCCTCTGTTTATTAAAGCAATCTCAAGCCACAAATAGGTACAACAGATTACGTCAAGGTACACCTACTTAGATAGAGTTTTATTATACACTACAAAATACCTTTTGTTCTTCAAGAATTTGTTATTAAAAATTTTGACGTGAAACGCATTAAGAGAAAATGATCCGACCTCAGGGATTAATAATAATTATTTATATAAATATAATTTTTTTTTAATGCGAATCCTTAGACCGAATGCTATTGAACGCCTGCGAGGTATTTCTATAAGTATTATTGGTGAATAGATAATCCGGATAGATTTTTTTTGTGGTTATCATCAAAGATATCCTTCACTGTATAATGGTTTAGAATTTAGTGTCGCTTCCATATAACAGATTTATTTGCTAAACAACACACTATGACGAGTAAAATAGTTGCAAATATTTGTTTCAAAAAAGTATAGATTTTCGGCCGGTTTCTGAATTGAAAATTTCGCGTTGAAAAAATTATCTCATACTTAATCAATTTTCTGTTTCCCAAATAATAGTTGACCACATTTTGAGTATTTGTGCTTGCAAAATCTCAAATTTGACATAACATATGATCTACTCCATCTCAACTCTATATTCGCGTTTCTGAAAACATTTGACATTTATTTTGTCAAACCTTACTTAGCACTGATAAATTGAGAAATATTTAATTGTACAACTTTGGCCTTTTAACCCGTGATAACGAGTAATAGACGGCCAGTATGTCAAACTGTCCACACAACGGTTGTCAAGCAGCGGGAACGTCATACTGACGTCTACACAACAAGAAGGTCGTCAAACAGAATTTATAGAAAAAAGGTTCAAAGACTATTAAATATTTGGAATTACGATTAAAATTCTAGTCATTTCAGTTCAGGAACAAATAGTAGGGATAGAAAAATAATCTTAATTTTGCCTTTACGGCAACAATTGTTGAAAACTCTTTTTAATTTTATTTTTAATACATTAATGTCATTGTATATTATTTACTATTTATTTCATTGATACGATTTGGTGATCAGTATCGGAAAGCGTTGGAGTAAATGAACCTCCACAAGCTTTTTTAATTTTTCGGTTTCTCATCTTTAGTGTAATTGGAAGATCTCTCTTCAACTTTTCCATTATAAATATAAATAAGAGATTTCCGTGTTAAATCAATCCAAATAATTTGGCTGTGGTCTCCATGAAGGTATATAGAATTATACATTAAATTAACCTGGCCACAAATATTTTGTACTGAAAAAAAACGGACTTTGACATAACATACAAGTTCCGTTTTTACTATTCCGAATTGAACAAATTCAACAAACTGTTCATTAAAAATGTAATAATCATTGAAATAATGTTCAATACAACTTTATTTCGACCTTTTATTAGTTTCCGCATAAAAATAATTAACTGACAAGTGTGTTTCTTTGTAAAATGTTAATTAATACGAATTTATGGTTAGTACCTGTTTTTTTACTTGTATCGGAACGTACTACTGTTGTTCCCTTTGAGTTATTCATGATTTGAAGAATACTCAGTTGAAGGTGCTTAAAAAATATCACTCTGACCTGTGAAACAGAAAAAACTTAAGTTGACTTCAACTAGTTGAGAAATTTTCAACTGATTAAAGCTAAAATTCTCAATTCAGAAACCATGTGTTATAATCGTATAGTCAATCAGTTCAATCGGTGGTTGTATTTCAAAAGGTATCATGTCAATCAAATACCTATATTTGAAATGCAAATGCAGTACCTATACTGCATTTGCATTTTACACGAGAGACCGACTGACTGACTATCGGTGAAGGAAAACATCGGGAGGAAACCTGTGCCATGTCTGAGAGTTCTCCATAACGTTGTCGAAAGACATTTGAAGTATTTCGCACTTGGCCAGCGTGGTGGACTATGGCCTTACCCTTCTCATAGTGAGAAGAGGCCCATCATACCTGAACATCCTTCGATACCTGTGTATTCAAATTATCAAAGAACTAGGTTATTTGATAATGCCTAAACAATACTTAGAAATCTGTAAATAGTTATACAGATTTTATCCACTAAAGCAGAAAATTACATTTCTGAGCATATGCAGTATCTGCAGACTATTATATGATAGTAGTGTAAAAATAAAACAAAAGTATCTAAAGATCTGTAAACATCTTTAGATATTTTTGTTTTATATATCACGAACAGATGTTTTCGATATAGCTATTTAAGATTTTGTGATTATTTAAATAGTAAAAACAAATCATGAGGTACTTGTGGGTTTCTGAAAATGAAAACTAGCACTTATTAAATTATTTTACCGAAATTAAGCTTACTGTTTTGTCACACAAAAACAAAACAATGTTTTAAGACATAATGTGAAATAATAGCACAATCCACAATATGTGTACTGATAAATATGTTTAACAGATTGAGATCTAAATTTATATTTGTTTTAGAGCTTAATCTGAATTAATATTTGTTTTAGAGCTTAATCTGAAAGAGTTCTGAGACCTTTGTAGCGCTTTTACACTTGCTCTGTATAGACCAAAAAAATAATCATAATAAGCATAAACATAGCAAAACATTTACTCGTGCGCCACGTTACGCCAAGCTTTCAGGCCTACGCTAATCAAAAACCTTTCGAAGATCAAAGGTTATGATGCAGAGCAAGAATAAAAGCGCCGTTAAGAAAAGATTCCATACAATGGTCGCAAGCAGGTCACACTGGCGTACGACCTTCATGTACGTACCTTTTCTTGGATACAGTGCGAATACATGTTTCTGTTTTGCTTCTTCTTAGACGATGGATGAGATAACTGTTCATTGTTTATATACGCGTAATTAATTGCAAAAACTAGATAACACAAAATAAGCTTATTTAAAATAGTATTAATTATCTTATAACAGATTACAAAAATATTTAAATAGATGATGACGAATGGTTTATAAACTCCAGTGTAGTTTCGTTAGCTATTTTTTTTATTATATTTATGTCAAATAGCAGCAACTCTAACTTAGAATACCAAAACATGGGTTATATAATACCCATTTATCTGATTTCTTACACATTCAGTCATGACGTTTTCTTATAACGATAAAGTGTTAGTCGTATTAAAGTCGTATTTATAAGTTTTTGACATAAGTAGAAACCCAAAGCGGTAAAAAATAATAAGGAACAAAAAGCTAATCATATTTTTCAATTATTTTTCGACTTAGAGCTAATAGGAAAAGAAAGTAGTCCAGCCAATTACTCATTCAAAATATGTATATCGACGATTGTTTTTCTACTCGTGGAAACTATCTTTATTGCGAATGCAACATCCAAACAGGGTACAAATAATTATTCTATATAATTCAATGTTACTGCTTCATTAAAATACAGGCGTAAAAAGTCATGCTCAGATTTAAAAATAAATTCATTTATAACCCTGTACTGTCGCATTCATAAATCTCTCACTACATAAACAAGGCAAATATTAAAAAAACATAATTGATTGTGTGTCGTAATTAAAAGGATTTATTATGTAAATGTGACGTAAAGTAAACAAAGAGATTGCCAACGCGGGTTTTTATACGTCAGTCCAACACCTGCACTTAACAGGCAGAACGTGGCCTAAATTACTGAACGAATGTCTAACCTTTTTATTTTGCGCTGAATGTTTTGAAAATCATATATTGAACTGCGGTATAATATCCTGAGAAATCGTCGTGATTTCGTTTGTTTTTTAGTTTAGTGGTTTTATACTCTCCTTCTTAATTATAAAGATTCTTTATTTAATCTGTGCCAGAGCGTTATTTAAATTTTATTAGAATAAAGAACTTAATTTAGGTCTTTGATTATAATTTAGGTAAGGCGAGGTTAGTATTAAGTACTTCACAAAATGCTTTAACTTTTATTTTTGACTGTGAATTTATAGAACTTAGAACGTACAATAATCGTACTTTTATTTTGAAATTAATTAAAAATTTGTTTGTCTGTTTTCGTTGTAAGTATGTGGTCTAGATTAAGGAGACGAGTAAGCAACAGCAGTAAAACGATGCGAATATCGTTTGTACTGAATTAACTACATAGCATGGATCCCTACAGTGCAATTTTTTATCATGAAATGCTTGTTAAGCCAATTCATTAAACCGCTTATCTACAAATAGTTATCAAGTCTATGCTTCTCACGATTGTATCAGCTGTAGCAACAATTTGGGAATAATTCAAATGCAACAGCATCGCTTATCCTGAAATTTGCTTTTATTTGATAATACTTAGGATGAAGATTATATAGAACTAGAGGACGCCAGCAGCTACGCCTGCATTTTTTTTAATTTACCCGTTTTGACCGATCCCGTGGGAATTTCGGGAAATCCCTTCTTAGTGCACCCCTGGTCCCGAAGGAACATACATGCCAAATTTCAGCTTCCTGCGCCCAATAGTTTCGGCTGTAGCGTGTCTGTAAGTCAGTCAGTAACGCAAGGATTTTATACATTAAGATATTACAAAAACTTTGCATGTTAATGTTTTGACACTAACAGGCGTCAAATTGTGACTTTGTGCTGCGTTTTCTTTCTGTGTCCGTGTTTCATGACATTGTGTGCACAAAAAACCACACAAACATACTATTCTCCTCAACCGCAGACCATTTAGTGTGGACTGTGTCCTCAACTCAGAATAATAATAAAATTGCACAGAGCTACTCAAAGAACACATAAAACTGTATCTCTTAAACTGTATCTTTAAAATGACCGACAAGCAGTCTTCTTTAAATGCAATAAAAGTATGAAATAATCTTGGATTTCTCTAAAGTGCGCTTGGATCATAAGCTCTTTAGATATGAATGCAAATATAAATTGTGTCTGAAATGCAATGATAAGGCGCGCCTTTATGCAGATTTGCTATTTGACCGGCCCAGTTCACTTCAAGCGGGAAAGCCTTCAATTTGATAACAAAGGAACTCTCCTACTACGTTAATAAATAATTCATTTTATTTTATTCTACTACTTTGTTTATTTATGGCAAATGAAAATATATTTGCTACAGTATAAAAATGAAAATCAGCGAAGAAAGAGCTCCAACGCTCATAAGTTTGTCTCATCTATACTCGTATATCCTGAAAGGATTGGCTACACATCCATTTTTTCATAAGCTGTTATTCGTTGCCTATTATAACAAGATACCGTACAAAGGGAACGACCCCTTTTGTCTTCTTCTGAAACAAAAACAGAATGTGTGCCATGCTTCATTTTCATACTTTCAAAGAATTGTAACAAGATCAAAATATATATTGTATGCCAGTTATAGAATATATTTTGATCTGGTTTCGGCTATAATGGTCTACTTCTAGACTTTGACCTTCCACAGAACGCCAAAATGATCTCCCGTTTTCGTCATCCAGTCACTATTAGCTATAACTTTGGCAATATGTTGAGGAGGGTTCACACATCGGTCTGCTTGCTAAATTATCATTAGATTCGTCATTACTCTTAGTCGTCGTTAAAAAGAAAATAGTTGTACTATAATTGGTTACATAAAGATGACTGTGACCACCAACGCTGCTAAGCATGTTCCGGAGTTCCGGACGCAACATAACCAAACCTCATTTTTCTTAATAAATTAAAGGCTCGCTGCACAATCAGACCATAATCATAACTAAAACGAAGAATGTACCCAGTAAATCTTCCTACCTGACACACCTAACTCTCGTTTTTAACAAGAACAATACCGGCGGGCATTATGCCAAATTGCGTCAAGCAGCGATTTACTGATGCTGGAATGCAACCGACCGCATGTTTAGGCGGACAAAGCTTGCGCCCCAAAACTCATGCGTTATGCCAACAATAATGGAGGCGGGAAATCAAATTATTTGTTTAGTACCTTCATTGAAGAATTTTCTTGGTTTTGTTTGAATGTGGATAAGTTGTTTGTTTACGTACATCCTATGAAATTACACTCAATACTTCAAGTATTCGGCGTAATTCCATAGGAAATCAATACTACAAAAATCTTCCAGGTACATAAGATCTGTTTGCTTAGCTAAATTCGCAGTCTGCGTTAAATCTGGGATTCCGCAACTGTTTAGGTTCTTTTTCAGCAGAGTTGTTCTCTGTTGCGTTGTTCTGAATACGATTGATATTCACTAGGCATGAGACCGATATATCAAACCGAAACTGAAATCCGATTGCAGTCAGAAATCGTATTGTATCGATATTCCAATATGAGAAAACCGATTTTAGAAAACGCAAAACAATACCACGATAACGCAAACAATCTAATACGAACCAAACGAAAACGGTGCACGCGCAACCAAACTACAAAGTAAATCTAAAGCTTACGTTTTCGATAGTTTTCATATTCATTCGTTCTCTTTCACTCTACCCAACGACTACTTAGTTAGAATGAGAGAGAGCGAATTTCATTTCCTTTTCTTTCTTACTTAGTGATCCGTTTAAAGAGCAAAAGAGATGAAGCGAATCGATCGTTGCCACGCAAGCCAGTCGTAGTCGTGCGTTATGGATTTTGGCGGTTTTATGAATTGCAGATTGAATAGAAAAAATAAAACTAAACATCGAGGCGATAAGATCTATTTCAGATTGCAACTATTTAATGTTTGTTTTGAAAATTGCAAATAGTTTTAATAGTTGTTAGGGATTTATGTTTGGAGAGTTTTGACTTGATCGATGTTTATTTCACTTGACCTAGGTGACACGTGCAGTGCGGTGCGCGCGTAATAAATAATAAATAAGTACCTATATTTGGTTTTCGTGAAAGTTATAATATTAGGATTTAAAAAGTTTTATTGTTACGTTATTAGGATTGTAATGTGTAAATAAATAGAAACAATTCGTGTTGTGTAATTTTAGTTTGTTTGGCGACTGAGTTTTTTAACAATTAGTTTTAGTTAGTTAGCAGGTTAGGATTGTAAAGTGTAAATAAATAGGAAAAATTCGTATTGTGTAATTTTAGTTTCTTTGGCGACTAAGAGTTTTAACAATTAGTTTTAGGGAGTAGTAGTTTAGGATTGTAAAGTGTAAATAAATAGAAACAATTCGTGTTGTGTAATTTTAGTTTGTTTGGCGACTGAGTTTTTAAAACTTAGTTTTAGGTAGTTAGTAGGTTTTCTTTTTCAATATGTCACGCAAACTAAGCGAAATATGGACGCATGACATATACTTGCTCCTTGTGACAATACAATAAGAATTCGATTGTTTGCGTTTGTCTACGCAACTAGTAACTACGCTCGTCGCTCCGACATCCGCTACAGAAATCGATTTCTAAAATCGGTTTTTGAAATCGATTTCAGAATCTGAAATCGAATTTGTATCGGTTTGCGGAAAAAACTGAAAACGTCCATGCCTAATATTCACCAATCAAGTAAGAACTTGATGCTAAGCTATACGGACTAAAGATAGTCCGTATAGCTTAGCACTGGCGAAACGGGTCCAACTGAGCTGTGATTTTTATATGTTCTTACGGATGTGTGCTATGGATGTATGCTATGGATGTCTGTCATGCTTGTGTACCTTTCCTTCCGTCGCTACAGCGCATGACACGAGCCGCCCATATTCGTAGCACAGCTACCTCGCGCGGCGCATCTTCATAGCACATGTTATTCGCTCTGCTACATAGGTCAGCATTAGTCAAAACGGCTACTTAGTTTCGTAGCTTATCTTTCACATCGTATCATCGCTGAATAATAAACCTATGCGTCTAAAGGAAAACCTCCTCCAGACGCTTATTTTTTAGACCAACAATTTGATTATAATTATATTTACCATACGCTTTGCATTGAGGCCAATATAAATGAAAATTATGGTAAAACATTTAAACCTTCTCCCTTAACGTTCATTATTCCTACTTCTAATAAAATAAGGATCTGTACAGAGTAAATAAATTTTAATTTGATTAGTAGCCATTTTTATGATAGAACTAGAGGATGCCCGCGGTTACACCCGCGTTATTTAAGGCTACTACTCCGCTCCCGTTGCTCGTAGCGTGATGTTATATAGCCTATAGCCTTCCTCGATAAATGGGCTATCTAACACTGAAAGAATTTTGCAAATCCGACCACTAGTTCCTGAGATTAGCACGTTCAACCAAACAAACAAAAAAATAAACAAACAAACACTTCAGCTTTATATATTAGTAAGTATAAGATTAGTATCAGTATTAGATTATAACGACTGAAATAAGGTTATTAACGAAATATTCTTCTATAATCTATAGATGTTCAAGTTTAACTAAGCCTCACTCTCCACTTTAATTTTTTTTATAAATAGTCTCAAAAATTAAATGGGCTTATTTGTCGTTATTTGCTAATTTATAGCAAAAAGCTTTTTTAACAATTTTACCATCTCATTTTTTTTTTGTACTAACGTAATCTTATTAAGACGCGCTGATCCAATTGTTAAGTTCTCTATGTGATAGCGCTATGATCTTAATATTAAGACATTATGACCTATTCTTAAAAAAAATAACAACCGCAATAACTGTCTGTATTAAATAAAATTCTTGTATTACTGACTGACTGATAACGCTCAGCCAAAACTATTGGGCGCAAGAAGCTGAAATAGTGCATGTACGACCTTTGAGAACCGTAGGGTACTAAGTGAGGATTTAAAAAAGAATTCAATTCAATTTATTCATGAACAATTTTTACATTGTGTTTGAACATAATATTAAGAAATAAAAACTAACAGAAATACAATATAAAAGAATAACAGAAAACAATAATAACGCACATAAATAGGTGGTAATAATTCCCGTACGAGAAGGTAACAAGACCCACGGAGGCGACGTCGCGGCTGAAGTCTAGTTTGACATAAAACAGACATAGGAACCACACAGATGTCATCCAAGTTCCTTTATAAGTGAATAAAGAAACTCTTTTCAAATACACCGTCACAGAGGAATCGTTATCGTTTTGGGTTACGGCGACCAGTGGTCATAAAAAACGAAGAATTCATTAGATATATCACAGGAGCCGCAAGCAGTCGGTTTGCACGGCTTACTTTGGCGAAAGGCCAATTCAGCTACAGCGCGTAGCTGATAAAAAAAATGAAGCAAGTAACGTTTCCGAAAAGCGGAAAAATTCAAACACTTAAACGCATGCATGGTTTAAATTTCAATGAGTGGTCGTCATCATCATCATAATATTATTATTATATAATATTACTAGAGGACGCCAGCAGCTACGCCCGCACATTATTTTAATTTATCCGTTTTGACCGATCCCGTGGGAATTTCGGGAAATCCTTTCTTAGTGCACCCCTACGGTCCCCAAGGAACATACATGCCAAATTTCAGCTTCCTGCACCCAATAGTTTCGGTTGTAGCTTGTCTGTCAGTCAGTCAGTAACGCAAGGATTTTATATATTAAGATTACTAATATTGTGCTTTCTGTACCTACTTCTTGTTCCCCTAAATCCAGTCCATATTTTTATTATCGCTCAGACCATAAAGTGGTCAGTTTATTGCCCACAAATAGGAAATAAACTTACCCCTTTCAAAAAGGTAAGGCTTTGTACGCTAGCCAACTGCCTTTACCTGTGCAGTGACATGATCATACCGAAAAATATTTTTAATAAATACCTCATGTGTGAAAGAATTTAATATTGCTCCGTTAACCGCGGTCTAAATATTTAGTGGACGAGTTTCCTCCTTTAAAGAATATTTTTCTTTTGGCTTAACGCGGAGCAAGCTTTAGAATAGTCGGTGCTAATTAAACGGGTTGAGTGATCTATTTCTTCCACAACATTCCTTACTATTACGGAAAAAGAGATATTAACTTGTCTTTTTTTGCTTTATTTATTGTGATGAATATGAATTATGGTTTTGCTTTTATACAAAGTTGTGTTATTATTATAACTAAATAATCTTTATCTAATACTTTATACTTATATATAATGTAACGGGTTCTGGTAGTAAAAACGCAGTAGAGGTTCTTGATGCGTTTATTGCAGAGTATTGTCTCACTTCCCTTGCACCAGTATGACCGACCAACAACACGACACTGGCCTGAACACTAAGGGCTGCAGTCTCCCACGCTGTTCCCTCCGGTAGTGTGCAGGGCAGGTTGCTCGTAGGGCTGCGCGTAGCGGGTAGATCCTCGCAGGCCGTTGGTTCAGCTGGCAGGTGTTGGCGGTCTGAGTGTGCGATGAGCGGGGAAGGCCAGACTCTTCGGCAGAGGTGACGCCGAAGGCGATGCAGCAGGTGTAGCGGTCTAGGTAGCGTAGCCCGGAGCTTAAGGTAAACCTGGAACCTGAAGGGAAACAGCATTAGGAAAGCCACAACCAATAGAGTCAGGCAGGCGGCGTCAGCCGGCCTCAGCTAGCAGGTAGAGAGATGGGCAGTACGCTAACGCAGTAAATGTAGTAACTCACCCACAGCTGGGACCAGGATACACGTAGAATGTATATGGATATAGCGATATAGAATAGAGTAGCGGTAGTAGGTTAGTGTAGAGTAGCGGTGACGGCCTCTCTGTCGGCCCCTTTATATACCGGCCCTCCATCAGCGTTGGTGTCGGCGCATTACCAAATAAGGGCAAAACTTACGAGCGCGGACGATGGCCTTCCCTGATTGGCCGAGCGTATGGACGGTATTATGACGTACACTCGGTAGGTACCGGTCATACGCTACAATACCGCCCGCCTTAGGAGAGGATTTTACGTGGCTAACAAGGAAAATCCGACTAGCTGCGTTAGGTCTATGAGTCCGCTACTGTCCAAGCTAAGACGGCATATAGAGAGAAGGAAGGAAGGTCTTCTACGGTTTGTAACAAATAGTTAGGCACCATAGTGTATAAGTTTTAGGTCCTTAATGTGCCAAAACCCAATAGAATTTCCAGACGCGTCCGACAACTCGTAAACGAGAGGCGACTTTTTATTAATCACTGTGCACTTCACGAATTTAGGGGCTAGTTTCTTACAAAAGGACTTATCCTTGTCGCTCTGATAAAAAGTCCTTTTCCACACAGTGTCTCCCACATTAAACTCGGCTGGTTTACGGCGTAAATTATACGTTTGGGAATTCCTAGCATGAGCTTGAATGAGGAGTGCCTGAACTTTGTCAAATATGCCTGATAAGTGAGCTATGTTTTCTGCGTAATCGTCCCTAGGTATGTATACTATATCATCAGCGTCCGTATCGACATAGTGTGAGCCGCATGGAACTAATTCACGTCCGTAGACTAAAAAACTAGGTGTATAGCCCGTGACTTCATTAACTGCAGTATTTAATGCAAACTGCACCTTAGGTAGGAGAGTGTCCCATAATCTCTGGTCATTTCCTACAAACGCCGCTAAGGTAGAACCAATGGTTTTATTATAGCGTTCGACCGTATTCACATGTGGGGAATATTTAGGAGTATAATGAAGATTAGGGATTTTGTACTTGCGCAACATAGCTTTTAAAGTAGCACTGACAAACTGTTTACCATTGTCCAATATAATTGTAGATGGTATACCATGAACTAAAAATATTTTTTCTTCCAAAATATTAGTTATTATTTCAGCAGTTGCGCGCCTGATAGGAAAAAGTAGACAGTTTGTCAGTGCTACTTTAAAAGCTATGTTGCGCAAGTACAAAATCCCTAATCTTCATTATACTCCTAAATATTCCCCACATGTGAATACGGTCGAACGCTATAATAAAACCATTGGTCGCCCCGCTAGCTCAGTCGGTAGAGCATGAGACTCTTAATCTCAGGGTCGTGGGTTCGAGCCCCACGTTGGGCGCCACTGTAACGGGTTCTGGTAGTAAAAACGCAGTAGAGGTTCTAGATGCGTTTATTGCAGAGTATTGTCTCACTTCCCTTGCACGAGTATGACCGACCAACAACACGACACTGGCCTGAACACTAAGGGCTGCAGTCTCCCACGCTGTTCCCTCCGGTAGTGTGCAGGGCAGGTTGCTCGTAGGGCTGCGCGTAGCGGGCAGATCCTCGCAGGCCGTTGGTTCAGCTGGCAGGCGTTGGCGGTCTGAGTGTGCGATGAGCGGGGAAGGCCAGACTCTTCGGCAGAGGTGACGCCGAAGGCGATGCAGCAGGTGTAGCGGTCTAGGTAGCGTAGCCCGGAGCTTAAGGTAAACCTGGAACCTGAAGGGAAACAGCATTAGGAAAGCCACAACCAATAGAGTCAGGCAGGCGGCGTCAGCCGGCCTCAGCTAGCAGGTAGAGAGATGGGCAGTACGCTAACGCAGTAAATGTAGTAACTCACCCACAGGTGGGACCAGGATACACGTAGAATGTATATCGATATAGCGATATAGAATAGAGTAGCGGTAGTAGGTTAGTGTAGAGTAGCGGTGACGGCCTCTCTGTCGGCCCCTTTATATACCGGCCCTCCATCAGCGTTGGTGTCGGCGCATTACCAAATAAGGGCAAAACTTACGAGCGCGGACGATGGCCTTCCCTGATTGGCCGAGCGTATGGAGGTATTATGACATACACTCGGTAGGTACCGGTCATACGCTACAATAAAACTGAAGAGTTTGTTTGTTTATTTGGTTGAACGCGCTAATCTCAGAACTACTAGACCGATTTCAAAAATTCTTTAAGTGTTAGACAAACCATTTATCGAGGAAGGCTATAGCTATAACATCACGCTATGAGCCACGGGAGCGGAGCAGTAGCCTTAAATAACGCGAGTGTAACCGCGGGCTCATCTAGTGTATAATAAATAGGTGGTCCTACATGTATTTGATACTTTCAATTACTTAATATTTTTTTTGGTTTTAACACAATGAAATGAATGATCGAATAGTCAATAGTCGCTGCAGATCATCAGTCATCCCGTGTCCACAGCTAGTGTATCCCATGCTGAAATGTCACATCGGGGCATAAGGACAAATATGGGTAAGGAAAAGGTAATAAGGTATTTAAGCTTTATTTTCAAATAATCACACGATATATAGTAATTACTACTGTAGGATTGTTCATTAATTCATTAGGATGGACTCATATTAATGTTGTTCATACGTATCTATGAAGTTTTAGTACCCTATATTTACTTTGGCATAACTGTTATTAATATACAAGTACCAATCATAAACTTTGTATTTTAGTTGAAAATAAAGTAGCTATGTTACGAGAAAACATTTTCAATAATCAAAATTCCGTGCTAAAACAGGTTACCTAAAATCAGATATGAAACTGTCGCCGCCTACAAAATGTCACGGGCTTTTTGTGAATATTAGGACAATAACTCTGACCCGTGACTCCGCTATGAGGAGCATATTTTAACTTATCTCAAGAAAACAATATGTTTTGCCTATTCTCACAAAAAGGACCACATGTGGCTTTGCGACATTATTTTTATTCAACCCATTTACTTACATTGCGGTGAAAATACTTTTATGAAAGTACAGAACTAGACTTTTGAATACATAACGTTTATTAAAATCGTACATTGTGTGTTAGCATTATTATTTTGTACTTTAGACTTCTCTAGCCAAATTTTGGTCTCCCTATAAACAGGATAATGAAGATTTACATAACTACAGGGGCTTATGATTTTAGGAGAGTGGTTCTTATCATCATAATATTATGTCTGATTTGCACTGAACTTTTGCAGACCTTTAAACGTTTATACATCACCATTATCGTCCTAGCGTTATCCTGGTGGCAGCCAAGATTTTCCTTGGCGCTCCATCCACGCACTGGTTTAACCAGATTTGACAGAATACGCTTCGCATTTTACATTCAACCGCTTCTCACTATCCCAAATGAAGCTTCCATCAAAACTCAAGGCTTCAACAAAACGCAATCAAAATCTATCCGGTTATCAATATAACCGACAAGGCCTTTCTCCGTAAACAACAACAGTGCATCATCATGAAACACCTTATAATGGCAGTCCGAAGAAATGATAAGGCAATTTATCAACTTCACAGGGCATTTGGCGAAACGTCATTATTCATTTCGATTCTTGAAAAGCGTAAATGCTCCCATTGTGCTTTTATCACGGCAAATTTACTAAGGAAGGTTTGATGTTTATCAGTATTAAGTGGACAAGCCTAGTCACTAATGTTTACACCCTTTTCTTATTTAAGACTTTTAAATATTCAGTCAACTGCAAAAGTCGCTGCATACCTTAATTTTGAAATGAATTAATTTTGAGCTTAATCTCTTACGAATTAAAACTTACGGATAATTTTTCAATTCAGTCCTGCATTGATAATAGGCTAGTTGACGTCCTTTAGATTATTCAAAACTAAGATCACTTATTTTTGAATAATCTAAAGGACGTATCAACGTATAAAAATACGTATCAAATACGTATCAACGTATTTTTTTATTTGTAAATTAAACCGAAAATGACCAAGATATAGCTCATTAAAGTTACGTATAACGTCACGCCCTGCTGCATTTTTTCGCACTAGGTGACGTCACACGTATCTTTAATGGGCTATATCTTTGTTATTTTTTATTTAATCGAAAAAAGAAAAAATACGTGTCCAATATTTTTTTATAATCTAAAATACGGACTAAATAAAATGTAATTATTTTGACCCTGGAAACTACCCTGCTGCCAGCGTTCTGGGCACGCTCCCGGTCAACGGCGATGTGGAGGACTTTTATGACGCCCTCTAAATTATTTTCTTTTCCTGTTTTGTTTTTATTGTATATGTTTCGTAGGATAGTATTTTAAAATTAAAGTTAAGTTTAATGAAATACCTAAATAATATTATGTACATTGTAATGGAATAAAAATAGAATATCACTGCCATTCATCTAATCTTAGATTAATATATAAACCTGTACTGATGTCCATACAACCTACGCTGATGCGAATTACATAATTATGTGGTTTCGACTATCACCTTCAAGTTTGAGTATTTTTCTGTCTTACGGCCTGGCCACGGACAATTCGCTGCAGCGAAAATTCGCGCGACGCGACCTGCGACGCGACTTGCGACTGAATCAAATGTATAGAAATGTTCTAAGCATGCCACGCGCTGCGGTGACCAGCGAAGCGACCGGGTCGCGCGACTCGCCGCGACCAAAACAAATGTATGAATAATAAGTACGGCGCATGCTACGGCGCGGCGTCGAGCGGTAGTCGCGGCGACTAGCGCCGGAGCCGAGTCAGTATAAAATGTTTCAGTTTATTTCTTCGCGAGCATGATATTAGTATTGCTATTTGGAACGTCTGGATGTTATCTATATCTACATAAATGTATACAATATAAATGAAATGAAAAAAAAAATTAAATGAAAATTTATTTGTTCTTAAAAAGCGGTACAAATTGTTTTTCCACTTTACAGAGGTATTGACACTTACAGCTAATTATAAATAAAACAGGTGAAAATATCACCTGTTACCTGTACTAGTTGAATAACTGTCTCACAGGCAACAGGGCCTTCCCTAAGAAATTTGTGTTAAATGAGTCCAATTTAAAATTTATCGGAAAATATCAAAATACTGACAATAAATACGCATCTAGAAAAACAAAATAATAAAAATAAAATACAAACTAGACAATGGAATTATATAAAAGAAAAACGAATAATACTAATACTAATACTAATAATACTATTCATATATACAATTATTGTTCAATTGTGTGTGTGTGTGTGTGTGCGTGCGTGTGTGTGTGTGTGTGCGCGTTTTCATGTGTGGGCGCGTGTGCGTGTGTGTGTGTGATGTGGTTATTATAAAGGCTTAGAGGCATTAAATGACAAGTACTAAAAGCTTTTCCGTGTCCGCGTATGTGAGCTTCAGAAGCCAATCGCTGATAGAAGGTTTACTTTTTATAAGAGGAAGTTGATGTATATTACAGTTTTTGCATGCTAAATTGTATAGGCGAGATCCTAGTACGTAGAAATGACGGCTAGCCAGTGCGGTTCTGTGACGTACAGCAGGGCACACACAGTTTGTTTGTCGCTTACTGTTCAGTGATGAGGGAATGTATGTTGTACTGGCATGTTTGCGCAGAACAGTTTGCATGATGTACAACTGCCGTACTGTGAGAAGCTTACATTCTTTATATAAAAGGGCCGTGGTGAAGGTGCGCGGTTTGCGAAGCATAACCTTTAACACTGCTCTTTGAGCCCTTTCAACTTTGAGCATCGCTGTGATGTAAGTCCCTCCCCACACAGGTATACAATACGAGATGAGTGATTGTGCCAGCGCGTAATAGACGGATTTTAGTGTGCTAGAGTTTAGGGTCGATCGTAATCTTTTAAAGGTAAAGATTAATTTACGTATACGTCCTGTGAGTACATTAATGTGTTTGTGCCAACTAAGGCAACTGTCTAGGTAAACGCCAAGGTATTTGATAACATCAGCTCTTACAATATAAGGGCAATGGCAGTTTAAGGTACAAATCTCAGGCCAACTGTGAGCTTTAATTTTAATCAAATTAGCTGGAGGCAGGGTCTTGGAGCAGGTAGCAAATGTAACAAAGCTAGTTTTAGTGACGTTTAAGGTAAGTATATTGTTACTAAGCCAGGACATAACTACTCTGAATGCACTTTCCGCTCTTAGCTGAACTTCGTGCCATGAATGACCATCAATGAGAAGAGCTGTATCGTCTGCGTAAGAGAAAATCTTACAATGGGGTAGATTTAGTTTGCAAAGCTCATTGACATATATTAAAAATAAGGTAGGCCCAAGCACGCTTGAGGTACACCGTATTCACCAAAGCCCCATGTCCTCACTAATAAAAGAATCTATTTTTAGACGTTGGGACAAACGTCCGGACAAATAATCCTTAAATATATCAAGAGCCAACCCTCTTATTCCTAAACGTTCCATTTTATTCAGAAGGAGAGAGACAGAGACAGTGTCGAATGCTTTTGAAAGGTCAAGAAATATAGCTAGTGCCTTATTTTTATTATCTAAAGACCTAACTATGTTGTTTGTAAGAGCCATAACAGCATCTTCTGTTGACTTATGTTTTTGAAAGCCGAACTGGTTTTGCGCTCGTATATTGTTCTTGTCTAGATAATTGACAAGACGAGAATTAAGGAACTTCTCAAATATTTTTGAAATAGATGTTAATACCGATATAGGTCTGTAATTACTGAAATAAAGTTAAAGTGTCTGTCTGTGATTTCAAAATACCTAAGTAAGTTTTTAGAAGTACATATACCTAGTTAGTTAGATCATACCTGCATAACCTTTTCCGTATTTTAACTCAAAACTCGAGTTACATTACCTACAAGCATCGGCTCAGTACGCATTCAGAACCTACAGAATGTATACCGAAGCGCCTTGAGTTTGGTATGCAGTAGGTTAGGTGGGTACCGAGCCTGACCCTCGTAGGTATAAATCGCGCTCCGACCGTTTGTATAAAGATAAAAATTACAGTACCTATAGATTTCACTACCGTAGTTAGGTACACAATATGTCTATTGTATTTATAATTATATCTGTATAGTCTGCCTCTGTGATCTTGCGGTAGTATAAGCGAATCATGAGGTCTGGGGTTCGATTGTCGGGTTGAAACAAAAGTGAAATTGGCACCAAAGTCCGAACAATGTCGAGCTAAATTTCATAAAAAGATCTCAGCTAATCTCTTCTCGCTCCTGGTCTACACTGGTCGCGACGGCGAAAGCGTGTGCCCGTGGCATGGTTTTCGCGTCGCGCGAATTGTCGCGTCGCCGCGGCGGTCACGTCGCAGGTCGCGTCGCCGGTCCCCGTGGCCAAGCCGTTAGTTTGAATAGAAGGAACCTTATCATAGTATAAATATTCTCTCATTTAAATTGTGTAAACTTAGATAATGTGAATAAAAATCGTTAAATAAGACTTGATTTCCGGATTTCAGTGTAGATAGATCCATTATAGAATCTTTACAAAAAATGAATTCCACTATTTTGAATTATTTTGTGTAAATATACAATAGATTATAAATAAATCGGTCCGAAAAGTTTCGAACTTAAATATAGAGCTGAATACGGGTGGTTGAATAAGTAAACCTCTCTCAAAAAAATGCAAGCTTTTTGTCACAGACGTACTAAAAATGTCGCTGGCGTGTGTTAGCAAGAATGAATCGCAAATAACAAAATCCGTGCAATTTGTTGGAGTGAAGTATTTGCCGAGATTTTACTCTAAATTATTGTAATCTAACAAACCACTGCTATGTTGATCTCAGAACGCGAAGATTAATATAGGTTCAGGAATTGTTGAAGAAACTAAATCTTCTTGTCTATATCGTGTTGAACTGCAGCATCTTAAACCAGCCATTTTTAAATTTATTTTAATGTTTCCAACAGCATATTATACTTGTTTGTTAAATCACCTATCCTGAATGTCACATATTATCAACACAGAGCCTAAACTTTTGAAGTTAGAAATATAAAATTTGGACAGTGGGTTATTTTTATAAAATAGGCTACCACTAAGGAAGGCCTTTAATAGGGGACGTTTAATAAGGAACAGAAGGTTTTTTTAAATTTTCGCGATTTGTATACATCGTAGGTATTCGTAAATCACCATAGTTTGTATTACGTATTGTTATACTTTAAATAAGTTAATTTTACGCAATTAAGACCTGCTTAACTATTTTGTAAAGAACAGAAGTTTAGGACAGGTGAATCTACGATCAACAGTGTGACGTCGTGCCCCGGCGCCCGCGAGCCTCGCTACGAGTGACGCACAGCAGTGGGGCGCCCCGCTCGCCCCCTCCTCCTCGCCGGCCTTATATATACCGGGGACACACGTGGTTTGCCACTTTTTGCTCCGGGACAACACGACCAAAGCTGAGTACCCCATCTGAAGACCTGTGAAGTGCCAACAACGTCGCTCACGCCCTGGATAATAGTCTCTTCTGTGTATGTGTATAACTGGAATTATAACGCGAGTTTAAACTTTCCTGGTGATATTTTTTATTTATTTCCCGTAAGCCAACCTAATTATCTCTCTTTAATTGCTCGGCGAGTGATCGATCCCGGCTACCCCGTGGAAATCAATCACTCGTGCGACATTGGCGCCCAATAGAATTTTTAATTATATTTTTAAAACGTAAGTTGGCACTTTACAGGTGAGTGAAATAATTTCTTTTTCTCTTGTATATTTTTCTCCTGTGTGTGCATATATTCTGGTGTGGTGAATTGCGTACAGGTACAGTTTCTATCTATTTTGGTTGGCCATAAGCAATTTAACTGTGTAAATAACATAACGGTGATTTAATTAACGTCGGTCTAAAATCACGTTTCACCGCGGGCAGCGTGTCGAGTCGCCAACCGGTTCTAACCGCTTAGCCGTTGAACTAACGAGCCTCGTGTTCGCGAAAAAATATTGTGATTCAACCTTTAAGAAATTTTTTTTAATCCTTTACCAATCATCACACCATTGTATAATTTAGTGTATTTCAGCTTTTCTTAGCACGGTATTCGATTTTCTGGCGATATTTAATTTTTTTTCTAGTGCCGGCGTAAATACTTAGATTTTCTACTTTTGTTTTGTAATAATGGCTTACATTATAAATTTCTCATTACTAACTAAAGCGGAATTAGAATATGAGACCACAATACGCGGCGTTTCAAAGCCTGACGATCCCCGCAAACAAATCGCTAAACTTTCAGTTAAAACTCCCTCAGAGGATATATTATCTTCACCCTTTCCACCAGAGGAGGATGTGGCAGAAGTGGAAAAGTCGTTATTAAGTTCAAATAAACACTAATCTATGTTGGAAGCAAACTATACTTCCGAGCTTCAACAGAAGGTCGAAACCGTGCTACACCATTGTTTTCATCGACTGAATAGGGTGGATACCGGCAGTCTGGATATAAAAAAATTGAGTCTGTGTGGAATAAATTTAATGACTTATATGCGAAATTACAATTAATCACGAGCCGTAGTTCGCGGTCGGATTGCTCAGTGGCAGAGGGAAACACTTCCTATAATTACGACCGTAAGCTTTTTTCGGAATTAGGTAAATTCAAATTTAACGGTAAATCATGTGTAAGATCCTTTATCGAAAAAAATGATGAATTTATGTCCTGTAGATCTATTCCACACGACAAGATGTTGTCTTTCGCTTTTGAAATATTTTCGGGTGACGCATTAGTTTGGTATCGTTCTGTTAAAAATAATGTAAAGACTTGGTTAGAACTTTGCGAACTTTTGAAACGAGATTTTAGTCCGCATAACTACGATTATCGGCTTATGATGGAGATTCGTCAGCGCTCACAGGGCGAAAACGAATCAATAACTATTTACGTGGCAAAAATGCACGGTCTGTTTTCGCGACTTAGTTCTCCTATCGCTGATTCGGAGAAGCTAGAAATTTTACTAAATAATATTAGACCTTGTTACACTAATTGTCTGCTCACTGCAAAGGTTGTTGATGTTGATAGCCTGGTCGAAGTTTGTCGTCTTTTCGAAAATTACCAAAGTCGCAGTAAGCAATTTTCTGAACCCCCTAAAGTTTCAAAGAATACTGTAGCACCCGATCTAGCGTATAATTATCCGTTTTCTAATTTTCCTTCAAACAAAAATGTTTACAATCATAATCACTTCAATAAATATAACTCTGTCGCTGATACATCGAGATACAAGTCTGTACCACAAGTTAACGCCGTATCGAGTACTTCTAATATAAATAAAATTTTTTGCGTGCGTTGTAGATGCAATTCGCACTCATTACGTAATTGCCGTAAGCCACACTACCTAATCTGTTTTAAGTGCGGCACAAAGGGTTTCAAGGTGTCAGACTGCCCCAATTGTAAATCTAAGTCGACCCCTACAGTTTCAAAAAACTAGTTAACAAGGATTGTGGAAAATCAAATTATACAACTAATTGTAATAAAACAGAGTGGAATAATTGGTAGGACTTTTTAAAAAAATTCTTTAGTAGCTATCATATTTCCTCAATCCGTAATTCTAAAGTAGAATATTTACCTTACGTTACTCTAAAATTAAACGGAATACCTACCACTGGTCTTTTAGATTCTGGATCTTGCGTTACAATTTTAGGTAATAATTTGCATAACTTATTTTTGAAAGACAATGTTTTGGATAAATCGAAACCTTTAAGGTTAATAACAGCTGGCGGCGAACGATTTGGCAAAGACTTTATCGCATGTCTCCCGATAAACAAAGAATTTTAATAAAGCATCTTGACGACATGCTCTCAGAGGATGTTGTTGAACGATCTGAAAGCCCGTGGTCAAACCCGGTCATTTTGACCCCTAAGAAGATTGGTGAACTGCGTTTCTGTTTGGACAGTCGTAAATTAAATTCCGTTACAAAAAAAGATGCTTATAGCTTGCCTTATATTTCGGAAATTTTCTTACGAATGCGCCAGCTACTCAACAACGATTAGTTGATATTTTATTTTATGGTCCAGAATTTGAAAATAAGGTTTTCTGTTTTATCGATGACATAATCTGTATAACGTCCAGTTTCAACGAGCATATTACTCTTTTATTACGCATTCTTAATAAACTAAAAAGCGCTAATTTAACAATTAATCTCGAAAAATGTCAATTTTTTAGAGATAAACTAAAATATTTAGGCTATGTTGTCGACTCTAGTGGATTGCATCCCGATCCGGATAAAGTAAATTCAATGAAAAATTATCCCACTCCTTCTAATAGAAAAGAAGTACGTCGATTTTTAGGCGCAGCCTCGTGGTACAGGCGTTTTATACCGAATTTTAGCTCTATTGCTGCACCCTTAAATAAGTTAACATCTCAAAGTAAAAACGCACCTCAATTCTGTTGGACGACAGAGGCTAATGAGGCGTTTAATAACCTAAAGAATTGTTTGATTTCCTCCTCGGTGTTGGCTTGTCCTGACTACTCGCAACCGTTTGAAATACACTCAGATTAGGGCATGTCGGTATTGGACTTTTTTACAATACCGGTATTTTTTCGGTATTAATTTTTTAAAAACCGGGATCCCGGTATATCGGTATTATTTCGGTATTTAACATTAGTTGAGAAAAAAAAAACCTGGTCTTGCGAAAATTATAACAAAAACACAAATGTACTTAAAGTTCTATGTATTAAAAAGAAATAAAAACAAAGAAATTAACAAGTGTTCATGAATCAGCCAGTTTTTTCACTTATGTTGTTTCACTTATAATGTTTTTAGTAACATTTGTTACACCATATCATAATCAACAACATTAATTAAACAGCGTAAAACCATACTTAAATGATTTTGTTAAACATGCGTAATCAACAAGCATTTCCAAAATTTAAGTTCTTATTCTACTCAGTCAATAATAATTGAAGTAGTTACTTATCACAAACTACAAATCACAACTACTTATAAAAACAGTAAAATAAAAAAGTTTAAAACAAGTGCAATAATAATCTCTTTTTTGTTGCTGGAAAATTGTTCTAAGAAAACATAATATAGCGTCTAAAGTATTATCATTCAGCGAAGATCTTATTTTATTGCAGACGTAATTCGCAGCTGAAAACGCTCTCTCGGATTCGACACTCGTAGGAGGAATAGTCATAAGATGATTGTAAACTTCTTCCAAGAAACGTCCTCTATTTCCGCCATTTTCATACATTGTCATTTCGATGCGTAAAAGAGTAAAAAAATTCAGGGACGTCTCGATAACTTTTAATTCTCGTTCGATTGAAATTGCACTGGCACTTCCTTCACTGTAACTAGTATTAACACTACTTATTATTGCGTTTGTTTTTGTGCGGACGTTTAATTAGTCGTGATATAGTTGAAATAATTTCATCACCGCTTATTTTACAAAGCAGCCCATCTTCCAAAGTGGAATTCTGGTCATCAAAATATACTTCAGGGTTCTGGAGATATTGTAGAACAGATCGATACCATAGGGGTACGTCTTTGTAATATACATATGTCTACGCAAAGATTCTGCTAGTTGCGTTGAAAGGGTCGTACTTTGAGTTTCTAATTTTTTCGTCATGAATTTCAATGCTGCATGTGCCGTTAAAATATTGGCATCCTGAGTCCTGACGACACAGTTAACTAAATTATAGTGAGGCTTGAACACCCTCAAGCAGTAAAAGTTCGTCTTCAAAAATAAAATATTTGACTCAATATCAATGAGTGTTTTGAGAACACATGACTTAAGACGGTTAAACCTTTCTATCATGTCCGCCATGGTAGACCAGCGTGTTTTGCAGTCTAATATTAAAGCGAGATCTTGGTTATCTTGTTGTTTGACATATTTTTGTAAGAAATCATTTTTTTAGGGGACTTTGCAAAGAATTTCGCTACTGCTAGAACTTTACTGATAACGTCTTTGTAACGGGGATTATTTGAGTAAGTGCGTGTCGGAGACTTGTCACATTGAACTGTCAATCCTTCTGCATCTTATTCTCAACAAACATTTCAAATCAATCTCATGTCATTCGCGCTTCGGTGCGGCGGCGTTGCCAGATGTTTTATTTTCTAGGGATATTTTTTTTTTCTATATTAAATACCGAAATACCGGTGTTGGCTATTTCAATACCGGTATCCAGAACTTATAAAATCAGCCCGGTATCCCGGTTTTTCGGTAATACCGAATACCGGTATTCATGCCCTAACTCAGATGCTAGCGATTTTGGTCTTGGCGCGATCCTCTGTCAAAGGTTAAATGGTGAGGAAAGAGTCATAGCGTACTATAGCAAATCACTCACTAAGCAAGAAAAAAAATACAATGCCACAGAGCGCGAGGCCCTGGCTGTTCTATCTGCTATAGAACACTGGCGTTGTTATGTTGAAAATGGTAAAAAGTTTATTGTTTACACAGATCACGCTGCTTTGAAATGGTTCTTGACCTTAAATGACCCTACTGGCCGGTTAGCCAGATGGGGAGTTCGCTTATCTTCCTATAATTTCGAAATACGTCATCGTCGGGATTCCGATAACGTTTTACCTGATTTTCTGTCTCGCTCTTTACCCGTTTCTGCTATTGCTAATGATATAAATATAGATATTAATTCTAATCAGAATTTACCAGTTTCTACTAATGATACTTGGTATTTAAATATCTATAAAGGCTGTTTAAGTTCTCCGACTTCCTTTGTTAACTACCAAGTAATAAACAATAAATTGTATTGTTTTAAAAAAACATTAAACCTCTCACTAGAGAATTTCAATGGAAAGAGGTTATTCCGTCTGACCAAAGAAATGACATTCTAAGGGAGAATCATTCTTCGCCCACTGCTGGACATCTGGGTATTTTTAAGACATACAAACGTCTCGCACTTAATTACTTTTGGCCTGGTATGTACACCGATGTTGTCAAGTTTGTCAGTTCATGTGAACCCTGTATCACCCATAAACACCAAAATCACCCAAATTTAGGTCTAATGGGAAAACCCAAATCAAGTCAAAAGCCCTTCCAGACGATTAGTATTGATTTGATTGGTCCATTGCCTCCCAGCAGGAAACAAAACACTTTTATATTTGTGGTCAGTTGTTGCTTCTCTAAATATTGTTTACTTTTCACCATTAAACGGGCAACTGCAGAAGTGATAACAAAAATTCTTGAGGAAAATGTATTTTTGGTGCATGGAATTCCATCTACTATTGTTTTGGATAACGTTAAACAATTTATTAGCGCAACCTTTAAAAGTATGTTGTCAAAATATAAAATTCCAAATTTGCATTTTACACCGTTGTATACTCCCCACGTTAACTCAGTTGAACGTTACAACAAAACCATTATGACAGCTATTTCAACTTTCATAGAATCTGATCATCGAATCTGGGACACTCTAATCACTAAAGTTCAATTTGCCCTTAACTGCGCAGTTAGTGAGGTTACTGGTTATTCTCCTAATTTCCTTGTTTTTGGTAGGGAGGTCATAACATGTGGTTCTCAGTATATTGACAAGGAATTTAATTCCAATATGGTGCTTGAACCACGGGACGGCTATGCCGAAACCTTAGGCTACTTATCTTCTATTTTCGAGAAGGTACATTCAGCTCTGTTGTCGGCCCACCAACGAAATTGTTCATCTTATAATCTTCGCCGTAAACCGGCAGAATTCAATGTCGGTGATATAGTTTGGCGCAGAACGTTTCTACTTAGTGACAAGGATAAATACTTTAGCAAGAAATTGGCGCCTAAATTTATGAAATGTAAGATTGCCTCAAAAAAGTCACCTCTAGTATACAAACTTAACGACATGGCCGGAAAACCTTTAGGCGAATGGCACATCAAGGATTTAAAGTTGATTAATTACAAAGAATAATAAAAGTATAAAAACAACAATGTAAGACGCATATCTATACAAAGTTATAATTACCTACATAATTATTTGTGAAGGCCAACAATGGTTCTTTTGTTTTCGAGTCGAAGCTCACAAGATAATGCATTGTGTTGTGTTAATGATTTATGTAAACATGATAACATAAAATGAATAAATGTTTCAGTTATAAATTGTAATAAAGTTTATTACATGTAATATTGTTACAAAGAATCTGTTGTTTATCTAACTATCAGTTATGGCTCAGTGGTTAAAAAGTTGTTGTCGGATCGGTCTGTGGTTCGATTCTCGCATGTGTATTTTCTTTCCGCAAATCTATTTGTTGAAATGCATCTTGATTGGCGTATTGTTTTTCGCCGTGCCTTGTTCTGAAGTTCTGTTGTTATTCTTAATTCTGTATAAATTCCATAATCAAATTGTTATTATAGGTACTTTATAAACATTCAGGGTGATTAACCGTGCGTCGCGAGCTCGGAACAGTCGAATAGTACCTACCATTTAGATCGTACCTACCTAGTTGTCGTTATGACGCACGCGCGTTCACTCAGCGACGCGCCGATAAATAAATGCCTAACTAATGATTCACCATTGTTTACATTCAAAAGGTGTTTACTGGTCGTGTGGTAGTTATTAATTAGAGCAAAATATTTATTAATTTCTTTCCTTTGACATTGAGCGGTCCGGTCGTGTCTGCGGCTTATATTATTTTTGTTCATCGTTACGAAAAATCTGTTGTTATACCTAACTATATTCAAAAAGTTTACTTATCTAGTGGCAAAGGCCGAACCCAAGATTTTTAAGTCGTAGGGCTAGATCAAGTTTCTTATATCTACAAATCATTATTACCTAATAATTACCCTAAGCGCTTCTCCATAGATTGTTATCTTACACTGGCCTTGGCATTTACATGTGTATATGTGTGATGAATTATGAATGATAAATGTTTATGTTCAAATTCAGACTGCCGTTGTACGCGTGAAGAATGCAAGCGTGGGTCATTATTATTTAGGTATCCTAATTAGCGTATAGGGTTGTCACTTGTTCAAGGTACTCATGCCCTTGTTTTCTCTAATTTCAGGGAGTATCTTCAGGGCTGCTACGCACGTTGGGCTAGGGAATTTTCCTTAGGGAAAATCCCGGCCTAACGGGGGGGGGGGGGGGTGTGACGTCGTGCCCCGGCGCCCGCGAGCCTCGCTACGAGTGACGCACAGCAGTGGGGCGCCCCGCTCGCCCCCTCCTCCTCGCCGGCCTTATATATACCGGGGACACACGTGGTTTGCCCCTTTTTGCTCCGGGACAACACGACCAAAGCTGAGTACCCCATCTGAAGACCTGTGAAGTGCCAACAACGTCGCTCACGCCCTGGATAATAGTCTCTTCTGTGTATGTGTATAACTGGAATTATAACGCGAGTTTAAACTTTCCTGGTGATATTTTTTATTTATTTCCCGTAAGCCAACCTAATTATCTCTCTTTAATTGCTCGGCGAGTGATCGATCCCGGCTACCCCGTGGAAATCAATCACTCGTGCGACAACAGCTAGTACAGCATAAAATAGTAATTGCATCTTTACTTACGTCTGACAATCAAACTCAAACTCAAATATGTTTATTTCCATAAAAATGTTTAAATATTTTGGACACGTCAGAAGGTCATACAAATTAAAAAATAATAAAAAGGTAACTTTAAATGTATATTAACATAGTTGAGCA
Organism: Euclidia mi; assembly: GCA_944739405.2. Classification (NCBI taxonomy): domain Eukaryota; kingdom Metazoa; phylum Arthropoda; class Insecta; order Lepidoptera; family Erebidae; genus Euclidia; species Euclidia mi. The sequence goes on along the minus strand of OX123183.2, from coordinate 100,966,775 downwards.
TTGAAAAAAAAGGCTGTTCAGAAAGTAGAGCCTCGTGAGAAGAATCAGGCAAGAAACTCCGGGCCACTCTTTTCTTCGTCTTGATTCTATACAATTTAAAAACTTAGTAACTACATTGCATTTTTCATAGGTATATGAGCTGGTGTGTCTATACCTAATGTTGTTGTCAATTAATAAGGTTTTATAATAATAATATAAAAGTACTAAACTAGCATAATATAGACACAATAACTCACACTCACATGAAACTTAACACTAATCAAACATAAGTAGCCTGTGGGACCGAGCAAATTAATCCCAAGCATTTTTGTCTTCAATATAATCTAGCACTGAATAGTACCCTTTTTGACAAAGTTTACGTTTTATAACCTTTTTGAATTTATTAAAACTTAAATTTTGAATATAGCTTGGAACTTTATTGTAAAAGCGCACACATTGGCCTTGAAAAGATTTTTTTATTTTCTCTAGCCGGGTAGCCGGCACTACTAGCTTACTCTTATTTCTAGTATTCAAATTGTGGATGTCACTTTTCTTTGCGTATGAGGCCTTGTTTTGGAATAAATATATTAGGTTGGAATAAATGTACTGGCTTGTAGCTGTTAAAATGTTTATTTCCTTGAATTTATTCCTTAACGAAGCCCCATAATCCAAATTATAAATTGCTCGAATAGCTCTTTTCTGCAGAACATGGTCTGAATGTCAGCAGCATTTCCCCACAGGAGAATACTGTATGACATTATACTATGAAAATAGCTATGATATACAAACCTGGCAGTGTCAATGTCAGTTAACTGGCGAATTTTCCTGACTGCGTATGCTGCAGAGCTGAGTCTATTCGACAATTTACTAATATTTGGTCCCCATTGCAGCTTAGAATCTAGTGTAATGCCTAAAAATTTGGTGGTATCCACAAGATCCAACACATCATCCTTAACCTTTACTGAGGTGTTCACTTGTTTGACGTTAGGCATCAAAAATCGAATACATTTAGTTTTAAGTCTATTTAAAAGCAGGTTGTTAACCTCAAATCAGCGAACCACCTTTGAGATAGCAATGTTTACATCGTCCATATCAATTTGTTGTCGTTTTAATTTAAATAAAAGTGAGGTATCATCAGCAAACAGTACTATCCCGTGCTTGTCATTAACGAGATCCGAATATTCCCAGAACTAACCTACTCAACCAATCGTAGCTTTAAAAATTGTTCCAAAACGATGAAGCTCGATGCAGATAACTTTAATATCAGTTAATCCGGTTGCATAAACTCGATCAAGTTTGTTCTAGATTCGCAGCTAGCTGACCAAGGTGCAGTAATACGACACCGATCCTCAGAGCTAATAGAATTTCTGCTTAGCTGAACGAATTGATAACATTGCTCCAGATACTCCTTGTAATTAACTTATAAGGTTACATCTTCGGACTCTAATTTTAGAGGTAAATTCGGGGGATGCAGAATGTGGTGATAATGAAGCTTTTGTCAGTTGTCATGTACACATACTCGTAGATTGATGTTATACACTGTATAGTTGCTTTATATTCTTAGGATAGTCTAAACTGTAATTTTGAAGAAAGATCATTTACAGAAACCGCTAACAAGAAATGGCTCTTTTCAGTTTCTTATAATGTAATTTAGGAAGAAGAATGATTTTTATAGTCTTTTGTCGTCTACTATACGGCCCACGGAGCACTTATTTCATAAATATGATTGGTAAAGTACATGAATATTTAAACCTCTTTAAATAACTTTAACTTACTTTCTTGTGGTCGCTTCAGTAGTCTTCAATGTATGTGTCCAGTAAGTGCCCAATTGACGATCCTATAAGAAGACGTCATTACGTTATCAATAGGAGAAACGCTATTCCTAGCTTTAAGAATTTTCAGAAATCTAATAAATACCCTGCGCACCCTATGTAGTAGAATATTAATTTTATTTTGATGAAATGTAAAGGTTAGGTATTGTTAAAGGTAGCCTCTGTGTTGCTCTGGCGTATGAGCTTTGTTATTACAAGGCTTCATCAAAAGTTTTAGCGTGCATGAAGAACTAACAAACACACATACTTTCGCATTTAATATTAGTATGGATACATACATCAGAATAACTCACTGGCTACCATTTGTCTCAATAACCGACAACCATGCGGGAGAAAACAGTTGCCGAATCTAGTTAGGTACAAAGCTGTACTCTGTAATAAGAAACCCGCTGAAAGGAAAGTACTTAAAAGGACGAAGATCTTCGTTACACAATTTACTGCACTTCGATGAAAAGGAGCAAAACTGAAACGTTGGCTGTTGTATTTTTTGTTTTATATAAGTAGTGGTTGGAAGTTAAGTAACGAGCCGAAAAAAATTTCAGTGACAAGTTACAAAATACAAGTACAATACAAAATATTTATTTGTAAAAATGTGGTATACAGAGATGCTCAGCAGAGTTAAGTTCAGATTATAAATGAAATTATGCTCATATTTTACCTAACCTACTTTATAGTTTGAAAATCTAAGTTTTGTATAAATGACAGTGTCTACCATGTCACCGGATAAAACAATACTTGGACCTCAACAACCCTTAAAGGTATGCTGGTTTGAAAACTAGGTTTTTGAACACCTTGACTTGTTCAATTATATAACAATTTACATTTGACTTGAGAAATCACACATATCGTTTACAATATGTTTAATATTCTTATACGTAAATCGGTCCACAGATCTCGCAAGACGGCGCGCCGGAGGCATCAAAGCGCAGCGCTAGATAATTCCTAATATCAATGGATTTCCAGTTGAGAAGGCACTACGCGCGATGTCGACACTTTATTTTGCAAAGTCCTTTTTATTTCAGTTGCGGATTCAACTTTTAAAGACACTATTGGTCTTGCACTTATACTGTTATATGTTTTAGAGAAGTGATTATTGGAAGCGAGGGTATTATCCCTCCTTTGAAAAGACAGCTACAGCTGCAATAGTAAGTCTTGTGCGTTTGTGACATTAGAATCAGAAAAATGGACACAAGAAATATGAATATGAAACTACTTACACAGAAAACCTTTTGTCCTTTGCGGGGATAGGATCCAGAACATTAAGCGAGGAGTAAAGACTAGTGCAAACGCAGCAATGGCTACGGCCTTTCCCTCCATGAAGGCTATTTATAAAGAAGTTAACTCACAATTAGTCATTTATCAGATTTACCAACAAATCAGTCCACGTTTTGTAACAAACCTTCAAAATATAAGGCAGTTAAAGAAAATGGAATACCTTAGTCGAGATGCCTGTAAAGGCTATTTTTTAAATAACAACCAATCCAATTACAGCTGTAAGAAAGCTTGTTTTCTGTATATTTCAAGGAAGAAAGGGAGAAACATTTTCCGCCGCTTTTTCTTGAATAAGTTGTGGCTCATTAGACACGATTCAAAACTAGTCGAAAACTTCAAATACAGAATACTTCTAGCTCTGACTTCTTTTTTCACTTAAAATCTGTGGAAAATTAACCTATTTAGGCAGAAATACTGAGTGTGCCCCGTTAGCGAAAACATAAAAGTTTGAATTTAAGTTTCTCTGTGTGGATTCGCGTCAAATTTTTGTGTGTTCAATTGTCAAAGTAGTAAATGATACCAATTTTGAGTTTCACATATTCTACACATGTCTGTCCAGCGTCTTTTGTTGAGTACAAATAACAATCACGATAAGATGCCATATTATGAATCTAGAAACAACTTTAGTCGGCCGCCGCTCGGTTCTTTTTCCCGGATGAGGAAGGATTTCTTATCATTCTATTTGTAAAATAGGTATTAAAAGTTAAAGGAAGACTAAGCCGCGAGCACAGCTAGTTTATACTATGATTCCAAATATATTAAAAAGTAATAAACAGCAATGGGTTCTATATATTAAGCCAAGCATTAGCTTATTGCTTGAATTACCGAGGCACATAAATATATAGATTCGGCTTAAAAATGTATTGGCTAGCTTTTAATAAACTATGTTAATTTATAGAATAGACTTTTAAATCGTAACTAATTACAGTATTTAGGCAAACTCTTCGTCAATCATTTTCATTTAAACAAGCGTTAATTTAAATGTTTGTCACGGCTTTGCGTTATTTTTGATTAATTTAAAGTTTGTATTTTCCGTTGGAATAAAGTTATAATATTTTGTTATTATTTTATGTTGGCTTAAGCTGCCCTGGCATAGGGCGTCAGCGTCAACGCACCGACACTCAGCGTCGACGCCGCGTAGACGCTGCGGTGCCGCCACATGAGTAGATAAACGGAACAGAGACACAGCTTCATACGACAGCGCGAATCGGTTGCACTACTACGAGCACGCGGCTTATGTGTGCGTGACCACTGGCCGCTTGTCGTGTACGCGGCGAGAGTGGAAAGAACCGGTTTACGTAGGCACAGGCAGTTGACAATCTTAGGGTTATTACGACGCACGTTGTTTGTTTTGTACGTTGCAAGTTTTAATATTTTAATGTGAAAAAGTGGTGTTTTATTATTAATAATGGTTGTTTATTGTTCTGTGTGTATGAATAATACTAGATGAAATAATTAAATCATTATAAAGATTTTAACAATGGTAACGTACAATTGGGTTTTTTAATTAGGTATAACTCCTGATAATTTTGTCGCATTTGTTGAATTGTTCGAGCAAAAGTTTCGCGAATATTTCGCTCTTGAAATAAATATTGTCAATGTTGGCAACGAAATACTTAACAACTCATTAGTTGTGAAATTGTGTAAAATCAATTAATGTTTACAAAACCAATGACTATCAGAAAGTGATCAGCCATCGATAGGGATTACAAAAAACAGGTGCATGCGATTTTCGACCTTATTGACGTAACTCAGAATTTACAATTTTCATAACGTATCAATGTCAGAAAGCAAGAAAATACCAAATAAAAGTCTGTCATGAATTGTCAATAAGGTCGCATGCACCTGTTTTTTGTAAGCCCTATCGATGGTTGATCATTTTATAGTCATTTGTTTTGTAGACGTTCATTTGTCTTACACAATTTCTTTTTAAACTTATTTTAGATACCTATCCCCGTGGTGAAACTAGTGGCCATAATAGCTAAAGGAGATTCCTATGTTTATTAGCAAACATATCATATTACCAGAAACTATTCAACACGATTAGTGGTATCGTTGGTAACGTCAAATAAATCACGTCGTCACGTCGTGTCCTTGGTAACAAATGTATACTTATTTTTATTCCGTGCTTTTAAAAGTTTCAGGTGCATGCCTTTTTTGGTTCCACTCGCTATTTTATTTACAACAGCTGTACTTCTGCCGTGTAGCGAATCCGTCGAGTCCAAGAATCTGCCCAATCCACGAATCTGTCGATTTGGGAATCTGCCAAATCACGAATCTGTCCAATCCAGAATCTGTCGTATACCGAACAAGCGATTTGTCTTAACCTATTGTGACAGCCCTACCAAAATAGGTAACAAATTTACAAGCTCTTAAGAAGCTGTCTCTCTGTTCGGTTTATTTACTCATGTGGTGCCGCCGCGTTTACGCTGACGCCCAAAGTGAGGGTGGCCTTAGACTTTATGAATATTGACTCTCCAATGTTTAATTTTTGTAAAATCATTTTAACCATGAAAATAATTAAAATAATTATGATATTTGCAAGCAACAGCATTGTATACATATTATCGAAACGAATATACGCACTAAGTGTGCAAACTTGTATGAAATTTTAGTTTGTCATTCCTTTCAAAGTTGTCGCCTAGTCGCAGTATGTTCAGAAGACAATTTATCATTGATATGGAATGTAGTGTGGAAGCTCATTGTGATTCCGGATTTAAAATTGTATCCACGTCCCAAATTTATACAATTAAGGGCAAGGTGAACGCGGGCTACCAAAGTTTGTGGTTAGTAAGAACTTTATCCCGTTATCGAGCCTAGATACAGAACTATCTGAAGCAATATTCTCGAATTAGATGTGTTAGCAACACTTATAAAAGGGCTATTAAGTTTCATTGAATATTACACGGCATAGTGTTAGTTATAATTTGTTATTTTAGTAGAATTTGGAACTTGGAGCTAGTTGTATATTAACATCACCGTTCACTTTGAGTTCGAGGGTTGAATTTAGAAGTTTTTTAAGATATTTGATAAGTAATTTTAAGTTTATGCTTGTATTAAGAAGAGTACTGCAATTGTTTAAACCGATTCTTTATGTTTTATGTATCAAGAAAATATAATTATAATCCACAAATTGATGCCTCTTTTTTCATTTTTTCAAAAGACAACTTTGTTACCAGGAACCAATCCTGTGTCACGGGGGCCTTTAGCACACAAAGGACACAATGAACACCCAGACTCGAAACAACAATTTATAGATTATCCAAAGTGTCGTCTCGTTTGGGAATCGCACCCACAACACTCGGCGCAGTGTCAGGCAGCGAGGCGGTCGCTTAAACAACTGCGCCAACTGTGCAGTCAACGATTTTTCAACCCTAAATAATTCGTGTCCGATGACTGAATGTTTGCAAAGTCGTTCGTAACACAATCATAATAAGCGAATCTCGAGGCGTCTTTAAAAGTATACTATATTATGTAAGCATAAATACATACATACATAGTCTCACGCCTATATCCCCGAAGAGGTAGGCAGAGGTATATTGCTACACCCACTTTACGCCAGATTTATTTTAGTCCCACGTAATAGGGGCCTATTGCCGTACCGGGCACATTACCAGACTCAGTGCTGCTACTGAGAATTTCCTAACGGAAAAACCCAATAACACTTTGCCGGACCGGGGATCGAACCCGAGACCTCCCAATCCCACGCGCACATTTATGCCGCGAGACCAACGAGGCAGTCTGTTATGTAAGCAAACCAAATAATATTTTTTATGCAGATAAATATACAACACATTCTTATTTGTATGTGTTGTTTAAACTTTAAATGAGATATTTACTATTATTTTTTTATAATTTTAGCCAATTTGGTGACAAATCTTTTTGCACATCAAGAATCTCTTTAAATCCCAAATAGGAATGCTTACTCTCTGACCCAGAAAAATGGCTGTTCGTATAACCAGTTTTACAAACTCCGCAAAATCGATACTCATTCACCTACCGACACATTAACTACGTACATTGAAAAACCTTAATCCTAAATTAAATGAAAGTACCTACGAATCAAAGTCAGTAACTCAATTTCGATAGAAGTACAAAAATCGATTCGTAAGCTTATTCTATAATAGATGCTGTACAACAATGCGTCTGATTGCTTCCTATAAGGACACGGTCGGCAACAATAAAGGAAATATACTTATCTCCAACATCATGAAGTTGTTTCAAGTAATGTGTTTCAAGAATTCTCTATAAGGAGCTGAAAGAACGGAGTATCGGTAAGGGCTCTCAGTTGTTAGGTAGCCTGTCTATTGGTATTTTACTACTAAACTACCGGACTTGGCTACACCTACATTATTTTGGTTCAACTCCAGCAAAAATAGAAAACAGATTTAGATTTTACATAGTCTGGTATATACAAAACACCAAGTACATATCGATGCCTTCCGGCCAAAAGGGGGTAAGCGATATTTTTTGCGAAATCGACTTATATATATGGTTAGAATCGGCTTTTTTTTCTGCGTCTAATAGTCTAAGTTTCGTGGCTCTAGGACAAGCTTTTTGTCGCTTAGGCGGTAAAGAAATTGAGGTTCTAACACTTAGTTTTTCGTCATAGACGACAGTTATTTTTGGTGTATTTTGTATTATGGTGGTTGGATAAAAATAATATTTCAAAACTGTGAGATAAGCAATTTTGGATTTGATTATTTTTTTCTTTACTTGAACGTTAAGTAAATTGGGCTGTAAATATTTCTTTGTAAAAAATATAATATAAAAAAAATATAATAATCAAATTTTACTTGAATCGTTGTGTGCCAAACTTTCGGTTAGGATATTAGGGCAGTTTCTTTGGATAAAATATATGTCATTTATTACATTTAGGTCTCATTTCCGTGACTTTATTTGGCGCTTATTTTTATTTTCCCTAGTCACCAAATCAATCATCGAAGGCGCTTAGGATAAATCATCCAAACTAATGTCGCCTTACATTGTCGCTTACCCATTTTTTCCCTCCCAAAAATATCTGGTATGGTGGTTAGATAACAAGGTAAATCAAAGGTTTGGCGGTTAGCTTACAGAAGAATGACAAACAGCATCGGTTATCCCACTCTTTCGTCAAAATGTCGTTAGCGTTGCACAGCGAATATTCACCGCGGCGTAAGCACCTCCGTGCTTGCAAGTCAGTTTGGCGCGAAGTTTTTTGAAGGAAATAAAACGTTAAGATTATTTTAATAGACTTTTATATTCGTCTATAATTGTGTATTCTAATTAGTTATTTTAAGTTTTAAAGGTAAGAAGTCATTATTTTGCTATCTTGTTCAGACAATACTGAATGGTTAAATAAGTAGGTACATACAGAGTTTTGTTGGCTGGCCTGGCTTAGGATAACAATCAAGGATTCAAATCCCAGGTTGGGCCAGCAAGGAATTATTGGATTTTTTGATGAATTCTCAGTAACAGTCAAGAGTTAATCCTGCGACTGATATGACACTGTTGTGTCGAATTGTCTATGGGAGTGAGAGAATAAAAACTGCACGTTTGTTTTGCACATATATTAGCGCACGTTACTAGGTCCCTCTTTTGCAAATTGTTATTCTGCCTCAAGATTTACCACTGTGACTAATTTAACATGTGTCATCATCATTGTTTTATCGATTGAGTAATTGGATGGGTGAGTGCGAATGGATACACGGCAAAAGCGAGTAAGAACCCTCTTTGTGCAGTGGCTGGAGGCCGCCACGGTGTCCTCACCTTCCGCCTGACGCATGTCTTCACCGGACACGGTTGTTTTGGGTAGTTTCTTTGCTGTGGAGGACTCCCCCGGCAATGGACGTCGCGAGGCGATTTACGGCATCTGTAGACGCGGACAAGCGGACGACGAGGACCAAACGCCGTCATACCTAAAAGTGGTCCTTAGGTACGAAATATTAAGTTTATATTTTTTGTCATACCTAGAATGTCAGTGTCTAGAATTTGGCTAGAAGGAGCTGGGATTAATTGCAGCAGATTTGTGGAAGCGTGACTCTATTCATCAGCCCTTGTCAGCCACAACAAATCTCAGACATAAATGTACTGTGTTGCACAGCGAATACAAGTAATCTTAATATTATTAATGTCTTACCAAATATCTCCTGGTGATGTTCTTGAGTGGAGTCCTGGAGGCAAGCTAGACATACACGAGACTAAACTGGCCAATATTAGCAAGTGAATTATCTTTACTTTACCAGACTCCAACGCGGCGTCTTCAATGCACGATGCAAGTTCACAAGATTTTTCACAAATGTTCAATATGTCACAAACCGTGCCGGGAGTCAAAAAAGCGGCAATTTAATAGATTTCACGACTATTCGCGTAACTACAAGGATGTGCTTTTCAAAAGGCGATCAATTATTTTACGTACGAGTCGACAACGTGGTAATTTTTCAAGGAAGCGAACGGAAGTGACAGTTCAGTGTGACCATTGTCAGAAATTTTCAATAGACTAAACAAAATGTTACTCAATCGATCTAATCGATTTGACTTATAACAAAAACTAATTCTATTTCAAACATCCACCCGCCCCGGACCGGCCTACCGGTCCGCTAATCGGTTGGTAGACGTGACAATGTTGCAACCGCTCTCCTCAGAATCGAACCGTCCACCAAGACCTCAGCAAATCGGGGAACTCCATCAGCCCCAGTTACCAAACGAAGGATGCGCCCCCTGCGCCATCTGAGTGGCGGAAGGTTAGCCTCCTTGATCAAAACGAGGTCACCAATCTTGGGTGGATCGGTCTTGTCGGTCCACTTAACGCGTTGCTGGAGTATGTGCAAATATTCCAAATTCCAGCGTTTCCAAAAGCTCTGAGTAATCTGGCGTACCAATTCAAAGCGCGAGAGACGACCAGGTCTCGTATCAATGTAGGGGTACTCAGGCAAGGCGACAAGTGGGCGACCAATCAAAAAATGGCCCGGCGTAAGGGCCTCCAAATCATTCGGATCTGAGGAGATCGGGCACAATGGCCGAGAGTTCAAAACGGCCTCAATCTTACAAAACACAGTTGCGAGTTCCTCAAATGTAAGGACAGACTCACCGATTGTCCTGCGCAAGTGTGTTTTGGCCGATTTTACGGCGGCCTCAAATATACCACCCCAGTGTGGACAATTTGGTGGGGAAAACAACCAATTTATCCCACGTCGGGCAAGCCTATCACCTATATCAGCTTTGTTGGTTTCAAGGAAATTAACAACATCATTCAAATAATTATAGGTGCCCTTGAAGTTAGTGCCGCAGTCAGAACGGATCAAGGAAGGCATCCCTCTGCGGGATACAAATCTGTCAAATGTGGCTACAAACGCCTCGGTCGTAAGCGAGGAGACCAGTTCTAAGTGTACGGCCTTTGTGGAGAGACAAACAAAAACACACAAGTAGGCCTTAACAGTCTTGCTGTTTCGAAGTGTCGACGTTTTCACCAAAAAGGGACCTGCGAAGTCCGTGCCAACACCGTCAAACGTCCTGCTCTCAGTTACGCGATCTGCCGGTAAGTCTCCCATCAAGGGCTGCATGGTAGAAGCCTTGAGCTTATAGCAAGGGATGCAGCGAAAGACTACACTCCGAATAATTCTTCGGGCAGACAAAATCCAAAACTCGCGTTGCAAAATGGCCAACAAAGCATTACAACCAGCATGCGAATTTTTAAGGTGACGGTCAGTTACCAACAAGCGTACCAAATGACCGTCCTTAGGTAACAAAAGGGGGTGACGAGCCCCGTAAGGGAGGTTGGCGTTCTTGAGACGCCCTCCAACGCGCAAGAGACCCGTATCGTCCAAAAAGGGGTTCAATTTAGAGACAGCTCCCGACAATTTCGATCTCCCTGATTTAAGGATAGCAATCTCCTTTTCAAAATGCGCCAATTGCACAGAACGAACCCAAAAGGTGAGGGACTCCTGTCGTTTCTGTGGTGAGAGAAACAGTGTCAGTCGTTTCTGTTGTGGGTGCCTAAAATTAAAAACAAAACGCTTTAGCAGCTTCCAAGCAGTGACACCTAACAACTTGTCGAAGGAGCTGTAACGATTCAACAAAAAATCGGGGTCGAAGGCGCATTCCACCTTCTCAAGAGCGAGTGTTCGTAGACCCGGCAAATTAGAAGTATTCAAAACTGGCGTTCGAGGCCAATCAATTTCTGGTCGACTCAACCATTCCGGACCCCACCACAGCGAATGACATATCAAACTAGGCGTCAAGCATCCGCGCGAGGCACAATCAGCGGGGTTGAGCTCACCTGGCACGTGTCTCCAAACAAGTTTGACTTCGGATTTCTGGATTTGGGAAACGCGATTAGCAACAAATACCTCCAAAGTGTGGACAGAAGCCTTCAACCAACAAAGAACAATTTGGCTGTCTGTCCAGGCGTAGGTCCCATTAATGCAAATGCTTTTACCCAAGGTACTGGACACGTGGTTCAACAAGCGTACAAGTAGGGCTGCTCCCGAGAGCTCCAATTTCGGAATGGTCAAAGATGTACGAAGGGGTGCAACCTTGCTCTTCGCCATGATCAGGGAAACCCTCACCTGACCTGAGGCACTAACTGTGCGCAAGTACACCACGGCCGCGTGCCCACGTTCCGAGGCATCACAAAACCCGTGAAGGGTGGCCTTGTACTTCCCGGGAGGAAGGATGGGACGAGGCAAGGAGATCTCATTGACGGCAGGAAGTGAGGATACAAAAGAGGTCCATTCCTCAACAAGAGTGCCGTGTAGAGGTTCGTCCCAGGTCAATCCTGCTGTCCAAAGCTTCTGCAAGAAGCATTTTGCCCAAAATATAATTGGACAGATCCAACCGTTCGGATCAAAGGTTCTGGCGACAGTAGACAATACGAGACGTTTAGTCCAAGAACACGGCAATTTCAAGTCTACGTTATATGTAAAGATGTCTTGGACTGGTCTGTACTGAACGCCGAGAACAGCCATCATGGCGGGGTTGTCAACAATCTCAAATAGATGTGGATCTTGCTGATGATCCTCTGGCAAGCCTTCCAAAAGCGCTGGTGAGTTGGAAATCCATTTGCGCAACTCATAACCAGCGGAGGCCAAAATACCTATCAATTCGTCCCGCAGGAGGATCGCCTCGTCCGCTGTGGAGGCGCCCGAGCAAATGTCATCGACGTAAATATCGTCCTTCAAGATGGCGGAGGCTCGTGGGAAACGTAGGCCTTCGCGGTCTGCGAGCTCCCAAAGAGAACGTATTGCCAAGTAGGGGCTTGACCTTAACCCGTACGTATTTGTATTGAGCTCGTAGATGACCATGGGATCGCGAGGAGACTCTCTCCAAAGGATCAGCTGGAAGCGACGGTCATCAGGGTGGATAATCGTCTGCCTGAACATCATTTTTATGTCGGCCACAAAGACAACCTGATGTCGTCGGAAGCTGGTGATGACGTCACAAAGGTCCTTGACCAACTTGGGACCAGAATGCAAGCACTGGTTCAAGGATACGCCTGTTGAAGTCTGCGCAGAACCATCAAACACTGTGCGCAGCTTGCCAGTCGATGGCTTCAATACCGCATGATGCGGGAGAAAGTAATGCTCCACCGAACGCCAATCCAAATTTGACACAGACATGTGTCCCAACTGTTCATATTCCCTCATGAACTCAATGTACTTCTGTCTGAGCTCCGGATCACGACCCATGCGGCGCTCCATGGCCAACAACCTCTTTTCGGCTAAAGGTCGTGACTCACCAAGCGGAGGCCGAACAGACAGGAAGGGTAGCCTCGTAATAATCCGACCAGAACGGAGTCGACCAGTGTTGTTCTGGAAGAACAGCTCGCACTCCTCATGTTCTGGATTCAAACGGGCAGCTTGAGGCGGCTCCTCTACCTCCCAAAACCTCTGAACTGCATCAGAGAGAGCAGAGCCTACAGCCAACAAATTATCAAGTTCGGGTGGAGGGGGGTCCCTAGGTACAGGTCCCATCAAAGCAAATCCAAATATGGTCGGGATGGCAGTCAAACCATTTGGCACCAAGACCCGTTTCCCACCAATCAAAATTCCACCGAGGACATCAGAGCCAATCAACAAGTCGATTTGTCCCGGTGTGCCAAATTTGGGGTCTGCCAGTTCCAATCCCGATGTCAAATTCACCACAGCAGCAGGTAGCTGCTTCTGTGGATGCATACCCAAAATATTCTTCAACACAATAGCCGAGGTTTTAATCCTCGGGTGTGAAGATTCAACAGGGCCAAACAAAACCTTAACTTGCCCTTCAACATTAGAGGCTACATCACCTATGCCCCGTATACAATTTGGAAAAGAGCCCATATTTAATTTAACCTGCCCTACCAAATAAGTGGAAACAATGCAACCTTGTGAATCTGTGTCCAATATAGCACGGACAACAACAGAGGTCCCCGTGGGTCCCCAGACCCTAACAGCTACCGTTGGTAGGATAACGGTCTCAATGGGGGAGGTTGGCGTTATAGGGCAGGGATCAATGACCTATTGTTGCCTGGGCGGCGACCGTTGGCCAGGACCAGGCAAATCAAAATGAGGGTGCGGCTTGAAGTCCTCAAAGGCGCGATGACTTGATCCTCGCACCATCTGTGGGGGGTCATAATGACGCACCCGCCCAAAACGAGGTGGGCGCGAGTCAAGGCGGGGACGCTCCGCCAAAGGAGGGGAATACCTGGGGCAGCAGTCATGGTGCTGGTGACGCTGAACAGCACATTCAGGTGCGCGAGAGAGAGGAGGCGTGCGCACGCTACGGTTATCCAAGCGGGGCGAGTGGCGATCAATTGAGCGAGGCGACTCTCGGCTACGCGCCGGTGAGCCTCGGCTGCCACCTTCAAAACACCCGCCCGTGCGCGGCGTCGGCTGGTTGGACAAGCGGCCAACCTCTCTGGCATTCATACAGAGAATGTCCAAATGCTGTCCTCCACAGTGAGGACAGGGGCGAGAGTTTGGGCAGTCTCGCTGGTAGTGGGACCCCAAGCAAGAGAAGCAAAGGCGGCGGGCATTCGCGATGCGCCTACGAGAGGCGACATGTAGGTCCAAGAATGCCCTACAATTGGCCGTTCTGTGCCCCGTGACCTTGCAGTAGGAGCACTCCACTGGGCTCTGCGTGACTGTAAAGCGAGGAGGGCGCCGGTCAACATTGGCTCGAGTGTGAACGCGAGCCTGCTCCTTGACCTTGGGCGGCTGCGACTTAGCCGGCGTGTCACCACCGGAGTTGTCCAAGACCCGGCACTCATCCTCCAGGAACTTCTCCAGGTCAGCAAAGGGGGGCAGATGGGTCGCGCTATCCCCACCAAAGCGCTGCTCAAAACGCGACCTCAGGTCGGCAGGCAGCTTTTTCAGTACAATGTGCACCAATAGATAGGACCATTGGTCCACGGGCAGGTCAAGGCACTTAAGTGCGTTGATGGCCACCAAGAGCGGGTTCAAAAGTTGGGTGCGCAACCCAGAGACCCGGGTGAGCGTCGGCAAACCCAAAATCTGCTCGATGTGCGTGTCGGCGAGGCCACGCTTATTATGGTACCTACGGGTGATTAGGTCCCGAGCCGTCTGGTACGCCTCGTCAGACACGGGCAGATGCTGGATGAGGCCCTTAGCCTCCCCATCCAGAACCGACATTAGATAGGCCAACTTTTGTGCCGGCCGAAGGTCAGCCCTATCATTGACTAGGCTGTCGAACAAATTAATGAAGCCCAGGTAGCTTCCTAGGCAGCCATCAAAATAGGGGAGGTCCAAGGTAGGGAGCCTACTCACCAGCCCTGGTGCTGACCTAGGAAGCTCCTGCTTCCGGCCGAGTTGCCCTTCCCTATCGGCAACTAGTTGTCTCGCACTATTGGAGACAGCATCATACAGGTGTAAGACCTGGGCATAGTCTTCGCTGACCTTATTTCGCTGGTCAGCGGTGAAATCATTGATTGACACTTCAAGACAGCAAGTGCTGAAAGTGCGGAATTGCTGTTCCACACTTGCCAGGCGATCGTCAATCCGCTCGTACCTCTGAAGTAAGGCCTGCTGGCGATCAGGCCGGTTCACTAAAGCATTGGCCGAGGCAAACCAGCGCAAATCTGATGCAATAGCACCAGCAGCTGCACGCAAGTCCTTGATAGCTGACATAATCAAAATTCAAAAGAGCCCGGACAAGCGCTAAATAAAATTAACAATCAAAACTTAATTTTTCTTAATTCTTTGAAACCAACAAAGTATTAGCCTGTTTACTGCAAGTGAAGGCAAGTTAGAGGTATTTACTGCCCAACAAAATTAAAGGTTTCAGTATATTGAAACAAACACAAAAGTTATCAAAGTTATAACTTATGTTATAACAAATTAATAAAGTTGAAACTTCAACTTAATTAATTAATTATTTGCAACAGACAGACTAACTGTGTTGTTTATGATATACAATAGGAAGTAAGCACAGAATATGTGTTACCTAACAATATTATCTATATTATAACAAAACAAAGTTTATTAATGTGACCCGCCCAAGTGGCAAGGTCAAGTTGGATTATTACAATGTTTATGAATATATATGCAATAAACTAAATTTCCTAAATTTATTGATACATACAGCTGTTATGTATCCAAACAGACTGACTTATTAATGCAACAACAAATTTAAGTTAGATTTTTCAACAATACAAATCAACAATTACTGATTGAGGTTATGTGACAATGTGTTTCAAATTATCTAGGTCAACTTATACAATTAAATATTATGTATTTTAGACAATAACTGACCTGACAAACACTACAATACTGTCTACAAGGTGATAAGATACAAGCTCATACCAATCTGAGTTCAGATACAATCAACGGCTAAGATACAAATTTACAATATAGGCAGTTAACCACGCTCTTGCTATCAAAAATTATGTCTAGAATTTGGCTAGAAGGAGCTGGGATTAATTGCAGCAGATTTGTGGAAGCGTGACTCTATTCATCAGCCCTTGTCAGCCACAACAAATCTCAGACATAAATGTACTGTGTTGCACAGCGAATACAAGTAATCTTAATATTATTAATGTCTTACCAAATATCTCCTGGTGATGTTCTTGAGTGGAGTCCTGGAGGCAAGCTAGACATACACGAGACTAAACTGGCCAATATTAGCAAGTGAATTATCTTTACTTTACCAGACTCCAACGCGGCGTCTTCAATGCACGATGCAAGTTCACAAGATTTTTCACAAATGTTCAATATGTCACAAACCGTGCCGGGAGTCAAAAAAGCGGCAATTTAATAGATTTCACGACTATTCGCGTAGCTACAAGGATGTGCTTTTCAAAAGGCGATCAATTATTTTACGTACGAGTCGACAACGTGGTAATTTTTCAAGGAAGCGAACGGAAGTGACGGTTCAGTGTGACCATTGTCAGAAATTTTCAATAGACTAAACAAAATGTTACTCAATCGATCTAATCGCTTTGACTTATAATAAAAACTAATTCTATTTCAAACAGCATGAATGTATAATGCAAGACTAACTTATAATGAGTAACAATAATTTTGTTCAATTTTCTAAAATAAAGACTGATTGAGCACAATTTCTCTTTTTTTAATTCAGACCTTAGTCGGTTAGCCAGTTTAAAAACGTATAAAAGTCTAATGTATGTATGTAAATATGTATGTATAATTTTATAAGAATTAATCACAATGTGCTTTCGCTTTGTAAAAAAGAGCTTATTGTATTTTTAGGGTTCCGTACCTCGAAATGAAAAAATGGAACCCTTATAGGATCACTTTGTTGTCCGTCCGTCTGTCAAGACCCTTTTTCTCAGAAACGCGTGGAGGTTTCAAACTGAAATTTATATCAAATAGTCAAATCTACTGTCCCTTGAAGCTGTGAAAAAATCTAACTTCTAAGCCAACGAAATCAAAAGATACAGCACAGCCGTTTATGCTGCAAATTTCCGCAAATATTCGAAACTCAAAATCTACAGGGTACTTCCCGAGAACTCAGAATCTTGAAATTTGATAAGAAGCAAAGTCTTATAGCATGCATAAAGGAAAAATTGCGAAACCCGTAAATTTTTAGTTACATCATATCATTAAAATATTTTTAGTAATTTTAAAGTTATTACCATTTTCTCATGAACGCGTAAAGGTATTAAATTGAAATTTATATCAAATACTCAAGTCTATAATACCTTGAAGCTGTAACAAAATCAAACTTCTATCTCAACGCAATCAAAAGAAACAGCAATTTTACTACATTTTCAAACTCGCAACTACTGGCAAGGGAATCAAAACCTACAGGGTACTTCCCGTAAACTTAGATACTTGAAATTTGGTACGAACCAACGTCTTATAGCACAGATAGAGGAAAAATTGCGAAAGCCGTAAATTTTTAGTTACATCAAATAATAAAAAATAAAAAAGTTACTAGCCCTTTCCTTATGAGCGCATAGAGATATTAAATTGAAATTCATATCAAATACTCAAATCTATAATATCTTTAAGCTGTAACAGAATCAAACTTCTAAGCCATCGCAATCAAAAGATACAGCTGTTTATGCCGCAAATTCTCGCAAATTTTCGAAATTCACAAGGGAATCAAAACCTACAGGGTACTTCCCGTGAACTTAAAATCTTGAAATTTAGTACAAAGCCACTTCTTATAGCACAAATTAAGGTAAATGTAAATTTTTTGTTAAGTCATAAAATAAAAACATTTTTAAAATTTGAAGTTACTACCCCTTTCCTCATGAACGCGTAGAGTTATTAAATTGAAACTCATATGAAATAATACTTAGGTCTATAACACCGTTAAGCTGTAATAAAATCAAACTTCTATGTCAACGCAATTAACAGAAACAGCAATTTAAACATATTTTCAAATTCGCAACTACTCGCAAGGGAATCAAAACCTACAGGGTACTTCCCGTGAACTCAGAATCTTGAAATTTGGCACGAAGCAAACTTTTGTAGCACATCATCATCAGCCTTTTATATTGCCCCACTGCTGGGCACGGGCCTCTTCCCATTATGAGAAGGGTAAGGCCATACTCCACCACTCTGGCCAAGTGCGGGTTGGCAGACTTCACATGTCTTTCGAGAACATTATGGAGAACTCTCAGACATGCAGGTTTCCTCAGGATGTTTTCCTTCACCGTTTAGCAAGCGATAATTAACAATTTAATACGCACATAACTCCGAAAAGTCATTGGTGCGTGCCGTGGATTAGAACCCGGACCATCTGCGTAGCAGTCTGTCGGTATCTCCACTAGGCTATCGCTGCTTTGCACTAGGCTTGCTTTATAGCACATATAAAGGAAAAATTGCGAAAACCATACATTTTAGTAACATCATAAATACATAATTAAAATATTTTTAATAATTCTAAGGGTGCTACCCCTTTCTTCATGAATCTGTAAGGGTATAAAATTGAAATTCATATCAAATGCTCAAGTCAAAACTAAAGGGTATTACCAGTCTAGAATCTTGAAATTTGGCATAAAGCAACGTTTTATAGCACATAGGAAAAAAATTTAAAACCCAAAATTTTTGGTTACATTTTTTAATTGATAAATAATTATATATACCTACAGGTTTGTACGGAACCCTCGGTGCGCGAGTCCAACTCGCACTTGACCGGTTTTTTTATAGATAATTAACTTATTACAATTTCCTTGTTCTTCTGCCATTAACCAATAGCCGGTTATGTCATATTGGCTCCTCTTGATGAACAGAAAAAGCACAGGTATGCTCTTTTTCTTCAACAGAAATAAAATAAATGGTGTAGTTAAATCATTTGGGTTGGAACTCATTAATTGAGTTGTTTTCATATGCGACGTTTTTTCCTGTTAGTATAATTAGGACCATTTGAGGGTAAGCGTGTTAGGCATGTGATTTGTTTTATTTAACAATGTCATTCCGTAGAGACATAATCAAAAACTATATGGTTAAAATTTGAAACTTTTGGAACGTACAGAAAAATTTCTATGATTTTTTCACTTATTTTGAACTTTAAACTACTCTCCTGTAAAGTTTGTAAAGTCGCGGTTAGCCTCTTTTGCCGTAAGGCATCTATATAAAAGCGATAGTCCAGTATTAACAGGATGCTACAAAAGCTCTCGAATGCACACCCCCGTGGGTGTGTTAAACACAGACTGTTCGAACTTAAGCGCGTATTACAATTGTTTATTAGTAGTAGCAAAACAATGAAGGAAAAAACGTGAGATTATCAGTATATCTGAGAGTTTTTGACACGTGAGAAGTCTATCAACCTGAAGCCGTAAACAATGGGTGCAAGGAGCTGAAATTAGCCATGTATGTTCCTTAGGGAGTATAGGGAAGTATTACGAGAGATTTTTAGAAATTCCTCTCCTCACGAGGATAATTAGGCCCGCACGGTCGGCGCCGCGTGTGAAGTCTAATTTACCTCATATTATAATAAGACAAGGAAAGGGCGTCATAAGTTTTTATGGTGTATCACCGAGCGGTAATGTAATAAAATATATTTTGTGTCCATTTTAAAATGGGTTGTCGCACAAGTGATTGATTTCCACGGGGTAGCCGGGATCGATCACTCGCCGAGCAATTAAAGAGAGATAATTAGGTTGACTTACGGGAAATAAATAAAAAATATCACCAGGAAAGTTTAAACTCGCGTTATATTCCAGTTACACAATGGCTTTAATTATACAAAAAAAAACTGACACTTGAGATTAGCCGATGAGACAATTATCCAGGGCTGGGGGGTACGTTGGCACTTCACAGGTCTTCGGATGAGGTACTCAGCTTGGTCGTGTTGGCCGGAGCAAAAGGGAGCGAAACCTCGTGTGTCCCCGGTATTTATAAGGCCGGCGAGGAGGAGTAGGCGAGGGGGCGGCCCACTGCTGTGCGTCACTCGTAGCGAGGCTCGCGGGCGCCGGAGCGCGACGTCACAGGGTTTAAAAACTTTGTGTACTTCTGCTTCAGGGTTTTATAAGTAGTTCAGTAAATCATCGTCTATCATCAATTTCATCCATAAAAGTGTGAGGTTTGGTAGCCCTATAGGAAGGCAATATTGGACAAATGTTTACGAGCCGACGTGTGTCCGGAAGTAGGTTGTGAATGTAAACATGAACATTTTAGGCACATTATTGAATCCGCATGAACCTTTGCCTATGTATGAATGTACCATGTATTAGGCTGTCTTTACTCTGAAACAGAGAAGAGTGGAGCTGAGTTAATATAACAAATAGATTGCATTTTGGTTGGTTGTATTGACACAGCTCTCTTTATCTCTACTCCATTGAAAAGGCGGCTTTAATACTAAAACCTGCTACATAGCTTTTAAATTGCCTTCTTTTTATGAGTGTAATACCGTGAATTAGGGTTGATGAGAATGTATAAATGAGGAAGAGGTTGAGGATGAGGAATTATAACTTTTAAATTATGAGGATGAGGATGGGGATATTACAAAGAGGAAGAGGATGAGGAAGATGATGCGGATGAGGAAGAACACTCACACACACACACAACTGTGCGGCATGAACAAATCTCCTAAAGCCTATCCCCTCTACAAAATTAAAAGGCAAATCTTGAATGGCTAGCATTTGACATATTTAATTATCCAGTTTGCGGCTTTTCTCTTGGGATAAATCCCAGTATTGGTTCCTCTGTATTGGCTCCTGTAACGACATCTACCTCTTAACTTGTTGGAGCAGAGTCTCTTCCGTCACCTTGCGTTTCGATTTATACGATTAATACGATTTATTTTCGTGTGAAACAAGTGACACCAATTCCTCATGAATTCCTCATAAGATGGAGGATGCGGAAGCAGATGAGGATTTTTTATATTTAATTTAAGAGGATGAGGATGAGGAATTGTAGAAATATGAGGATCTTCCGCATCATGAGGATGAGGAAGAGGAATCCTCATCAACCCTACCGTGAATATTACAAATAGAAGAGCGATTAGCGCTTGTGCGACAAAATAGTAGTGTATCTTACAGTAGTTTGAATGCATGCTTATGTGACACGCTGCAATTCGACATAAGGATAGGTTTAGGTTTTCTTAAGACCCTGCACCCAAAAATAGGGGTCCTGCAAAGCAGAGCTCCGTCAACATTGCTTATAAAAAAAATTATATGCTAAAATCAAATACGATCAAGTAAATATTTGATAAACACGCATTCGAACTCTGCCCTCCCTAACCTAAAGTGCAGTAACAGCAAAAACGCGAATTCAAGAAAAACGCCCCTAAAGTTTAGGACGACAAAAATTGTATCCAAAATATTTTCCGACAAAACCTTCAATGCAAGGAGAAAGGATAGGCACAAAACTAAATTGTTAAACACTGTGAGGTACGATATCTTAAATACTAAAATATTTTATTTTTTTTGCCCCTGATTTTGCAAAATCATTTTACTCTTTAAAATGCAGTAAATCCTGTTATCACCGTCGGTAATAATGCATTTTAGATTTTTATCTATCATGCACACTAAGTATAGTGCAGTAATATTGTGAAAATACTGCTAATCAAACAGTTTTATCGAACAAAGGCACTGGTGTCACTGCAGTAATGAAATACTGCAAGTATTTTGGTTCTTCATAAAAAATATATAAAATCCTCCACCAATTAAAGTGCAGTATGTAATATTAATGCTGCGCTTTAATTAGGAATATAAATACAAAAACATTTCTGTTAACTTTTGCAGTATTATCTAATTGTATAGCGACAGATAATACTGCATTTTAATAAGGTTTTCACTAGTCTTCTAAAATAAAATTACAAATTGAAGTGTAGGAAAATATGGTAAAATACTTACGGCATTTTAGCTAGGCAACAGAGAAAAATCTAGTGCAGTATTTATTTTACTGCGGTATAACTGGTAAGCATTGCGTATTTTAACAAATTTGAGTTAATTTTCTTATCAATTCATGTAAAAAAATCAATTAAATACTTTTTGTTGACTTAGGAAAAAAAGAAAAAGTACGTCTGATAGCTAATAAAATCGGGATTCAGAATATATATTTAACTCAAAAATAGCCAAATTTCTATAACTGCACTTTAGGCCCAGGTGAACAGAACTAACGTGAGTCACAGTATCGTTTTGCCTGGGTTCATAACCCAAAGATTCAACATACGAACTATGCTGCTGCCTGAAAACACCCATACAAGTTTCAATTGTACGAAAAGAACATATATTCTACTTATAAAACAACACGAATACATACTAAGCACGTAAATACCATCCCTTTCTCCAATCGAGCATAAATTCACTAAATTGTTGGCAACACACACATACGTACACCAAGAATTAACGGGTACGAACTCGGGGTTTTAAAAAGGAATTTATTGCGAGAGCCTGGTATCCGAGATCAACGTTATTTCTCCTCCGGCCCTCTATTTGTCTCCGTTTTGCTGACAGAGAGCTATTGTTTCAGCTAGCCACAATATTGGTTTATTTTGTGCGGCGACGACTAATATTAATAGGCTTAAAAACAATGCTCATTCTCGCCTAATTTTACTAATTGTTTCGCTGTAGACTTGCCAGTCGTGGTGGGGGGGGGGGGCTCAGTAACCGTGGATTGGACACCCGCGGAGAAGCTAAGAGAGATCCCAGGATTGGGCGCTCCGCGTGGGCTTAGAGGGGCCTGCGCAGGATGCGTCCAACGGTGCGGGTGCGGGGGACAGTTCTGTCTGCCCCTCGCAGTCGGGCGCGGTCGCGGGAGGAGAGGCGTGTCGGTGTTGCGTTGCCGCACGCCCTATCTCCCGCGACCAAATGGGGGCGCACCATTCGATGCGTCGCGGTGGGGCCGCAGAGGAAGAGGAGATGCGGTGGTGCGTTGCCGTCTTACCTATCCTCTGCGGCCGCTGGGTGTTTTGGCGGCGGAGCCCAACAGCTTATTCCGCCGCCAAGGGGGTTTTGTTCGGGGCCCGCCTGACCATCTGGCGGACCAATACCCGTCGGGGGGTAGCGACGAATGCTTATGCGATTCCCTACCCTCCGACACACGGTTACATGAGAAAGTCGAGGTGGTTTTTAGTGGTTACACCACATACTCCGGCTCTCATTTCCCCAAGAGTCAGAGATCCGAAGGGATTTTCCACCTCGTAAAACAAAAAAAAAAGTAATGATGTACAAGTAAAGGTTCGTCTACATCTGTGTGCCACGCGAATGCGTTTGTTTGTGTAGGGATCGAGAACCGCACGCGTGCATTATGTAGGTAAAGTTGGCTGCCCACGGTGCGCGGCGGTTCGCAAAACCTTGCACCGTGGGAAGCCAGATTAACACCTGATGTCCTTGTGATGTTTACGTGCTACTTCAGTACGTAACATACGAACGAGAATATTTGTATGCATTGCGATCTTTTGACGAACCGAATACTTAAACCTTTTGTTACTGTTTATTGCTGTTTGTATTGTAACACGGTCAAGAAACTTAAGATATCTGTTGTCTATGCAACATTATAGCAATGAGTATCAATCTCTAACTCTTAGCGCCCACTGAATATCGAGTATTTTGTTAAAACACAATTCATCGTAAATCGAGATAATTTGTTAAGAGCTTCATAAAATTCTTTACCTTAGACCACTAGCAAGCTTGTTTGCTACTCGTTCGCCACTTGGCAGCTAAGCAAAAGTACAAAATACTACCTACAAAGCTCAATCGATTAATCTCGTACTGAGTGCAAATAAAGATATAACAATTAAAAGTACCTACCAAACAAACAGTGTGCCTTAATAAAGAATCAAATTAGCAAATTCAATTTAAAATTACTTGTTGATCTTCTATTTCCATTTACATTACTAACCGTTGTGACCTGTTGAATGAATTTTAACCTAATTAAGATTTGTACTGCGAAAGCTATGAACAAACAAACATGAACAAACAGACTATGTATTTTAAGAAGTTGCGTTTATTTGATTTTGATTGACGAATGCGAAGTAATAAGTGTATAGCTTTGGAGTGGTGCAAATTAAATCCTTAGTTTCATCATCATAATGACGTTATTATATATATCCTAGTTTCATGCTCTCTTTTCGGAGTCCTGCGTCTCCTTGTTAATGTTACCGAATTTGGCAGGCTATTTAAACCTTATTTACATTATAAACGTAAAAGTTTGTTAGGATGGATAGATGTATGAATGCTTGTAATTATTTAACGCAAAAACGACTCAAAGGATTTTAAGGAAAATATACAGTAATAGGTATAGTTTATATACCAGAATTAGCATTGCGGCTACCCATGTTCTTCCACCTTTATGAATGTTTCATTTTCCTAATAAGCTACTCCCGCGTGGGAGAAGCCGCAGGCTGAAGGTAGCCATTTGTACCTGATACAAACCGAGACTATTCTACAAGTGTGTGTATTTATTTTCCTGTCATGATTGGTGATGGAAACTTTTAGTAACAGTATGAAGGTTGACTCTGCTCAGTCATCAGAAAACCGCTCACTACTATGTCACATTTGAGTTCCAATGTCACGATTTCTTCTCTAAAATATCTTCTCCTAAAAGTTTATTGTGTCGCAGGGATTACTTTTCAACCGTAAAACTAATTCTTTGATCAGTGAGACGAATTGGCTTTTAATTCGTTTAGTCCACTAACCCCCCACGTGATTACAGCACGCACGGTCGTGCTCTAATTCAAGTGGTCCCATGTGTTTACAGCACGCATGGTCGTGCTCTTAAAAAGTCGTCCTATTGGTCGCGGATGTTTTACGTTTTGTTTTACTTAAACCAAGAAACGAAAGTAGTAACAATAGAATAGTTCATATTCTATGTAACTAAATCGTTTTAGAAGGGTGAGGGAAACGAAACGTGCCAAAAATTATTGAAATATAATTATCTGTGTCTCAGTTGCGAAAGCGTCCGCCATTGTTGTGTTTTGTTCCGCGATCTTTATAATAAAAGTTGTCTTGTGGAAGAAACCGGTGAATCTTAATATATAAAATCCTTGCGTTACTGACTGACTGACAGACACGCTGCAGCCGAAACTACGCGGCGCAAAAAGCTGAAATTTAGCATGTATGTTCCTTGGGGACCGTAGGGGTGCACTAAGAAGGGATTTCCCGAAATTCCCACGGGATCGGGCAAAGCGGGAAATTCGAAAATATCTGCGTGCGAAGCCGCTGGCGTCCTCTAGTATTTTATAAAGATACTTATATAGATTTACTCAGAAATAAATAAATATTCATTGTGAAGTGACATTATTCGTGACAGAGACAAGAAATACAGTGATAAAAGGCAAAAAAAAACTTTTAAGAACGGCTATTTCTACTCTTGAAACTTGCTATTTTCGTAATAGTTTTATGATAAATACTCTTTTAATAGTTATGAAAGACATAAAAGTACCCAGATTATTTATCTGAAAACATATTTTAGCAATTAAATACTAGTATTGTTGTACGTTTTCACTGTTATCGTGTTTCAAATGGTAAATAATTCACAGCCACAGTGTTCGCTACAGTAACATGGCGGCCCGGCACGGCGAACTTTTTGTTACGCGTTCGGATTATAATTTTTTTAGTGGCGTTAGATTCATTTGTTACAAATAAATAATGTATTGTGTGAAAACCTAAAGGTATATGTGATAATGTTTTTGTGTTTATGAACCAAACAAGTAATGAAATTCATTAATATGTGATGAAATGTTTGTGCGAACCAGTGAAAAATAACAAACTTCTAAGTTTGTAAGCTTGTTTTGTCGGAAAGGTGAGTATTTAGTAGTAATTTATGTTATTATTATCATAGCTGATTTTATAACCAACACAATGATATGCAATTTATGTAATATAATTATATTAAGATGTCGTAATTATTTTTTCCGGTAACCTATGCCAATGAAAATTTGCAGCAACGTGACCCTTTGCACTTGTGGCACTTTGCCTTTAGTTTGATCGCACCTCAAGGGCTAAGCAATATTTGTGAAATATTTATTTGAATCCTTTCTACGAAGCAAAGCTTTTGGGTTAAAGTAAAATAAATTTCAATAATCGTTCCTTTTTGTTCGCCAGTTACCATAGTATTTTTCATTTTCCCATATTTCTTCATCGCCATCTGCAATGTTAGCGGCGGATTATAACGGCTCAGCAGTTTGTTTTAATTAGATCGATTTAATCGCTATTTACTCCGGAATTTAATTGCGTGAATGGCTTCTAGCACTGCCTCAAAGAGAAGGATTGAGGATACAGTAGTTACTATAGCAATAACTTTTATTTTTCTTTGTTCATAAAGCAATTTTAATTAAATACTGATTAAGCAAAATTATTAATAAGTACCTTTTTTTTCGTAACGTAATAAGCATTATAAACGCAATGCTGAGATTTTTTTTATTCCATTAACTTTTAAGACACTGTTCTTCTACATGGATGATTGAACTTACGACTCCGGCGCTGCCGATAAATAAAATGTGTCAGTAGTGATCCTGCTTTGTCACGTCAGAAGACTGTAAGAGCCGCCGCACTCCCCCTGTCAATCCAACCAGCTTATACCACCGCACGAATTGCAACAGTACCTACCTAAGTATACGTTGATCAGCTGTGAGAGGATGATCCTACTTCGGTCGAACCAGCCTGCTCATACTGCTATCATGTTTATTTTTTTATTGACATGTTGAAAAGTCTTTACAAGAAACTCGTCACTCGATATGCGTGTTTCCTGTATGCGGCCGAGTTGGGATTGGTGGATGAGATGCGCCTGCTACTAAAGGTGTTCGGATCCTGTTCATTTAAACCATGGCGGTGTCTTCAACGTCTAAAGGGCGGCCTCAGAGTGCAGTTCGGAACCAGCATGTCTGTACTACTTAAAAGTAGCTGTCGAGAAAATATTTTTCCCTAAACTATTGTCTTCGGAGCAAAACACTTAGTGCTTTAATTACCCCTTACACTTAGCAAGCGTTCACGTTTCAATTCAGCGTTATATTAAAACATTCAGTTTTATAATTAAAATACTGAGCTAGATTTTCATTTGAGTTAAAACGTTTGACCTCTCTTGTTTAATTCCAGTAGTGTGCCAGGAGAATGAATGATGTCTTCAACGATACGTGCGTGGACTGTAGTTTTAGTACTTTATTACAGGCCTTTCATACAAGCTAAAATGCAAGTAAAACAATTTAAGTCTTAATAATCCATTATAAGTAGTAAATTGGGTCAGCTTATCCACTTTATGATATTCTTGGTGATTCCAATCGATAAATAACTAAGCTAAAGTGCTAGTCAGTTTTTATAGGCTGTATTCAACGACTTCCAAAGATCCTTCTTGAAATAGTGATAAAAATAATTTGTGAAAGTGCTATTTCTGTGCGTTTGTATACGCATCCTTATTCAGAGTCGTAAAGATAGAGTATTTTAGGTATATCTTACTTTTAACGGGCTTTTGGCCAGAAAATAAACACCATTATGTCTTAATTGCTTGTTTATTCCTCATATTATATCGATATTTGCTCATAAGCAGCAGCGGTGCATGTATCGATTGGTCAATTCTTTACAAAAACACACTCATATTTTTTGGCCAAGCCAACTAGAATACCTTACATTGACAAATAAGCCAGCATTTACAAGAGATTTTTCACATGCAATGCACGCACACTTTAGTAAACTTAAGGCAGCAAAAGTATAACCATGTTATAGTTTAGTTGATTACATTTTAACGAATTATCTACGGGAAATGTATCCAACATATAGTTGCCCAACCTTAACGTAGTTAGTATGTTTGTTGCACGACGTTCTTTCTTGGACGAGTTTATTAATCCAATGAAATACTCTACGGAGGAGACGGACATAATAATACACTTATGTCGTAGACCTCTTGATTGCGTCAAAGGTCACTGGAGATTTATACGTCTTGTGGTTCAACGTAGCATTTTTATAGCAGCCATGTAAACTGTCTCACTGATGAGATCATCTTACTATGAGAAGGAGAGGCTATAGTCGTTGTCCAGGAGTGGACAAGACTTTACATGTCTTTGAGAGCTTTACGAAGAACCCCCAGACATGCAGATTGTCTTACGATGTTTGTGCTCACCGTTTAGCAAGCGCTTACCAATTAATGTATACCTAGTCGATTTCTCTGGATGACTTAGTGGATTTAGTGGCGCTTCACCACTTAATACTAAGCCAAATGTTGTCCAGTGATTCAAGACTTATTTCTAGAGCGGCAGATGTCTATATAAAAAATAGTAGGCAACAGTACATCATTTAGATTAAATCACACCAATAAATATCCAAAAATATCGCATTTCTTCACCGAATAAGTTGTCGGCACATATTGATTTTAGTACAGAAATATGGCCAATACCTATACAGTTTCTTTGAGGCCCTGAGGATGAAAACAGGAAAAGGCGAAAGGAACAATAGCTAAAACAATATATAAATACCACAATTGAACTTATTTCGCACGGAGGAAAAAAACTGTCGAAGCTGGAACTCTTTTAATCTTATAATGCGGGTCCCACAATATTGACATTATTGGATGATACTCGAGCGCTTTGTTCACAAGATATCTATGGATATAGAGAATGCTAAGATGTTATTGATCATTAGTTATTCTACTGGGTTCTATTCTATTTCTTAGTCTTTTAATCAAAATGCTTCGGACTCTGAGTTTGCGTTTATGATTTGTGTCACATATCTAAACTACAAAATATGGTAGTTGGTACCTAGTGGAGTACCAACAGACTGCCATGTATCGGGTTATCGGTATCGGCTTTGTATCTACGGCGCGCACGCACTTTTCGGAGTTAATCGCTTGTCTCGGGCTTTGGAGAGAACTTTAAGCCGTCGGTCCCGTTTGTCATGGACATATTTGACAGTCGTTAAAGGAAGTGAGTACCTCTGAATGGACGGACACTAGTCTTAACCATAGAACATCGCTAATTTCTCTGAGTTGCGGAGGTCAGACAGACAGTCGCACTGTGGAAAAGCTTATATTCAGTCAAATCCGGTTAGTCTAGTACGCGGGTTGTAACTGGGATAACGCGTCTTATTTGATACAAGATGCAGCAGACAAATAAATTACTCTTGATAAAAACATTTCAGTCGATAAGATAGTAGGTTTGTTAACTCTAACGGTTCTTCTATTTAAGTTTAAGTATTCTTTGCAAAGTTAAAACCTTAGTAAGATTCAAGAGTCGGCCTTTATCACTGAATGAACTCAATTGGAAAAAGATGGTTCACATCATACGTTGAGAACAGATGTCAGACAGTGGTGCTGAATGGATATGCGTCAAGACCATTTAAAGTACCTTCAGGCGTTCCCCAAGGATCATTTCTCGGGCATCTTCTTTTCAATATATTCATGAACAACATCAACTCGTGCTTTCAGTAACCAAAAATATTGTTGTATGCCGAAGATATGAAGATTATGAGGACAATAAAGACAGCTGAAGATGCACGTACATTGCAGGAAGATCTCGAGCGTTTTCAAATATATTGTAATCTCAATAGGCTTGATTTAAATGTATCTAAATGCTACGTTTGCTCGTACTCTCGCAAACCCAATCTAATTCTGCACACCTAGACTCTCAAAGACAAGACACCTATAACTAGAGTGACCAATATTAGGGATTTAGGGATAATATTTGATACAAAACTTTCTTTCGATTCTCACATTGAATGTATCGTCAAAAAAGCCACTAAAGCGCTAGGTTTCATTTGCCGAATCTCAGCTGACTTTAAAAGTATTAAGACTATTAAAATCTTATACTGTTCCTTGGTTCGTAGTCACCTGGAGTATGCGTCACAAGTGTGGAATCCTCACTACGACGTCTACATTAATTGACTGGAAGGCATCCAAAGGAAATTTGTAAGGTACATACAATTTCTTGCGAATTGCTATTTACCCGATTACATAAGCCGATGTAAACAATTTCATTTACTGCCTCTATATGAAAGGCGTAAAATTGCTGACATCTCCTTTCTATTGAATATATTTAATGGGTCAATTCAGATAACTGAGTTTCAAAGCAAAATTGGATCACACCTCCTGCATATTCTCGCGGTTAGCACTAATTATCGTCAAAACGCGTATTTAATCAGAGCGAGTCGCATGTATAACACGGCATGTCAGGATGTAGATATCGACCTATTCACTACCAGTGTCTTAAAAGTAAAAAAAACTTAGCGATCAGTTTTTTGGTGACAACCATCACTTGTAATTAAATGTTGTGTTTGTGTGTAATGAATGTGTTGCGTTAGTTTTATATACATTAAAAAACAAAAATGTTTCCCGTTTACGTTTAAATGTGAATGTTATTATTGTTCTTTTTTATTTGTAAGTTCCTTAGAAGTTAAGTTAGTTACGTTACAAAACTACCTAATAATGTTTACTATCTGTGAAAACTTGTAATTGGCCATATTTTGCTATAAATCTGTTCATTGTACCAATAATTAGCTGTAAGTTTTCCGAAAATTATATAATAAAATAAAAATAAAATAAATTATCATTTCCCACTCCTAGTACTATCTTGACTAACTATTCTCCATTTAAAATACATTAAAACATCAATAAAGTGAAACAACGGGTTGCTCAAGAAATTACAGCACCGGCGAATGAGGAGCTCAGTTGTTGTACTCAAGATGTGATGATAAATGAAAGCTCTCCTCTTAAGCGGGAGACACAACGTTAATCTGTGTAAAATAAAAAGACATTTGAGGTGACGATGGTGTGTCTGAATTAGAACATTCCTTGTTAAAATTAATTGTAAACATATTTTTAAGCCGCTGTTTCTTTTCGAATTAAAGGATTAATAATTTGATTTAGCTTGATACCTTTCAAAGATGTTTAAAACAAAGACCAAATACTTAGATATTATTGTTGTAACTAACATAAACAAAAGGTTAACCATCGTATTAGGCGACGAAAAAGCGCCATAATTTACAAGCGTTACTTACTGTCTTATTTTCAGATCTTTATGATCTTTAAGTAAGACCAAACAGTGTTAAACCCACTGACCACCTACCCCACGAGACTTGCAATAGAAGGGCACCGTTGTCTGTCGCGCATATGCGAAAATGCGCCTATATCTTTGAGCACACACCCGCGCTCGTTCAGTAGCGACCAGCAAACAGATATGTAAACTGCGTTTAAACTGTATTAAAACAAAATAATAATATACGAAAACAATGCCGAATTGTGCTATAAAGTTGTGTAGGAGTAACAGTCGAAATAATAACTTCAAAAAAGATAATATCACATTTCACTCGTAAGTACAACATTTATTTTAAAATTATTTAACAGTACTGACCAGAGTTCTAGTAATAATGGTTGCTAATAAGTACTGAATCAGTGCTTGTCCTTGTCTAACACGCTATAACTACAGACTATCTCTCTCTTATAATAAGACGCCACGTGTAAGTAGAGATGCGAAGAAAACTTACCGATTGTTCGATATTTATCGATTTCTAATACTGAGATTTTTATTGATTTGAATAATAATTTCAAATCAAAAAATTTATGAATTAGACAGGTGAATGTAAATAAAAATACAGCCTGCAAAAAAGAATTGTTAGGTATTTTATTATTACAAGCTTTTATTTAAGTAGGTAGTTTCACCTGATTGTCAGTAATCAAATCTTGCAAGTTGAATTTGATGCACTTTCCGGTTACCGATTGAGCTGAAATTTAACATGCATGTGTAAATCTGATGACAATGTCAAATTATTATGACATGGAGCTGATCTGATGATGGAACCTGAAGGGATAGGAACTCGGTAATTAAACGACACAGCCCCATCGAGTTTGGGCTTGTTTCATTTATCTTGACGAGTACTTCGGTTCTAGGTGGTAACCAGGGTATGATGATGGAGCTGAAAGGCGGCCTAATAATTTGGTAATAAAATGACACAACCCGACGAGTTTGGGCTCGTATGAGCCGTCTTGACGAATAGTTTGGTGCTATATGGTAACCAGGGTCTGACAATGGAGCTGGATGATGGCCATAGGAACTCAGTTAGCCTCATCGAGTTCGGGCTCGTATGGTTCGTTTTGACGAGTGCTTTGGTGATAGATGGTAACCAGAGTATGATGATGGAGCTGGAAGGTCGCCATAGGAGCCCAGTAATTAAGCGACTTAACGATGTCGAGTTTGGGCTTGTTTGATCCATCTTGGCGAGTATTTTGGTGCTAGATTGTAACCAGGGTCTGATGATGGAGCAGGAAGGTGGCCAAAGGAGCTCAGTAATTAAGCGACACAATGGTGTCGAGCTTGGGCTTGTTTGATCCATCTAGGGGAGTATTTTGGTGCTAGATTGTAACTAGGCTATGATGATGGAGCTGGATAGTGGGCATAGGAACTCAGTAGTAAAACGACACAACCTCATCGAGTTTGGGCTCGTATGAGCCATCTTGACGATTAGTTTGGTGATAGATGGTAGCCAGAGCTGAAAGGTGGCCATAGGACTCAGTAATTAAACGACACAACCACGTCGCCGGTGGACCATTTTTGATAGGTGGTGAGTGGTGGTGGTTTGGTAGACGTGAATACGCGACCCCATCTTTGGGAAAATAAGTTCGTTGGTTCGTTCGTTCCGTTTGTTATAAATGTGGATTCTGTCTTTGATTAGATGAATTAGATGGATGACCCAATGCCAAGGTGTGCTAAAGGCTGAATGGTATGAGGGCGTATAAACATGTCATATAGCTAACATAGAGCCTTAGGATGCCAAGGCGAACCCTGTTGTACTGAAGCCCTTATCCCCCTACATTGGACCTCTAGGGGATGGTCCGTTTTTACATATACTCGTGGGGTTGTTCTCTACGAGTGTATATATGAACAATCTTGCATAAAAATACTAATGAGTTGACGATAAAATAAAAAAAAAACTTTTTAAAAACAAGCTTTTATAAAAAGATCTAAATGGTTAAAAGTAATTTAAACCGGATAAGAAAATAGGTACACTTTAAATAAATGATCCGAGAGGCGGCGTACGTGTTCCGCGTACGCCTCTTGATGGAGATTTTATATTGTTAGGCGGGGTCACTTAGCGGGTCAACCCAGGGTGAGGTCTCGGGTCTACTATCGTCGTTACCGTGACCCCGTCATGAGGGTCGATAGAGGAACACCACGGTGTTTTAGTGTGTATGCCACCCGAACATCTATGAGGCAACGAACATGCGCAGGAATTCTCTGATCTTTTAGTCGCGATTGGTAACTTCGCGGTGTGGACTCGCACTAACAAGTGAAAGTCATTTGAGCTATTTTCAGGACATCTACATCAACACTATTCTATATAGGTATTATATTATTATGCAACTTAAAACATTTTGGGTATCAATTCTGTAGCCTAATGAAAAGACAAATTCCGCGTGAACGGAGGCACGGGCACAGCTAGTTTCAAAATAAAAACTTTTGCTTGGATTATTGTTTTTTTTCTTGGCATTCTTGGATTAACTAAATGTAGGCATACCAAATGTGATTTATTGATAAACAATATTGACATGCCTACATCCCTATTACCCATCGTACGTGACGTCACCCGCGCCGCCCGCGTACGTCTCATTCCTCAAAGTTTGACAGAATAGTTTGCCTAGAAATTGGTTAAGATTACGTGTCTCGTGGGGTAGGTGGTCTGTGGTTAAACCTAACATAGACATGGATCAATGACTGCAATTATGATAAAATGTGATCAGATATGAGTGCCAATCTAAGTTTCCTAACTTAAAGAGAGCTTCTTAAACTTCTCTATTATCTGCAAATGAACATTTAAAAGTTCAAGTGTATTTGACTCTAGTGTAATCAACTTCGCTAGAACTAAGCAATGGTTATCAACAGTCAAGACACATCACATTTGATTTTTTCATTCATAGCGTCTTTATCTACCTTTTGCTGTTATTTATAAATTCAGTAGGGAATTGCTCAAATTTTCTTGGTTTCAACTGTATAGATAGATAGATATATTTATTTTTTATTCATTTATGACCGCGGTTGCACCCGCATGATTAGGTAACGATTATCCTGACAAAAATAGCCCATTTTCATGGATAAAAATAAAAATTTATGCGATAAACTTTACCACTGTAAAGTTTCATTCGGATGAATTTCGGCGTTTATACTTGAAAGATTTAAAAATGTTAAACGATTCATACATCCACCGTCAACCTTTGCGTCAAAGAAAAAGGATAATTAAAATGACTCGTTTGTAAAATACTATCAATTTATTCTAAAAATAAACTCACTCCTAATTTTGTGATGTAGGTATTTAGGTGACGTATTTCGTTTATAACGTTACTTTCTTTGAATAGGTTTCGGTACGAAATTCTTCATTAAATTTATCTTAGTGAAATTCATCTTGTACTCTTGTCATATTATACTTACACAATATAAAGTTATACATTATACCTAATTATAAAAATTTAACAAAATAAATTCAATTGAATTAATGTCAAAAAAAAAGTTATACATTTACAGCATTTTTTTATTTTGCAGTAACATGGAGGATGTAAAAGGAGAAGTTCTAAGGATCAGGTGATTGTGGTTGCTTAGATTATGATAAAGAGGAAAAAACAAATAAAATAATAGTTAATCAAATAAATCATATCAAAAGTACCATTCTTTCTATAAATCACAACGCCGAAGCTACTGAATACCAATTAGTGAGTAATACTAAAATACATAAAAACTAATTAATTACTATAATAAAAAGAGTTTGTTTAATTGTCTGAATGCGCTTATCTCCGTCATAAGCAATCAAAAAGAATTGTTTTTTTTTTTAATGAAAGCATTTTGCTTTCATTAAAAAAAAACAAGAGCGTCACTAAGATTAAAAGAATTATATACGAGTAATAGGCTATATAACATCACGCTTCGATGCTTAGAATGACTCATGAACAATAAGAAAGAGAACCCGAGGAGGATGATATACATGATATACAAGGTGTGGGCAAATCCACGGGGCACGGTTAGTTATGTAATAAACATACAATCTTGAGCTCACCACACGTAGAACGAATAATCGGTAACGTACTGGAAGCAAACTGATTGGATTCCGACCACACCAATAGGTACACCCGATGTCTATTGCATAATTATAGAATGTGACTGAGATTAATGTTTACGTACATGGATCTGCCTTTACTAAATAAATTGTCTAATGACAAAATCAATAAAACTTTTAAAAGGCAGCGATAGCCTAGTGGAGATGCCAACAGACTGCCATGCAGAGTATCAGGTTCGAATCCACGGCGCGCACTTGACTTTTCGGTGTTAGGTATGTGCGTATTGAATAGTTAATTATCGGTTGCCTCGTGCCCTGGAGAGCACGTTTTAAGCCATCAGTCCCAGCTGTCATAAAGAACTTTGACAGTCGTTATAGGGCGTCAGTACCTTCTAAATAAACTGACACTAGACTTAACCATGGACCACTAATTCAGTACTTAATCTACGTTCATTAAAAAAGAAATTTACTAGAAGCTTAAAACACTGTCTAATTATAAGGTAGGTTAAAATATTTCACCTTCATTACATAGATAATACTAATTTACATAGATAATACATTTTTTTTTACATAGATAATACTAATAACATTACCTTTTTACTTATTAAATATAGTTATAAAATATGTTTCTATTTTATAAGTAGGCCATGCATTTTACACAAATAAAAAAAATATCTGAACCATTACTGAAACAACTAGTTGTCCTTAGTTTAGCCACTCTTTCTTAATGGCAGCTAGGATTTTTGCCAGAAGACTTCATATCCTTTAAAATCTAAGTCGATAGACGACCAGCTAAGTGTGAACGTCCTGTAATAGCTTACTTGGATTTAATGAGTTCTTAAGCATTTTGTTACCATATTTGAAGAGCTCTTTGGCCGTGCAGCTGGCTGTCAGTAAGCATGTAGTCATTGAAACTAGACACCGACTAGACACTGACTGCTATCATGCGTCAACTTAGCCTTCAGAGTGCAGTGTATGCAGTTCAATTGCAGTCTGTCTCGGGCCTTAAAGAAAGACTATAATTCCTTTAGTAGGTAAAAGTATATACTGTAAAAAGTTTATTCACCTGATTGCTTCTAAGAAAAGTGTAAATAATCTTTACGTCTCATAGGTTAAACCTTGTCTATCTTTCTTTACATTTTGTAGCAAAAAACATGTGTCTTGTCATTGACTCCTGTCGGAGCATCATTTATCTTAGATACACATTCTTAGTCGCACACGTTAGAAAACACGAAAAATCTACCATATAAAAAAGTCTCTGATGCTCTATTATTCCTTAATGAAAGCGATATTTTTAAGTTCACCTAACTTACAACGATCTTAATAAATAAGAGAGAATTGGCCAAACTTTGTACTACTGAATAATAGATCGACCGAAAAGTCTACAAACTATAATTTTTGTTCAAACTTCGAAGGCCAAATTGTAGGCAAAGTTAGAAACATCTGAAATTTTTCACTTTAACCACAGAATAGATAGTACTAACGTACAGAAGCATCACTTCGCATACCAATTTAAAGAAATTGCGACTCTTGCTACTTAGCAACAAAGTGCAATTCAGCTCCCATAATTACTCAGTGCCTACTGCGATATTCACCTAACCGTTCCCGCTCTTTTCTAACACATAACGCTGTCGCTGTCTAGCGCGGCGTGACGCACTAGCTGTCGCGCTAGGGTTGTCGTCTGTCGGCTTGCCGCTGCTACTATAATATTTATTCATCGTCTATCTACCTACTTGACCACGTAATAATAAATAATCATCCTATGTTTAATGCATATGGTTACACGGTAAATTTTATTAAATTAAAACAATCCTAGATATATCCTTGTTTAATGGTTAGTGATATTTTTTGATGACTTATTTCAAGTTGGCTTGACTAGAGATGTAAGTGTTGTATTAGACCATTTGTACCGAAATGTATAAAATGAAAAATACCATATTATACGCTATTATACCATTTACTACGGTATTTTATGTATAAATCAATTGTTCTATATTTTTGAAGTAAATGATCATAGTAATCATTAAAAATACTGAATACGGTGGAATTGCACAGGAATAAAACAATAAATTATATTTTAAGTTTGTATTATTATTAATTAGTATTACCTACAACAATATTACCATAAAAACAAGCTAAACTCGATCAAAATATGATTTAAAGAAAAACACGTAAAATTTTTAGGTACGTTAGAGCAAAGGGGTCCTCAAACTTATTTGAATCATCTCTCTATTTATTCAAATTTAAATTAAGTATGTTCCTCTCTGCGTGCAGACACGTACAGCACGAACCTTAATACAAGATCCATAAGAAAAACACAAACGTGGCCCACGCCTTTTGCTTTCTTAGTTCGAAAACCCGAGATTTAGAGGATCTTCTACCTTCATATCTAAATTCTCTTGTGTTGCTCCATTCTCGGTAGATGACGACGCAGTAACGTATTCTAGCAATGTACTTCCAGCTGAATCATCTTCTTCACCACTTTCTTTAACTTCGAATGTGCTGTCACGAAGACGAAGATTCGTGTAAATCGATACCAATTTAGTAACACGTGATTTGTTTAAGCGATTTCGGGCTTTGCAATGAATTTTTCCAAAAGTTAAAATTCCAAAATTATTAATTAGTAATTCTTAAACAAAGAAATCGAAACTTAAAATATATTTAATGTTTTAAATTGGAACTCTTCGCAATACCGCAGGGTCTTATAAACTGAATCAGAATATAAAATACATAAAATACCAATAATACCGTAAGTTATAATAAAATACCTGTTTAATACATAGCCTTTTGGTATTATACGGTATTTTTACAACACTAGGCTTGACGAATTCTTAGGAAGTATTTTTCATCTATTCACTAGGTATAAATAAGTAACTGCACCTTATTACTCAGGCTATTAGTAGCTTCTGTGTCTAGGTATGTAACTACTTACTTACTTAAGCAACTAAAAATTTCAAGGAATCTTTTATGAGTAAACAACACTATTATCTAAAATATGCAGATAAGTAAGTGGTAGGTGGGTAGGTCTAACATACAACGCATAATGTGTGTGAAATGACCCATTGAGTACCTATCAAGCCTAACACCTATTAAGTAACGTACTTTGGTATTAATAAGTTTAGCTTACCTTGCCGCATCTGTAGGGAATGTAAAAAATTACACACTTTTATCTCCCTTTTTCGACACACATCCGTGAAATGAGCAATACTTTGCACCAGACTTGTGATGAGACATTTTTGTTGTTCACTATTAAAATTCACATTATTAGCAAATGAAAAAAGCAAAAATCGCTCTGGGTGCGAGCGGTGACAACCATGACAACCGACTAACGACGCGGGCTTGGAAGCTGCGCGAAAGTGTAGGCACTTATCGCTGTAGGTACGGCCGAGTGAAGGAGGCCTGCTTTAACTATTAAGAAAATTTTGTGGTTATTTATATCTCAAATGACTATAATCTTAAGTACAAGAATATAATGAGACTTGTTTTTGATACAAATTTGTTTCCATTTAGTTAAACAAAAAAGTATTTTAAAATGAGAAGTCACGAGTATTTTAAGGGTTTAATTTAGATGTATTGAAACCACTATAAGTCTACTATGTTCTGAAAACGTATCTCTGTTCTTAATAAGAAGGTTCTACTTCTTGTTAAGAACTCGTAAATTTATCGATTCCAAAAGTGTAAGAAACAGTTCATTTTTAATTAATAAAAACTTAAATTCTATGTCAACTCCATCAATTTGTACGCAATTTGTAAATCAAAACCTATGGGTATTACGGTAGGTAGTTCAGAAATTAGGCAGATTGATGAATTTATAGATGTCTGCATCGAATAACACAATACCAATCGTAATTACACGTCAAAGTGTTTATGCAATCACAAATTACTGTAGATAAAGAATCGACCGTGGCCTATATCAAAGTATCACTGCAACTTAGATAATCAGTGTATAACCAGATAGAGAATAGGAGTATGCCAAATAACATATAAACTTTCATCCCTTATTTGATACCCTTAGACCGACTCAGTCATAAAAATGTCATGTTTAAGTCATTATCAACTGTTAAATTGATTATTATGTTTAGTCGTTACAGAAACCGACAGACAGGCCATCGCATTTATAATATCAATATGAACATTTATTCAGAAATTAAATACTATATCCATGCAATCGATATTAAAATAAGAGTGAAGGAAAATGACTAGCAACTCCTGATAGAGCGATCGATTCAACAACTTTCGGGACAACTGTACACCTGTCCTTTTTCGGATTTTCCCAGAACTTCTAAATACGTTCCAAACCTACTCAAACTTTAAGCGTATCCTCGTGATTACTAATTGGATAAAACATGTACCTATAGAATGAGGGATAACATGAGCAATCTATATTTCCCAACCAATTTCTACAAACATGTCGATGTTATTGTTTATCTATAAATATAAAAGAAAGTCATGTTAGTTACACTATTTATAACTCGAGAACGGCTGAACCGATTTGGCTGAACATTGGTGGAGGTAGCTCAGAACCGGGAAAAATACATAAAATACAATTAGTTGCAAAAAAATAATCAGGGAGGGATTTAAGAGAGGGTCGAAGTTTGTAGGGTCAAACCTACTACCTATTGACAGTAAGAACGCATGCGCCGCTGTAATAATTGAGTGCTGCGCATGTGCTATCGTATATCTGTCAGTACTGTCACATTATACATTGTCATATGGTGCACTGTCATATACTTCGTTCGCTTACTTATATAAACTAATAATTATTGTAACAGCCTTGGCTAATCCCTACTAATATTAGGTATAAATGCGAAAAATACCTAGGACGAAACATTATAAAAGCCATTCGCTATTGCGAGTCAGACTCGCTCATGAAGGGTTCCGTCGTGGAGGTATCCACTTATCATAGCCATTATCTTCTACTTACTATTAATAGTATTTGTATAAACGACAAAGCTATATTTGCAGTTTTAAGATGTTTTTTTTAGATTTGTTATTCTCTTACCTTAAAAGTTAGAGGGGCACACACACCAATTTTACCACTTTGGAACCGTATATCTTTCAAACGATTGACGATGACGTTGAGAAACAATGGTGATAGGCACTTCAAATTAATTTTTAACGACCCCTTTTCCACATCAATTCCATGTATGAAGAGCCCCCTTAATATTCAATATTTTTTATTTTCTATAACGTCGTAAAGCGGTTCACAGGATACATCTACCTACCAAATTTCAAATGTGTAAACTGAATAGTTACGGCATAAAATGGCTGTGACACACGAATAGACTGACAGACATAGCGCGTCCATAAGTAAGGATTCCGTGTTTAGCCATTTTTGACTACGGAACTCTAAAAATGCGGTTTACATAAATGTTTTAAATACTTCTTGCGGTTATATTTCTTATTATAGACTTATACGAAAATTACTATCGAACGATGAAGGAGTTTTGTGTTACCCCGAATTTAACGTGAGTGAAGCTCACGCTCACGTTAAATCGCTAGTAAAATATAAAACGATAATTTTACTCAGAAAAAAAAAACAGTCTTTTAGTATATTATTGAACATGTACAGTATTCCCAAATAAATAATGCGCATGCAGATCTTCGCTAATTGTCGTAGTCCCTGAAACACCCGTCTTTGTATTTGTATTCTTATAATGTGTTTTTGACTGTCTTAAAATGTAGATATTATCTTCATTCCAGAGGGCATTGATATTGTACTAAGGTAGGTACTCTTAGTGAACATTATTTTATTGGTAAAAGCTTAGTAATATAATGCACAATAAGATTTCAGATATCATTGAAGTTTTAGAGCAACCAACAGAATATATGAACGCGATATGTAAGTAGGTGTAAATTTCATTTCGCAAGTAATTTGATCTGAAAAGTACGTTGCCAGGAATGGAATTTGAACCCACAACAATCGGTGGTGTCAATTGTCGAGGGGTCTGCTTGAGCCTTTACGCCATCCGTGCAACAATTTATTTTTGTCAAATCAGAAAAAACACTATGGAACCTACAATTCGTCAAACGCTGTAATATCACTAGGTCTTGTATCTTAAAGTCTTTCTGTATTTTACAGGTTTTTTTTATAGTAAAAGGCGGCAAACGAGCTGACGGATCGCCTGATGGTAAGCAATTACCGCCGCCCATGGACACAAGCAACACCACAGGAGTCACAAGTGCGTTGTCGCCCCTTGGGGTTGGAAAAAGGGATAGGATGAGGAGTGTAATGAGGGAGAAGGAATAGGGGATAGGGCCTCCGGCACTCTCACTCAGCGAACGAAACGCAACAATTTAGGTACTGTTACTTTACGTCGATTTTCTGTGAGAGGGTAGTACTTCCCCGGTCAAGCCGGCCCATTCATGCTGAAATCAGCAAGGCTCTACTACCGTGAGTCGAAGTCCCTAAAGCCTTCGTCAAGCGTCACTTTATTTATGCAAATTGATATTCACAGTCATCATTGTCATTGAATTCAGATTATCATTGAAGTTTTAGAGCTTCGTGATTGAATGCAGAAACGTTGAATTTGACGTTATTAGAATTCTGAACAAAATTATTTTTATATTGTAACACTAGACTGAGTAGAACAAATAAAAGCCCTGAGTGAATACAAAGAGCTCCCATTAGTCGTGTGGCATTTAGAGATCGTATCATCGTCAAACTTGAGGAGGCTTTCTTGTAAGTAAACCGGGGTTAATAAGTGGGTCGTTTCCTTCATTCATTCTGCTTAATCAAACCTCCACCGCCTCCGCTTTGCGGCTAATGGAATCGGAAAACCATCAACGGATGCTCCTCTCTCCAGGTTAAAGGTTGTGCTAACTAAGATATTGTCGATCCATGCTAAAAGGGAACCAATGATTCTGTGTTAAAAGTGTAAGCAAAGTTTTCTGACGGGCACCTATTTGATACGCCTCGTTAGGCACTTTATGTAATTACAGACAACGATTCTCGTAGCAATAGGTAATGTTTTATTGACTTCTTCCGTGAATCTTAGTATTCTTACCATTTACGCGGATAATTTTCTTTGTAAGGCTAGATGAAAATTGTAATGTAAGTGATTGCATAAATGAAACAATAAAATATAATTAATAAATATTTTATAGTGGAACTGTAACGTATTTGCTTTATTGACAAGAGATACTAACTTACGTAAGATATTGCTCCCACGTAAATCTCTACTTATTTCACAGCCTTTCATACCACACATTCAATTTGAATAAGTGATGCAAAACAGATTTGAAGCCATCGGTCATCGAATCAAACACGTTAGATTCACAATGCCTACTCGGTCGCAGGCCAAAGTATTGCCAACTGACAACGACACTAGGCTCGCATAACCTCCGATATTTATTGATAGTTTGGGCAATATAATCATTGTGTAGGGGAAAAATACCTATTTACTCTGACGTCATCTGTTTTAAATATTGACGCACTCAAATGCAGTTTGTCCATAATTTGTCTGACAATTACTTGTGCCAACGGAATGTTACTTTAAAACCAAAGGACAATTTAACGGATGAAGATATTTAAAAAACCCTTATAGCTATTAGGTTTTTAACTCCTTATGTCTAAAGAAACTGATCTCTAGCAAAGCCATAAATGCTATTCCGTAGTCGTAGTATTTAAATTACATTACTTACCACATAATTACTGCGAATTCGAATGATAGAGAAACTCGCATAGATCCAGTCTGTTTGATCAGGGTTCCTGATTATATACACCTAATTATACATTTAACTTTACTCTGCCATTCCGTCTAGACCGGTCCGCTTTTTGACAAACTCGGTACTTTGGAGATTTAAGTATAATATTTATTCATAATTACCGGAAGCGTCAATCAACAGAAAATAGCTCAAACTAGAGTTAATCTTAACCAACTTCAGTATTACAAGATCCCTTCCAATCGGGATCAATAATTAAAAGACCGGGATTAATAATCACCAGGCAGAAGAAGAAGAAATAAATTCCTTTTAAATAAAGAAATCTCAGTTGAAAAGATCTGACAACTCTAAAGGGTCTATCAAAGTTTAACTACTATTTGCAATGCTAGAGCCTCAGTATAGATTTAGGCATCGATATACACTACCGCTCATGAGTATTTGCCCACCTTGCCCAACTTGTTTGATGAAAATGATTTTCTTCTAATTGTACTAATTTTATTATGACAATTAATTGCCGTATGTTATTAAATCTAATAAAGACAGTTTCCCTATTATGTTTTACTTTTTTTAACGAAAAAAACTTAAATAACCAAATGTGTGACTCCTGTGGTATTGCTTGTGTCCATGGGCGGCGGTAATTGCTTACCATCAGGCAATCCGTCTGCTCGTTTGTCGCCTATTACCATAAAAATAAAATAAAAAAAGACATTTGAGGTGGAGATGGAGTGTCTGAATTTGAATATTCCTTGTTAAAATTATTTGTAAAATTTTTTTAAATACATTGTGTTTTTGTTGGATCATTAGAGATGAATAATTTAATTTTGCTTGATACCTTACAAAGTTGTTTCAAAGTCCGGATAGACATTGTAACTACGTAAACAAAAGTTAACCTTCGTATGAAGCGAAAGACCAAGACTCTAACATTGGCTACATCTGATGGACAGCAGCAGAACTAGGTACGATAAATAATTGAAGATTCTGAATCACTCTATAAGAAGTTACGCGATTGCTGGATATGCAATATCTCAACAACATGCGTTGAGTCGCGTTGCACCAGGAAACCTACCCAAGTCAGAAGACCTCTCTAGTTGGAAGACCATCTTATCGCGATCTTTCATAATATTACAAGCACAAGTTTTGGAAAATAATTTAAAAACTTAAATACACAATTTTTTTTTTCGTACTCTGATCAATGCCGTAAGTCATTCAAAGATTAAAAAATAAGACAGTCTTTCTGATCTTTGAGTAAAATCATCAGTATCTTAATATAGACATAGGTCAAAGACTACAATTATGATAAAATGTGATCAGATGAGTGCCAATCTAAGTTTCCTAACTTAAAGAGATCTTCTTTAAACTTTTCTATTATCTAGAAAAGAAAATTTAAAAGTTCGAGTGGATTTGACTCTAGTGTACTCAACTTCGCTAGAATTAAGGAATGGTTATCAAAAGTCGAGACAC
Organism: Euclidia mi; assembly: GCA_944739405.2. Taxonomy (NCBI): domain Eukaryota; kingdom Metazoa; phylum Arthropoda; class Insecta; order Lepidoptera; family Erebidae; genus Euclidia; species Euclidia mi. Next base: position 100,922,714 of record OX123183.2, on the reverse strand, counting down.
ATCACATTTGATTTTTTTATTCATAACATCTATTTCTGTTTTTTGTTAATTCAATCCGAGAATTCTCGACTTTTCTCGTTTAAACTGTAAAAAAATATTTATTTTTAACATTTTTTGCCCACGGCTCCACCCGCGTCGATAACGATTATCATGACAAAAGATAGCCTATTTGGCATTCTGATATCTTAACCCCTCCAACGCAGGGCGTGAAAAATAAAAAATGTCCGGTAGTGCAGGCTGCTTTAAGTCTTGACCGAGCATCAGCTGACCGGCGTCATTGTATTACCTATATCTCAGTTAGTTTTAAGCGTATCACAAAAATAATGACGGTTTTTGCATCCTTGAAATATGTTTTACAAACTTATAATAGATATATAATGTATAAATACCTTTTCTCTTCAGTTCGTTGAAATAAAACTTCAAAATACGAAAAAATCCTCTTCAATAATACTTTCAACACACACAATCTCACAAATATTTAGCATTTCAGCAATTATTCACAGCACTTTATATACCTTACTTTAATTAATTATTGAATTTAATCGAAAGTTAATATCAACTTCACTAATATTTATATAAATCTACTAAAGTTTCAACACATAATCGGTGTACGAAACGGCCGCCATAGTCGCGCGCGAAACTGTTCCGATTTAGATACACTTTCGTATCATAATCATAAGTTTAGTATTTTATTATTGTTTACTCAATAATTTGTGATAAATAAGAAAGGTTATGAGTAATAGTACCGACTTTTAACTACCTAATCTTACAAAACTGAAACGCGAACGGTTGTATTTCCAACTTGCCGCCATTTTTGGTAATGATATTTTGAAAATCGTTTTTCGTTATAATTTAAACAATTATCATATTTTAACTATATTTTATAGAAAACAAGATTAGTTTCCGAGTATAATGATATATAATAAGTTAAGTGAAATTACGAGATTGTGTCGCTACACGTTTTTCAAAGCAGAGCTGTTGTCACTCTAACGCGCACGAAATCAAACTTGTAGTAAACAATTTTCAGTCGTTATTTTTGGAAAAACTGTCTATGAAATTGACAACCAATTACAATGCAGAATTGGAAAGAATATTCATACTTTGCAATAGTGGGACATAATCTCATTGGTAGAATTATTTTAACGTCATTTAAAAGTTGTGAAATATGGCGCTGTCGTTGCGGGACATACGTGTTTCCCGCAAGCACTGGACGGAAAAAAAAATCCTGGGACATACGTATGTCCCGCCAGCGTCCCAGAGGTAAATATATAAAATCCTTGCGTTACTGACTGACTGACATACACGCTACAGCTGAAATTTGGCATGTATGTTCCTTGGGGACCGTAGGGGTGCACTAAGAAGGGATTTCCCGAAATTCCCACGAGATCGGCTAAAAGGGGTAAATTAGAAAAAAATTGCAGGCGTAGCTGCTGGCGTCCTCTAGTCTTTTAATAATACTGCAAAATTGCATTAAGATCTGGTTTGTATCACCCACCAAGTTAAGTTCACCTCACCTTTGCGTCAAAGTAGTAGGATAATTAAAATCACTCGTTTGTAAAATACAGTTAATTTATTCTAAAAATAATCTCGCTTCTAATTTTGTGATATATTTAGGTGACGTATTTCGTTTATAACGTTACGTTCGTTGATTAGGTTTGGGTACGGTAAATTCTTCATTAAGTTTATCTAAATCATATCTAAATAATATTTTATATATCTAGTTACAGTATCAGTTTTAGTTAACTTTATGCCTGCAGACAAAGAGAAAAAGAAAAATAATAATTGATATCATACCAGAAGTACCATTCTCGCTATAATTTACAACGGAGTAGCTACTGAGTACCGACAGTGGATAATATACGAATTATCTATGGTAATAATAAATATAAAAAGTTTGTTCAATTGTCTGAACGCACTAATCTCTGTAATTAGCAGTCAAAGTTAAAAATGATTTTTGTAAATGAAAACTATTCTTGGGGGAGACCATATATGAGTAATAATCTTACGATGCTTAGGATAGCTTCTGAACAAGAAGAAAAATAACCTAACAAGGACGTTATATGGCAAGGTGCAGCGGGCGCACCCGTGAGGCACGGTTAGTATTTAACATACACCCAATATTGACCTCACAACACGTAGAACGATTAACCGGTAACGTACAGGAAGCAAACCGATTACTAGTAGTAGTATAGATTAGTAGTAGTACTACGCACGGTAACTTGCGGAAATGTAGTTCAACTAAATAACTTTGAGACTTAGAGTTTTTTGTGATATGTATCTATGTGTTATAGGCCTGGCTGTGCGAGTTACGTACAAATAAGTTTCTTATTTTTATATACCTAAATGGACATTATTACTTTATTTTTTCCATTATGTTGATTCAGGATATATTCCGGTATTTAGATATTATTTTGTTTCTTGCGTTGAAATCTGGTAAGATTATGTGGACTGATGGTATACCATCCCATTCAAGTGTTGCGACTGGAACTCATAAAAGAGTAGACCTAGTTATGCCAGGTTGGGGCTCATTTTATTTGTTTTAGTGAGACCCTACCACTGGTACTAGTGAAGTAACCTTCCAAGGTTATTCGATGAGTCTTACTAGTACTCTTATGTGAGTAGAGCTAGGCATGCCGAGTTTGGGCTCATTTTGTTTGTACATAAGAGACCCTACCCCTGGAACTTATGAAGTAACCTTCCAGGGTTATTCGATGACTCTTGCTGGTACTCATATGTGAGTAGAGCTAGGCATGCCGAGTTTGGGCTCATTTTGTTTGTACATAAGAGACCCTACCACTGGAACTTATGAAGTAACCTTCCAGGGTTATTCAATGACTCTTGCTGGTATTCATGTGTGAGTAGAGCTAGGCATGCCGAGTTTGGGCTCATTTTGTTTGTACATAAGAGACCCTACCACTGGAACTTATGAAGTAACCTTCCAGGGTTATTCGATGACTCTTGCTGGTACTCATGTGTGCGTAAAGCAAGGCATGCCGAGTTTGGGCTCATTTTGTTTGTACATAAAAGACCCTACCACTGCAACTTATGAAGTAACCTTCCAGGGTTATTCGATGACTCTTGCTGGTTCTTATATGTGAGTAGAGCTAGGCATGCCGAGTTTGGGCTCATTTTGTTTGTACATAAGTGACCCTACCACTGGAACTTATGAAGTAACCTTCCAGGGTTATTCGATGACTCTCGCTGGTACTCATATGTGAGTAGAGCTAGACATGCCGAGTTTGGGCTCATTTTGTTTGTACATAAGAGACCCTACCACTGGAACTTATGAAGTAACCTTCCAGGGTTATTCAATGACTCTTGCTGGTACTCATGTGTGAGTAGAGCTAGGCATGCAGAGTTTGGGCTCATTTTGTTTGTACATAAGAGACCCTACCACCGGAACTTATGAAGTATCATTCCAGGGTTAGGTGTAACCCAAACTCGGCATGCCTAGCTGTACTGACATATGAGTACCAGTAAAAGTCATTGAATAACCCTGGAAGGTTACTTCATAAAATGCAGTGGTAAGGTCTCTTATGTACAAACAAAATGAGCCCAAACTCGGCATGCCTAGTTCTACTCACACATGAGTACCAGCAAGAGTCATTGAATAACCCTGGAAGGTTACTTCATAAGTTCCAGTGGTAGGGTCTCTTATGTACAAACAAAATGAGCCCGAACTCGGCATGCCTAGCTCTACTCACACATGAGTACCAGCAAGAGTCATTGAATAACCCTGGAAGGTTACTTCATAAGTTCCAGTGGTAGGGTCTCTTATGTACAAACAAAATGAGCCCAAACTTGGCATGCCTAGCTGTACTGACATATGTGTACCAGTAAAAGTCATTGAATAACCCTGGAAGGTTACTTCATAAAATGCAGTGGAAGGGTCTCTTATGTACAAACAAAATGAGCCCAAACTCGGCATGCCTAGCTCTACTCACACATGAGTACCAGCAAGAGTCATTGAATAACCCTGGAAGGTTACTTCATAAGTTCCAGTGGTAGGGTCTCTTATGTACAAACAAAATGAGCCCAAACTCGGCATGCCTAGCTCTACTCACACATGAGTACCAGCAAGAGTCATTGAATAACCCTGGAAGGTTACTTCATAAGTTCCAGTGGTAGGGTCTCTTATGTACAAACAAAATGAGCCCAAACTCTGCATGCCTAGCTCTACTCACACATGAGTACACCACTGGAACTTATGAAGTAACCTTCCAGGGTTATTCGTTGACTCTTGTCAACGAATAACCCTGGAAGGTTACTTCATAAGTTCCAGTGGTAGGGTCTCTTATGTACAAACAAAATGAGCCCAAACTCAGCATGCCTAGCTCTACTCACATATGAGTACCAGTAAGAGTCAACGAATAACCCTGGAAGGTTACTTCATAAGTTCCAGTGGTAGGGTCTCTTATGTACAAACAAAATGAGCCCAAACTCGACATGCGTAGCTTTACTCACATATGAGTACCAGCAAGACTCATCGAATAACCTTGGAAGGTTACTTCACTAGTACCAGTGGTAGGGTCTCACCAAAACAAATAAAATGAGCCCCAACCTGGCATAACTAGGTCTACTCTTTTATGAGTTCCAGTCGCAACACTTGAACGGGATGGTATACCATCAGTCCAGATAATCTTACCAGATTTCAACGCAAGAAACAAAATAATATCTAAATACCGAAATATATCCTGACTCAACAAAACGGAGAAAATAAAGTAATAATGTCCATTTATACAAAATAAATTTACTTGTATGTAATTCGCACAGAATACGAGAAGTATCAAATTGATTTTAGCGAATATTTTGTATTCGTATATTGCTTTTTTCGTCTTCGGGCTGCAGCGACAAGCGACATAGAGTCCGCTCCCGACGGCGCTCAAGCGCAGACTGAGATCTCATTGCTGAATTTGGATATATAAATCAAGAAAGTGGCTAAATAAAACGAACCTTATTGCCACACATTAAGACACACGTATGCGAGCAAAATAGAAGAAAAATGTAAGATGATTTTTTGCTTTTTTTGAGTCAATTTACAATATTTTGAAAGAAAAAAATCTAATTGTTTTTGAGTTGACTATATTGACTACCCTATTCTATCTTTGAAAATCTAAATAAATGTAAAAATAGAGAGAAAATTGTTCCCAAAAATAGCCGTTTATGCCTATTTTTGATTTAAGAGGCCGTTTCGAATCGATTTTACATTAATATTAATTAAATATTTTTTATTTATTTTCAAATTGATTTATAGATAAAAAAGTAATCAATTTATCGTAATCATTAGTTTTATTAGTTATTATCTAAAATTGTCGTAAAATGTACCGGAAATATGTGGTTTTTTGATACAAGCGTAAACGCGTCCTTAAGCAATAACATCACAATAACTTTAAAAATAAATAAATACGACTTGACATTTAGTTCGCATATTTAATTATTTGTTTGAATGGAATTTTCAATGAGAAGAAATTAATTTGTCTTAGCGAGTGAACTTAACGAACTGCGAATGAAGGTATTGTTTTATTGTTTTTTTTACAGAGGACTGAGAGATAATTTACGATGCTTCATTCTTGATGGTTCTACGGGTAGTCGCAATGTTAATGGTGTATTTCTGCTTCTTAAATAAGTGTTCTGTTAATATACTAATACTATTTATCATGAACCTCATTGAAAACGTGGTTTAAAGTATTTGTTTACGCTTTAAAAGGTATCTTGATAAGCTTTTGGAGTAAATGCAATGTTCCGCAGTATCATTGATGAAAGAAATGTTTGTTGGTTGCGGTGCTTGCTTAGTAATTGCTGAAAGTATTGGTGGAAGTGATATTAAAATCCTTTTTTAAGTAATGGCGTATTTTAGTGACTACCCGAGACTATTCTCACTTTAAACAATTGCGACTTCCTTCCCCATACCCACATTAAAACTGTATTATTTATTATTTGTATTCTTAAGCAAGTGATCATGGCAAACATTATCTTTTCATGAAGTAGGGAAAACATTATTTACTTTGGAAATAGTAACAATATTAATCATAAGGAAAATTTAAAAATGACTATAATGTACGAAAATATAAAGTACATAAGTAGCTATCTAGCATAGTTAAGTTTCGTTTTAGATTAAGTAGCAACTAATTATTTCAGTACTTAATCTACGTTAATTAAAAAAGAAAATTACTAGAAGCTTAAAAACACTGTCTAATTATAAGGTTATAAGGTTGGTAAAAATATTTTACCTTCATTACACAGATAACACTAATAAAATTACCGTTTTACTTATTAAATATAGCTATAAAATATGTTTCTATTTTAAAATTATGCCACGTATTTTACCGTTGTAAATTGTTAAATATCAAAAATACCTGAACCATTACTGTAACAACAAGATGATCTTAGTTTAGCCACTGTCTCTTAATGGCAGCTAGGATTTCTCCCAGAAGGCTTCATATCCTTTAAAATCTAAGTCTATAGACGATCAGCTAAGTGTGAACGTCCTGTAAATGCTTACTTGGATTTAATGAGTTCTTATGCACTTTGTTACCGTATTTGAAGTGCTCTTTGGCCGTGCAGCTTGCTGGCAGTAAGAATGCAGTCATTGAAACTAGATACCGACTACTTATCATGCGGCACCTTAGGCTTCAGAGTGCAGTGTATGCAGTTCAAATGCCGTCTGTCTGTCTCGGGCCTTAAAGAAAGACTATAATTCCTTTAGTAAACATATAAACTGTAAAAAGGTTATTCACCTGATTTCTTCTTAGAAGAGTGTAAATAATCTTTACGTCTCATAAGTTAGACCTCGTCTTTCTTTCTTTACATTTCGAAGCAAAAAACATGTAGTCATTGACTCCTGTCGGAGCATCATTTATCTTAGTTACATATTCTTAGTCGCACACGTCAGAAAACACGAAAAATCTACCAAATAAAAAATGTCTCCGATGCCGTATTATTCCTTAATGAAAGCGATATTTTTAAATTCACTCAACTTACAACGATCTTAATAAATAAGAGAGAATTTCCCAAACTTTGTACTACTGAATAATAGGTCAAACTACGAAGGGCAAATTTTAGGCAAAGTTAGAAACATCTGAAATTTTTCACTTCAACTATTAAGAAAATGTTGTGTTTATTTGTGTGTCCGTGTGGTGACGGATTAAGAATACGGAATGTCACCACCCCATTTCATCCCATGGGTGTCGTAAGAGCCGACAGAGGGAGCATATTATGCAGAGAACAGCACTGTAAGAGAAGGAAAACTTGATACAAACCCTATACCAACCCGTTTGGCCAGCGTGGTGTAGTAGGCCAACTCCTCCTTTCAAAGGAGAGGCCTAGTCCAGCTGTGGACTGTCAAAGGCTGATGATGATTATTTATATTTCAAATGAGTATCATCTTTAGTAGTAGAATATAATGAGACTTTTTTGATATAAATTTGTTTCCATTTAGTGAAAGAAGATAATAAGTATTTGAAAATGAGATGTTACGAGTGGTTTAAGGGTTTAATTTAGATGTAATGACCCCCTATAAGGCTACTATGTTCTGAAAAGTCTTTCTCTTCTTGTTAAGAACTCGTTTTATCGATTCGAAAAGTGTATGAACCAGTTAATTATAAATTAATAAAAACTTAAATTCTATGTCAACTCCATCAATTTGTATGCAATTTGTAAATCAAAACCTATGGGTACTTTCCATTTCTCAACGGTAGGTAGTTAAGAAAATAGGCAGATTGATGAATTTACAGATGTTTCCATCAAATAACACAGTACCAATCGTAATTACTCGTCAAAATGTTTATGCAATCACAAATTAACGTCCGTAGATAAAGAATCGACCGTGGCCTATATCAAAGTATCACTGCAACTTAGATAATCTTAATATATAAAATCCGTGCGCTACTGACTGACTGACAGACACGCTACAGCCCAATCTATTGGGCGCAGGAAGCTGAAATTTGGCATGTATGTTCCTTGGGGGCTGAGGGGTGCACTAAGAAGGGATTTCCCGAAATTCCCACGGGATCGGCCAAAACGGATAAATTAAAAAAAATGCAGGCGCAGCTGCTGGCGTCCTCTGTATAATGTAATCTCAATGTATAATCAGATAGATAATAGGAGTATGCCAAATCACATATAAACTCTCATCCCTTATTTGATGCCCTTAGGCCGAATCAGTGATAAAAATGTCATGTTTAAGTCATTATTAACTGTTGTGTTTGTTTAACAACAAACATTATGAACTGATTAATTGAAGATTATGTTTAGCCGTTACAGAATCAGACAGACAGGCCATAGCATTTATAATATCAACGTGGACATTTATTCAGCAATTAAATACTATATCCATGCAATCGATGAAGAATGAAGGAAAATGACTAGCAACTCCTGATAGAGCGATCGATTTAACAACTTTCGGGCCAACTCCGTACACCTGTCCTCTTTTCGGATTTTGCCAGAACTTGTAAATACGTTTCAAACCTACACAAACTTTAAGCGTATCCTCGTGATTACAAAATGGATAAAACGTTGACCTATAAAAAGAGGGATAAGTTAAGCAATCTATATATTCCAACCGATTTCTATGCACATGTCAATGATCATTTTACTTATTCAGAAAAAACAAAAAAAAATATATATATATATATGTGGTTTTTTTTTTCGTTAGTAATTCGATAACCGATGGCTTCAAATCTGTTTTGCATTACTTATTCAAATTGAATGTGTGGTATGAAAAGCTGTGAAATAAGAAGAGATTTGTGTGGGAGCAATATCTTACGTAAGTTTAGTTTTTCGAGGTAGTAGAGCCTTGCTGATTTCAGCATGAATGGGCCGGCTCGACCGGGGACGTAGTACCTTCTCACAGAAAATCGACGTAAAGTAACAGTACCTACCTAAACTGTTGCGTTTCGTTCGATGAGTGAGAGTGCCGGAGGCCCTATCGCCTATTCCTTCTCCCTCACCCCACTCCTCATCCTATCCCTTTCCCCAACCCTAAGGGGCGGCAACACGTTTGTGACTCTTGTGGTGTTGCTTGTGTCCATGGGCGGCAGTAATTGCTTAACTTCAGGCGATCCGTCTGCTCGTTTGCCGCCTATTACGATAAAAAAAATCTTTGGAGATTTATAATACTTATTCAACATTACCGGAAGCGTCAAGCGACCAAAAATAGGTAAAACTAGAGTAAATCTTAACCAATTTCATTATTAGAAGATCCTGTCTGATACTGGAGATGAACTGGACCGTGCTATCCAATTTGAGTTATTCCACTTGAATTTCGAAAAAAAAATAGACAGACATGAATGGTAACGATAGCAATGATGAAAGCGTTATCGGCGTGGATGAGATCATGAAGGCACTGGGACTTCCCAGTGCCTTCACGATCTCATTCACGCCTTACCTACTTTCATACTTTATTTTTTCATGATATATTTCGCAGTTCAGACAAAGTAGACGTGTCTAAGTTGCAATATTTATATTTACATGTTTAAATACATTTATTAATTACGTGACCTAGTACCGATATAACTTTAAGTGAAGTGTGCAAAAAAACTATGATTCACAAGTGAGCGACATCAAATATGGCTAACCTTGAAAATAGCCCTTTCAACCGAAGCACAAAGACGTTTCGCAGTCCTCCAAGCACTCCTCAGCCACAAGAACATGCCGCCGAGGATAAGTTACAGGTCCTCACCTCTAACGACATCAATTTTTGGATGTCGACCATCGAAGTAGCCCTAAATGAAGTGTGCCAGATTGCCGCTGACGGTAAGCTGAACACAGAGCAAAAATTAAACATCAATGCTCTGGCGCGAAAAGTTGGAAAGGGTGTTTCCCAGATGGCTGTGCACTACCAGTTACTAAAAGAAAGGGCCATCATGATTAAAACATCTCTGGACGCTAGAAAAGAGAGAGATGACCTTGCCGTTCGTCTTGATGACTTTAAAAAGTCGATAACGGAGACAATACAAGAATCTTGCTCAAAACCTGCAGCCCAAGATATTTCCTTTGCCGATGTTGTTAAGCCCAATAAATCCAGTCACCTGCGACCTTCAAATCTAAGTTCGATTGCAATTTATCCTAATGACAAGGAGAAATCTAGCGACGACACCAAAACACTCGTCCAAAAGATAATATGTCCGGAGCAAATGAAACTGCACGTGAGGGGATTGCGGAAAACCAGGAACGGAGGCATTATTATCAGCACCGAGTCAAAGGATGACATCGAAAAACTCCGGCGTTCAACTCAACTGAGTAGTTCGGGATTGAAGGTAGAAGACCTCCACAAAAGGAGACCTAGGATAGTAGTTGTTGGTGTTCCGACGGCTCTTGGTGACCAAGATGTTTATGATTGCATTTTTGAACAGAACTTGACTGATAAAATACCTAATTTGTCACGTGAGTCCTTCTTATCTAGCATTAAGTTGAGCCACAAATCAGGTAAAAGAGACGCATCGACATGTAACTTTGTTATAGAAGTACCTGCCAACATTAGGAAAGTCCTCATAAACCAGGCTAGAGTCTTTATCAACTGGACGTCCTGCCCCGTTCGCGACTTTACCCTTGTGACCAGGTGCTTCAAATGCCAACAATATGGACATGCAGCGAAGACTTGCCGCGAGACCAATCAGACGTGTGGACATTGCGGTGAAGTAGGACATGAGACCAAGGATTGCAACAAGAAAGACGAGACGCCTAAATGTGCAACATGCTTGCATTTTAAAAAACCAAGTAACCACAAAACTGGTGACCTCGAATGCCCAGCGAAGAAAATTGCAGAATCGAGGTATATCAATTCCATAGATTATAATGAGGGCGCCTAAGAGCGTCGCCTATTACCATATTAGTCTTGAGCTAGCTTGTAAGAGTCTATAAATTTTAATTCATTTTTACTTTTATTATAACATATGGCTAATCAATTAATTAAAGACATAGATGACAGTTTAGTTTTCACGTCTAAAATATGCGATACTGAAAATTGCACACATTATCTTACCGATTTCAACAGCCCACTAACCACACTAACTCAAAATATCCGCAGTATATATAAAAACATAGATAGTCTAGGCGTTTTCTTACAAAGGTTTCATACCGAGTGTTATATAATAATCCTCACGGAAAGCTGGCTTTCAAACAGAAATAAGAACATACCGACATTACCAGGCTATAATGCTTACGACACAAAATTATCTTTAAACCAAAACGATGGCATAGTGGTATACACAAAAAAAAGTTTGCACCTTACTGTCGAAGAGCCATCTATCCAAGAATGCAATTGCCTTATTATTAAAATCGGTTCGGAGATCGCAATAATAGCTATTTACAGGTCTCCTTCCTTTAGAAATTTAGAAGTATTTAATAACTCATTAGATAATATTTTACAGAGCCTATCTTCCATTCCTAATATTATTGTAATTGGCGACTTAAATATTAATATTAAATCTGAAAATTGTGATGCTGGAACCCAAGATTATCTGAACCATTGTGCATATCATAGGATTTTGCCTACTCACACATTTCCAACACATCAAAGTGGGTCATGTTTAGATCACGTCATGCTCAAAACTAGGCTTCCGTGTTTAACACTTGTTACTAACTCAACAATAACAGACCATTGCGCGATTTTGTTTACGCTTGAATTAATGCATTCTAAGCATCATTCGCGTCCGCGACAAAGGTCAAAACTTAATATGACTAACCTAGAACGTGATTTATGCAATATTGACTTTGGCCCAGTTTACAATTCTGCTGATGCTACCACTTCTATGTCTTATGTTATTAGCAACATACAAACAGCTATTTTAAGAAACACCAATTTTATTAATTTGAGTAACAAAAATTATAATATTAAACCGTGGATAACACCAGACCTTATTAAGTGCATCCGGCATCGTGATAAACTACATAAAAGAGCTAAGCAAAACCTAAATAATTTAACGCTACAAATAATCTATAAACGATATAGAAACTTCTGCAATAGTATTCTAAGAAGAACAAAAATCGAGTATGACAAATCTCAAATATCAGAAGCCGGGAATAACACTAAGCGACTGTGGAAGTACGTTAAGTCTGTTACATATATGTCGAAGCAAAATAAGTGCGATACAAGTTTATTATATACAGATCGTACCCCACTATCTGCCGCTGATAAAGTCAATAGCTTTTTTGCTAACATTGGTGTAAATTTGGCTGAACAAATTCAAAGCACATCTAACAATAATCCAAAAAATGCAACTTCTATCCTTCCGACATATAATAGTAGTGGTAAGTCGTTTGTTTTACTAGAACCGGATGAATGTGAAGAAGAACAAATTATCCTATCACTAAGACATAGCTCAGCAGAAGGGTGGGACGGTATTAGCAATGCAATACTGAAAACCTTTAGGCACATACTGATACCTCCATTAACTCACATTTTTCGAATTTGCCTGTCCGAAGGAATCTTCCCCAAATGCCTCAAAAAGGCAGTAGTAATTTCCATACACAAATCAGGGCAAAAGGATCTGGTAACTAATTACAGGCCAATCTCACTACTACCTTCGATATCTAAAGTACTCGAGAAAATTATAAACAATAGATTAGTTTCATATCTTGAAAATAACTCCCTCTTCTCCCACAAGCAAATCGGCTTCAGATCAAAGTTATCTGCAGCAGATGCAGTACACACCTTGACTAATTATATTTACGAGGAACTTGGGCAAAGTCAACAGGTGATTGGCATCTTTCTAGACCTGGCAAAAGCATTTGACACTGTATCAATCCCACTGCTTCTTAACAAATTGGAGGCCTTAGGAATAAGATGCACACAGTTAAAACTGTTTAAAGATTACTTACGGGGTAGGTATCAATGTGTCAAAATAGACAACGTCATCAGTTCCGAGGGTTCCGGGTGCATAGGGTTCCCACCAAGAACTTAGGGTCCCAAGTCCAACCTCACCTGCAAGTGGTGCACCTGCCGATCAACGGACGAGGCTCTGGCAAACAAAATGTCCCAAGCGGCAATAGGCTCGCCACCTATTACGTGGGATCAAAACACTGGCGAAAAGTGGGCTTTAATATGCCTCTGCCTACCCCTTCGGGGAAACAGGCGTGAGTCTATGTATGTATGTATCAGTTCCGAATTACTATTACCCCAATTCGGCATTCCTCAAGGAAGTGTGCTCGGAGGAACACTCTTTCTAGTGTATATAAATGATCTCTGTAACCTAAACCTACATCATGGCACTATTGTTACGTATGCTGACGACACTGCGCTTATTTTCTCAGCAAACACTATTACGGAAGCTCAGAAGTATGCACAACAAGGGTTTAACGTAGTAAATAATTGGCTTAAACATAATCTACTAACCTTAAATACTGATAAGACTAAATTCGTTCAATTTTGTATGCGTAACCCCCAAGCACATAATAATTCTTTTCACTTATATGCACATAACTGTTATCTTAACTCAAACAACATTTGCACCTGTCCGGAAATTAATAGCACTAATAATATTAAGTATTTAGGGGTTATATTGGACGAAACCCTTTCCTATAAACAACATATCGCCGCTTTAACGTCTAGGCTACGAAAACTTTTATTTGTATTTAAAAAACTTCGCTTTATTTTAGATCATAACCTCATTATACTGATGTACAAGGCATTGTGTCAGTCCATAATCCAATACTGCATTACCTCGTGGGGAGGTATAGGAAAATCTTTAATGCTCTCTATAGAGCGAGCGCAAAGAGCCCTTCTTAAAGTGGCCACCCGCCGACCTTACCGATTTTCTACAAGCCTTCTGTATGAATCATGCAAAGTGCTAACGGTTCGTCAACTGTTTATATTGTACACTGTACTAAAACAACACACTGCGCTTACGTACAACGCCAACCTTACTAACACCAAGAGACGGAAAGATATTGTCTGTAGTTCAAGCTCTGAATCAAAGTTTGTCTTTACTCATAGATTTTTCACATTTCTGGGTCCCTATCTTTATAACAAAATAAACAAAGAAACATCTATTTATGACCTAAGTTATGTAAGATCTAAACAATGCGTCTATTAGTATTTACAAACATTGAAATATCGTGGGTATAATGGAAGAACTAAATAACTCCGATTTTGGCCAAATTGACCTTTTACCATTTTCGTGAACCCCAAAATGTGCCGCATCTTTTGGTCTAACAAACATTCTTCTATCTTAACCCAGTCCAAAAATAAAGCCATTTTTGTGTTTCAGTTATAGAAATAGATAAGTATAAATAACCATTAAGTGTTAGTAGAAAAAATGACTAACTTTATAAATAAATGAACAACTGTGACTTCTGATCACTTGATTATGGAATAAAATAGCTAAATTGAGTTATTTAGTTCTTCCGCGCAAGAAAATATTTTAATGAAACTAGTCAAGTTGAAGAAAAACTAAACAACTTGAGTTATTTAATTCGGGCATTGATGAGCATTCATTCGGTTCTTAAATAAGTATTTTTATTTATTTCTTCTTCGAGAAAATGTAAATTTATAAGAGATTCCAATCAAATAAATGTCAATAGGTGAAGTTATTTAATATTTCTATTTATAGTATACGCACGTAAGCAAAGTTATCGTGCAATTCAGTAGTACAAATTAGCGCGAAATAATGTAAACCTATAGACCAACCACTCTCAAAGTGTGCTCCGCGGAGCGCCAGGGCTCCACGAAGCATCTCTAGAGGTTCCACGAAAATTTTGCTCCAATTAAAATAAAATTACTTAAATATAACTAAATCACTAGGTAGCAGAATACAGTAAAATTATCGATTTAGATTCTAAATTCACTGCAACTTAAAGTAGTATTACGTGCAATATTCTATGTTTTTACCGACATTTTATTACAATCGGGTCCTTATATTATAAACAGATATACTATTACGAGACATGTTATGTTCCTAAGGTTGGAAGCGATAGCCTAGTGGAGATATCAACAGACTGCCATTCACAGAGCTCGGGTTAGAATTCTAGGCAGTAAATTTTCGAAGTAATGTGTTTCAATTGTTAATTATGGCTTGCCTCGTGCCTCAGAGAGCAGCTCTTTAAGACTGGGCGGTGTGGACACCCCTCCTTACTTTTTTCTGATATCAAGATTTGATGTCTTCCAGCCACCGGTGCTGGCTAGGTTTCTTAAAGGCTTTAGTATCGTGGTCCAAATCCATACAGAGCATAATTTTCATAGGTTATTTAGAAATCCGAAGAGTAAACCCGGCCGCTGTGGCCGGCTTTTGTGGATTACGAAAATGCCTCCAACCCTATTGGAACTGGGCTGTCCTGCAATGCACTGCCTACACTACATGTCTCTCAGAGAGCTATGAAAAGGACAATGGATAAAGGATAATAGGATTTTGCTGATGGATAATTTCCAGAACGAGATTATCCGGCAGAAGACCAAAGAAACTGACATAGATCAGAGTTATAGCAAATTGAATGGGGGAACTTATGGCCAGTCGTTTAAAAAGCAGGTTCTTAAATTAAGGCCACGCCCCAGCAAGCGTAGTGTTGGCCGCCAGAATGGGTCCTGTGGCATACCCTGGGGAGGCCCACCTCTAGGAGTGATAGGCTGATGAAATGAGCTAAATGAGAAGAAGTAGTTAATATACTTGTTTGACCATTATACGCCCCCTTCCTATTATGAAAGCCTAAAGGTGAGAAAATACGTCGCGAGATAGCGAGCAAAGCGTGACGTGGCAAACCGATACTCCGAAAAGGTAGACAGAAGTTGTAATTATTACACCCACATTTGGCCATATCATGCATTTTTAGGTCCTACGTAAAAAGGGGGTCTATTGATTTCGTTCTACTACTGAGAATTCAGAAAAATCAGTTACCTACACTCTTCCTAACCCGGGAATCGAACCCAAGACCTCTCGATCAACAGACGTATAGGTTATTTACTGTGCCATGGAGGCAATCAGCGACAAAATAAATATAAAATATACGAATATTTATGTCAGTAATATAGTCTTTTCTACAAATGTGGACCTTTTTGCTCAACTTCTTGCTTCAATTTGTCTAGTAATTAAGCATAGTATGCTGCAGTAATAGTTATCCCTTTTGATCTCTCTCCATGAACATCTCAAAAAGCAGTCAGCATCACTTTCCCAGCAGAATAAACGGCCTTTGTCCTTTGGAGTCGGTTCCTCCTTAGCAATTTACTGTTTGGAATGTATTATTTATTTGGGCGTATAATGGTGTATCCACGTTTCATCTACAGTCTTTATTTGGACCAAAACTTGGATTTATTAGACCTTAACTACGAAAACAGAGCTTTAAAAAAATGTTTATTCGACGGGTCAACGCGGTTTTGGTCTCAATGTGAGCAAACGCAGCACCCATCGCGCTGGGAGCTTGCTCATGCTTAAATCTTCATTTAATATGTAACTAATTCATTTGTTGGTCATTTTCATACCCTCTGCTATATCTCTTACTCAATTCAGCGGTCGTCTAGCACCATTTGGTGAAATTTTGCGGGATAACTTCAGTGGTTGCAGTGTTTGGACGTCCCGGACTCCCTAGCTCTTACGACCAGGTTTAAATTCAGCTGCCCAAAATTTCATTGTAGTAAATGATGGAGCAGTGAGGCAGCGATAGCCTAGTGGAGGTACTAATAGTTGTCCATGCAGGGGGTATCGGGTTCGATTCCACGGCACGCACCAATGACTTTTCAAAGTTAAGTGCGTATTAAATTGTTAATTATCGCTTGCCCCGTGCCTCAGAGCACGTTAAACTGTCGGTCCTGGCTGTCTAGAAGATCTTTGACAGTCGTTACGGGGATTCCGTACCCTCAAATAAACTGATACTGGTCTAAACCATGGAATATCGATATCCCTTTGGGTTGCAAAGCTCAAACGGTTGTCGCTCTGTGGAAAAGTTGATATTCTGTCATACCTGATTAAAACAATAAGCGGACCTCGGGCTCTAAGACGTGTAAGTCTTGGATGCAACCGGGATAAGGCTAGCGCGATCATGATGGAGCAGAGAGTCCCCATTAACAGAGTTTTAATCAAACTTGAATGTCGTCGGCGTAGTGCCTTTTAAAAACAAGAATTTAACGCCAGCTCGATACAACATTTCCCATTTACACAAAACACACTCACATCGACTTAATCGTATGGCTGTCAAATAGCAACTACTGCTACAAAATAGCTGAAATGTTGGTGGTTAACTACCACAAGAAGTAAAATTACATCCACAACACTTTTTTTGACGAGTGCTGCTTCCTTCAGGTTGAGGTCAGAAACTTTTCAGACCACCCTAGTATGTTTTAATACAAAGGCAAGTTATTTTTATTTTAGTTGATTTTTGAAGATTTATAATAAGTCCTTTAGTTGATTTTATTACATAAATAGAGGACGCCAGCATCTACGCCTTTTTGGCCGATCCCGTGGGAATTTCGGGAAATCCCTTCTTAGTGCACCCCTACGGTCCCCAGGAACATACATGCCAAATTTCAGCTTCCTGCGCCCAATAGTTTCGGCTGTAGCGTGTCTGTCAGTCAGTCAGTAACGCAAGGATTTTATATATTAAAATTATAATATGTTGTTGTCATACCTAATTCTGTTAAATTCAAATTCAAAATCCTTTATTCATTTGGGTCACAATGTGACGCTTATGAACGTCAAAATAATAAATTTATAAAATAATTACTTATACTCAAATTTAAAACATTATTACTGTATGCTTCTACATTTACATTTACTGCCACGTTCGCAAAGCAATAGGTAGAACCATGAGAAAGAACGGGCAATAAAACTCACGGTCACTCTTTTTCATCGCCAGGTTTTGCATAATACACAATTTACATTTTGTAAGGTGCTGCAACTGTTACACCTTCTATATCACTTGTATATATTTACTGTACATAATAATACTCAAGCATAATACTTTTGGTTAGCCTCCTCAGAATAGACATGGTGAACAGGAGCATCCACTTACATTATATATACCTAATAATGCAGGCAATCCGCGAAAGTGATCAGAACCATGATGGAAATGATGCAGTTAAATATTAAAATCTAATACCAGCCCGCAAGACCGTCATCGACCAGTCATCGCAAGTAGCACCCGTTCACGAGTATGACGCATGTGCCAGCCATCATCCCTCTCGCCATATTAGAGGGACAGGGATGACCCGACACACGACGCCACCACAAGAAATGACATTTTAGTGAGCATGACGACAACGGTATACGAACCAGCAGTAAGAAACAATTTATTGGTATACTGACCATGACCGCCAATTACCTCCACTTTCCAGATCGTTATTATTAACATAAGTTAATGGAACGCGTGAAGGAATGCAAATGTAGAAAGAATATTGTGAAGGTGACAAGTGAACAATGATATGATCAGGGATAAATAATGTTAAACTACATTCAACAAATCATTAAATATCCAAATCCTGCAAAAAGCATGTGTTCACGAGGCACCTCCACTTAACATGTAAATAAAATAATCGTGAGTTAAACAAGCCTAAGCCTATCCCCACGGTGTCTTATCATTTAAAAATTCCTTAATAGTGTAATAACCCCTTTGTAAAAGAAAGTTCCTAATTGTCCGTTTGTATTTGTGCATGGGTAAATTCATTATTTCAAGAGGCAATTTGTTGAAAAATCGTATACCAATCCCCGCAAATGAGTTCTGAACTTTATGTAGACGGTAGTTAGTTCCCACCAGTTTATGCTTATTCCTTGTGTTCAATTTGTGCAAATCACTATTTTTGCGGTATCGAATTAAGTTTTTCTTAATGTACATTAAGTTAGCATACATATATTGCGATGCAACTGTTAATATATCTACTTCTTTAAATTTATCACGTAAAGAATCTCTAGCACCTAACTTATAAATTGCACGTATGGCCCTTTTTTGAATGACAAAAATAGTCTGTATATCAGCAGCTGTACCCCATAACATTATTCCGTAAGACATTACGCTGTGAAAATAATTTTAAAAGTAATTTTTTTATATTGTAATTTTACGTCTATTTTTTTTATATATACAATGTTACTAATTCCAATCCAGGTTTGTATTTCATGTGAGATCAATAATCAGTGATAAAATTTAACAAATAAACTTTCACTACGAATGCCTAACTTTCGTGTTTAAATATTTCTTTAGGTTCAAAAACTCAATAAGTGTACTTAGTTGACCCAAATTCATGTATTCACATTAATTTAATGTGTGGCAAAACTGAATAAATACATTATAGAATTAGCTAACTACGGTATGTTTGCAATATCTTGGTGTGGCAAAATTGGATAACTTGGTTTTTTATTTTTAATATTTTTTTGGTTCATGATAAAAAAGAATATTTTTATTTTTATTTTATTTATTTATTTAAAAGCTAGTTTTATCAAGCATATAATCGACAGCAAACATGCTTAAAGCATATAAAATCGCCGACGGTAAAATTGTTTTCCATTTCTTAGTGATGTAAAAAAAAGTGTCAAAAAAACAGTAAATCGCGATTATCTCGAAACTTGAAATTTTGAGTTATTTAGTTCTTCCATTATACCCACGATATGATCAGACCGAAGAACTGCTGACTGTGGTCAAATAATTATAGGTTTCATATTAGTTTTAAAATAATTCTAAGTAGGTATATTTTTATTTAGAGACATTACGTTTAATATGTTTATGAGAAATATTGTGATGACTTCATAACTCAGATCAAAATCACTTACTGTAAGTGCCTTTAACGCCTGTGGCACAGGTTTACCCTAGTACAGGCACCTCATTATTTTACCTAAATTACTTTTTAAAAACAGTATGTATATTTTTTGTGATGTATGAGAATTAATAAATTTTTATTATTATTTTTTTTTATTATTATTATATTATTATTATTCTCTTTATTTTAACCTTTTCTCATAATGATATTTTACATTTCTATGTTATTTAGAAAAAACAAATATAAAAATATAAAATAAAATTACGGGGCTCACCGGTATCGGGTGCAGGGACCAAGCTACCGGTGGTTAGGGCTCCAGAGAGAGGAACCTCCTGACGATACGAGCCGTGGCCAGCAATACTGCCTTCTGTATATGGGACTTAATCCAGGCGTCTAACGCGAGCCTCTTGAGGTGGTGATCGAGGCTCTTGGCAATGAGACCATTAACTGACACGACTATCGGTACAATGATCGCCGAGTCCACATCCCACATGTCGACAATCTCGTGAGCCAAATCCAAATATTTTATTTGTTTATCTTTCTCGGCTTTCACGAGATTCTCGTCATGGGGAATGGTGACATCGATGATCATTGCAAGGCGCTTAGATCGATATATCACTACTATGTCTGGCTTGTTAGCCACAATAGTTCTATCAGTAATGATAGATCGACCCCAATACATGGCGGCACGACCATTTTCAAGAACTGGGTCGGGCACATACCTGTAGTACGGTATTTCAGAGTCGACAAGTTGGTACTTTAAGGCAAGTTGCTGGTGGACAATCCTGGCCACTTGGTTGTGTCTATGCAAATACTCGCCGTTGGCAAGACGAGAACAACCAGATACTATATGTCTGAGAGATTCACCAGGCTGGTGACATGCCCGACATATGTCAACCGTCCCATCCCTCAGGATATACTTCCGGTAGTTATTCGTCATGACAACCTCGTCCATAATCGCAAAGACAAAACTTTCTGTTTCGGCGAAAAGATCGCCAAAACGTAGCCAGGACACAGAAGCTGGTAAGTCTACATCGGGTCCATGCAGGGCCCGATAAAAACGTCCATGCAGCTCTTTACCTTTCCATACCTCCTTGCGCTCCTCAACACCAAGTACGGCAGGTTTGCGCCAGTTCTCCTTAGCCAGACCCAGCGGGGTAAGCCCGTTGTCCACAGTGACCACATCACGGTGGACACCCGCGTCAGTGCTGAGAAAATATTCCCTGAAATTGCACACCTCGCGGTTATGGAGGGTCTTGGCACTTAAGAAGCCGCGACTCCCGCACTTCCGCGGGATGTACAATCTCATTACTGACGACCGCGGGTGATGCATCCGGTATGTAGTTAGTAGACAACGGACTTTTCTATCCAAGGCATCAAGTTCTGTTTGAGTCCACCTTAGTATGCCGAAGGAGTACATTAAGACTGGCATGGCCCAACCGTTACAGGCGCGCACCCTGTTGCCGCCTGATAAAAAACTATTTAAGATTTTTCTCAAACGGCCAAAGAAGCGCTCCTGCAACGCCTGTTTCATGCCAGTCTCAGCAATACCTAGTGCCTGCGACATACCTAGATATTTGTAGGTTTCGGTTGCAGAGAGAGATCTAAGTTGTGTGAAATCTGAAAGTTCTATACCATCAGATTCCACAACCATGCCCTTCTTTACATGCAAGACCGCACATTTATGTACACCGAACTCCATCTTGATAGACTTACTAAAGTTTTCAGTTACCTTTATTAACTCTGTCAACTGGAGGTCAGTGGAGGCAAATAGTTTTAAGTCATCCATGAAAAGAAGGTGAGATATTACTTGACCTCTGCTGTGCAACCGATAGCCTAGCCCTGAATTCTCGAGCAAAGTGCTAAGAGGATTCAGTGCTAGACAAAACCACAAGGGACTCAAACTGTCACCTTGGAAGATCCCTCGTTGGATCTTAATAGGATCGCCGCATCCGAGAGTCCGTCGACACCCTGGATAGCGAAGAACTGTACTCCACTGCCCCATACACGTCTTCAGGAAAGTGCATAGAGTTGAATCAACTTTGTACAACTCTAGCACTCTCAAGAGCCATGTATGTGGCACAGAGTCGTAGGCCTTCTTATAATCTATCCAGCATGTTGCTAGATCCTTTCGGCTACGGCGAACCTGTTGGCTAATGGTCATGTCTATAATGAGTAGCTCTTTAGTACCACGCGACCCACTTTTACATCCATTTTGAGAACTGGACATGATTTTATTAGTATATATATGTTTGGCCAGTTTAGTCTATAATTTTTTGGGTCCGTGGTACTTCCTGTTTTAAAAAGCAGGTGGGTAATGCCAGTTGTTAAGAAAATTGGAAGTGTTCCTGATTCTAGAGATGATTGGAATTGGGACGCCAAACGAGCATGTGCACTACGCAGCCACTTCAACCAAAAGTTGTGCAATCCGTCCGGACCTGCCGCTTTCCAGTTTGGTAACGGACGGACTGCACAACTAACATCTGTAGCTGTAATAGCTACGGCATCCATATTAGGGATTGCCGCACATGATCGCTCAACATCCCTAAACCAACCATCTTCCGTGTGGCTAACGGGGGTCGACCAGATGCTACTCCAGAACGTATTTGTAGTTTCATTATCTGGTAGACTCCCATCATCCACACCTAGGCCGGGACGCTCCCAATTTCTATACACCCACCTTTCATCCTTTTGGAATGTGCGATTCTGGGAATATCTGCCTATACGTTTTTTATAGCGTTTGACACGATTTGACCACGCATAAATCTTCTGCTTCAGGAAGTCGATGCGTTCTGTGACCCGCGACGCGTATTCTCGTGGCCTAATACCCGTTCCTGCAAAGGCGCGGGTCACAAAACGCATCACTCTCGGGCGAGTATTGCCCGACCTGAAGCAGATCAACTTGCCAATGAGTGCCCTAGACTCAGCGATACGACGCTCAATTCTGCACTGCCAAGCCGGCACAGCATTATTTCGGGTAGCCATATCAATGTTGCTTTGTATGTTGACATTGGCTATTCGACATGCCGCTACAGCCGCACAGTACAGAATTGAGTGTGTATCACTGAGATTTTCACTATTGTCTAGGTATGTAGACAATAGTGAATCCAGGGCACACACCAGCGCCAAATTTTTCTTATGCGTGGGCAAACGCGGCAGACGAGGCCTATTTACAAAGGCCTCGTAACGATATTCCCTGATGGCACATTCCAAAGTACTCCTTACATTATCCATGTACTGGGCACTTACTTGTATATCCCCACCATTCACTTCTTCAACACTTTGTTGCCTTAGTGTGTCAATTGTCACTGCCCTTACACATTCACGTGTGGAAGGAGGAATGGGAGGGTTACCTTGCAAGCCTGAGCGTAGCCTCTCAAGTGCATCGTCATCCAGCAAACGACAGCGCTGGATTGCGCGCACTTGATCTGACAGTCGCTGCGCCGAAACGTTGACGGCCGGTTCCAAGTCCTGAAACAGAGGCAGCATGCGATCACGGTACGCCGTAAGGTTGGCACCCCCCTCTGTAGCCACATAATATGCCCGTATGACATTCTCATTCATGGATCTAGTCCACCTCATGCGGTGCACATCACCACCGGTAGCGGGAGCCCTGTTCGAGACTGATGAGCCTCAGGGTCCTAAGCCATTCGGTGGCCGGCCTCTCCCTCGCTGGCGGACAGGTGGTGGCGACGACGGCGGGGAGAAAAACTCGTTGCTAGATGCGCTCGACGCCTCAACACTCACCGGCGATGCTGCTGCTGGTGCCGGCGGCTGTGAGGTGGAGCTGAGCGACGAGTCCGGAGGTGTTAAGCGTGCTGCAGCTGCTTTCCTAGCTCTGGTCAACATTTATACCAACTTTTCTTGCTTTTATATTTGTTTTTGTTTGTAATGTTTGTTTTGACATTTGGTGTCATCTTCACTGTATTTATCTAATATTATTTCTTAAATTTTAATGGCTTTTATATGTAAATCCGTATATTTATTCGGTATTGTTACTTCTTGTTGATAAATAAATTTATAAATTGTATTGTAAAACTGTAATATAAATTAAAATAAAAATATGCAAGAAAATTTTGTTGTTGACTTTAAGGTGTTGCCAGGTATTATTATTATTATTATACTTATGAAAGTAGGTAAGGCTGCAGGATATGATAGAATTACAGTCGAAATGCTGAAGGCTGGACAGGGCATCATAGTTGGTCAGTTGCAGCGGTTATATAACTTGTGCTGGAGCACCGGCCGAGTACCTAATGACTGGAGCACAGCTGTAGTTATGCCTCTTCATAAAGGAAAAGGGTCGCAACAAGACTGCACAAACTATAGAGGCATTAGCCTTCTCAGCATTGTAGGCAAATTGTATGCAATGAAGAGTTAATGCAGGTAATAGTGTGAATGGAGCTCTGAAGGCGTTTATGAACAGTCAAAACGTGTCCAAAAAGGCACGTTTGGCTGTACATAGAGGGGTGTTAGTGCCTACCCTTATGTACACATGGGTTTGGACACATGGAGAGGATGGATGACGAAAGACTGACAAAGAAGATATATAAGGCAAGTGTGAATGGGACAGGACGAAGGGAAAGACCTAGGCGGACGTTCTCTGACCAGATTGGAGACATCCTAAAAAAGGACAGCTCAGAAGTACCCTAAACAGAAGAGCATGCATGAGAAACTTGATGGGAGTGAATGAAGCAAGAGAGGTATGTCAGGATCGTTGCAAATGGCGTTCCATAGTCTCTGCCTACCCCTCCGGGAAACAGGCGTGAGTGTATGTATGTAAATAGACAGAAGTCACTACTTCCCACCTTATCTCTCCCGCTGGAGAGATAAGAACAATTCTTTGCAACAGAACCAGGCAATCAATTTTAAATGATACATACATACATAGACTCACGCCTGTTTCCCCGAAGGGGTAGGCAGAGGCATATTAAACGCCCACTTTTCGCCAGTGTTTTGATCCCACGTAATAGGTGGCGAGCCTATTGCCGCTTATTGGGACATTTTGTTTGCCAGAGCCTCGTCCGTTGATCGGTAGGTGCACCACTTGCAGGTGAGGTTGGCTTGGGACCCTAAGTTCTTGGTGGGAACCCTATGCACCCTTTTTAAATGATATTTTGCATTTAACTGCCTTATCAGTACCTACTGCCGCATTAATTGTTACAGATATGGAACAATGGAGTGTGAAATAATTGGACCTTACGCTTCGCGTCCGCTCAGTTGATTGAATAAGACCCTCGTCAATTTCACATCTCTGTTGATTCAGAGGTAAAGTTTATTTGTTGATGGAATATACTATAGTTATTGTTCGTTTGATACGCTATCGGAGCTTTTATAAGAGAGGTTTATACTGACGATGTGTGGGAACGGACTTCAATCTTTATTTGATAAAGTGTATATTGACGCGGGAAAGCTGTGTAACTGTATCTTTGAAATCTATTCTACTTTTTCCGGGTATTTTCTACTTTTATTAAAAAGGGTGGCTTGTTTGAGTTTGTAAAAAGTGTCAGAGTTATACAGTAGCTGTCAAAGTAAAAAAATAAGTGAATAATAAAATAAAACCAGTTTTGTGTTTTTGTAACTATTTATTTAGTTAGATAGGAGTTTTGTGTATGTGCACAAGTGTTATTTACAAGAAATATTCTATAAAAATTGCTAAAACTTAATCTATAAACTAGTGCGTACCTGTATTTTTTAAATAAAAGCGGTCAGTTTAAAATTTCAAGTCTGGCGGTTTTCACTTAGTGTTGCCATCACATTCTTCGACTTTTTTATTTATTTATTTATTTATAGACTCACGCCTGTATCCCCGAAGGGACATTTCGCCATGAATTCTTAGGTCCCACGTAATAGGGGGCGAGCCTATTGCCATACCGGGCACTTTACCAGACTCCGACCTGCTACTGAGAATTCGGAAAAACCCCGTAACACTTTGACCGACCCGGGAATCGAATCCGAGACCTCCCAATCCCACGCGCACATTTATGCCGCGAGACCAACGAGGAATTCTTCGAATTTAGCCGAATTATTATATCCCTGAGATGTCTAAATGCATAGGGTGCGGAAAGTTTATATCAGCAAAATGAGTCTCAACCACATGCTGTAGATGCTCAAACAAGTACCACCTTACATGTGCGGGATTATCGGAGACGACTAAGGTGAGCAGTAACTGGCGCTGTCAGGGGTGCAAGGACAGGACGTGCAAGGGCGGTGCTCGACCCACTCCTATGAAAGGAATCAGCAGCGACGACAGCGAGGGTACCCCTGCAAGCGTAGATGACCATTACAAATCTGCAGGAGACACCGCAACACAAGAAAACAGAGACCGAAATAAGCGAGAACTGGGTGTGACTTTGAGTGTGTCGTCGGATCTGGCAAGGGAAGTAAGCCTTCTTAGAGAGGAGCTCCGAGCAATGCGAGAAGACTTAAAAATTGAGCTGCGTGAGATTCGGTTGGAGGTTGCTGATATCCGACAGTCCGTAGCATCGCAAAAAAAAGGGTCGAAAACCTTGAAACTAGACTGATAAGGTTGGAGGAACAAAGGACTGTCGATGACTCCAATACGGTGGTCGACAAACTTGAGGGCACAGTGGAACAACTCCGGCTGGAACTCAGTGATAGAGAGCAAGACCTACTGCTCTCAGACATTGAGATATCAAATCTCCCCGAAGAAGCTGGCGAAAATGTGGCGCACACGGTTGAGCTCGTAGCGAAGAAGCTAGGTGTGGAGCTCGATGCACGAGACATTGTTTTCGCCGAACGGGTGGGCCCAAAAGTAGATGCAGTGGGGCCGGCAGCGCAAGGACTTGAAGGGGGAAAGACAAAGGTGGGACGTGGACGCCGGATTGTGGTGCGCCTGGCACGTCGCGTCGCGAGGGATGAACTACTACGTGCGGCGCGGGTGAGGTGTGGCGCTACTTCGGCGGATCTCGGTTTCGCTGCTCCTCCTCGGCGGTTTTATATCAATGAACGCCTTACTAGATCGAATAGGTAAATACCGCGCCACGCAGATTGCAGCGAAGATCGGATGGAAGTTTGCATGGACAAGGCGAGGTCGAGTTTTAATCAGGCAGGGAGACGGTACAAAAATACACGCTGTACGTACTGAGAGGGACTTGGAACGTGTTTTTGGTCCTGAGGCTTTGGTGGACAATAATTCTTAGGAAATGGCATTCCAAATTTCATATAGTTAAGATTATATTTTTTTGGTGTTGTTATTTGAATAGGATACAAACTAGACAATCTTTGAACCACATGCCAACCTGGAATATTGTGGCAACACATACGGTAAAAGTCAACAAATGTCACCCACATGTTAACAGCTATAAAGTAACCTCTAATTACTCGATCGACATTATCGTCTTTGAAAAATGTGATGAAAAACTAGATTATGTCAGAATCCTCTGTAACCCGTCGTTAACTAGATACGTACTAAATAGGTATGCTTATGATGCAGGAAGGGTGAAGTTGGTAAGCAAGGTGAAATCTATGGGAGGTCTTGTAGGGAGTACTGTAAAGATATTGTATGTTGATTCGCATAATAGAGAAGCTGAATGCATAATATCTACAAACTTGTACCTGATAGAAAGCTCGAGTCTTTTTCGGTTACAAAGTGAGAAAGCATATGGGTGTGACACGTTAATTGTTGCCATACAGTTCTGCCTTTTGACTGCTATATATTTATTTCAATCAAATCAATGATAAATAAAAAATGTCTTAAGTTTGGTTTATTTAATGCGGGATCATTAGGGATTAAACACCATGAATTTCTTGTAGCCATGGACATAATGTAAATACAAAGTAAATACTCAATGGACATAATGGCCATTAATGAGACCTGGTTAAGAAAAGGTGAGGAAGGAAAAGCCCCAGTCATTCCGGGATACAGACTCAGGCATATGGCATATTATGCCAAGATCCATATGTGTTCGTGGGGGGAGAGGAGGCGGAGTAGAGTTCTATATAAAATCAGATATAAATGTTAGGACTCAGTCTCACCCGGTACACAATGAAGTGGAGGAGTTTTGGCTATCTCTAACAATCATGAGTGAAAAAAATTTGATTGGAACTGCTTATAGGCCACCCTGGCTGTCTGTTGAAACTTTTTTTGAGGGTTTGACCGATAGTACCTTTGCATTGGCTCCTTATAATTATACCCTGCTTTTGGGAGACTGGAATATCAATGTGCTGGATGTAAACCACATAAACACAAAAAAATTACAACAGTTCCTCAACTACACGAGTATGTACCAAAAAGTAGTTACGCCAACCCATTTTTCTGAGCAGAGTAGTACCCTTATTGACTTAATATGCACTGACCTGAAAGTACAGAATTTCCGGGTTGATCATATACCTGAGCTTGGCCAGCATTCCATTGTTACATGTGATACAGAGTTTAAAAAACAAAAAATGAAGCCAAGATGGGTTACATATAGACCATATAAGGATATCCTGCTTAATTTTTTTAATGCAGACTTGGAAAATATCCCTTGGCAGTTTATAGGCTCCCAGGAGGATGTCAATAGCATGGTAGAAATGCTAACAATATGTGTTATACAACTGTTTGATATTTATGCACCCCTGAAGCAAAACCAGTTCAAAACTCAGTGTACTCCATGGGTGACTGACAATGTAATATTAATTTTTAGATTACGGAATCAAGCTAGATCCAAATATAAAAAAAGTGAGTCGGAAACAAAAAAACAATATTATCTTGAGCTTAAACATCAAGCAGTTGTAGCATTGCATAATGAAAAATCTGCATATTTTACTAAAATATAAATCAAAATATAAATAGCCCAAAAATACTGTGGCGAAATTTAAAAAATCAAGTATTGCTGTCTCATAAAAGTGCATGCTTGCCGGACCATTTTGATAACCCAGATACTATCAACAGTGACTTCTTGAATGTGCCAGGTCAGAGTGGAGTAATTATGTCCACTTTAACCTACTATGAGTATCATAGGCATGACCCCAGTAGAAGTTTTGAACTTAAGCCGGTGGACCGAAATACTGTCTTAAATTTTTTAAAATCAATCAGCACTAATGCCCAAGGTGTGGATCAAATAAACTTGGAGATGCTAAAACTAACACTACCCAATTCACTATACACCATAACGGAAATAATTAATAAATCTCTCACTACTTATACTTTCCCGGATATGTGGAAACACTCTATTGTAATACCTATACCCAAGACCAGTCAGCCAAATTGCACAAAAGACCTACGGCCTGTTAGTATTCTGCCCTGTCTGTCGAAGGTGCTAGAGAAAGTTGTGTATTCACAAGTCATGGAATATCTTGAAGAATCCAATATTCTTCCTGACAAACAATCAGGCTTCAGAAAGGGACGTGGAACGGCCACTGCTTTATGCGATGTGGTGGGTAACATTCTAGAGGCTAGGGATCGTGGAGAGGGTACAGCCCTAATGCTTCTGGACTACTCCAGGGCATTTGATGCTATTGATACATCTTTGCTCCTGTCCAAGTTAGCTTACTATGGATTTACACCAAGTAGCATAAAATGGTTCAACAGCTACCTCACAAATAGGTCGCAGCATGTGGAGGTGCGTAGGGAGTATGGCACAGTTATATCATCATCCACTCTTGAGCTGAAAAGAGGAGTCCCACAAGGCTCAATTCTCTCAACATTGCTTTTTATCCTATATACAGCTGACATAACTGCATCATTTAAGTTTTGTAACTTCCACATGTATGCAGATGATACACAATTATATTTGCCTTTCAAGCCTGTTGATACCATGTCAGCTGTAAGGAAGATAAATGAAGATCTTGAAATGGTGATTGAATGGTCTAGGAAGCATGCACTAATATTAAATCCTCTTAAATCAAAATGTATGATCCTGGGAAGCAAACAGCAGGTACAATCAATATTAAAAATTAATCCTACTATAACTATGGATGGGCAAAAGATAGAATATAAAGTGGCATATAATCTAGGTTTGCTAATTGATTCTGACTTAAGGTTTGAAGAACATATAAATAATGTAGTAAAGAATTGTTTATATAGGTTAAAAATACTATATAAAATACAGAACTATTTAAGTATACACCTTAGAAAACAGCTGGTGGATAGTCTCATCTTATCTAGGTTTAACTACTGTGATGTAGTGTACGGCCCTTGTTTGCTGGCAAGGACCAAAAAACTTATACAACGAGTGCAAAATGCTTGAGCACGTTATTGTTTTAAGATTCCAAGACGTCATCATGTAACTCCATACTTAAATGAAAATTATGTTTTGAAAATGGAGTCAAGACGGAATTTACACCTAGCCAACTTACTCTTCGGTGTGATAGCAAATCAAAAGCCTACATACTTGTATGAGAAGCTAGATTGGCGACAAAGTCACTACTCATATTCCATAAGACCCGCATCGAGACCTCTATCTCTACCCAAACATTCCACAATGGCATACTGTGGAAATTTTAAATTTGCAGCAGCAAAAATATGGAATGATCTGCCTCCTCCCATAAGGACCTGAAAACAAAAATATCTTTCAAAAGTAAACTTAAAAGTTATTTGCTATCACAGCAAAAGCTATAGCAACAAATTGCCAACTAATAATAATAATAATAATTTATTTTCAAAAAGCCAATACAATTTGTCCATCTCAAGTAAACATAAAAGCACAGTAATTAGGTACAACGCTATGAACATTTAATGAGATAGAGTGAACGTCAGTGTCTGTGCTAGTATCAACTGTGTTACAGACACTGGCGCCTTCCTCTTACAATTAATTTGACACCAGTTGGTTTACGTACCTACTTAAGCAATACATGCTGCAGCTACAAAATAATTGAATTTAATAATTTTATATAGCTTAAAAAATTTAAATACAAATCGATTGGAGTGCCGAATGAATTATGTGAATGTATTATATACTTAACCCTGCAGTAGTCGCGCATATAGAAGTAACGTAAGTGGTCGCGCGGATTACATACGTAGTCCATTTTAAAATTGATCTTAAAATAATATTTGCAGAAAACTCTTTATTATTTTTATAGAAATACTATCAGTAGTGGTTATTTTTAAACATTTTATTAGCAAAACCTAATCACAACCCCTAAATTACAAAATAAGTAACCAAAACAAAAATCGTCTCTAAATAAGCATAAATATGACATTGTTTACTTAAATTGAGATCACTCACAATTTTTGTGTTAAAATCTAACTACTAAATTCGTTTTTCTGCACAGGATAGACTCATTTTCTTGAAAGGTTGCCCACATGTAAACTTCTTAACGGGTTCTTCACAGTCATGGAAATGACGCACTACCTTGCTCGATATCGAGGTAGTTGCTTGAGTTTCATGATACACAATGCCAAAAAAGTATTTTATCTTGATTGTTAGGATGTTTGGTAATGATTTTCTTCGATACAAAAATCATCAATCCAGGCTTCTATCTGTACAGCTCGGCGATTATACTCCAAATTGATACTAAAATATAAGTAAACTTATGTTATAACAACAAATGTGAATAAATACAGTCTAATTATACCAATTTACTCAATTATAGATAAAAATATACAAAATATTATAACAGTAAATACGGAAAAAATACTTACGTAATCAGTCGCGCGGATTACAATTGTAGTCCACGCCCTTTTCTGAGCTCCTATGAAGGACCACAGGGCGCGAACTGCGCTGGCATTGCACTAAGCGAGTTGCC
The DNA here is from genome assembly GCA_944739405.2 of Euclidia mi. Taxonomy (NCBI): domain Eukaryota; kingdom Metazoa; phylum Arthropoda; class Insecta; order Lepidoptera; family Erebidae; genus Euclidia; species Euclidia mi. The sequence goes on along the minus strand of OX123183.2, from coordinate 100,891,357 downwards.
CAAATATTCATTTGAAAGTATCTAGCGACTTATTTAGCTGGCGCTAACCGATTTTGAGAAATTATCGATTCTATATGGGTGGATTACATAATTCGAGGGTTCACGGGCAAAATGTATTAAGCGACATTTTTTAAACTTTACAGGAGAGCGTTTTAAAGTTTCAATTTTACGAAAAAAAATCGTTATAAAAAAAGTATAAGGTTATTAACGAAAAAGCAACCGAAGTTGATTTCCATGACAAAAGCTGCATAATTGAGTATAGTTTTCATTTCTTTTAAGCTTCTATTAATAGAAATAAAAGTCGCTTGATACAATATTACCCCAGTTTACTTTTATTTAGAAACAGGCTAAATGATATAAGTGCCATAAACTTCACGTTACAGGTACAGGAAAAACGATTTAAGCGACACTCACGGTATTATTTTGTGTAAGGCTAAATATATGAACAACCATTGGAATACTAAAATAGAATCAGGCAAATCGGTTTAAGCAATTGAAATGTCATAAAGTAGTTGCAGATTAAAATGATTTATGTAGCACTTTTCTCTAAAAGTAAATTGTTTGAAATAACAATTAATTTGTATGCGTAATTAGGATTGGCGGTTAGATCAACATAAATTTGGACTATTGTTTATTTCCTACAAATGAAAAATCTAAAGAAATTTTAAAATAAAACATACGTGTTTAAAATCAGACAAGTGATCGTTTTTATTATAATAGTGGCACAAGGATTCACATTTTTCGCTATTTAATTTATATTAATATTTTATTTCTAAAAATAATAATAAAAATTAGGTAGCAAAAACATCAATTCTAATTGAGAAAAACTAAATAACATCATTATCACACACATACAACTTTTGATTTTCCTCTCTTCATAAAAAATAATCAGGTACTAATATTAAAACCGAAAACTACTTCTATTTTCATTCTTCTGTCTCATCTTCTATGTCAGTATCTATCAATACGTCTTTAAAGAACATAGCACACACATACAACTTTTGATTTTCCTCTCTTCATTAAAAATAATCAGGTACTAATACGGAAAATTTCGGGAATCAAGGAAGTGACACAACATTACTATTTTAAAATGTATTAATTGCTTTTCGAAGTATTCACCGCGAAATTTGACACATTTTTCCATACGATGGAACCAATCATTGAAGCAACCATTCCATTCGGAAGTTGGGGTCTCTAAAATTGCGGTTTTGTAGGCGTCTACAGCTTCTTCAGGTGATGAAAATCTATGTCCACGCAATTTATTCTTTATTTTAGGGAAAGTATAGAAATCATTAGGGCTTAGGTCGGGGCTGTACGGCAGATGGTCTAATAATTCTATGTTTTCTTGCTCTAAAAACTGTTTTGTTTTGTGCGCGGTGTGAGAACTCGCATTGTCGTGATGGAGGATGATGCGGCGGTTACAGTTCTCTTTACGGAGTTCAGAAACGACCTGTGGCAAACAAATGCTAGCATACCATTCTGCATTAACCGTTTTTTGTCCCTCAAGAGGAATAGTCGTAACATGGCCAGTTTTGGAGACAAACGTGGCCACCATTTTTTTTTGCAACACTCCGTGAATGAAACATTTTTGTTGGCTTTAACTCATTTTTGAACACCCAAACTCGTGACTGGTTTTTTGTTTAGGGTTCGTACGCGTATATCCAGGATTCGTCACCTGATACGATGTTGTAAACAGCATTTGAGGATCCTGCGTGGAATCTTTGGAGAGTTCTGACGCACCAAGTAACGCGAGCCGCTTTTTGCTCTTCACAGAGCGAATGCGGTATCCATCGGGAAAACAACTTTTTTACACCTAATTGTTCATGTAACATTATTTGTATTTGACTCATGCCAATGTCTAAAGTTGCCTGAATTTTGCGGTATGTCACATGTCGATCTTCCTCAATCAGCTTACCCACAGCATCAACGTTTTCTTGGGTGACTGCAGTTTTAGGACGACCTTGACGGGGATCATCACTGAGCTTGACACGTCAACGTTGAAATTCAGCAAACCAGCGATAAATTGTGGTTTTGGATAGGGCTTCATCACCTAATGCAGAAATCATCTGGTCAACACACTGTTTTTGTGTTAAACCACTTCGAAAGTCATAATAAATCATCGCTCTAGAATTTTCGCGAGTCAATTCCATTTTCTCAACGACTAAACAAGTTTGACAAAACCTTGTGACAAGACCGAGGAGCTTTTTTTTTAATAAATGGTATTCGATTTTTAAAACCAAGGAGTTTTCAATTAAAAAGATTTTAATATGACAGGAACAGTGGAAATATTCCATTCCCGATACTTTAAGTGCAGCCTATGAATTAAAAAAGGTTTTTTTCCCGTCATGACCTTATTTTCCTTACTTACCGCTTAAAACCTCCTAAATCCCCTCCTAAAGTCCGGTACATTCGTTGTTTCGGTCGCATGGATGTTAACAAACTCGTTCAGGATGCTTCATGATAAATTGGCACAACATGTTTTCTGACTCCACTGTTGACGAAAAAGTATTTCTTTTTAATAGCTCGATTTGTCGTTTATACGATGTTCATGCCCCGGTGAGGCAGGTCAAACTGAGGCATCCTCCAGCACCCTGGCTTACGGTGGGTGTCCGTATGGCAATGCGCCGTAGGGATCGGGCGTTTAGGAAATATAAAAGGGACCGATGCGAGAAAAACTGGGCGCTATTCAAATCTGCAAAGAATCGGTGTAATCAAATGGTGCGAAATGCCAAACGCCGACACATTCTCAGCAATATCACTTCTTAATCGCCTGCCAATATCTAGATGTTCCTTGGAACTCTGGGTATTGGCAAGCATCATCGGTGTGACTTCCGTCTGACACTTGGTTTGGATGGTATTAACCAATATTTCACCACTCCCACTCCATTGGATCATCAGACCAAGTGTCAGGCAGTCAACTATTTAATTAACTTACCTGACCTAAACATCTTCCAATCAACTTACAAAAAACAATCTTTCCAATTTTCTCCAAAGTCTTCGGATGATATCAAAAAGATAACCCTTTCCATTAAATCTAATGCCGTGGGACATGACAACATCAGCCGCCGTATGGTTATGACCATCTTGGACCAACTACTTCCGGTGATCTCTCACGTCATTAACTTTTCCCTTGAGTCTGGTTCCTTTCCGTCCTTGTGGGGCAAGGCCCACGTTATCCCTCTAGCCAAGACCACCAATCCTTCCCTTCCCAACCAGTTTCGACCCATATCCATACTCGTTCATGTCCTTACTCGTTCACGGTTCACGGTGACTGAAGCACCGCGAGGGCACGCGCGTTATTCACAGTGACGTAAATCAAAGACTCTGGCGCCGAAACGATATGTCTTACCCGACAACGGATAAACGATTTATACAAAATTTTGACTATCTTAACGAATATAGACTTCCTAATTCCAGTAGAGTAAAAATGTTTTAACTTCCACCACTTAGAATACAATATGTCTGATGAGACGAGTCTTTATTAATTTAGTTCAAGAAGAAGGATTTAACCGCCGAGTATAAAGAATTTTCGTTACATATGAAAATGATTTAAGTGCCTGTGTTTATTAATATCAGATGCATGGTAAATGATTTAAGCGACACAAGGTATGGATTTCAGCAGCAGGCTAAATGTTTTAAGCGACATCAAGAATGAATTTAAGGTGCAAGCAAAATGCTTTAAGCGACGGTATGTATATATTTTAGGCGCAGGCAAGACGATTCAAACACCTTATCTTACCAAACTTATGCCGGGGAAAATAGCTCAAGTCTAAAACACTAAATATTTCGCCTGTATGAAGTCCATTTTTTCTTAAATTGTAAAAAAATGTTGTCGCTTCAATCAAAGCTACTCCAAACTGAGCCTAAATTTACTATTGTTTTAAGCGCCAAAAAAGTGCTCAGATCAGCTCGAAACCGAGTGCAAACGACGCAGAAAAACCCGGCGATTCCGAATATGTATATAACTCAATATCGGCCAGGATGTCGCTTAATACATTTTGCCCGTGAACCCTCGATATGTAATCCACGCGACTACTCCAGGGGAAGTGTGCATGTTGTAGATGCTCAATAATGGATTGGAGATAAATGTGTATGAGTTTGTGCATGTAAGTGTGTGTGATGTTGGTGTATGAGTTAGTGTTTCTCAGTTGTTGAGTTTTAGACACCATTTATGAATATTTTTTTGCAAAGAGTTGCTCTGTTTCCTCGTAAGATAACTTTTGGAGATAAGTGTTACCTACACTTTTACATTTAACTCTGGTTAAAGGATGTATATTGCATGTTTTGTTAATGGAGTGGTAGAGGTGGCCGCTGACACTTGGGTAGCTTCTGCTGGCTAAAGCTGTTTTAGCAGCAACAGGCGAGCAAACAACATATTTACGGCGTTTATTCTGTAGTAACGTCAGGTCATAGGTTAATGATGAGTGAACACGTAGGGTGATATTTAGCGCGCAGAGTTGACGGACAGTGAGAACAGACACGTCTTTGAATAGCTGGGCGGTTGGATAACGATAAGGTCTATGAAGCATAACCTTTAAGACGGCTCTTTGCGCCCTTTCTAGCCGAAGTAAATAGGATTTAAACGTACTACCACACGCAGATATGCAATAGGTGAGGAGTGACTGAGCTTAAGCAAAGTAAACTGTTTTTAATAGTGGACCATCAGCAATTCTTCTTAATTTCTTCATAGGTAACATTATTTTGCGAACCCTTGATACCGTTACATCAATATGTTTCTGCCAGCCCAAAGTATTGTCAATGTATACTTCCAGATATTTAATACAAGAGATTCTGTGTATAGCAGGGCAATTGCAATCGAAATTGGATGAGTGGAAGCTATGAATCCTAATGTCCGGCATAATAGGTTGTGTGGCAGAACTGGCAGAAAAAGCAACATACTGGGTTTTAGATACATTTAGTGTAAGCAAATTGTCTGAAAGCCAGTTCATAACTATACCAAGAGCGTGTTCAGCTATACGATGGGCGACGTCCTAAGTTTCAGCACTCACTATAAGCGCAGTGTCATCTGCGTAGACGACTATGTTGCAGTACCTTATACACTACCTTGCGCCACGCCATGAGTTAGATTAACTTCATCACTAGTAAAGTTATCTACTTTCACACATTGGCGACGGTTAGTGAGATAGTCTCGAAAAAAGGTTTAGAGTAATATCTCTTATACCAAAGCTCTCCAAGACGTCTAAAAGGATGGGGACAGAAACCGTGTCGAAAGCTTTGGCTAAATCAAGGAATATACCTACGGTTTTAGTCTTAGCATCTAGATTCCTAGCTATTTGATTAGTCAATTCAAGAACAGCATCCTCTGTTGATACACCTCTTCTGAAGCCGTATTGGTTTGATGCTGTGATATTGTTTTGTTCAAGATAGCTAAGCAATCTTTTATTCACAATCTTGTCCATAATTTTAGATAATGTAGTAAGTACAGATATGGGTCTATAGTTCTCGACACGATCCCTATCCCCACCCTTAAATACAGGTGTTACTAACGCCATTTTAAAGGTGCTGGGGAATGTGCCTTTACTGATACACTGGTTACAGACATGCGTAATAGCTGGAATTAGAGCATGCTTGGCAGATTTGATAATAGAAGCTGGAATTCCATCATGGCCAACCGCACAGTTATACTTTAATTCTGTTATTATGCTTTCCACTTTCAAGGGATTCGTTTCGAGTAATACAAATGAGTTACCCAGAGGATTAATTATGCAGTCAAATTGAAAGTCTGAGCGTCTATCACGCGGTCAAGGTCAAATTTACAGATGCTTTTGGATCGGGTGCAATATTAAGAAGTTCACTCGACTTATCCATGGATGAGGTGTTTCTGTAGCTGATAGTCTTAATTATATCCCATGTTGCTTTAGGATTCCCATTTGCTTTGATGAGCATTTTTATGTCGTATTCTCGTTTAATACTCTTCAACAAATTGTTACAATAATTACGATATCTAGAATATATTAATGCTGCAGTTGGGTCATTAGTATTTAATTTTGCCTTTTTATGAAGCTGGTCTCTATTTCTTACACATCGTAAAAGACCAGGCGTCACCCATGGTTTAATGATTCTCTTTCGATGAGGGATTATTTTATTAGTGCTGTGCTGGTTAATTGTATTTGAAATGTACTTCTTGTGACTGTGCGGCGTGTTTTACAATAAAAACATTTTTCTTTCTTTCTCTTTCTTTCTTTCTTTCTGTATGTTCATGCAGGATTTATAGGGTTCCGGCGAAACTTCAAGGAACTATTATAGATTGGCTATATTCGTCTATACAGTAATAGTCTAACGGTTAAAAGATGCTAAAGAGCTCGATGCTAGAGAGCGGTCTAGCATGGCCATAAGTATATTTTACATTTTGTCATCGGAAATGTTTATATTTATTTAAACATGTTTATGTAAAAAGTTCGGTTTCGTGTATAATGGTTGACAAAAATAATATCGATTTTAATAATAAAAATCATAGAAAATTCTTCTCAAAGATGTTTAACTAGTATTTTCCTAAAAGACAGTAAACAGAGATATGACCACCTACTAAGGGTCTTACGATTGATTTTAGGAGATAGGCGGGTTTGTAGGCTACTAAAATACTTGAGGATTCAATTGTACTACTTTCATAGACAGGTTTGATTGTAGGACTGGTTTGTCTGAAGTGAGATGTTTTAGGTTGTAGATAAATTTATAATTTTTAATGAAAATTTCGCGAAATAAATCCATAAAAGACTTTAAACATCCGTGCTGTAAAGGTAAAACAAAGGACGCAATTTATTAAGTACCTACTTTAGAAATGCAAACTCCGCACATTCTTGGAAACATTCCTGTAAAGATTTAAGCAACATAACATACACATTTCACTAGCTATTTAAACTCTCCAAATGCTACAATCGTGGGCCAGCTTACCTGGAAGACTGCCAAATCCGAAGACGATAAAGACTTAAATAAAATGATATCGAAGCCTAGATAGAGGTAGGCTGAAGCTTTCTTCAGTCTACCTCTATCTAAACTTCGCTTTCATAAATATTTTTTGTATCTCTTACAATAATATAGTTTACACTATTCTGTTGCCATCAAACAAGCAGACCTATTAATGAGAATAAGCACGTACCGAACATATTAACAGTAATTCTCAACACGATATAGTACTCATGACCTGTGTTTCCTGACTTTTAAAATCTTCGTTTTTGCTAAAAGAGACGCGGCTTTCTACTCATTCATTGTCTACCTTGTCCTCAGTGTCCAATACATACACACTGTAAAATCCCAAGAAGAACAATAACTTAAAATGCTTTTCAAAAACGTATCTAAATTTATTAGCATCATACGTACTACGTATTTCACAGCCAGACTTAGCAAAATCTTCCAAAATCCATAGAGAACATACTACCTATCGCAAGTATTTTCCAAATACAGCTCGTATTTACAAGACGAGAAGGAAAGAAATACTTATCATATTCTCACCGGAGAAAACATCCCGGAAATATTTGTCTACCTGTATCTTGTCTCTCTATTTTTAGCTGAACATAAATTTTGTTGCTCCACCCTCTTAGATTTATAGGGTAGCACTACAAAATTTTTCGGCAGGACCAACAACACTCTTTCTGCTTATGAATCCATTTATCACAGGTGTATGGTAGCAAAGTGTTTCGAATTGTTTCGCATGCACCTTCGTGTGGGCCGCATACCCTAAATGGACTAAGTTGTTGAATTATTGCATACTTCGTTGCCATAGGTATTAAATGTTACGCTATTGAGTATAAATAGGAGCTTTTAAGGTGTCTTATAGGCGGTTAAAACACACGTTTGTAGGAGTGTTGAACATGTTATCAAATCATATATTAATCTTAAGTTATTATAGTATAGGTACATTTTTAAGCAATTGAAATAAAATTAATCAAAACTCACTCACTAGTAATATTCAGATATATATTGACATACATACATACATACATAGACTCACGCCTGTTTCCCAGAGGGGTAGGCAGAGACTACGGAACGCCATTTGATCAACGATCTTGACATATCTCTCTTGCTTCATTCACTCCCATCAAATTCCTCATGCATGCTCTTCTGTTCAGGGTACTTCTTACCTTTCCTGTTTTAAGGATGTCTCCGATCTGGTCAGAGAACGTCCATCTTGGCCTTCCCCTTCGTGCTGTCTCATTCACACTTGCCTTATATATCTGCTTGGTCAGTCTTTCATCATCCATCCTCTCCATGTGCCCAAACCACCATAGCATTCCTTTCTTGATGCTTGTCACTACATCTTCTTTTACACCACAACACTCTCTTATCTCACAATTCTTTACTCTGTCATTCAAAGACACACCACACAAAGGTACTTCTCAGTGCTCTCATTTCTACAGCATTTATTCAACTTTCATGTCTTCTGCCATACCCAACTTTCACTACCATACATAAGTGTAGGTACTAACACCTCACAAATCTTTATTTTATAGTATCTTCTTGGGTTTACGCGAATGTTACACAATGAATATACACCACACACAAATATCACCTCAGTCTGCCGTGAATATGAGTCCTGTAAAGAATTCGAAACATAGGCTTGTTATAAATTAAAAATATAGTTTCTAGATCATTCGGTTTATATGTAATAACTCAGTGAAACCAACACATCGCGATAAAATCCGTAAACTGTAGTTTAATTTCAAAATCTTTATTTTGTTACATATTTAATATCATTACCTCTTCTTTATTTTGAATATGTCCATGAGTATAATTATTACGGCCAATTAGTTTCTTTTCAGGCGAGACAAGTAGTGGAACTCGCGCGTAGAACGGAAAATGCTTGGAGGAGCTTTTGGTCTATGAAAGATCTTTTGAAAGGTAACCTGCATATGTCTCTGAAACGCCGACTCATGGACATGTGCATCCTCCCCATCCTCATATATGGTGCCCAAACCTGGTCTTTGACCGGAGATCAGAAATCCAGCCTCGAGGTTTGTCAGCGAGCTATGGAGCGCAGTATTCTCGACGTAAAACTTGTAGACCGAGTCAAAAATACAATGCTGCGCTCTAAAACACAAATCGCAGATGTGTTCCAAAAAGCAGCCAAGTTAAAATATGACTAGGCCGGTCATATCTGTCGTATGTCTGTCTGTCTTTGGGCTAAAACTACCACCTTGTCGGTTCCAGATCGAAAGAGGGCTCGCGGCAAGATTAGGTGGCAAAATGATTTAAAGCTCTAAAATGCAGAGTGGACAACAACAGCTCTCGATAGAGAGAGGTGGAAAGAGGGTAGGGAGGCCTTTGCCCTGCAGTGGGACAGGTTAGGCTGCAAATAATAACAACATCTTCTTTAGTGAGATCATTCGTATTACTGGTTTAAATGTGTATATAGTTTTGCAATTATACATTATCGCCAAAATCAAATGTCAAAGGCGAAGGCACATAAACATTCGTTTGGCCAATATATAAAAATCCTTCACAAAATATTCAATGGCTGTTAATATATGGTTTATCAAGCGCTAGCAATCAATCTCGACAGCACATGCTATTGACGGAACCTCATCAAACAGAATCTTTTAATTACGCTGTTATTCTCTTAACTCTTTTAACCCTCGAAATCTCATTGCGATTTGTATGCCGCCCTTTTTAGGGTTCCGTACCTCGAAAGGAAAAAACGGAACCCTTATAGAATCACTTTGTTGTCCGTCCGTCTGTCAAGACCCTTTTTCTCAGGAATGCGTGGATGTATCAAACTGAAATTTATACTAAATACTCGAATCTATAGTTCCATAGAGCTGTAAAAAAATCAAACTTCTAATCCAACGCAATCAAAAGATACAGCAGTATATCCTGCAAATTGCAGCATATTTTCAAACTCGCATTGGAATCAAAACCTACAGGGTACTTCTCGTGAGATCAGAATCTTGAAATTTGGTACGAAACAACGTCTTATATTACTTATAAAGGGCAAATTGCGAAAACCGTACATTTTTTGTTACAGCACATAAAAAAAATATTTTTAATAAATTTAAAGTTACTACCCCTTTCCCTTGAACGCGTGGGAGGTATTAAATTGAAATTCATATCAAATACTCAAGTATATAACACCGTTAGGCTGTAACAAAATCAAACTTCTATGTCAACGCAATCAAAAGAAATAGCAATATAAGCATATTTTTAAACTCGCGACTACTCGCAATGGAATCAAAACCTACAGGGTACTTCCCGTGAACTCAAAATCTTGAAATTTGGTACCTACGAAGCAACGTCTTATAGCCCAGATAAAGGATGCGAAAGGCTGAGGACCGTGTGCTGTGGTGCGTGTTGGGGGAGGCCTATGTCCAGCAGTGGACTGCGATAGGCTGATTGAGATTGAGATTTCAAATAATTACATAGTCTTCAAACCTTTTTGCTAATTATTCTGTACTTTATAAGTATTTTTGTAACAGATTTCTAATAGTCACTAAAAATTTTGTAAATCAATAACTTAGATAAAAAATCTTACCATCATTCATCAGCAGACTTTTGCAAGGCTGGTATAGGTATTTAAGTTATATTATAAAATAAGCGATATAGTTATGTTAATATAAAATAAAGGATGACTGATTACCAACGACAAAGACCCCTTTTTATTTAATTTATGCTCCTCCAGCTTTCCATACTGTAATGTTATGGATTTCATTTGGCAATAAAAATACCATAACTATGACTGGTGAACTTTTACATATATATCTACAGGTTTGTACGGAACCCTCGGTGCGCGAGTCCGACTCGCACTTGACTGGTTTTTATAAAACCAATACATATTTTGTTAAAATACCACGTATTGTGTTTTATGAAAATATTGGGAAGCGTAATTAATTTCGTTAAATGGCGAGGTTTGAATTAATTGAAATAGTTAGGGGTGTGTGATTTATGCTTCCGTATTGTCATTTGCCACCTCAGAGCTGCGCAGGCTAGATTGCTGACTCACCATCGAAATGCTGATATTCATACTAATTGCAAGGGATCGGTAATAGTTGACCCTGAGTTTCGAGACGGAAGCTTGGAATATAGTCAGGACAGTGCTTAAATAAAGTTAATTATACCTACTTAAGAACCACAATTATTTCAACATGTACTAATCTTACGGCGGCCTCCGAGGTATAAATATAAATTTCTTCAAACGTTATGGGTTATGGCAGCACTAACTAATATGGCGACAGCCTTGCATTACACACAATTTTAAAAAAGACAAAATAATATATTATCCTGAAATTGGAAGCAATTTAAAACAACCTTCACGCAGATATCAGCCCCATGAAAAAAGTGATTAATTGAAATTAAATATTCGTGTATTAACGATCAGATGTGGTGGCACGTCGTTGTCGACGCGGCGCCACTCGATGTATTTTATTGATAAATGGTGCAGTGTCTCGACCACGCACGTTTATTTTGCGTCGCGTATACAAAACATAAAGTCACGACTCGCAGCTCGCTTCACCCGACAATCAATTAGTCCGGCTCGCGGCTGTTTGAACCGATATTGATTGATTCTACGTATTCATTTTTAGTAAAAATGCCGGACAAATCGTTCCTTAGCCTAACACAAAGCTGTACCTATATTTTAGTTTGATTTGAATAATTCAACTGCACCCATGGCACAGTAGATTAAGCAGCCATGTCGCCGTGTAAAACTGCGCTCTCTGTTGTGATTCGATCCCCTCGAGAGACAACTAGTATGTGATCCACACATTGTTGTTTCGAGTCTGGTTGTGTTCGTAATGAAAACTAATGAAAACGTCATTGAACGTTTGTAAAGTCGACTTACGGATTATACCTAGAGCGGGAGTGGTCCTTTAAAAAAAAGAAATACCATTAGATAATAATATTCTGAAACTTTAAACTTGCCATCAATTGAATAGCTTATATACTTCATATGCCATAAATATTTTTTATCCTCTAATAAGCGACCTAAAACATAAAAAAGTGTTTTTAAAAAAAACATAACCCTATCAAGGTTACAGGAGGTTCGTTTAAAGTTCGAGCTTTCATGTCCGTTCGAAAAATGTAGGTAAGGCATTGGGTATCGGGCACTGGGGACAAAGTTAATCAGGGTAAGCTAATAAAAGTGTCCCAGTGCGGTGAAACCTACGAGTTGAAAATAACCTTCTAGATTCACAACTATTTAGACAATCTTTTTATTATTTTTAGTTGCCGTTCATTTAAAACTACCAGAAACGGATCGTGATCGAATCAGTTCAAGTTAAATTTTGGTATCAATAGTTCATACTACAGTTTACCCGTACCCTGCATTGATTGGTATGTCAATAAACTTACTAGTCTCTTTATTTTGACTTTCTGTATTTAATTATTACTTATTAACCAACTGCTGCAGTGACAGCGAGTGGCGACACTCGGTAGAAACTGGCACCACACAGCAAAGAACAATGTACCATGTAATAATGTAAAATGAGACTCATTGGAGGAGGCTTTCACCCTTAGGGGTCTATTCATTAATGTATTTTTTATCGCATTTGAATTCATTAAGTCTGCGAGGAATTGATAAAGCTTTATGATATTATAATTTTACCAATAGTCTTCAACTTATATTTCCTTCCTAAGTAAATTTTCGATTATATATCTATACGGGAATTAACGCAAACATGCATTAGGTATTTACATACCTTATTTTTTGGTTGACGTTTCGAGACGGTTGCACGTCCCGTGGTCGCAAGCTGACTGGTGTAGCGATGTCACGTCTCCGAGTGCGAGGTAGAAGATTCTATTTCTACCCCCGGCTTGTTGATTTTCGAAGTACCGGCGCAAAACACACTAACCGTATCTGTATATTGAACATTCGCTGACTGCGCATTAAAGTAGGGTGTTGTTAACCGGATCACAAATAAGGTATGTAAATACCTAATGCATGTTCGCGTTAATGCCTGTATAGATATATATTCTTAAACATGCAACGCGAGTGTTTAATTGTTTCTAAATTTTCAATTCTCCCCTAATCTGTAAGTTCTTCGAATGCTAGCCAAACCACAGAATATATACAAGTACTAGCCAAACTAACAAATAGGTACAAATGCAAGGCACAATAAAATAAGTATTAATTATATACTTCACTATATTACACCATTCATGCAACAAAATAATCTGCTCCACCTCCAATTTTCCGATGACGTCAAAGGACTCCAACATTGTTACAATATTTTCAAACAAAATGTTCTCGTATATTGAATTTTTTATATTAAACGTTGAATATTTTACACCGTCAAATGCCGGGAAAGTTCATTGTATCATTAAAATGTCCTCGTCAGAAGTTTAGCTTTAAAACATAGTTACGTCGATATCATCCTATATGAAGTACGTACATACTTTTTAATTTGTTGACGATACGTTCAATTCTTATCGTAAGGGTCCAGATTAGAGGCCCACATTTAAATATTTTTTATAAGGTTAGCATAATTCTCTACAACAATAAAAAAGAAGACAGAGAAAGAAGCAAGCTCTGAAGGCAGCACGCACAAGCAAGCGTATTTTATTGGATTGAATTCAAATATATTTCACAAAATATTAAGAGAACCCTCCAGAAATACATTATGTAACTTGAAAACCCGTGGAACTTCTTCCGGAATATCATTTCTAAGTTCTTAAAATCGCGTTCTTACTTTTATCGACTTTGACGATACGACTATTTCGTTGTCTCACCATTCCAAGACTTTTCAAGCTAATTTATGAATAATTGACCTTTGACCTTCTGTATTCGGTTCCTCCTGGAACCGAATACAGAAGGTTAATGAGAAGGTTAATGAGAGTTTCGGGATAACGCATTTTTTTAAGTTAGAGACCTTTACTTTGGAAACAGAGGAAACAGTTTTAGAAGTTTTCTTGGGATATTTGAAATATTAGCGGGATAAATAGTGAATAAAACGTATTTAGAGCGTTAAGGCTTCAATTTTTCAAAGTTCTTACCATAGTCATGTCTCTTGAAAATCACAACGGATGAACCTACTTCCATAATTTCTTCTCCTTTAATTCTAATGGTATGGGCCATTGTTGAATCCGTCTTATAAATCGATTTGTAAAATAAATAAAATAAAGCTTACGATAAATCAATATCAGCTAATCTGCTGACCGCGACCATCCAGTATCAGCCTGTACAAAAGGTATGGTGACATTTTCACCAGCCCAAACTCGAACTAGTTCGGACAAAGGCGTCGATCCAGAATTGTTTTTCAGCGAAAAACGAAAATATAAAATCAACTCTCCAGGGCAAGGCATACATTATTTAAATTGAACTGAAACGAACAGTTTTGTGAGTTACTTTCAGGAACGATTTGTCCAGCATTTTCACTAAAAACGAAAACGGAAAATCAATCTATATCGGTTCAAACAGCTGGACTAATTGATTGTCGGGTGTTAGCGAAGCGAGCTGTGCGAGCCGTGACTTTATGTTTTGTATACGCGACGCAAAATAAATGTGCGTGGACGAGACACTGCGACATTTATCAATAAAATATTTTGATTGGCGCCGCGTCGACAGACACGTGCCACCACATCTGATCGTAAATAAACGAATATTTAATTTTATTTAATCATCTTTATTATGGAGGTGCTGCTGAGTGAAGGATTTTTAAATTGGTTCGTTTGGAATATTTTCACCTTCACAATGAGCAACGATGAAGTGTGTTTCTTATTTCATCATCCTCAAGCTTATTTATAATCCGTTCCACTGCTGGATACGCGCCTCTTCACATTATAAGAAGGTTTAGGCTATAGTCCACCACGCTGCCCAAGTGCGATATGGCGGAATTGGCGCTCGTCAAATGTTTTACAAAACCATTATGGAGAACTCTTATGCTAAGCGTCGACTGATCGGCATCGTACGCATCGGACGCATCGCATTTTTTTTCATACTTCGTCCACTGTATCGGCAGCGATCGGATTGTCGACGCAAGTACCAGTGATCGAACATGTATTTGTGAGAATTGAAGAAAGCGAAGAAGAACAATTTGTCGTTATTGCTTGTTTGTTAGTAGAAGAGGAAGAAAATGTAAACACTTCTAAAAAAAGAAAACAAAATGTCTAGATCCACGACATTCGGTATGACGTCATCGGCACGCATCGCAAAAGTTGCCTCTCGGAGCATCCGTGACGGCATTGCCGATGTGCGATCCGTACGATGCGGATTAGTGGACGCACTTGTATGACTTTCTAAACAAAGGATACTACGATCCGTAAAATGCGATGCGTCCGATGCGTACGATGCCGATCAGTGGACGCTTAGCTTTAGACGTGCAGGTTTGTTGACACACGATAGTTTACAATTAAAAACACACTTAACACCGAAAAGTAAGTGATGTAAGCCGTGGGATTGAACTCACACCCTCGGTATAGCAGTCGGTTAGCCTTTCCACTAGGCTAGGTGCGCTCGTGCCGTGCCGTGGTTCACATAATATAGTTTGACGGCTGGTGTCATGTCAAAATGTCATCACTACAGTCGTCAAGGACTACTGACGTCTACACGACAAACTAGCCAGTCGTCAAACACAATAATTAGCAAAGAGGTTTGAAGACTTTTTTTTTTACAAAATATGATAGTGGTGGTATAATTGTATACAACAAAATTAAATTAATTTTAACATAAAACAATTATAAATACTTAACTACTAAAATTTTATTAAAATATTCAAATAGGTACTGGTTCGGCGATACACCGAAATCGTAGGTTCTAGGCGATTTGGAAAAAATGGACTGTATCTATAGGAAGAGGATGTAGGATTGGAATGGGAGAGATGATTGTGAGTGGGTATAGGATATTCCAAGGATGGAGGGCACTTACCTTATACGGCAATCTTCTTCGTTTCCGTTAGGGCTGATTCACTTCACTACACAGTCACTTCCACTTGCGAGCGGTTTTATAAGAGGTAATAACTATAGCGGGAGCGGCGCGGTGATACGGTATGGCCGATGCGTATTTAGCGAATCGACTGTTCTCGAAAGTTCTGGACTGTCTCTCACGTCAACGTTTCGCGGCGACCAATCAGGCGAAAGGCAGTGCCTCTTCCAGGGAGTGGGATAGAGAGGGACGGAAATATGGTATCGCTCGCACTAGACAAGCGTGGAACGATTGACGTTGATGCGATTAGCTAAAGATAGGAAGGTAGATGGCGCTACCATATCCCCCCGGCCCTAAAGGGTTGCCTTTAAAAAAAAATAGAATTGAACTTAGCTATGTTGGGTGTACTACCGCATAACCAATCAATAGGCTAAGACAGCGATATGACAATAAAATTAATCTAAATAAACTTTAGCCAAAACTGCAAACGCAATAATAGCGAAAACTACTAACTAAATACTTAAACTAAGAGGTAGGTAAAACTTCAGGCTAGATCTCACTGAGTTGGAAGGGGACAGAGACGTACAACAGGGCGCACGTAACTCCCTTTAGCGGTTTCCACGGTTACAACGCGAGTTGTACCGTCCTTGGAAGTATGAAATTTCTCTACGATGGCTAACGGCCATGAAAGCGGCGGAGCATTATCATGTATTATGACGACCAACGTACCCTCCTGTATAGGGGATGCAGGACTATTCCACTTGGATCTAGCCTGAAGCTGGTGTAGATATTCCGCACGCCAGCGCCGCCAGAACGACTGCACGAGTTTATCCAGCAGAGTATGTCTCTGGAGCAAGCTTGAAGAGTCTGCTTCAGGAGCCGGAAATGACGATAATGGCACTGTGTTCAGAAAATGTGCAGGGCTTAACGCGGATGGTTCTGCGGGGTCACTACTCAATGCCGTCAGCGAACGCGAGTTGATCAGTGCCTCGACTTGTGCAAGGACAGTTAAAAGCTCTTCGTAAGAAAGGATCTGTTGACCTATAGCCTTGAAGAGATGCGTTTTAATTACTTTGACCATACTTTCCCAACATCCACCGAAATGTGGTGATGCTGGTGGAATAAACTTCCAGTCAATATGATTTATGGAAAGTTCTTACTGAAGACGATTACGATATTCTTCCCTGAGAAAAAAAAAAAAAAAGGTAAAGGTCGCGTAAATAAGAGCTTGCGCCCACAAAACAAGTGCCGTTATCCGTGTACAAACACTGTATAGGGCCGCGCCGTGAGAGAAATCGTTTAAGGGCTGCCAGGAATGACACCGTGCTTAAATCTGTCGCAACTTCAATATGCGCGCAGCGCGTGTCGTTAAGCATGTAAAAATACATAGCCAGGCTTTACGGCTTTTAACACCTCGACCACGCACTGGCGTATACTGCAGTGGTCCTGCGTAATCACAACCGGTGTGTGTTAACGCTTTAGCAACCTGGTTGACGCGCTGGCTAGGGAGATCGGCCATGGGAGGGAAAGTCGGACGCGGACGAAATTTGAAACAGACGTTACATTTATGTATTCTGTGACGAATTATTCGTCGAGCGGCTAAAATCCAATACTTATGCCTAAGTAAGGACATAAGCAACTCCGGACCGGCATGGAGGTGCTTCTTGTGATAAAAATCAACAAGAAGGTCGACAACATGATCATGTCGCGGCAGAATACAAGGATTTTTGTAGTTATAAGGTTCATCCGAATTTGACAGACGACCCCCAACGCGTATGACGCCGTGTTCATCGAGAAACGGCTTGAGTCTAAGGATAGCGGGAGAACAAGGTACAGTGTCTTTTAAATTTTGAATGTCGTTACTAAAATGAACAGCTTGTACAGCTCGTAGTAACTTACATTCTGCGAATTTGATATCAGTACTTGATACAAAAGTCTCATTAGGTAGGTGCCTAAGAAACCTATAGACATAAACGATGGCGCGGAGTAACTTAGACCACGATGACATGCGTAGTGCGAGTGTATAGATGGGAGACTCCGCAACCTCAGCAATCACGGGATAAGAAACAGACTTCCGTTCGGGTACATCTTCGTCTTCTGCACTGTGGTCAAAGGATTGCATGGGCCATTCTGACGGATCATGGGAGATCCAAGAAGGTCCACGACGCCACAATGGATGATGCAGAAGATTAAGTGGAGTGACACCACGAAACAAGCAATCTGCGGGGTTCTCAATACCCGCGACGTGATTGAAACAAGTAGCAGGAACCAGTTCAATCAATTTGCTAACGCGGTTGGCGACAAAAGTCTGCCAGCGATGAGGAGAAGAATGAATCCAAGCGAGCACTACTTTGGAGTCGGAAAATGCGTATAATTTATTAATGGGGTAGTGGGGCAAAACTGTGTCTTGAACCTTGCGGAGCTACTGAGACAGCAGAAGAGCCGCGCACAACTCCAGTCTCGCAACTGAAATGGTTTTAACAGGCGAGACCTTAGACTTGGCACAAACTAACTGCACCGAGTAGTTAGAACCATGCGGACTTGCAGATATACGACTCCGCCGTAAGCACGCTCGCTGGCGTCAGCGAAACCTATCAAGTTGATGGTACATCCATCTACCAACCCAAGATGACACGGAATAGTAACTTGATTGAGCGCGGTAAGCTCAATACAAAACTGGCCCCAAGCGGCGACAATATGGTCAGGGGGTGTTTCATCCCACTCACACTTTGATAGCCAAAGCTCTTTGATCAAGAGCTTGGCGTACAAAATTGTAGGAGCCACAAAACCCATTATGTCCCATAGTCGAGCCACTGTGGACAGCATAGTGCGTTTGGTGCACTTATCATCTGGTGGTGAGACGTCAAACCGAAAACTATCACAGGATTTGTCCCAGCGTAAACCGAGAACTTTATGCGGTACAGACTTCTCAAACTCAATGTCTGGAGAAACTTTATGAGAATCTGGTATGCGTGCGAGAACCTCCTTAAAGTTGCTTGTCCATTTGACAAGATCAAACTGGCCTCGCTTGAAAAGCTGAATGAGCTCTTCACAAAGCGAAATTGCTAGCGGTGCGGGTATGACACTACAGGCAAGGTCTTCCATATACAAAGCGGAAGTGTAGTATAGTATAGTGTAGCGTAGCGTAGCTTAGCATAGCATAGCGTAGCATAGCGTAGCATAGCGTAGCATAGCGTAGCATAGCGTAGCATAGCGTAGCATAGCGTAGCATAGCGTAGCATAGCGTAGCATAGCGTAGCATAGCGTAGCATAGCGTAGCATAGCGTAGCATAGCGTAGCATAGCGTAGCATAGCGTAGCATAGCGTAGCATAGCGTAGCATAGCGTAGCATAGCGTACCATAGCGTAGCATAGCATGGCGTAGCATAGCATAGCATAGCATAGCATAGCATAGCTAATTAGTGCTTTATCTTACACACAGTTTTAGCACCCACCTTGATCTCTTGAAGAGCAGAACAAAACAAGACGTAATACAATGAGAAGTATGTAACGTAGGTACGGTACCCGTAATCACATACCCAAGTACCGTCTCAATAGCGGGCGGTAAATCATATCGCTCACTACGTACTATTTTAGTTAGTAGCAAGTGCGGAAATATTGAAGTTCCGATCAAAAGATCAATGCCTGCCGGCTTCGCAAACTCCGCGTCTGCTAGCGGCAATGACTCGAGGTGAGTGAGTGATGCTACGTCTACATTAGCGTTCGGCAATGCGTCCGTGATACGCTCCACGATAAGTGAAGAAATGTTAAAATTAATATTCCTATCAAAACGCGAATGTATTTTAATATCTACGGAACCCCTGCAATGCTTTTCTGATCCGCCTATCCCTTTGACGGTTGAGTTAGTATTTTTAAAGTTATTCCATAATCCGAGGCGTTTGAAGCATTCCGATGTTATTAGATTGGTCTGAGATGCGCTATCTAGCAGACAACGTACCATGTGCGGCGACCCATTAACATCATATACGATAACTTGCGCTGTCGCTAACAGAACAGTCTTAGACGTCATACACTGCGTTTTGGCCCTGCGCGGATCATTATAGATGCGCGAGTGCCGTCCTCGCGTGCGCGTCGCCCGCGCAATTGACGTCGTACACAACGATACCTCGCCCTGAGGCGTGCAGGGGGAGGGCATCGTGGCCTGCATCTGCGATGTAAGTGTGTCAAGGTCAGCGGCTTGGCTTGACAACGGGTTATCTTTATCGAAATTTAGCAATTGATGATTGATTGAATTTTTATTGCAGAAGCGGCACTTTGTCTTACTAGAACAATTACTTGTTTTATGTTTTATGCTTAAGCAATTAATGCAAGCTTTGTTATCTTTTACGCATTTAAAACGAGCGGTTGCATTCTGATTATCGAAGGCGGGACACTTATATAAATGGTCGTGCACTATATTACTGCACACACACTTCTGTGAATTATTACTATTAGATTCCGAACATGTAACGTAAGATTGTGGATTAGGGACCGAGTTATTATTACTATTTCGCGATTTATTCAACCTTTGTTTGTTGCTGTTAGTGTTAGACGGGCCAGGTGAACCAGACTGCGTATTATGAAATATTCGACACTGATCTTTTATGAACAAAATAAAACTATCTAGTGTAGGTATTTTATTATTGCGTTCCGTCATCTTGAATGCGCGAATTGTATCAGTGTTAAACTTTTTTAAAGCGAGTTGAAGCAACATAAAGTCGGAAAGATCTTCCAATTTTAAGTTCCTAAGAGAATTAACCGCGGTTACGAAGTTATCAATAAACAGCTGGAAATTCGCGACAGACGCGTTGCCGGACAGTTTGAGATTTAAAGCTTGGTCAAAGTAAGTAGACGCTAGGACGCGCGTGTCTTGATATCTGTCAAGTAGTGACTGAAATATGACCTGATTGTTCTCAGCACTGGGTGTGACACCTGCAAATATGGACTGGGCCTTCGGTGACAGTTTACCTATTAAATAGTACAACCTGTCAGCATCTGTCAGAGAACCATTATCGTGCACTGTAGACTTAAAAATCGCATAGAATAACGGCCAATTTCGTATATCTCCGTCAAACGACATAATCTCGATTGGCGGTAATCTCGGTTTGCGGGCAACGGGCTCTGCTGAACATTTACCCTCCAATTGCGATTGTATACGCTTAATAATACAATAAAGATCTTCGAATAAGGTGTACGCCTGATAGTTTGGTTTTTTATCAGGATTGATAGAAAGTAATCTTGCGTTATAATCGTCTAACAACTTATGAAAATCTGTTCGAATACTATCTACTGTCATACAATAACTGAGAAATGCTTCGCTATTACTGTCAGACATAGAAGCGGTTTTTGAACGCTCGTATATGTTTTGAATGCGCTCAAATAAAATATTGCGTTTTGCTTCTAAGATTGTCATCTCTTTGTCTTCCGACACGCGTGACTTCTTTTGTTGTGACATGCTTACGTAAGTATAAGTTAATGAGAACGAAACAAAATAAGAATATCTAATGTACCTATTATTTTACCTAAGTAGGCTAAGTAGGCACCACTTTAGAGCTGTGGAATTAAAAGTTGCTCCAAATATGAGATTTATAAGACAACTATGATAGTTCCAGAATTAATAATTTAGTAAGTAGGTAGCTACATAAAAGTTTACCTACTGATGCGGGCGGAAACAACCATGTGACGGTTATGTGAA
This sequence comes from Euclidia mi, assembly GCA_944739405.2. Lineage (NCBI taxonomy): Eukaryota > Metazoa > Arthropoda > Insecta > Lepidoptera > Erebidae > Euclidia > Euclidia mi. The sequence goes on along the minus strand of OX123183.2, from coordinate 100,869,858 downwards.
TATATTAGGAGTATAGCTAGGTGCTATAACTGCCTAGGTATAGCGATATAACGTATAAAAACGTAAATGAATCCGACTCGTATGGATCAAAAAAATGGTTCGGCGATACACCGAAACCGTAGGTTCTAGGCGATTTGGAAAAAATGGACTGTATCTAAAGGAAGAGGATGTAGGATTGGAATGGGAGAGATGATTGTGAGTGGGTATAGGATATTCCAAGGATGGAGGGCACTTACCTTATACGGCAATCTTCTTCGTTTCCGTTAGGGCAGTCTCCTGGTGGTTTCGTGCTGCAGCTGCTTGATTCACTTCACTACACAGTCACTTCCACTTGCGAGCGGTTTTATAAGAGGTAATAACTATAGCGGGAGCCGCGCGGTGATACGGTATGGCCGACGCGTATTTAGCGAATCGACTGTTCTCGAAAGTTCTGGACTGTCTCTCGCGTCGACGTTTCGGGGCGACCAATCAGGCGAAAGGCAGTGCCTCTTCCAGGGAGTGGGATAGAGAGGGACGGAAATATGGTATCGCTCGCACTAGACAAGCGTGGAACGATTGACGTTGATGCGATTAGTTATAGATAGGAAGGTAGATGGCGCTACCAGGTACAATGCAAATAAAAATAGAAACAAAAAAAACTCAAGACTGTTTTATTATTTGGAAATGACAGTTTTTAGTCCGATGACGTATACACTCTGTCAAGCGTTCGCCAAATTCACCAGTCATTGACAACAAGGCAATGGCCGTGCGGATAACACATCTCGTTCACGTTCTGAGGGCGTGGGTTGAAATCCCAGTCATAACCGTCATGTGGATTTTGGTTTTTATGAATATTTGACAAATATTTAAAAAAGTTGGGCAAGTACGAGTCGGACTCGCGCACGAAGGGTTCCGTACCATCATCTATAAAATAAAATCACGTTCGTTGTATGTATACTTAAATACTTTTTAAGTTTTTACCTGTTTACTAAGATTGAGTAACAAATTGCCAAAAAATTACGTTTGTTGTATGGGACCCCCTCCTTTATTATATTTTCTTTGAAAGGTAATATACAACTACATATTCTGTGAACCCATATGTTCCTAGTGTTCCAAAATTGTATCGGTTTATTGAGAGTAACCTTTTTCATGATGAAACGAACGCACCGGTATTTTTTTTACCGTTGACATTACTGACATCACTAGCTCTCAAATGCATAGTTTGACATTAAGCAAAGCGCGGGTTTTGAATGAAAGTAAAAGAGTGTTTGCAAGTAATTTTTCCGAAAAAATGTCTCGTAAAATGTAAGTATTTGTTATTTATTGCCTGGTTATTTAGTTTAGTTTTGTGATAATTTATTTAATGTAGTACTGTTATTGATATCATAAACAGACTAATTGAAAATATTACAAAGTTTGTGAGACCTGAAGTAATTTACGTAGTGTTCCAGTATTGGAACAGTAGGAAGATGACTACTAGGTACTAAGTAAAGTACTTTCTTCGTTATACTGTAGTTTTTTATGAAGATTTTTCTTTTGACGACCGGTTGGCGAAGCGGGGTGTAAGCGACTGCTACGCCGATGGTCCCGGATTCGATTCCCGCTCAAGTCAATGAACTGAATGAACATGGATGTTTGTCATGCTATGGGTATATCTATGTATAATAAAAAGAGTATATATGTATGTTTATCCATTATCTAGTACCCATAGTACAAGCTCTGCTTAGTTTGGGACTAGGTGCTGTTGTGTGTATGTAGTTAGAATATATATTTTTTTTATTCTGTTCCAGGTTGTCTGTAAATGAAATTACATCGCAACTAGAAGATGACGATGATATTCTGGCCGCAGACATCTACATAACACCCCCTGACGGTGATAAAAGTGATGAAGATAGTGGTGATGAACACTCTGGCAACATAAATTGTTTATCTAAAAGGCAGTTATTAGCTGAAGCGGAACTTAGGGCCACGATTTCAACACAGAGTGGAATAGACGTGGTAGATGATCTTCCAAGCAACCAGGAAGCTGAACTGTTGGCAACATCGTCACCGTCACCCCCGCCTTCAAAAAAATAGCGTGAGGTCAGTGGATATTTCTGAAAAACCAGAAAAGGAAGAAAATCCTCCTGACTTTCTTGAAGATGTGGAAAATCCAGTACAGTTTTTTGAAATGTTCTATGACGAAAGAGTTATCGAACTACTGCGTTCAGAAACTGAAAAAATGAAAATCAAAAAGGGAAATATGGTTTCAAAGTTACTACGATAGAAATAAAGCATTTACTCGGGATTCCTTTATTATCAGGATACAATAGTGTAGCGAGATACCGGATGTACTGGGAACAAACTGTTGACTGCAATTTTCAAGGAGTGGCATCTCAGGAATCTGTTTGAAGACCTGCTCCGATATTCATGTGGCGGATAATAATAATCTTGTTCTTGATCACAATTTTGCTAAAGTGCGTCCTCTTTGGAAGTTACTCAACGAAAGATGGCTGAAATACTACCCGGGAGATAAAAACTTGAGTGTTGATGAGTCTATGATTCCTTACTATGGAAAACACGGTGCCAAGCAACATATACACGGCAAACCAATCAGATTTGGATACAAAGATTGGTCAATCTGTACTCGCCTTGGCTACCTTATCTACGGCGAACTTTATCAAGGAGCCAGTACCGGAAATACCCACCCTGAACTTGGTGTTGGCGCGTCTGTAGTACTAGACTTGGTGTCAAATTTGCCGCAAAACAATTATAATCTTTATATGAACAATTTTTTTTACTTCTTTACCCCTTTTAGAGGAACTAAAAGAACTAGGACATGATGGCACAGGCACTATCAGAGCTAATAAAGTAGATGGAGCACTATTGAAGGACCAAAAAGATATGAAAAAGACATCGTGAGGATCGTACCACCAATGCACAGATGTATTGTCCGACATCACCCTAGTCAGATATAATGACAACAACATTGTTACCGTAGCGTCAATTCAGAGTGGAGTAAACCCGATTGGCAAGGTGAAGCGTTACTGCGATAAACAAAAAAAGATGTTGATCAACCGAGATGCTTTATCAATTACAATAGATATATGGGTGGCGTAGATCGTCTCGATCAAAACGTAGGCTGCTATAGAGTTTCAATTCGCCTCAAAAGGTGGTATTGGCAATTATTGATGTTTCCACTCAACGTCTGTGTAAACAACGCTTTTCAGCTCTACAAGATGTCACCGCCTCTAAAACGAATCCTCATGATCTTTTGTCTTTCACTAGGTACATTGTATCTTCATATTTCCTTCTAAAAGATACTGCCAAGTCTTCATCAATTTCTAAGCACTTGGTACCACAGTCTTCCTTGGCGTTTATCAAAAGAGTGCCTGATTATATTAGATGGCAAGGAACACCATATCGTGTCACAGAATTTATTTTTATTTCATTATATAAAATCGTTTTATTTCACTATAACATTCAATTTCTTAATAGTAACAATCCATGTAAGTAAGTTCCTACTGTTCCACTAATGGAACGGTTGCATTTTTCAAAAACTGATATTCATAATTTATTTTTCACCACATATCTGTCATTACTAACATATCATCGTCATATAAACCAATTTTTAACAAATTGCAATGATTATTTACAACCATGGGAAGATATGGGTAGCGTCTACCTGTTACAGTTAGTAATTTTGAGCACAAAATACGAAAAAAAACACGTTTTTTGTATGGGACTCCCCCTTAATATATTTTATTTTATTTTTAGTATTTTTGTTATAGCGGCAACCGAAATACATAATTTGTGAAAATTTCAGCTTTCTAGCTAACACGGTTTATGAGATACAGCCTGGTGACAAACAGACAGTCGGACAGACAGACAGACAGCGGAGGCTTGGTAATAGGGTTCCGTTTTTTTACCTTTTAGGTACGTACCCTTAAACGGATTATTTAAATATTTCGAATAAAAATTAGAAAATTCTAGAAACTTCAGGAAGGAATGGAAAGGTTAAAAAGAGACAGGAGATGAAAAACAATTGAATAATGAAATGAAAATCTAAATTAGTGGGTCTAGAACATTCCTAGGAGTATATAAGGCGGTGTAGACGCGCTGAGCGCCAGTTTAAGTTGAAATGTGGTAAAGTGGAGAAGAAAAGGAAGAAGTAAAAGGAATAAAGATGTAGTAGTGAAATAAAGTGAAAAGTGGAAGTATAGTGCAGTGAAGTGCAGTGCAAAAGAAGTTAGTGTTGGTGCTATCGGCGTCGAAATCGAACGACGCGTCGTGTGTGTGAAGTCGAATAAAGTGTCATCAGTGCTACTCGGTGTTTCCTTACAATCCCGTTACCCCGTCCGTAACAATAGTAAACATGATTCATAGAATATGAACCTAACACGACCAAGTACAACTTAACACGTGGTCGAAGTTATTGACTATCAGCTAGTTCCAATATGTAATCTATCCATGGATTTGGCTACTGGAAATACTCTACTCTAGTCTTTCACATATTTTGTATGGAACTTAGAAAATGTTAAATATGTATCTCTAGTAGCTAAATCCATGGATAGATCAAATATTGCAACAGAACAGATACCTCGTCGTCCATGGGCTACCTTGTCAGTATGCAGGCTCAGTGAATATAGAAACACCTAAAATTCAAGCCAATGTTATTCATAGCAAAACAAATCCCTTCCTCCCTAGGTCGGTATCAGGTGTATAACGACCGATGAATAAAACGCAACACATGCACTACTATACTGGGACTGACTATAAATTGATCTATTCACGTCAATAGCTGCCGTTCAAAAACGAAATCGCTCGTCGAAAAAGACGCCTTTAATTCAGTTTGTCGCATACGTGACGAACTATCGACACTCCTGTCCAGATATATGTATCGAAAAATATGTGCAGAAACTATCGCTGTTAAATATATGTAACTATCTGAATTGATATTATATTGGACAATAGTCATCGCTTTGGGTAGGTACCTTTGGACGGACCATGAGGATGTACTGAAACTTCAACTAGACAGGTATGAACTCGTTATGCTAAGAGTTAATAATAAAATGATTGACTTTGGATTGGAATTGAACTGGAAGGCAGATCCTGGTATAGACCGGGATTAATAATTAAGCAGAGGCAGATTAGTCGCTACTGTCATAACATAATAGCTTCTATTTTTAATCAAATATGGTCTAGCAAAAATTGTAGAAAAAGTATGATGTAAACTTGTTGTGCAAACAATCTTTCAGTGATGAACACGATGATTAGTTTTTTGTCTAGGTGGAATCAAACTTAAGCCGTTGCAAACAAAATTTGTAAGCAGTTTTTTGGCGCTTTCGGCCACGTATCGACACAAAATATGTTCATAATAATGAGTACAATAACCCCTTTGTGCACTATTGAATGTAAGTAAAACGAAAGTTATGGTTTTTGAAAAGGAGGAATGCATTACGGCTTGTAATGTTATGATCGATGAACAGCGAGTGGAGCAAGGGAATGAATTTGTATATTTAGGTACGCTGTTTACAAGAGATGGTAAAAATGTAGAAGATATTGAAAGAAGAGTTAATGCAGGTAATAGAGTGAATGGAGCTCTGAAGGCGTTTATGAATAGCCAAAACGTGTCCAAAAAGGTACGTTTGGCTGTCCATAGAGGGATGTTAGTACCTACTCTTATGTATGGTAGTAATAGTTGGTTATGGCAGAAGAGTCATGAAAGAAGAATAAATGCTGTAGAAATGAGAGCACTGAGAAGTATGTGTGGTGTTTCTTTGACTGACAGAGTAAAGAATTGCGTGATAAGAGAGTGTTGTGGGGTAAAAGAAGGTATGCTAAGATGTTTGGGCACGTGGAGAGGATGGATGGCAAAATTGAACAAGCAAATAATATATAAGGCAAGTGTGGAAGAGACAGGACGAAGGGGAAGACCTAGGCGGACGTTCTGTGACCAGATTGGAGACATCCTAATAACAGGACAGGTTAGAAGCACCCTGAACAGAAGAGCATGCATGAGGAATCTGATAGGAGTGAATGAAGCAAGAGAGATATGTCAGGATCGTTGCAAATGGCGTTCCGTAATCTCTGCCTACCCCTCCGGGAAACAGGCGTGAGTCTATGTATGTATGTATTAAGAATAACATTGTATAAATCTGGGTGGCTCAGCATAGTTTGAGATTAATTTGATCGAGGACTAAAAGTAATTGTCATCTAAATCGTAAATGATCGTGTCTGCAACAGTATTATTAGCATTAAACCATGCAATAAAAGTGGACTATTGTAAATTAATGTTGCTTGCATAACAATTTCAATTAAATAATTATAAAGATTTACTTATTCCATCTTTGAATAATTTATAAATCTTCATGAATACTAGAGTTATCTACAGGAAGATTATTTATATTTTCAAATAAATTTAATTTAGACACAGCAAAATCATATACCTACGCTAGAGAAGTCTGAGCATAAATTAAACCTATTTGTGCTCAGACTACTATGACAGAATTCATCTCATAACCCCCTTCGACATAACTAGGCAACCACTGCAAAATAATGTTAAATAAGGACTGCCTCCGTGGTCCAATGGATAGCGTATGCTACTACTGATCTGGAGGTCCCGGGTTCGATTCCCGGGTCGGGCGGAAGTGTTACTGAGTTTTTTCCTAATTCTCAATAGCAGCACGAAGTCAGGCCATATGCCTGGTAACGGTAATAAGCTCGCCTCCTATTACGTGGGACCTAAAAATCATAACATGGCGAAACTTGGGTGTAATATTACGCCTCTGTCTACTTCTTCACATGGATAAAGGCGTGAGACTGTACAAAAATGTATTAAATATAACATAAGACTATTGTGAGGTGTCGAAAAAAGCTGTCTATTCAAGAAGTAGAGCTAAGTAAGAAGCCAATCAATCGTTATGCTTAGATGTAGTAAAGAACTTTTTTTACTTTACATTGAGACATCGTCATATGTAAGTATATTTCACACACACACGCACAAACGCCCTAGGCGTGTTTGCATACGCGGCCTGTAGAAACTTCGAGAATTCAATTTCCGCATGGGTTCAACTGTTGAGTAGACAAATATGATTTCGTCGGGCTTACAACAACTTCTGATATATGATGGGTACTGGACGACCCTGTATCGGTAAAGGTCAGATAGCGTACATTATTGATAATGATTGCAAAGCTAAATTACTTCCAGCTTATAATAATAATAGTTATGAATTTTACAAAACCGCGCACTGATGTTCGTCAGTTCTAAAAGCTGAATATTTCGTGTCGTTGACAAAATATATTTAGGTTTTATATCAAGACTTAGCAAGTCTATTAGAGAGCCATTCTAAGTGGAAGTCAATATTTTGCGGATTAATTTACGAAAGGATTATTTACGAAAGTAAATTGAAAAACAACATTTATATATAATCAAGAAGTTTGTATTACCATTGGAAGCCCAGTGGTGTACGTAATGAACTACCAAGATAATGGTCTTGGGTTTTAGTCCCAGTTACCCCGGGCAGACACCTCTGACTTTTCGAAGATATGTGTATAATAAAAATGTTAATTATCGCTGGTCTAATAATGTGACCGTTCGATTGCAATAGTCTCGCCTCCTATTACATTGGGACCGAAACATAATTGACGAAGTGTGGGTGTGTAATACACCTCTGTCTACCCTGTCGGGGATAGAAGGCGTTAAGTTATGTTATGTTATGTTTTTACAGTTTTCTTCTTTCTGTTAGCGTTATCCCAGTTTCAATCTGGGCTCCGCTTACTAGTCTAACCGGATTTGGCTTAATATTGTCAATAGAGCTGATATAGGCCAATATCTGTGCTACCCACATTTAGTAAAATTTTTGAAAAATTAATTCTAGACCAGCTTCAAACTCATTTTAATAACAATAAACTGTTACACGAAAAACAATTTGGTTTTACTAGGGGTCGCTCAACTACCGATGCTGGAGTTGAGCTTTTAGATAGTATTTTTGATGCCTCGCGGGAGGAGTCGCATGATACTCTAGGAGTCTTTTGTGACTTATCTAAGGCTTTTGATTGCGTTTTTCATGAAACATTGATCAGGAAATTACATTACTATGGAGTTAAGAACACTGCTTTGGATCTCCTAACATCATATTTGAGTAATAGGATACAGAGAGTTGAGGTAAATGGAAAAGTCTCTATGGGTTCAGTGGTCATAATGGGAGTGCCGCAAGGTTCAATTCTTGGTCCATTCCTTTTCCTTATATATATATTAATGATTTGCCATATATTATGCAAAATAATGAAGAGAAAGTGTTATTTGCTGATGATACATCACTTATTTTTAAACTTAGACGAGAACAATCAAATAATGACGATGTAAATAACGCTCTCTCTAAAGTAGTTCAATGGTTTACTGCTAACAATTTACTGTTAAATGAAAGAAAAACAAAATGTATACGATTTTCAAGACCGAATGTAAAACAAGTTAAACCTAACATATGTTTGAATGGAAAAGAGTTGGATCTTATAGATAACACCGTATTCTTAGGCATAACCCTAGATTCTAAGCTACAGTGGGGCCCACATATAGGTCAGTTGTCGAATAGACTTAGCTCTGCAGCGTACGCGGTTTATAAAATTCGTCAGTTAACTGATATAGATACGGCCAGATTAGTATATTTTAGTTATTTCCACAGCATAATGTCATATGGCATTTTATTATGGGGCAACGCAGCTGACATTCGAACTGTGTTTGTACTGCAGAAGCGGGCTATTCGTGCAATCTACAGTCTTGGTTCAAGGCATTCACTGAGGGAAAAATTTAAAGAAATTAAGATAATGACTGTCGCATCTCAATACATTTAAGAGAACTTGTTATATGTCAGGAAAAATATAAATATGTTTTCTAAATTCAGCGACATTCATAAATTAAATACACCTTCAACTAGACTACAAAAAATAAGTAACAAATACAAGTGTCAAAGCATACGTTTTTACAACAAAATTCCAGGCAATATTCAGGAACTAAGTATTAATAAATTTAAAGTATTTATTAAACAGAGCTTGTGTTCAAAAGCTTATTACACAGTTAAAGATTATTTAGCAGACAAAAACGCCTGGAATTGAGTTTAAAAATTATGAATTGACATTAAATTATGAATTGACATTGTGAATTTTGACATTTTGAAATTAGTGACATAATATTTTTATTTACCTACATTTGTAGTACTTATATCTTTACATTCTGACATTTTTGATTTGACATTTGTAATTTTATTTATTTTGTTTTGACATTGTTTGATTTGACATTGTTATTTTATTTATTTTCTTTTGACATTTAAAATTACTTAAGTAATATATTATGATTTTATTTTTTAGACATTCTTAAATTGACATTCAAAAATATTTTCTGATTTCATTTAAATAAATGACATTTTATTGTTTAAATTTTTATTATTTTTACATACTGTTTACAACATGTATTTTACTGTGTCTTAGCATGTAAAGTTGTGAGTACGATGTGGGCACTATTAAACATATCGATGCCTTACGGCCAAAAGAGGCTAACCGCCACTTAACAAACTTTACAGGAGAGTAGTTTAAAGTTCAAAATAAGTGAATAAAAATCATAGAAAATTTTCTGTACGTTCCTAAAGTTTCAAAATTTAACCATATAGTTTTTGATTAGGTCTCTACGAAATGACATTGTTAATTAAAACAAATCACACTCCTAACACTATTTACTGTCGCTTACCCTCAAATGGTCCTAATTATACTTACAGGAAAAAACATCGTTAATGAAAAGAACCCAATTAATGAGTTCCAACCCAAATGATTTAACTGCACCATTTATTTTATTTCTGTTGAAGAAAAAGAGCATACCTGTGCTTTTTCTGTTCATCAAGTGGAGCCAATATGACATAACCGGCTATTGGTTAATGGCAGAAGAACAAGGAAATTGTTATAAGTTAATTATCTATAAAAAATACTATAAGCGCTTTTATACAACGCGAAAGCACATTGTGATTAATACTTATAAAATTATACATACATGCATTAGACTTTTATAAGTTTTTAAACTGGCTAACCGACTAAGGTATGAATTAAAAAAAAGAGAAATTGTGCTCAATCAGTCTTTATTTTAGAAAATTAAACAAAACAATTGTTACTCATTGTAAGTTAGTCTTGCATTATACATTCATGCTGACATTCTAGGTATGACAAAAAAATATAAACTTAAAATGTCGTACCTAAGGACCACTTTTAAGTATGACGTTAGGCGTTTGGTCCTCGTCGTCCGCATGTCTGTGTCTACAGTTGCCGTAAATCGCCTCGCTACGTCAGTTGCCGAGGGAGTCCTCCACAGCATAGAAACTACCCAAAACAACCGTGTCCGATGAAGACATGCGTCAGGCGGAAGGTGAGGACACCGTGGCGGCCTTCAGCCACTCCACAAAGAGTGTTCTCACTATCGCTTTTGCCGTGTATCCATTCATTTGCACTCGAGTGAATGGATGGGTATCTATTCACTCAATCGATAAAACAATGATGATGACACATGTGAAATTAGTCACGGTGACAAATCTTGAGGCAGAATAACAATTTGCAAAAGAGGGACTTACTAAGGGTCGGAACATATCTGACGGAAGATCCGTCGCGTTTTATCGGTCACGTAACGCCAAAACATACAAATGTATAGAAAAACGTTCAACCTTTCACACCTGACCGATGATCCGTTAGTACGTCGAGCGTACAGCGTCTGTTCCGTTTCCGTCAACGAATTATCCGTCGACGTCTTGGCCACCACGTACCAAGTGATTTTTGACCTTTGAGTAAGGAATATACATGGAGAGGGCAAATAGTACATATAGAAAATTACATTATACACATATATACTAAATCGACATAAAGCCACCAAACATAGTGTTGTCTCGTTTTGTCTTAGGGATATCTCTGTCAGAAGAAAGAGATAGCCATAGTTTACTGAATAAATTAATCATGACGATATTTTATTAGAAATGTCATTCGTGCCAATGTCGCCATATTTTTTGCCAAGGTTTATGGTCCATCTGCTGTGAAATCGTTGTATATCGAACATAATAATTTTGTTTTTGTGCATAAATATGTCTAAAAACTAGATGAATCAGTGCTTCAGGCTGTGTTTCTTTACCGCATGTATGGTGCCATTCTTGTCCGGTACTTTCTCAGCGACACAGTGTCGATATGGGCTCTCAGAGAATATTTTGTTACATGTTTGATACATTGGTCGTCTTTCGCTTTGCCGCCCACATTTGCATCATGGAATAAACTAATCTGGCAAAAGATTTAAACTAACTAAAGTAACTTAGTACAAAAATGTATTATTTTCCTCTAACCGGCTCCATATCGATATCGATAACATTCTGGAGTACAACCCAAGTGGCATCCATTTTATTTGCCCAACGTCTCGTAGGTATGCACGCTAATTTTGTAGGTATGCATGCTAAATTCGTAGGTATTGGACATACCATATCCATGTCATTCCCAGATCGGTGATTTTTAAGATCGTAAGATTCCAGGGCCGCCAAACCTTACTTATTTTTTCAGAAACGAAATGTGTAGAATAATGTAGTGTTAATATGTGGTATGGAGTGTTCGCATACTTGCTAGCTTGGATCGTGTGGCAATTTTTAGGTATGAGGTGCTAAAAGGTCCACAGGAACAATTTCCATACATATCTACATTGAAAACATTTTGTGTCATGCGCTGCAACTGTAACCCCTTCTATTTCATTTATATACATTTTGTTAAAAACCGTAACCAAATCGTATCATCGTCTTTTATTTTTGAACCTCCATACCTTTAAAGGAAATATATTAAAATAACGCTTGTTGGCTACTATAAAAAATCTCCGAAGTCCGACATATTTTTAATAGTCAAACTCGAATTGCAATATAAATAACTACAGGACTTCAGTGACTACATAACATCAGGGCACACGAAAAATTATTAGGTAAAAGAATATGACAGTAAAATATTGAGCTGCCCTGAGTGCGGCCCTCCACGAACAAACTGATATGTGTGCATAATATCCACGCTTTCAGCTCAATGTGTGCAGATACGCTCGACGCATTTTCCGTCAGATATGTACCGACTCATTTGACGGAATAGACGCGACGCAAGATACATTCGACGCATCTTCCCTAATATATGTGCAAAACAAACGTGCAGTTTTTATTCTCTCACTCTCATAGTCCCATAGGCAATTCGACACAACAGAGTCATATCAGTCGCAGGATTAACTCTTGACTGTTACTGAGAATTCATCAAAAATCCAATAATTCCTTGCTGGCCCAACCTGGGATTCGAACCCTTGATTATGATCCTAAGCCAGGCCAGCCAACAAAAACTCTGTAGTAGGTACTTATTTAAACATTCAGTATTGTCTGAACAAGATAGCAAAAGAATGACTTCTTACCTATAACACTTAAAATAACTAATTAGAATACACAATTATAGATGAATATAAAAGCCTATTAAAATAATCTTTCTGTTTTATTTCCTTCGAAAAACTTCGCGCCAAACGGACTCGCAAGCACAGAGGTGCTTACGCCGCGGTGAATGTTCGCTGTGTAACGCTAACGACATTTGTTCTAACGAAAGAGTGAGATAACCGACGCTGTTTGTCATTCTTCTGTAAGCTAACCGCCAAACCTTTGATTTACCTTGTTATCTAACCACCATACCAGATTTTTTTTTGGGAGGGAAAAAAAGGGTAAGCGACAATGTAAGGCGACATTCGTTTGGATGAATTATCCTAAGCGCCTTCGATGATTGATTTGGTGACTAAGGAAAATAAAAATAAACGCCAAATAAAGTCACGGAAATGAGACCTAAAAGTAATAAATGACATATATTTTATCCAAAGGAACTGCCCTAATATCCTAACCGAAAGTTTGGTACACAAAGATTCAAGTAAAATTTGACTAATGTATTTTTTACAAAAAAGTATTAACAGCCCAAACTACTTAACGTTCAAGTAAAGAAAAAAATATTCATAGCCAAAATTGCTTATCTTACAGTTTTGAAATATTATTTTTATCCAACCACCATAATACAAAATACACCAAAAATAACTGTCGTTTATGACGAAAAACTTAGTGTTCGAACCTCAATTCATTTACCGCCTAAGCGACAAAATGTTTGTCCTAGAGCCACGAAACTTGGACCATTAGACGCAGAAAAAAAAGCCGATTCTAACCATATATATAAGTCGATTTCGCCAAAAAATGTCGCTTACCCCCTTTTGGCCGGAAGGCATCGATATAAACAAATAGTTGTGGCAACCTGTCTGATTGCTTAGGCTGACATGCTTATGCATACACCTTCTGTTGAATGTGGGCCATCAGTGGGCCGAGTCAGTCAAAAGCGTCAGATGATTTCCTGCATTATACTTGCATACTAAACCCTTTTTTTGTCTGGACTTTAAAAGATCAAGAAAAGACTAAAGAAATTGAAGTGACACAAAAAAACAATGACTCTGAGTTTGTTTCGGCCTTTCTTCTCAAGAAGTCATTTAGCTAGGAAACGCCGGCATCATCTAGAACAGGGTTTTGACATGTATAAGTGTTGTAAATAACCAAAATGCAGAAATAAATATGTCTTTATTAGCTTTTCCACAGAGCGACTGCCTGTCTGATCACCGCAACCCGAAGGGATAGCGATATTCCATGGTATAGACTAGTGTCTGTTTATTTAGATGGTACTGACGCCCTGTAACGACTGTCAAAGACAACCGACAAATCTTCATGACAACCGGGACCGAGCGACGGCTTCACATATCTTTATCAAGAACTTGCTCTCCGAGGCACGGGACAAGCGATAATTAACAATTAACAATTTCTATCTCTTGCCTCAACCTTTAACTTCACGGGCGGGGTCTAAGCCCACGCACTGTTTTTTAATGGTTTTTTATTAATTTACGGGTTACGATCGCGCGTTTTCGGCTAATCTCAGTGCGACGCGAGGCCTTTAGGCGAGTGGAAATACGTCGCTCTTCTGCTAAGTAACATTTTTGCTTACGTGGGGATACCTGCAGACCCACCCGTGATTTAACGTAGTTACGTTTTTCACTTTGACTATGTTTTATTTGTTTCTTTTTCAGAATTGGTGTTGTATAAATGAAAAAATGAGTCGCCCACTAACCGAAAATCAAATTTCACATATTATACACGATTTTAGTGAGTCTGAAAGTAGAAGGCATAGGAGACACACTTCAGGAGAACATTTTGCCAGCCTAGTTCAGATGAAGCTGGTCCAAAAATGAAGCGAAGATGCTATTATTGTCCCGGATCCAAGGATAAAAAAGTACCATTGTCTGTGAATCTTGCAAGAAAACTATTCGCAAGCCATAGCAATTACTTCTTGTTCACCATGCCTACCCAAAGAATAAACTTTAAGGTTATTTTAGGGTAGTACTTTTTAAGAATTGTCATTATTTTTCTATAATGTTTATTGTTATGATGTTTTATAATAACTTGTTTTTAATTCTTACTTTATTAGAAAAAAATAGTTAGTTAGTCAGAAGTTGACTCTTTTGTTAAATGTTAGTACATTAAATAAGTACCTTAAAAATTCTATGTACGAGATTGTTAATTTGATAAAAATGTTCCTTACTGTCTAAAGACTGATTGTTTTATGATTAATAACTACTTTTTATAAATGTTATCATATCTTTTCTTATAATATAAAACGGTTTTTAAAAATTATAAAAAAAAATTAGAATACATACATACATAACGTCACGCCTTTTATCCCCGAAGGGGTAGGCAGAGGTGTATTACTACACCCACTTTTCGCCAGATATACTTTAGTCCCACGTAATAAGGGGCGAGCCTATTGCCGTACCGGGCACATTTCCAGACTCCGTGCTGCTACTGAGAATTTCGTGACAGAAAAACCCAATAACACTGCCCAGGAATCGAACCCGGGACCTCTCGATCCCACGCGCACATGTATGCCGCGAGACCAACGAGGCAGTCGTATAGGGTTTGATGTCGAGGTTTCCGTTTCTACGCAAAGATGGTATATGCATCGTGTTATCCCTTAGTCGCCTTTTACGACACCCACGGGAAGATAGGGGGTGGTGACACTTGTATTCTATGCCGTCAACCACACGGCACAAAAAAAAATCTGAATATATATGTAAATTTATATTGGGGATACTTCTGGACCCCACGCGTGACGGAATGTTATCCTAAACAACGCGTGTACTTAAAGGTTAAAAAGCTATCAAGTAACAAGTAAACTATTCTTAATTTTGTGTGAAAGATTGCGCTCTCCATACTATGTATTTAATTGTGAGATGTCAAATTTTATAAAATCTCTTATTGATAACAAACAAACATTCCTTCATCTTATAAACTTCTTAATGCCGTCTTTGTTGCTTTACCTGTTTATTGTTTATGTTTTTTCTATGCAGCCTTATATATTTTATATCTACACGATAAGTATGTATAACATTTCTACAAAATATATATGTGTAAGCCTTGTATGTACCTATACTTCTAAGTTACCTTACAGATTGCTTGATATGCTATTGTATAATATGATGTATTTTAATTCAGTTCTTCGATGTGTAATTAACAGTTACTTAAACTATACACGGGCTTGTGTCTCATCTAGAAGTCAAACCCGCAATCACGGCCGCCAAACTGCTATTGTGTTGGCGATCGAAGTAAAAATTCAACGGGCTCTGTCCTGTCATACCTGCACATACACACGTATAAATACTTTATGTTTTAATTCGTCCTGTAGATTTAACATTCAATCTTTATTAAGTTTCCGCTTCGGAACACGGAATATATTACATATTATCACTCTCACAACTTGGTTTCATATAAAAGGGTATTTTACTTACAACGTAACAATAAATAATTGCCACACCTTGAGCCAAGAGTGCACTATTTACGTCTATCACATCCTGGTTAATAAAAGTCTATTGTTTTTATTGGTTCATTATTCTTATAGTGATCGGGTTACTAGTTTTGAGGAAATCTGGAGCAATATTTTTACTGACTTCTCTTTGTATAACATATATCATAAATGTTCGATATAAATTTTATATCCGATGAACTTGATGAATTAGGAATGAAATGTTCATTTTTCTACACTCCGTGCTCAGCCACAGTGAAAGGCGGGCGCGGGTGCGGGCGCGACGCGGGAAACTCAAACATATGGAACTCTATAGGAGTGTCCGTAGTGGGTGAGCGGGCGCGGCGAGCGGCGCGGGCTGTGCAGCGCGGGGAGCACGCGGGCAACTCAAACCATAGGATTTTCATACAAGTGTCCGTAGTGAATGCGCGGGCGGCAAGCGGGAAACAATGCGGAGCGTGCGGATCTCAAGCTTTTATGAGCAAAGATATTATGAGTAATTATTAAATGAAGTACGAGTCGAACTCGCTCATCAAGGTTAACGTAGTAGAGGGATTCACTTAACATAAGCATCACATAGCCAAATATCACAGCAATTTTTTGCTAGCAAAAATAACTTTGCTTTCCTTAGTGTTTGTATATCGATATTGTTTATTGATCATTGAGATATAGATATTTATGACCATGGCCATACATTACCCGTCAAAATTAAATAGTACTTCATTTGAAACTTTGAGATCTCGTTCATAGCATAAATATTGTATTGATATTCCTAGTGACGTTATAATTTTATCGATACTTTTATTTTACAAACTAGCTTCGGCCCACGGCTGCGCCGATGTGGGTGACAGTTATCGCAAGAGATGGTCCCCCATGTGGCATTGTGATGTATAAGCTATGCTGCAATATTTCATTTAAAATGTTTAAAGCATAAGTTGTAAAAATTAAACTGGGAGGGAATTTAGGGAGGGTAGAAGTTTGTACCTACGGCACGAATTTACCTCTTGGAAGTAAGAACGCATGCGCTGTAAGTTGAGTGCTGCGCATGTGCTATCTATAATAATATATAGTATTGTGACGTCAATCCTTGACGCATCACTCGGCCCGGTCGACCCCGCCGCCCGCGCCCTGCGACGGAAAATAAATACGGCTGCGCGGCGATGGGAGCTCTCTTTTTGCTGTCTTCAGACCGAGCTAAGTGACCAGCTTTCTCTGACAACCACCGGGCAGGCAGACCCTCAACAAATCCCTTACCATCGCCGAATCACGCGACCCTATTTATATCTTTTCGAATAACATTTTTTTAGTAATTTTTTAGTAAGTAAAACGCTTTGCTAAATGATGTTTAGATTTACTTGAAGAATTAAATCAATTTTTATTGTAACATTTAACCACGTTTCTCATTTAAACACACCCTAAGTAGGGACAACGTTACAGTGGACACCTGGAAGGTCTCCTTTGTTACAGTGGCGCCCACGGGAATATATAGGTAGGGTTTTGTTGAGAATCCGCTGCCCGGTGAGTCCTTTTTTTATTTTTTAACTGTGTATGTGTGAAATCGTTCCAAAGCAGTGTAATTATTTTAGTGGCATATATTGTTTTTTGGTTTGTTGTGCACGGAAGGTCGGTTATGTTGCGCCGGTCACAACAGACAATTTTTTTCTTACTACGCATGGTAAGCATTTTTATATTATAACTATTTCTGTTGCCGCGTGTGATAATTAATTTTGTATCAACCACATAAGTAACAAGTTATAATCGTTTTGCTTGCGACCACGTGTCAACACTAAATGACGCGCTGTGGTCACATTCATTGATCGCATTCTTTGTATTGCGGTTTAAGGCCTCGCGTCCTCCAACGACGTGCTAAGGTCACCTTCGTTTATCGTATGCTTCGCGATTAGCTTTTTTAAATGCCAATACGGTAATTAAGTGCTACTGGTAATAATTGCTAGTAATTACTGCTTTGGCTGACTTATGGAACGAATTCACATCCATCTGTTTGCATTTCTTTCTATTTTCTACTATAACCTTCTGCTAGTGATTTTGTACGGCGATATATTTCTATATAGTAGCTATTATTCAATACATTTACCGCCTACTATGGCGATTATCTTTTAAAGTTAAATACTTTTTTTTCTTTCTTACTAAGTAAGTTACATCTTTATTGTACCACGTGTACCTACCATAATTGGACTGGCTGAGAATGAACGTACCTAAAGATGCTAGCGTATTATATACTAGGTATTTAGCTAGAATTCCGCGGTCGTTTGTTAATCAAACGTACACGTGTCACATGCAGGTTGCTCACTAACAATAATGAACGAATGTTATTTTTGTCTATTTTGTATAAAATACGAATATCATCGTAGAATTATTGGTTGTTCGTTTTGTCAAATGTTTATTTTGCTACAATCGTTGGTTTTGGTCTTCGATTTTATCTCCTTGTTACCGCCTATCGGTATGTTATTTGCAAATGCATCTATTTATGCATTTACTATTCATTGTGAACTCAAACAGTAAATTCCTGCGTCGCAATTATTGAATTATATTTTTTTGTAATGTTTTGTGTCGCTAGGATTGTTTCTTTCAATGTCTGGTTTCTATTGAAATATATAAAACATATAATGATAAATCAATGGTAAAATTAAACCGCTGACGGCCGGAAAAATACTTAATTATCAATATGTAACTTGTTTTCTTTTTACAAAATGCTATGCATCTGGTTTTACTAAACCATCTTAAATAGTACTGGTTATAATGTGTTCTTGTGTTTATGCAAATGTTATTATATCAAACTGAAATTATCAAACTTAATTGAATTGAAACTAACTTTAACTAAAGTGGGTATTTGCACATAAATTGAATCAATAACTTCTATTCTTGAATAACTAAGTGGCTATTTACGTGTGTATGTGGTAAAATATTATTATTATTATTATTATTATTTACATATAAATCAAACTAATAATTTTTATACCTCATTAAATAACTAAAGTGGCTGTTTACACACAAATTAATAATAATTTCAATACTTAAATAACTAATGTGGGTATTTCTACATAAATCAATATTTTTTATACTTTAATAACTATAGAGGCATTAGCCTTCTCAGCATTGTTGGCAAATTGTATGCGAAGGTAATGATTGAAAGAGTTATGGAAGTAACCAACAAGAAAATATGGGATGTACAAGCAGGATACCGAAAGGGTATGGGGTGTACGGATCAAGTCTTTTCCTTGCGGTGCGTTATTTTCGGGAATACACCTAGCCTGCATAAACTCATAAATTTTTTCAATGAACCCGCGAACACAAGACTTGCCATTATATTTAAATTTAGCGAGTTCGGAAAACAATTTACGATCGTACTTAAAGTCGTCAGAAACGACGGGGGTAGATACAGAGCAGTCCTTTTGTACTACGTGCGAAGTTGGTTCAGATGTACCCGACATCAAAGATTTAAAAATAGCTAACTGATTGCGGTTATTGCTCGAAACTATCTCAGCCGAGTCCGTATCTGAAAGGCGGTCCAGATCCAGTCTATTCAATCTAAAATAAATATGATTGATAATAGATTCTGTGCGCGAATAGAGATTTTGGTCGAATTGTGATCTTAGGAGAGAAATATTATTAGTAACCCTGATTAAGGAGTTCCGGATAGCCGAAATTTCCTCTTCGGGGTCTAATTCCGTATCTAATATGGTTCCAGAGGGAAACTGGGACGCTAGTGTCGCTATTTGGTGACGCAAGTCGGCTACCGAGCCAGACTTGTCGCCTCCGCGAATAATCAATTCATAAACCAGCTCCTATTTTCCCAGATGATTGTAGTTAATTTTAAAAGACATGGCTAAGTTACGTTGAAAAAGATTAACCTAACAGCACCAAAAGTCACTCACAGAGGGGTTATACTTATAATATAACAATAAATTAAAAGGTAATGTACATATGTTCACAGTGGGTCGTTTAAAAAAAGCTTTATATTATGTAGCAAGTAAACAAGTTACGTTCGCAATGCGTAGGAATAACGCGAAGCGGAATCTACCCTCACATAAAAAATGTAATTGTACAATTAAAATAATTCCCAAAACCGTTACTTAGTCTAACGAATTTGGGTTAGAAAAGAAGTTATAAAAGTACATAAGATGTGGCGCAAGCCTTTAGTCAACTATATTGCCTGAATAATGCGTTATAATTTAGCTAACACATTTAGAAAAAAATCAACGACTTACCGACTGTGAACACACTTACACACAGAAAAACACAGAAAAAGGAAGCGACCAGAAGCCGAGTCAGATGCCTGAGCCCTTAAAATTGTTTGGCGCCAGTGTAACGTTTGTTAGGTGTGGGTACCTATATGCCTGTAGAGTTACGTAGTAGATATGTGCAATGGAGAGAAATTACATACTATTTGTTGGTTACAAGATATTATATTCGGAAGCGTTACACAATATAACCCGGTAGCAACTAGATAAGAGCTAAGTTTAAGACTCAGGGCAGGTTAGGCAGGCAGGCTGACGAGACTTCGGTCCTCCAGAAGAGAAGGCAGCACTTAACTTTGGCAGCGTCCAAGGTCCAAGAGGGGGCTGTTCGCTGTCGCGCGCCGTATTTATTTGCCGCTGGGAGGGGAGCGGCCGGCAGGAGAAGTGGTAGGGGCCAGCGCTGTAGTGTGCATCGCTCGATGCGACGTCACAACTGTTTTGGGCCGCATCGTGAAAGAAATCGTTTAAGGGCTGCCAGGAATGACACCGTGCTTTTTAAATCCGTCGTAACTTCAATGTGCGTAGCGCGCGTCGTTAAGCATGTAAAAGTACATAGCCAAGCTTTACGGCTTTTAACACCTCGACCACGCACTGGCATACTGCAGTGGTCCTGCGTAATCACAACCGGTATGTGTAAACGCTTTATCAACCTGATTGACGCGCTGGCTAGGAAGATCGGCCATGGGAGGGAAAGTCAGACGCGGACGAAATTTGAAACAGACGTTACATTTATGTATTCTGTGACGAATT
Source organism: Euclidia mi (assembly GCA_944739405.2). Classification (NCBI taxonomy): domain Eukaryota; kingdom Metazoa; phylum Arthropoda; class Insecta; order Lepidoptera; family Erebidae; genus Euclidia; species Euclidia mi. Next base: position 100,848,991 of record OX123183.2, on the reverse strand, counting down.
ATTCGTCGAGCAGCTAAAACCCAATATTTATGCCTAAGTAAGGACATAAGCAAATCTGGACCAGCATGGAGATGCTTCTTGTGATAAAAATCAACAAGAAGGTCGACAACATGATCATGACTCGGTAGAATGCAAGGATGCTTGTAGTTATAAGGTTCGTCCGAATTTGACAGACGACTACCAACGCGTATGACGCCGTGCTCATCGAGAAACGGCTTGAGCCTAAGAATAGCGGGAGAACAAGGTACATTCTTTTTCAAATTTTGAATGTCGTTACTAAAATGAACAGCCTGTACAGCTCGTAGTAACTTATATTCTGCAAATTCAAGGTCAGTACTTGAAACAAAAGTCCCATTAGGTAGGTGTCTAAGAAACTTACAGACATAAACGATGGCGTGGAGTAACTTAGACCACGATGACATGCGTAGTGCGAGTGCATAGATCGGAGATTCAGCAACCTCAACAATCACGGGATGAGAAACAGACTTCCGTTCGGGTACATCCTCGTCCTTTGCACTGTGGTCAAAGGGTTGCATGGGCCACTCTGTCGGATCATGGGAAATCCAAGAAGGTCTACGATGCCACAATGGATGATGCAGAAAATTAAGTGGACTAACACAAAGAGACAGGCAATCAGCAGGGTTCTCAATACCCGCGACGTGATTGAAACAAGTAGCAGGAACAAATTCAATTAATTTACTAACGCGGTTGGCGTCAAAAGTCTGCCAGCGATGAGGAGAAGAATAAATCCAAGCGAGCACTATTTTGGAGTCAGAAAACGCGTATATTTTATTGATAGGGTAGTGGGGCAAAACTGTATCTTGAACCTTGCGGAGCAACTGAGACAGCAGAAGGGCCGCGCACAACTCCAGTCTCACAACCGAAATGGTTTCAATAGGCGAGACCTTGGACTTGGCACAAACTAACTGCACCGAGTAGTTAGAACCAATGCGGACTTGCAGATATACAACTCCGCCGTAAGCACGCTCACTGGCGTCAGCGAAACCTATTAAGTTGATGACGCGAAATAGTAATTTGATTGAGCGCGGTAAGCTCAATACAAAACTGGCTCCAAGCATCGACAATATGGTCGGGGGGTGTTTCATCCCACTCACACTTTGATAATCAAAGTTCTTTGAGCAAGAGCTTGGCGTACAAAATTGTGGGAGCCACAAAACCCATTATGTCCCATAGTCGAGCCACTGTGGACAGCATAGTGCGTTTGGATGCACTTATCATCTGGCGGTGAGACGTTAAACCGAAAACTATCACAGGATTTGTCCCAGCGTAAACCGAGAACTTTATGCGGTACAGACTTCTCAAACTCAATGTCTGGAGAAGCTTTATGAGAATCAGGTATGCGTGCGAGAACCTCCTTAGAATTGCTTGTCCATTTGACAAGATCAAATTGGCCTCGCTTGAATAAGCTCTTCACAAAGTGAAATTGCTAGCGGAACGGATATGACACTACAGGCAATGTCATCCATATACAAAGCGGAAGTAGCAACAGCTGCTGCGGCGGGAATGTGATCGCCTTCATCAGCGATAAACTGGCGAACAACTCGTAACGCGTGATATGGGCTAGACTTGAGTCCAAAACAAACACGATTGAACTGATACACGGACAAAGGTTCCTTATTGTCAAAACGATAAAAAATCCGTTGAAATCTACGGTCAGATTCGCAAACGCCGATACTGAGAAACTTTTGGCGGCAATCAGCTGACAGAGCGATTTGGAAAAGACGAAACTTTATTATGATGTTATCATAAATCACCCTGTAGATTAGGGCCGGCATGCAAAATGTCATTAATCGACTGACCCGATGTAGTCCTACAACTAGCATCTAAAACCACACGAAGTTTAGTAGAGGTTTTATCTTCGCGAACTACGCCGTGATGCGGGATATAATATGATGGAAGAGAATTTCCCTCGTTGTTTACAACACACACTCAAAAAATCTTTATTTAGGTAGTCACGAATGATGTCATTATAGGCGCCGCGTAACTTAAGTGATGCATCAAGTTTACTTACCAAACAATGAAAAGGTCTAAGCGCAGCGGCGTACGAGTCGCCTAACGAATAAGGGTCACTATAGAATGGCAACGCCACTACGTATCTGCCACTGTCGTCACGAACAGTGGTAGCGCGGAAATGTTGTTCACACTCGAGATCCTTACGGCTCATCGAGAGCGGTGCGGTAATCTCTTCCAGCTCCCAAAATCGCTTGAGAAGAGAATCAATATTATTTTCTTGAAAAACAGAACAACAACAAGACGTAATATAATGAGAAGTATGTAACGTAGGTACGGTACCCATAATCACATACCCAAATACCGTCTCAATAGCGTGCGGTAAATTATGTTGCTCACTGCGTATAACTGCTGAACAACCCCAGAACCATGTGCGAGGCTTTGAACGACATCAGCCAACTAATGGCTTTCTGGAAGGAGCTAAGGTGGTATGAGTAGTCGGCATCAATCAAGTCGCCATTTACGCACAATGGCCCAAATAAGTGGCTAAGTGCGGAAAACCCCCGACCAACTAAACTAAACTACGTACAACTTTAGGTAGTAACAAGTGCGGAAATATTGAAGCTCCGATCAAAACATCAATGTCTGCCGGATTCGCTAATTCCGCGTCTGCTAGCGGCAATGTCTCGAGATATGTGAGTAGCGATACGTCCACATAAGCGTTCGGCAATGTGTCCGTAATACGCTCCACGATAAGCGAAGAAATGTTAAAATTAATATTCCTATCAAAACGCGAATGTATTTTAATATCTACGGAACCCTTGCAATGTTTTTCTGACCCCCCGATCCCCTTGACTACTAATTTAGTACTTTTAAAGTTATCCCACAGTCCGAGGCGTTTGAAACAATCAGAAGTAATAAAGTTACTCTGTGAGGCGCTATCGAGTAAACAACGAATTATGTGCGGTGCGTTATTAATATCATAAACGATAACTTGCGCTGTTGCTAATAGATCAGTTTTGGACGCTGTACACTGCGGTTTAGCATCGCGCTGAGCATGACAAGCGCGCGTGGGTTGTCCGCGTGTGTGCGCCGCCAGCGCAATGGACGTCGTACACAACGATACTTCGCACTGAGACGCGGAGGGGGAAGCCACCGTGGCCTGCACCTGCGACGTAAGTGGGCTAGAAATCGGGTCAAGGTTACCGGATTGGCCCGACAACGGATAACTTTTATCAAAATGTAATAATGAGAAATGTCGTTGATTACATGAACGACACTTCGTCTTACTAGAACAATCACTTGTTTTATGTTTTATACTTAAACAATTACGCAAGCTTTGTTTTCTTATACACATTTGAAACGAGCAGTCGGATTTAAATTATTAAAAGTGGGACATTTATAGAAATGGTCGTGTACTATATTACTGCACAGACACTTCTGTAAATTATTATTATTAGATTCCGCTCAATTGGCGGTAATCTCGGCACTCGAACCGCCGGTGAGGCAGAAACGGGCTGTGCGGAACACCTACCCTCCAATTGTGATTGTATGCGCTTGATGATACAATAAAGATCTTCGAATGAGGTGTACGCCTGATAATTCGGCTGTTCATCAGGATTAATAGAAAGCAATCTTGCGTTATAATCGTCTAACAACTTATGAAAATCTGTTCGAATACTATCTACTGTCATACAATAACTAAGAAATGATTCCCTATTAATATCGGAAGTAGCAGCAGTTTTTGAGCGCTCGTAAATGTTTTTAATACGCTCAAATAAAATATTACGTTTAGCTTCCAAGATTGTCAGCTCTTTTTCTTCCGACAAGCATGGCTTCTTTTGTTGCGCCATGTCTAAGTAGGTACAAGCTAATGAGACCAAATCAAAATAAGAATACCTAAAGTACCTATTATTTTACCTAAGTAGGTGTGTATGCGGTAGTTATTCGTAAGTAGGCAACGACTTTAAGGCGGTGGAATTAAAAGGTGCTTGAAATATGGAATTTACAAGGCAACTATGATAGTTCCAGTAATAATAATTGGGTAGATATATCAGATTAGTAGGTAGCTACATAAAAGTAAATTACCTACGGAAGCGTGCGGAAGTAACCACGTAATGGGTATGTAAAAGGACTAGGAGTATAGCTAGGTGCTATAAATACGGAGGTAGGTACTTCTAGAAGATATAGACAACTTTGTTACCGCAGTTAGTTCCCTTAAAAACTTAAAATTAAATGATCTTTCCGACTTTATGTTTCTTCAACTCGCTTTAAAAAAGTTTGACACTGAAACAATTCGTGCTTTCGAAATGACTGAACGTCACCATAAAATACCTACACTAGATAGTTTTATTTCTTTCATCAAAGATCAGTGTCGAATATTTCATAATACGCAGTCTAGTTCATCTAGCTCGTCTTATAATAATAATAGCAAACAAAAGTCAAATAAACCGCGAAATAGCAATAATAACTCTGTCCCTAAATCCGCAATCTTACGTAGCATGCTCGGAATCTAATAATAATAATTTACAGAAGTGTCTGTGCAGTAATATAGTACACGACCATTTCTATAAATGTCCCACTTTTAATAATTTAAATCCGACTGCTCGTTTCAAATGTGTATAAGAAAACAAAGCTTGCGTTAATTGTTTAAGTATAAAACATAAAACAAGTGATTGTTCTAGTAAGACGAAGTGTCGTTCATGTAATCAACGACATTTCTCATTATTACATTTTGATAAAAGTTATCCGTTGTCGGGCCAATCCGGTAACCTTGACCCGATTTCTAGCCCACTTACGTCGCAGGTGCAGGCCACGGTGGCTTCCCCCTCCGCGTCTCAGTGCGAAGTATCGTTGTGTACGACGTCCATTGCGCTGGCGGCGCACACACGCGGACAACCCTCGCGCGCTTGTCATGCTCAGCGCGATGCTAAACCGCAGTGTACAGCGTCCAAAACTGATCTATTAGCAACAGCGCAAGTTATCGTTTATGATATTAATAACGCACCGCACATAATTCGTTGTTTACTCGATAGCGCCTCACAGAGTAACTTTATTACTTCTGATTGTTTCAAACGCCTCGGACTGTGGGATAACTTTAAAAGTACTAAATTAGTAGTCAAGGGGATCGGGGGGTCAGAAAAACATTGCAAGGGTTCCGTAGATATTGTTACGAATTGAAAATAACGCCATCTATCCGTGAATGGGAGAACTACATGGGATTAGATGTATCGGGTTTAAGGCTGTTTCATCTATCCTCTAATAGATGGCGTAGGTGTAAATAGAACATTTACGCAATTCTAGAAACACCTTACACGTTTCCAGAAATATCGTGAGTCGTCTCGAAAAGCCTAGTGATGTTATCCGGCCAGTATAAATAGAGCGGGAGCGAACGGACCGGACAGTAACAATTGAATACGGAAAGCGATCAACATCAAGCGAAGGAAGTAATTCGGAAGTGTTTAGTGGTGTTTTATTAGTGGTGTTCTAGTGGTGTGAATAGTGTGTTACTAGTGAAGTGAAAATTAAGTGTGTGTATCTCGTGTTATACTTAGTGTTTGTGTAGTAAATAAAGTTCAGTTTTCTGGCATAGTGAGTTATAATTTATCGTCGAACCCCAGCTCGTAACAAATTGGTGTCAGAAGAAAGGGATAAATTATGCCGGTTATGCCGAAAGAAGAAACCAAGGAGTGCGCACCAGGAACCAGCGCCAGCAAGACCTGGACCAGAGACGCTTCGGAGACGTTCCTTCTCCATCGTCTGGTGGATCAGGTGACTCCGCGGCTGCAGTGGAGCCTGCAAGCGCACACTCCATGGCGGTGCCCGACATCGCGGCTCTGATGGCGTTCATGCAGGAGCAGGCGCGCCGCCTGGAGGAACAGCTTCAGCGCGACAAGGAGGAGCAGGCTCACCGTCAAGAGGAGCACGCGCGCCGTCAGGAGGAGCATGCGCGCCGCCTGGAGGAACAGCTTCAGCGCGACAAGGAGGAGCAGGCTCGCCGTCAAGAGGAGCACGCGCGCCGCCTAGAACAACAGCTCCAGCGTGACAAGGAGGAGCACGCGCGCCGCCTAGAAGAGCAGGTGGTGCTTATGAAGGACCTCAGCGCCGCTGTAGGGAAGGACTTGAAGGCGGTCAAGGAGGAACTTCAGCAGCATGAGGCCCGTATCAGCGACATAGAGAAGCGTGTACACGACCACCACGAGACCTGTGTTGCTGAAGTGGAGAAGAAGTTGCGTGGGCTCGAAGTGACACCAGCGGCTGTAGCGCCCTCACCTCGTGGATTTAAGGTTCCACCATTTGATGGCTCGTCATCATGGTCTGCATACAAGATCCAGTTCGAGGCTGTGATGCGATCGAATGGGTGGACCAAAGAACAAGCCTTAACCGCCCTAACCTTGGGCCTTCGCGACCGGGCCTTGACAGTGTTGGAGGCACTCGGGCAAGACGTCACCTACGAAAAGCTCCTGGAGGCGCTGGAGGCGAGATACGGTGACGCGCACCTTGAACACGTTTATCGTGCTCAGCTGAAGGACAGGACACAACGCAACGGAGAAACTCTGCAGCAGTGGGCTCTAGAGGTGGAAAAGCTGGTCAGGAAGGCATACCAGTCGTCTCCTGCGCTTATTGACGGGAACCTCGTACAGGCGTTTACGGATGGGATCCGGGACCTGGAGGTAAGAGCAGCAGTGAGGCTTGGGCACTTCAAGGACCTCAAGGACGCCTTAGCCCACGCTCTGGAGGTGGAAGCAGTGCGACGCGACGACCGAGGTCACCGCATCAGGGAAGTCTTGTCATCACCTCGGTGCTACAACTGCGGAGAAAGAGGCCATATCCGTTTGAGCTGCCCAAAGCGTAGGCAGCCTGGTGACACCCTGTCTCCACCAAAGGGGTCGCCTGATGTGCCTGCCAGGCAGCGAGAGCAGGGAAACGAGTAGAAGCCAGGACTGCGGGGCGGGTGCTGGCTGGTAATGGAAGAGCCCCAAGTATCTCGATCTCGCAATCATGCGACGGGAACAGCCTGATCATCGAAGGCGAAATTAACAGAACACCATGCAAGCTGACATTGGACACGGGTGCTTCTCGGACAGTCGTCGGTTTCCATCTGGCAAGACGGGTTCTTCGGGGCTGCTTCAGGAACAATGAATGTGTGAATCTGAGAACAGCTACCGGTCAGCACATAACCGTCCGAGGTGAAATGGAGGTGGATCTGAAGCTAGGCAACAAAATTTACCGTCACAAAGTCATCGTGGCCGATATAGTGGACGACTGCATCTTGGGCCTGGACTTCATGCGGAAGTATCGCTGCGAGATCGATGTTAGCCAGGGAGTGTTGAAGTGTGGCTCGGAAGAAGTCTTCATGGAAGGTGCAACTTCAGGAAAAGTGTACTGCCTGAAGAATGTCATTCTTCACCCGCGGTCGGAAACTGTTATACCAGTTTGTTTATCAGGAAATTCTGGTCGAGGGAACCGCTGCGTACTAATCGAAGGTCTAGAGAAAGAGGCCTCCTGGAAGATTGCACGAACCTTGGTAAGGGGTACAAAAGTTTCATCAGTACGCGCACTGAATGCAAGTGACAAAGAAGTGTCGCTCAAGAAAGGGACGGAATTGGGCACCTATGAAGGAGCGGCTTGGATGCGTAGATGTCAAGAGCAACCTACCAGCGCCAAGGTTCAGGGTGCACGATTCGACGTGTCTACTCTTTTAGAGGACTGCGAAAGTACCCTGTCGGAGGAAGAGAAGACCGAGGCTCAGAAGATGTTGAACCGGTTCGCGGATATTTTCTCGACCAGTGATGCCGACATAGGGAAGACAGCACTAGTCCAGCACAAAATAAACACGGGAAGTGAAGCACCGATTCGCCAGCGACCAAGACGTGTGCCAGTAGCACGGGAACGTGAAGTGGAAGCTATGATCGACGGTATGGTGAACGAAGGCGTAATCGAGCCTTCGTCCAGCCCGTGGTGCTCTCCGGTTGTCCTAGTTAAGAAGAAGGATGGCAGCATGCGCTTCTGTGTAGACTACCGCCGATTGAATGACATCACGAAGAAGGACAGCTACCCGCTGCCAAGGATCGATGACACACTGGATACGCTGACGGGGATGAAGTGGTTTTCTACCTTAGACCTAAAAAGTGGCTACTGGCAGGTGGAAATAGATCCTCGAGACAAAGAGAAGACGGCATTCTCCACAGGCAAAGGACTGTGGCAATTTAACGTCATGCCCTTTGGATTGTGCAACGCTCCGGCTACTTTTGAGAGACTGATGGAGCGAGTGCTTATGGGACTGATTGGAGACGCCTGCTTGGTCTACCTGGATGACATCATCATCGTGGGGCGCACCTTCCAGGATCACCTTCGAAACTTGGAGCAAGTGCTGTCAAAAATACGAGGTGCTAATTTGAAGCTGAGTCCGAAGAAATGCGCGTTATTCAGACGGCAAGTGAACTTTCTAGGACATGTGGTCTCGGAGAACGGTATTCAAACTGACCCGGATAAGATCATTGCCGTGAAGGAGTGGCCAGTTCCAGAGAACAAAACGCAGGTCAGAGCATTCCTCGGATTATGCTCCTACTATCGACGGTTTGTGAAGAACTTTGCTGACATTGCTCGACCTCTTCATAAGCTCACCGAAGACAGAGTGCAGTTCTGTTGGAATGAGAGCTGTGACGTTGCATTCCAGAAGCTTAAGGAACATCTGTGTACTGCACCTATTCTAGGCTACCCTGACAATGAGCATGAATTCATAGTTGACACAGATGCCAGTAACACCGGAATTGGCGGCGTGCTGTCACAGAAGAAGGGTGATCAAGAAGTTGTTATAGCATACTTCAGCAAGACCTTATCCAAACCCGAAAGAAACTACTGCGTCACCAGGCGGGAACTCTTGGCTGTAGTAAAGACGTTGCAGCATTTCAACAAATACTTGTTGGGCCGTAAATTCCACCTGCGAACCGACCATGCAGCGCTGAAATGGCTACTTCAATTTAAGGACCCAGAAGGACAAGTAGCTAGATGGATTGAACTACTGCAAGAGTTTGATTTTGTAATACAACATCGCAGCGGCAAGTCCCATGGTAACGCAGATGCCCTATCGCGTAGGCCGTGTCCCGACCAGTGCAAGCACTGTAGCCGACAGGAAGCAAAGCAGGCAGCGCTAGTGAGGATGCTAAAGACGGATCTAAGCGACGAATGGAGAGAAGCTTTGCAGAGTGCTCAGCGAGATGACAAGGATGTACAGCCGATTCTTGAATGGAAGAAATCAGATGCGCCTAGGCCCAAATGGAGTGATATCGCAGCAATGAGCCCCATCACCAAGAGTTATTGGGCACAGTGGGAAAGCTTGGTCGTCCAGGATGGAGTTCTGTGCCGCAAATGGGAAAACGCTCGCGGTAACCAGTGCCATTTGCAAATGGTAGTGCCCAAAACTAAGGTGCCGGAAGTCTTGCAGCTCTATCACAATGGTGCTTCGGGAGGTCACATGGGAGTTAAGAAGACCCTTACTAAGATCCGGGAGCGGTTTTATTGGCTCCACTGTCGAGATGACGTCGAGGATTGGTGCCGCAAATGCACAAGTTGTGCGGCTGTCAAGGGGCCACATACTCGAAGCAGAGGTGCATTAAAGGTGTACAATGTGGGAGCTCCATGGGAGCGCATAGCGTTGGATGTCGCTGGGCCGTTTCCTGAGAGCCAGGACGGAAACAAATACTTCTTGGTTGTGATGGATTACTTCACGAAGTGGCCTGAAGTGTTTGCAATCCCAAATCAAGAAGCTACCACAGTGGCTGATAAGCTGGTGCATGAAGTCTTTTGTCGGTTCGGGGTGCCCTTGGAAATCCACAGCGATCAAGGCCGGAACTTCGAATCTGAGGTGTTCAAGGAGACTTGTCGCGTAATGGGTGCACATAAAACCAGGACCACGGCTTATCATCCGCAATCAGATGGCATGGTTGAACGGTTTAACCAATCACTGGAAAGGTACCTGGCGAAGGTCGTGGAGAGCAAACAAAGAGATTGGGACAAGCACATCCAACCATTTCTCCTGTCATATCGCAGTGCGGTCCACGAAACTACAGGAGTAACACCAGCTTTTGCCAATTTCGGTAGAGAGCTCCGTTTACCTGCAGACCTTATCACCGGTATTCCACCAGAATCTCCACGCAATATAACGGATTACGCAACCGAGCTACGCAACAGGATGAACGACGTATACGAGCACATCAGGGAATCTGGACAACAGATGTCTGAGAAGATGAAGACTCGCTACGACCGGAAGGCAAACAACAAAGGCTTCGATGAGGGATCATTGGTGTGGCTTCATAACCCAGTACGAAGCAAAGGAAAATCGCCTAAGTTACAAGCCAGATGGGACGGGCCATATCGCATAATTACCAGGATGAACGACGTCACCTATCGAATCCAGAAGGGGTCGCGAGGTGCACCGAAGATAGTTCATGTGGACCGGTTGGCTCGTTACTATGGGTCTAACGATGTTCGAGACGAACACGTTTAAGAGGGAGGCCGTGTTACGAATTGAAAATAACGCCATCTATCCGTGAATGGGAGAACTACATGGGATTAGATGTATCGGGTTTAAGGCTGTTTCATCTATCCTCTAATAGATGGCGTAGGTGTAAATAGAACATTTACGCAATTCTAGAAACACCTTACACGTTTCCAGAAATATCGTGAGTCGTCTCGAAAAGCCTAGTGATGTTATCCGGCCAGTATAAATAGAGCGGGAGCGAACGGACCGGACAGTAACAATTGAATACGGAAAGCGATCAACATCAAGCGAAGGAAGTAATTCGGAAGTGTTTAGTGGTGTTTTATTAGTGGTGTTCTAGTGGTGTGAATAGTGTGTTACTAGTGAAGTGAAAATTAAGTGTGTGTATCTCGTGTTATACTTAGTGTTTGTGTAGTAAATAAAGTTCAGTTTTCTGGCATAGTGAGTTATAATTTATCGTCGAACCCCAGCTCGTAACAATATTAAAATACATTCGCGTTTTGATAGGAATATTAATTTTAACATTTCTTCGCTTATCGTGGAGCGTATTACGGACACATTGCCGAACGCTTATGTGGACGTATCGCTACTCACATATCTCGAGACATTGCCGCTAGCAGACGCGGAATTAGCGAATCCGGCAGACATTGATGTTTTGATCGGAGCTTCAATATTTCCGCACTTGTTACTACCTAAAGTTGTACGTAGTTTAGTTTAGTTGGTCGGGGGTTTTCCGCACTTAGCCACTTATTTGGGCCATTGTGCGTAAATGGCGACTTGATTGATGCCGACTACTAATACCACCTTAGCTCCTTCCAGAAAGCCATTAGTTGGCTGATGTCGTTCAAAGCCTCGCACATGGTTCTGGGGTTGTTCAGCAGTTATACGCAGTGAGCAACATAATTTACCGCCCGCTATTGAGACGGTATTTGGGTATGTGATTATGGGTACCGTACCTACGTTACATACTTCTCATTATATTACGTCTTGTTGTTGTTCTGTTTTTCAAGAAAATAATATTGATTCTCTTCTCAAGCGATTTTGGGAGCTGGAAGAGATTACCGCACCGCTCTCGATGAGCCGTAAGGATCTCGAGTGTGAACAACATTTCCGCGCTACCACTGTTCGTGACGACAGTGGCAGATACGTAGTGGCGTTGCCATTCTATAGTGACCCTTATTCGTTAGGCGACTCGTACGCCGCTGCGCTTAGACCTTTTCATTGTTTGGTAAGTAAACTTGATGCATCACTTAAGTTACGCGGCGCCTTTAATGACATCATTCGTGCCTACCTAAATAAAGATTTTTTGAGTGTAGTTGTAAACAACGAGGGAAATTCTCTTCCATCATATTATATCCCGCATCACGGCGTAGTTCGCGAAGATAAAACCTCTACTAAACTTCGTGTGGTTTTAGATGCTAGTTGTAGGACTACATCGGGTCAGTCGATTAATGACATTTTGCATGCCGGCCCTAATCTACAGGGTGATTTATGATAACATCATAATAAAGTTTCGTCTTTTCCAAATCGCTCTGTCAGCTGATTGCCGCCAAAAGTTTCTCAGTATCGGCGTTTGCGAATCTGACCGTAGATTTCAACGGATTTTTTATCGTTTTGACAATAAGGAACCTTTGTCTGTGTATCAGTTCAATCGTGTTTGTTTTGGACTCAAGTCTAGCCCATATCACGCGTTACGAGTTGTTCGCCAGTTGATCGCTGATGAAGGCGATCACATTCCCGCCGCAGCAGCTGTTGCTACTTCCGCTTTCTATATGGATGACATTGCCTGTAGTGTCATATCCGTTCCGCTAGCAATTTCACTTTGTGAAGAGCTTATTCAAGCGAGGCCAATTTGATCTTGTCAAATGGACAAGCAATTCTAAGGAGGTTCTCGCACGCATACCTGATTCTCATAAAGCTTCTCCAGACATTGAGTTTGAGAAGTCTGTACCGCATAAAGTTCTCGGTTTACGCTGGGACAAATCCTGTGATAGTTTTCGGTTTAACGTCTCACCGCCAGATGATAAGTGCATCCAAACGCACTATGCTGTCCACAGTGGCTCGACTATGGGACATAATGGGTTTTGTGGCTCCCACAATTTTGTACGCCAAGCTCTTGCTCAAAGAACTTTGATTATCAAAGTGTGAGTGGGATGAAACACCCCCCGACTATATTGTCGATGCTTGGAGCCAGTTTTGTATTGAGCTTACCGCGCTCAATCAAATTACTATTTCGCGTCATCAACTTAATAGGTTTCGCTGACGCCAGTGAGCGTGCTTACGGCAGAGTTGTATATCTGCAAGTCCGCATTGGTTCTAACTACTCGGTGCAGTTAGTTTGTGCCAAGTCCAAGGTCTCGCCTATTGAAACCATTTCGGTTGTGAGACTGGAGTTGTGCGCGGCCCTTCTGCTGTCTCAGTTGCTCCGCAAGGTTCAAGATACAGTTTTGCCCCACTACCCTATCAATAAAATATACGCGTTTTCTGACTCCAAAATAGTGCTCGCTTGGATTTATTCTTCTCCTCATCGCTGGCAGACTTTTGACGCCAACCGCGTTAGTAAATTAATTGAATTTGTTCCTGCTACTTGTTTCAATCACGTCGCGGGTATTGAGAACCCCGCTGATTGCCTGTCTCTTTGTGTTAGTCCACTTAATTTTCTGCATCATCCATTGTGGCATCGTAGACCTTCTTGGATTTCCCATGATCCGACAGAGTGGCCCATGCAACCCTTTGACCACAGTGCAAAGGACGAGGATGTACCCGAACGGAAGTCTGTTTCTCATCCCGTGATTGTTGAGGTTGCTGAATCTCCGATCTATGCACTCGCACTACGCATGTCATCGTGGTCTAAGTTACTCCACGCCATCGTTTATGTCTGTAAGTTTCTTAGACACCTACCTAATGGGACTTTTGTTTCAAGTACTGACCTTGAATTTGCAGAATATAAGTTACTACGAGCTGTACAGGCTGTTCATTTTAGTAACGACATTCAAAATTTGAAAAAGAATGTACCTTGTTCTCCCGCTATTCTTAGGCTCAAGCCGTTTCTCGATGAGCACGGCGTCACACGCGTTGGTAGTCGTCTGTCAAATTCGGACGAACCTTATAACTACAAGCATCCTTGCATTCTACCGAGTCATGATCATGTTGTCGACCTTCTTGTTGATTTTTATCACAAGAAGCATCTCCATGCTGGTCCAGATTTGTTTATGTCCTTACTTAGGCATAAATATTGAGTTTTAGCTGCTCGACGAATAATTCGTCACAGAATACATAAATGTAACGTCTGTTTCAAATTTCGTCCGCGTCCGACTTTCCCTCCCATGGCCGATCTTCCTAGCCAGCGCGCCAATCAGGTTGATAAAGCGTTTACACATACCGGTTGTGATTACGCAGGACCACTGCAGTATGCCAGTGCGTGGTCGAGGTGTTAAAAGCCGTAAAGCTTGGCTATGTACTTTTACATGCTTAACGACGCGCGCTACGCACATTGAAGTTGCGACGGATTTAAAAAGCACGGTGTCATTCCTGGCAGCCCTTAAACGATTTCTTTCACGATGCGGCCCAAAACAGTTGTGACGTCGCATCGAGCGATGCACACTACAGCGCTGGCCCCTACCACTTCTCCTGCCGGCCGCTCCCCTCCCAGCGGCAAATAAATACGGCGCGCGACAGCGAACAGCCCCCTCTTGGACCTTGGACGCTGCCAAAGTTAAGTGCTGCCTTCTCTTCTGGAGGACCGAAGTCTCCGTCAGCCTGCCTGCCTACCCTGCCCTGAGTCTTAAACTTAGCTCTTATCTAGTTGCTACCGGGTTATATTGTGTAACGCTTCCGAATATAATATCTTGTAACCAACAAATAGTATGTAATTTCTCTCCATTGCACATATCTACTACGTAACTCTACAGGCATATAGGTACCCACACCTAACAAGCGTTACACTGGCGCCAAACAATTTTAAGGGCTCAGGCATCTGACTCGGCTTCTGGTCGCTTCCTTTTTCTGTGTTTTTCTGTGTGTAAGTGTGTTCACAGTCGGTAAGTCGTTGATTTTTTTCTAAATGTGTTAGCTAAATTATAACGCATTATTCAGGCAATATAGTTGACTAAAGGCTTGCGCCACATCTTATGTACTTTTATAACTTCTTTTCTAACCCAAATTCGTTAGACTAAGTAACGGTTTTGGGAATTATTTTAATTGTACAATTACATTTTTTATGTGAGGGTAGATTCCGCTTCGCGTTATTCCTACGCATTGCGAACGTAACTTGTTTACTTGCTACATAATATAAAGCTTTTTTTAAACGACCCACTGTGAACATATGTACATTACCTTTTAATTTATTGTTATATTATAAGTATAACCCCTCTGTGAGTGACTTTTGGTGCTGTTAGGTTAATCTTTTTCAACGTAACTTAGCCATGTCTTTTAAAATTAACTACAATCATCTGGGAAAATCGGAGCTGGTTTATGAATTGATTATTCGCGGAGGCGACAAGTCTGGCTCGGTAGCCGACTTGCGTCACCAAATAGCGACATTAGCGTCCCAGTTTCCCTCTGGAACCATATTAGATACGGAATTAGACCCCGAAGAGGAAATTTCGGCTATCCGGAACTCCTTAATCAGGGTTACTAATAATATTTCTCTCCTAAGATCACAATTCGACCAAAATCTCTATTCGCGCACAGAATCTATTATCAATCATATTTATTTTAGATTGAATAGACTGGATCTGGACCGCCTTTCAGATACGGACTCGGCTGAGATAGTTTCGAGCAATAACCGCAATCAGTTAGCTATTTTTAAATCTTTGATGTCGGGTACATCTGAACCAACTTCGCACGTAGTACAAAAGGACTGCTCTGTATCTACCCCCGTCGTTTCTGACGACTTTAAGTACGATCGTAAATTGTTTTCCGAACTCGCTAAATTTAAATATAATGGCAAGTCTTGTGTTCGCGGGTTCATTGAAAAAATTTATGAGTTTATGCAGGCTAGGTGTATTCCCGAAAATAAAATGTTACTATTTGCTTTTGAGATATTTACGGGCGATGCATTGTTCTGGTATCGTTCGCTCAAAGAACAGGTTTCTAGTTGGAGTGAATTGTGTTGTCTTTTAAAGCGTGATTTTAGCCCAACTGACTATGATTTTAAAATTTTAAACGATATTAGGTTTCGCCTTCAAGCTGAGGACGAAAATATAACACTTTTTGTTGCTAAAATGCAGGGTATGTTTTCTCGTCTTGATGTGCCTATTAGTGAGTCTGAAAAATTAGATATTTTGTTGCGTAATGTCCTGCCATGCTACAGTCAAACTGTTTTAACGGCTAAGGTGGCCGATATCCCTAGTCTCGTTAGTGTCTGTCGTGAATTTGAGACCCACTGTGACTTAACGAACTAAATACCATCGGGAATCTTCCAAAGCCACACCCAATATCTTGTTGCCCGAGTTTGCCCACCAACCTCAAAAACCTAATTTTTCTAATTACAAACCAAAAAAATATTATAATAATTCTAATAAAAACTTTAACGATCCACCACTGATAAACGCTATCAACTTACCCACCACTAATAAAAACGACAACCGGTTCTGTCCCAGGTGTCGATCCAATTCTCATAGTTTGTATAATTGTCGCCAACCACACTTTTTAATTTTTTTTTAATGCGATCTAAAAGGTTTTCGTGTGTCTGATTGTCCTAAATGTAATCCTAAAACTAATAAACCAAAAAACTAATAAGCGAGGATTGGGGAATAAATAAATCAAATAATTTCAATAAAAATGAATGGAATAATTGGTTAAATTATCTAAAAAAAATTTTTAATTGTTACAGTCTATCCTCAATCCGTAATTCTAATATAAAATACTCGCCATATATTTCTGGTATTGTAAATGGTAAACTTGTAGTCGGCCTGTTAGATTCTGGCTCATGTGTTACAATCTTGGGTAACAATTCTCATAATTTCTTTTTAAATAATGAGTATAAGTTAGATTGTTCTCAGCCTTTGAGTTTGGTAACCGCTGGTGGTGAAAAATTGTATTCTTTAGGGTCTATCTCTCTTCCTATTGAATTTCAAAATTAAAACAGTTTCCCTAAATTTTCATGTAGTGCCAGGGATTAAAAATAGTTTAAATCTCGGTATGGATTTTTGGCGAATTTTTAATTTATTTCCTAACCATTTAGAGTCGGTGTTGTTATTGAATGAAACTGATTCACAAGTTACTGAGCTGCGGACCGATGACTCACCACACCTTGTGTCTTGTAATAATTTATCTATTGAACAGAGAGCTGCCGCTGATAACATTATTTCCAAATTTTCCGTTATTTCTTATAAAAAGCGGGGTCTCGGTGGTACAACTCTCATTACTCACTCTATTGACACAGGCGATAGCCCACCTATTCGTCAGCGTTATTATCGTATGTCTCCCGATAAACAACGCATTTTGATACAACAACTAGACGAAATGTTGAAGTAAGATGTCGTAGAACCCTCTGAGAGTCCGTGGTCTAATCCGGTTATTCTAACCCCTATAAAGAACGGCGAACTAAAATTTTGCTTAGATAGTCGTAAATTGAGTTCTGTTACTAGAAAAGATGCTTATAATTTGCCCTACATTTCGGAAATTCTAGATAACTTGAGAGATGCTAAATACCTATCTAGTTTAGATATTACTAAATGTTTCTGGCAGACGTTAATTAAAGAGGAGGATCGTTTTAAGACCGCTTTCTATGTACCTACTCGTCGTACGTTTCATTTTAAAAGGATGGCGTTTGGTCTAACCAACGCACCCGCAACTCAGCAACGTTTAGTCGACACTTTGTTTTACGGTCCTGAATTTGAAAACAAGGTCTTCTGTTTTATCGACGACATGGTATGTAAATCGTCAACGTTTGAAGAACATATTACGCTTTTATTACGTATTTTCGAAAAATTGAAAATGGCAAATCTCACTATAAACTTAGATAAGTGTAACTACTTTCGTGATAAAATAAAATATTTAGGTTACGTTGTCGATTCGCAAGGTCTTCATGCGGATCCTGATAAAATTGATGCCATAATTAATTACCCTACCCCTTCTAATAAAAAGGAACTACGTCGTTTTCTGGGCGTGGCTTCGTGGTATAGGCGATTTATTCCAAATTTTAGTCGTATATCGTCACCTCTAAACAAATTAACCTCTCAAGGTAAAAAGGCTCCCCCTTTTTGTTGGTCTAAAGAGGCGGACCAGGCTTTTATCAAATTGAAAAACTGCTTGTCTTCTCCTTCTATTTTATCTTGTCTGGACTACTCCGAACCCTTTGAGATACACACGGACGCCAGCGACTACGGCGTAGGCGCTGTTCTCTGTCAGTTTTTGAAGGGCGAAGAAAAAATCATAGCCTATTTCAGTAAGTCTCTGTCAGTTTGCAATGAATTGCAGTAAACGAGGTAACCGGCTATTCTCCATCTTTTCTGGTCTTTGGTCGTGAATTAGTTACTTGTGGGGCACACTATGTGGTCAACAAATCTGACCCTAATATTGTCTTCGAACCGCGTGATACATATGCGGAGGCCCTCGGCCATTTGTCTCCTATCTTCGAAAAAGTACAAGCCGCTTTGATGGCCGCTCACCAACGTAATTGTAATTCTTATAATCTTCGTCGTAAACCGGCCGAATTCAATGTCGGCGATATTGTGTGGCGACGTACTTACTATTTAAGCGATAAAGATAAATATTTCAATACAAAACTCGCTCCTAAATTTATTAAATGCAAAGTTGTAGCTAAAAAGTCTCCTTTAGTTTACAAATTGTCTGATATGACTGGCAAGCCAGTTGGCGAATGGCATATTAAAGATTTAAAATTAATTAATTACAAACAATAATTATTAATCTCATACAAAATTCTCGCCAAATTTGTTGTTATAATTACTTCTGCTCACCCACAGTCCATAGTGGTCGTTATAGTAATACCGAATTTTTCTATCTTTAAAAACTTTTTTGTTTTGACTCAGGGGTTAAAACTGTAATCAACTGCGTATCACGGGTTCGAAGTTTCTTGAATCTATTTGTTGTGCTAATCACCTTGTTTACGTTATGTTATAAAGTATGCTCGGAGATATTAATATTAACCCATTCTATTTAGCGAGCCGCTAGCGCGCCTTCTAAATAATGCCTTATCCCGCGCACATAAGGCTTACTCTCGTCTACATTCGTTTCGACTACCTGCGTTGAGTTTTATGACCTGTCACTCACTCTTTTGTTGTCGAAGCGGACCTTTTATTTTAATTGTTTTTTATGCAGTAGTATTATAATTGTTACTTCATAAACTGAGCAGCTCTTTTGTATTCCATTTAACTCAACTTATATATAAATTTTCTAAACAATTGTTTTGAAGTGTCACCAATAAATGTTAACTATTTATTCTAGACTATCTCAGTTAAGTGTAACCCTTGATGTGTTTTGCATTCAAGCTAGATTGATTTGAATGATAGCTAGTGCACTGGTTGTGAGTGTGTCTGGCATGTGTGCGAGATATGAAGGATTTCTTTTTGTTATTAGAGGGGTCCATTGAATGCGTGATGTATGAATGGTTGGGGGGGTTATAAATAACCAAATTTCTTTTAGGTGGTGTTTGGCACTTAAAAGACTGACACCACTTCTCCTTCTCTGTTCCAGGCGCTGTCGGCGGCAGGGGGCCAGGGATTTTTTCCCCCAGGAAAAATTCCGGCCTAAAGGGGGGAGTGTGTGACGTCGCATCGAGCGATGCACACTACAGCGCTGGCCCCTACCACTTCTCCTGCCGGCCGCTCCCCTCCCAGCGGCAAATAAATACGCCGCGCGACAGCGAACAGTCCCCTCTTGAATTATGGACGCTGCCAAAGTTAAGTGCTGCCTTCTCTTCTGGAGGACCGAAGTCTCGTCAGCCTGCCTGCCTACCCTGCCCTGAGTCTTAACCTTAGCTCTAATCTAGTTGCTACCGGGTTATATTGTGTAACGCTTCCGAATATAATATCTTGTAACCAACAAATAGTATTTAATTTCTCTCCATTACACATATCTACTACGTAACTCTACAGGCATATAGGTACCCACACTTAATAAACGTTACACAGTGTTTGTACATGGATAACGGCACTTGTTTCGTGGGCGCAAGCTCTTATTTACGCGACCTTTATAAGTTTCTCAGGGAAGAATATCGTACTCGTCTTCAGGAAGAACTTTCCATAAATCATATTGACTGGAAGTTTATTCCGCCAGCATCACCACATTTCGGTGGATGTTGGGAAAGCATGGTCAAAGTAATTAAAACGCATCTCTTTAAAGTTATAGGTCAACAGATCCTCTCTTACGAAGAGCTTTTAACTGTCCTTGCACAAGTCGAGGCACTGATCAACTCGCGTCCACTCACGGCATTGAGTAGTGACCCTGCAGAACCATCGGCGTTAAGCCCTGCACATTTTCTGAACACAGTGCCATTATCGTCATTTCCGGCTCCTGAAGCAGACTTTTCAAGCTTGCTCCAGAGACATATATCTGCTGGATAAACTCGTGCAGTCGTTCTGGCGGCGCTGGCGTGCGGAATATCTCCACCAGTTTCAGGCTAGATCCAAATGGAATAGCCCTATATCCCCTATACAGGAGGGTACGTTGGTCGTCGTAGTACATGATAATGCTCCGCCGTTTTCGTGGCCGTTAGCCATCGTAGAGAAACTGCATACTTCCAAAGACGGTACAACCCACGTTGTTATCGTGAAGACCGCGAAGGGGAGCTATGTGCGCCCTGTTGTACGTCTCTATCCGCTTCCAACTCAGTGAGATCTAGCCTGAAGTTAGATCTACCCCTTAGTTTAAGTATTTAGTTTGTAGTTTTCGTTATAATTGTTTCGCTAAAGTTAATTTAGATTAATTTTAATATCATATCGCTGTCTTAACCTATTGATGGGTCATGCGGTAGTACATCCAACATAGCTAATTATTTCAATTCAATTTTATTATTTTTTAAAGGCAACCCTTTAGGGCCGGGGGGATATGGTAGCGCCATCTATCTTTTCCATTGATAGTTAATTATGTCAACACCTAGCTAATAAATTCCTTTGCATACCGCAGTGTCAAAACGAGCGATCTTTTATCCCTTTCTATCCCATTCCCTCCCAAAGGCACGCCTCGCTCTAATTGGTCGCAGAATTCAATGACGCTGCGACGGAGTCGAAAATCAACCGTCCCGCTGACCAGCTGTGACCTGGCGCAGCTCCGCACCTCGACGAACACATGCAGCACTGCAATATTTTACCGCTATTTTATACTATAAACGAGATCTAAACCGCCCGCGGGTGTAGTGGAGTGATCTGTGCAGCTTCAGGACTCTCGAAGACGCTGGCGGCCGCCATTTTGTAAAGAAGAAGACTGACTTACAAGGTAAGGCGTGCTCCCATACCTCCACCTCCTTATTCACCCCTCCTCTAGACGATTTGCCAGCCATTCTTAATACAGTCCACTTCTTCTTTCCGTGCCTCTTCCCATTATTTGGGGTCGGCCCTCCTCGTTTTCATGCGCCAGGTCCGTCGATCCTGGGTTGTCTTTTCGTTCAGCGTGGCTTGTTTCAAATCCTTTGATATTGTGGACCACCACGTAGCCAGCGGGCGACCTCTGCCTCTCTTGTTGTCTGGTAGTGCGAGGGTTTTCTTCACGACATGGTCTTCGTTGCGCCTCATGACATGCCCGTATCATCTCAAGCGGGATTCCTTTATCTTGTCGGCGATGGGGGCGACCTTGTAGCTTCCTCTGATGTGTTCGTTACGTACTTTATCGAGTCTCGTCACACCAGCCGCCCACCTTAGCATTTTCATTTCATTGACATGGAGTTTCTGTTCATGCGCTTGTTTGGTCGTCCAGCACTCAGCGCCGTACACCATAGCAGGTCTCACAGCTGTCTTGTAGACCTTGCCTTTGGTCTTTATCGGCATACGGCGGTCACAGAGCACGCCCGTGAGCGCCCTCCACCTCTGCCAAGCTACGTTTACTCTATGTGTAACGTCCATGTCCACATTTGCATCCGCGGACAGGACCGAACCAAGGTATTTGAACTGGCTGACTTTCGGTACTGGGTGTCCATCTATGCTGATTGTGGGCGCTGTATTCTCTGTGAGGCTGTAGTGGCACGGCAAGTATTCTGTCTTGTTTCTACTAATTCTTAAACCGTTGGATTCTAGGGCATGCCTCCATAGCTCTAAGGTGTGTTGCAGTTGTTCTGCACATTTATCAATGAGGACAACATCGTCTGCGTAAAGCAGGCACCATGGAAGGGGGGACTGTATATCCTTGGTGAGATAGTCCATTACAATATTAAACAATAGCGGGCTAAGAGCAGACCCTTGATGCACGCCTACTTTGACCTCGAAGGGATTACTTGTACCAGCTAGGCTTCTCACTCGCGTGTTTACGTTATCGTACATATCCTGTACCAGTGATATGTAGCACTCAGGTATTCTTTGCGATCTCAGAGCTTGCCATACTAGTTTACGCGGTACCCTGTCGAATGCTTTCTCTAGATCTATGAAGACTAGGTGTAGATCTTCATGGTTGCTGCGACCTTTTTCCATGAGTATTAGCACCGTTTGTATTGCATCCGTTGTTGATTTCGAGGCAGTAAATCCATACTGGTTTTCTGATATGGCCACGTGTTTTAGAAAACGGTTGTGAATAATTCGTTCCCATATCTTCAGGGTATGCGATGTGAGTTTAATGCCCCTATAGTTGCCGCAGTCGCTAACGTCTCCCTTGTTTTTGTAGAAAGGCAGGAGGTAACTGTGGCGCCAAGCTTCTGGGATCTTGTTGCTACTGAGAATGGTATTAAATAGCATCGCTAGCCACTCAACACCAGTAGTTAGTCAACATCAGTCTTAATACAGTCCACTATATTAATAATTTTTCCACATCACCAAATCGCCTAGTACATATTTTGGTGCATCGCCGAACCAACGTCATTAGATAATATTTATACAAAATCAAAAACTAATACTCTAGAGGAACATCGTCACAATTATTGTAAATCGACGTAAAGTTTATACCATAAAATATTGGATTGGGGAAACAACATCACTACGTAGTAATTTGTGTCGTTAAAGCTCCAAAAACATAAAAATAAATTGTCACTATTATCTTAGTGACGTTGTAGCTCCTGGAGACTGATACTCGTGCGGGGAGCCCAGGGGAGCCGCAGCACAATTGACCAAACAAACGTTGTTTCTCCAAGAGCCGGCTAGATTCGCACCAAAACCACAACGACACAAGTCTCTCACGCTGAAAGTACACGCACTATACAAGCGAAAATAACGCACCAAGTAAGAAATGACATTAGTAACATTTCCTCATATGCAGGCAAATTTTGAAAAAAATTGCATAAGTGACAGTATTGCACCGGAGCTCGGAGGTGCGATATTTTGTGCCGAAACGTTGCCAAAATGTTGTTTGCAACGGCTTAAGTTTGATTCCATCTAGACATAAAACTAATCATTGTGTTCATCACTGAAAGATTTTTTACACAACAAGTTTACATCATACATTTTCAAAAAAAAAATTGTAAGACGATATTTAATTAGAAATAGAAGCTATAATGTTATAGCACTAGCGACTTGTCTCCCTCTGCTTAGTGATTATTAATCCCGGTCTATACAAGGATCCACCTTCCTGATCAATTCCAATCCAAAGTCAATCATTTTATTATTTACTTTTAGCATAACAAATTCATACCTGTCTATTTGAAGTTTCAGTACCTCCTCATGGTCCGTCCAAAGGTACCTACCCAAAGCGATGACCATTATCCAATACAATATCAATCCAGAAAGTTACAGATATTTTACAGCGATAGTTACTGGTCATATAAATCGATACGTATATCTGGACAGGAGTGTCGATCGTTCGTCACGTATTATGCGACAAAATGAATTAAAACCGTCTGTTTCGATGAGCGATGCCGTTTTTGAACGGCAGCTATTGACGTGAATTGATCAATTTATAGTCAGTCCCTGTATGGTAGTGCATGTTTTGCGTTTTATTCATCGGTCGTTATACACCTGATACTCTACCAAGGGACGAAGGGATTTATTTGGCTATGAATAACATTCGCGTGAATGTCAAGTGTTTCTGTATTCACTGAGCCTGCATACTAAAATGGTAACCCACGGAAGACGAGGTGTCTGTTCTGTTCCAATATTTGGTCTATTCACGGATTAAGCTAGTAGAGTTGACATAATAATTTGCTCCGCCCAAAATATGTCTAATATGTAGGTCTAGTAGCCAAAAGGATTAAATATTGGAACTGGCTTACAGTCAATATGTTCGCCACAGGACATGTTAAGTTTATATTCTACGAAAAATATTTTACTACACGTGATTTACGGCACGGCACGAGCGCACCTAGCCTAGTAGAGAGGCTAACCGTCTGCTCGGTTAGCCCCTCTCTCTAATTATTGTGTGTCAACAAACCTGTCTGAGAGTTCTCCATATTTTTCGGAAAACGTCTGACGACCTCCAAATCGCCCTTGGGCAGTATGGTGGATCCTAGCCTAACCCTTCTCATAATAAGAAAAGGCGCATACCCAGAAGTGGGACCGATCGTAAACATGGTATTGATATGTATACCACAGTTCATCATTTCATGTTGTAAAGGTGAAAAATATTCCAAACGAACCAGATTAAAAAAAACGTCATGCATATTCGTTCGTCATATAAATATTCGTTTAAACGTAATGTACGTAAAATCGAAACTAAAACATAGCGTCACAGAACCAGTATTTGAAGGAGCAAACTGCCTTATTTGTAACGTTAATCCCGGTATCGTCATAGTAGCTATCTATCGATCGCCTTCACATAGACAAATAGATATATTTCTGAATAGTTTAAATCACATATTAACCACCTTATCAACACATAAAACAATATTATTAGTGGGTGATATTAATATTAATGTAACACCAACAAATAGGGATCCACATTATCACGAGTATATGAACTTGATTGCACTACATGGACTGTTGCCGGCCTACACCTGCCCAACGAGAGACCATAGTTGCCTGGACCATACCATGATAAAATCCAGTAACTCAGTAATATCTTTAATCTTAGACACGCATATAACTGACCACGCACTAATATTAGTTGTTATAAAGGCAAAACCAACCTCTCATAAAGTTCCTAAATACGTAACAAAATGTGACTTAAAAAAAGTAGTGTCAGATATTTCTAACACAGATTTTAGCCCCGTCATGTTACTAAATGACCCAAACGCAGCAACAGATGTGCTAATTAACAGTATAACATCTATTGTGAGCAATAACACCAAAACTTATAGTATTCCATCGAAGCATCGGATTATTAAGCCCTGGATAACAAAGGGCTTACTTCAATGTATTCGAAACAGGGATAACATGCACAGACAACATAAAAAATCACCCGAAAATTATGTATTAAAAGTAACTTATCTCCGTTACCGTAATTTTTGTAACAAGCTACTGTACCGTATCAAAAGGACTTACGAGAAAAATCAATTCATTAAAGCCAATAAAAATCCTAAAGCCACTTGGCAGGTAATAAATAAAATCTTAAAACAACATCCAAATCTCCTCCTAACGATCTTTTGCATAGTCCTGGATTAGATGAAATATCGTCAATCAATAGGGTTCATGAATACTTTGCGACCATTGGTAAAAATCTTGCAAAAAAACACGAGGGAGTACATACCAAGCACCTACCTTATCTACATGAAAAGTTGCAGTCTAATTCCCTGGTTCTTTTAACACCCGATCACACTGAAGTAGAAAGAATAATCATGAGCCTACGTTGTGATTCTGCTGCAGGTTGGGATGGAATTACAGCTAAAATGATACAACTGAGCCGACAAACTTTGATACCTCCAATTGTACATATATGTGAGCTTTGCTTTTCTAGGGGTGTCTTTCCGAGGTCATTGAAACAAGCAATCGTGCATCCTATTTACAAGAGTGGGAACCGAGACAGTGTCAGTAATTATAGACCAATTTCTGTACTGCCGGCATTGTCAAAGATCTTAGAAAAGCTGCTTAGCAACCGTCTTATAAAGTTTATGGAAGTCCATAATTTATTATCACCAAATCAGTTTGGTTTCCGGAAAGCAACATCCTGTGAAGATGCTGTAAGTGCGTTCGTTGACAATGCCGTAGGTACACTGGATAGTCGATCTAAGTGTTTAGGGATCTTCCTTGACTTATCAAAGGCATTCGACACCGTCTCTGTTCCCGCTCTTGTAAGCAAATTGGAGAAAATGGGCGTGCGGGGCTCTGCCTTTGCGATCTTTGAGAGCTATCTCTCTGAGAGGACGCAGCGTGTCAAAGTAGGCACATATCTCACTGATGAGCTTAATTTGACCTACGGGGTCCCTCAGGGATCAATACTGTGACCAAGGCTCTTTCTAATATATGTCAACAATTTATGAAATCTTACCATCCCAAACTGCAAAATATTCACGTATGCCGATGATACAGCCTTACTCATATCTAGTAAGGACTGGGAAGAGGTTGGTGAGCGGGCAGAGTTTTCACTTGAAATTGTTATGTCATGGCTATGTGCAAACCTTTTGACATTAAATGTTGAAAAAACACATTACATTCCATTTAGCATCAAAACATCTTCACAACCAGAGAACTCATTTACTGTCAGAGCTCACACGTGTGATGGATAGTGGGAGCAATGCTCTTGCCTCTCTTTGACAAGAACCGCTAGTGTGAGATACCTGGGAATCCTGATAGACAATCTTTTGACTTGGACCCAACAAATATCGGAATTGTCAGGTAGGGTCAGAAAAGTCGTTGCTATCTTTAAAAATCTCAGACATAGTGCAACGGCAGAAACTATTCGGATGGTTTATTTCTCGCTGTGCCAGTCAATTATATCATTCGGTATTGTAGTCTGGGGTGGGGCTCCTAAAGTTAACATCCTGAAATTGGAAAGAGCACAGAGGGCTGTCCTGAAGGTGATGAACTTTAAACACTACCAGTACAGCACCACACAGTTATATAAAGACTGTAATGTCATGACCGTCAGACAGCTCTTCGTGCTAAATACAACACTACGCAAACATAGGACGCTACAATATGACAAAGCACACCTAGTCAAACGTAAGTCTGCCAAGGTCTGCCCCGTGGCATGCCACAGAACAAAACTGGCAGAAAGACATTTTAAAATATTGGGATGTCGCATTTATAATAGGTTAAATAAAAGTTGCAATATTTATGGTTGCAATAGGTTTGAATGCATTTTTTTTTTATTATTTATTTTTATTATTATTGTTTTACTTTTTATTTTCTTTATTATGTATAAATAATACTACTACAGCAATGTAACGCTATATAATTTTTTCAGAAGACGTTTGTAAGATTATTTTATTCACCACCGAGAGGGCCCTGGCAGCCATAATACAAGTTTAATCTTAGCTTGGATGCCAGTGGTTACAACGTTTGTGTTTTCTTACAATTTTAATATGTTGTAATAATCAGTGTTAT
Organism: Euclidia mi; assembly: GCA_944739405.2. Lineage (NCBI taxonomy): Eukaryota > Metazoa > Arthropoda > Insecta > Lepidoptera > Erebidae > Euclidia > Euclidia mi. The sequence continues at coordinate 100,821,997 of OX123183.2, read as the reverse complement.
TTTTTTAATACCCAGATTTATACGGCAAAATTGTAAAATGTGCTAATAAAGAATTATTATTATATTATTATTATTAAGTGGTGCACCTGCCGATCAACGGACGAGGCTCTGGCAAACAAAATATCCCGATAAGCGGCAATAGGCCAATAATATATTATTCCAGAAGTTACAAGTAATTTAATTTTAGGCATCGATTTCTGGAAACTATTTAAATAACTGCCTAACCATATCGCATCCGTATGCACGTCTAAAACATTGCCGTGTAGTGTGTTAAGTGAAAATAAGCTAAGTAACACGAACGTATTGCAATCTTTTAGTGAGTTGAGTGAGTCACAACAAATAACGGCTAAGTTAATTAAAAAGCAATACGAGTCCATTTCTACTGAAAAATCCGGGTTAGGACGAACTCACTTTATAGAACATGCAATAGACACTGGCGATTCTGCGCCGATAGGCCAAAGATATTATAGGTTACCGCCGGCGAAATTAAAAATAATTATTGACGAATTAGACGAAATGCTTGCATTAGGAGTGGTAGAAAATGCGAAAGTCCTTGGACGTCACCTATTTTACTAACGCCTAAGAAGGACGGTAAACTAAGGTTTTGTTTAGAAAGTCGGAAACTTAATTCTATTACTAAAAAGACGCGTACAAACTACCTTACGTATCCGAAATTTTAGACAATCTTAGGAACGCTAGATATCTTAGTAGTATAGACTTATCTAAGTCCTTTTGGCAGACGCCTCTTCGCGAATGTGATCGTGATAAGACTGCGTTCTTTGTGCCTACTAGAGGAACATTTAGGTTTGTGACTATGCGCCTGCGACACAACAGCGTTTAGTGGATCACTTGTTTACGAACAGTCCTGAGTTCGACAACTCTGTATTCGTTTTTTTAGATGATATCGTGCTTATATAGCCATCTTTTGATGCTCATGTGTCACTATTAAATAAAGTATACGAAAAATTAACATCGGCCAACCTTACCATTAACTTAGAAAAATCTAAATTCTTCCGTGATGAATTGAAGTACTTGGGCTACGTAGTAAACTCTAAAGGATTACAAGTAGACCCATGTAAGGTGGAAGCCATTCTTCAATATGCTACGCCTAAGAATAAAAAAGAAGTCAAAAGGTTCTTAGGCATTGCATCATGGTATCGGTGATTTATATCTAATTTTAGTACTATTGCCGGTCCCTTGAACAAACTTACCTCTACCGGTAAGAAAGCTGGACCATTTCAGTGGTCGGTGGAAGCTGACGACTCGTTTTGTAAACTAAAACAATTGTTAAGCTCCGCACCAATATTATCGTGTCCCGATTACGAGAAACCTTTTCAAGTTCACACAGATGCGAGTGCGAGTGGCATCGGTGGGTTGCTTACACAAGAAATAGATGGCGTGGAACTACCTATCGCTTACATGAGTAGGTCACTAAATGCACAGGAACAAAACTACAGTATAACAGAACGGGAGACATTAGCAGTTCTAACAGCCCTCGAATATTGGCGCTGTTATTTAGTTAACGGGTTAAAGTTCGGTGTATACTGACCATTCTGCACTGAAATGGTTCCTAAACTTGAGCAACCCGACTGGTAGATTAGCTCGGTGGTCGGTTCGTCTGTCAGCCTTTAACTTCGAAATAAAGCATCGGCGCGGCGCAGATAATATTATAGCAGATGCGTTATCACGATACCTACCTGTAAATATAATTAACGCGAAAAGTAATAATATTAATAACGTGAACAACCCTAATGTTGACACTGATCAATGGTATTCAGCCACCTACAATGGTTGTTTATCTTCGCTTAATGACTATTCAGACTATTCTATTAAAAATAATAAATTGTATCGTTTGATAAAATCTAGGTGTATGCTACGTAAGGAGTTCGAATGGAAAGAAGTGCTACCTTCTTCTGATCGAAATAATGCCATGTTAGAGAACCATGCCGAACCCACTTCGGGGCATTTCGGTATATCTAAAACTTACAAAAAAAAAACTCCTACTTAAGCAATTACTACAATATTTTAATCTTAACAGCCTCCTACATACTGAACAGTACGGATTTACTAAGGGTCGATCTACGACTGATGCAGGAGTAGCTTTACTTAAGCATGTGTACAATGCTTGGGAACAGTCGCAAAATGCTATAGGTATCTTCTGTGACCTTTCTAAGGCTTTTGATTGCGTAAATCATGATACACTTTTACGCAAACTGAAACATTACGGTATCAGAGATTTGGCACTTAGAGTCATTAATTCTTATCTGAAAGGTAGGGTACAACATGTAGATGTAAATGGAGCTCATTCTTCCGGGTTACCAGTGCAATTAGGTGTTCCCCAGGGTTCCATTCTGGGACCATTTTTGTTCTTAATTTATATAAATGATTTGCCTTATTACATGAATAACTTGTGTGACGTTGTTCTTTTTGCAGATGATACGTCTTTAATTTTCAAGGTTGATAGAAATAAGGAAAACTTTGACGAAGTAAATCGAGCGCTAACTAAAGTCACACATTGGTTTACAGCTAATAACTTAGTTTTAAATTCTAAGAAAACTAAATGTGTTAAATTTGTATTGCCAAACGTAAAGAATCTGGGACCTAACTTAGCACTTAACGAGGAGATTATAGAACCAGTAAATAACACTGTTTTCTTAGGTATAACAGTAGATAATAAATTGCAATGGGGAGCACACATATTGGCTCTTACTGGGAAACTTAGCTCGGCTGCATACGCTATTAGAAAACTTAGACAGTTAACCGACGTCGATACGGCTCGTCTAGTTTATTTTAGTTACTTTCATAGTATTATGTCCTATGGTATTCTTCTATGAGGAAAAGCTGCAGATATTGACAGTGTATTTATTTTGCAAAAAAGGGCAGTCCGTGCTATTTATCAGTTAGGGCCGAGGGTGTCACTTAGGGATCGATTTAAAGAAATTGAAATCCTGACTGTACCTTCCCAATATATATTTGCCAATTTAATGTACATTAAACAAAATATTGAGTCGTATAGTAAAAATAGTGACGTCCATAATATAAACACTAGAAATAAACATAAATTGTGCGTGCCTCATCTTCGATTACATAAAGTTCATAATACATTCATGGGGCTAGGTGTACGTATGTATAATAAATTACCAACTCATTTTTGTCAGTTACCTTTAAATTCCTTTAAAACTGAAGTTAAAACTTGTTTGTTAAAAAAAGCATATTACTCAATAGATGATTATTTCAAGGACAAGAATGCTTGGTAGACAAGTTCAATACTTACTGTTCCAGTTGTTGTGTACAGCTTTATATTTAATTGTTTTTATATACATACTGTTTGACATATGTTTGAATTTTGATTAACTTTATTTTTGACATAAGATTCTCTGTTTGACATGTATATTTGTTTGCGTCATTATTTTATTTGACATTTAATTTTTATATACACTTTGACATTTTTTTAATTCAATTATGCGTTTATTTGTTGACGTTCTGCTCTTTTAGATATGTTATAGTGCGTTAATAATGTCGGATAGATTTATTTTAGTCTAATGTAAGTTCGAATGGCTTGTCTTGGAAAGTAGGTTCGTCATGCTCACTGTACTGTCACTGCAGGCGGTAGCGTCGGTGGTCGGGTCACCCACTTCCCTCTAATATGGTTGAGGAGGGTGATGGCTGATCATTGCGTTATACTCGTGAACGGGTGCTGCCTGTGGTGACTGGTCGATCTGCTGGACAGGATACAGCTTTTGACTTGCTGATTTATGAGTTTATTTGTAATTTGTTCCAATTGTTTTGGTACCTACCTAATTAATGCATTGTAACGTGATTTGACTGAGCAGTGATTACATAACAACATGATATTTAACATGTGTGCGGTTACACCCTACTTGTCATTTTGTTTTGGAGGCTAAGTGTTAGTCATTATTCTCAATTTTCAAGTCTTAAGTAGGTACGTAACTAAATAAATGGTAATAGGTTGTGTGATAGCTATCATGTTAACTGAAATGTGATATTATTATTTTTTGATTATAATGTATAACTTCTTATTTAAATACGCAGACAGTACTGTGTTGCTAGGGAGTTTGTTGCGCTGCTTCTTCTTCCTAGCGAAAACACATAGGAAGCAGTGAAGGGTTGGGCTTTTTGGGGGACTGTCTATTGTAAAATTTAACGTTCAGAAAGAGCTGTTTACCAGCCAATTTTGAATAAAAGATTTTGATTTTGATTTTGATTTTGATTTTACAAGCGCTTAGCACTGCGTTACTATTGGCCCAAAATACACGATGACCTGGTAAAGTTCATAAATTTTTGCGACCCTTGTATCGCGCACAAACATCAGAACCATGCAACATTGGGTACCATGAACCATGGGACGACCCAAAGTGTGTTCACGACCCTTCCAAACCATTAGTGTAGATTTGGTGGGGCCATTACCCGTCACAAGAAAACAAAACGCCTACATCTTTGTAGTAACTTGTTGTTTTAGTAAATACTGTCTACTTTTTCCTATCAGGCGCGCAACTGCTGAAATAATAACTAATATTTTGGAAGAAAAAATCTTTTTAGTTCATGGTATACTATCTACAATGATATTGGACAATGGTAAACAGTTTGTAAGTGCTACTTTAAAAGCTATGTTGCACAAGTACAAAATCCCTAATCTTCATTATACTCCTAAATATTCCCCACATGTGAATACGGTCGAACGCTATAATAAAACCATTGGTTCTAAATTAGCGGCGTTTGTAGGAAATGACCAGAGATTATGGGACACTCTCCTACCTAAGGTGTAGTTTGCATTAAATACTGCAGTTAATGAAGTCACGGACTATATACCTAGTTTTTTAGTCTATGGACGTGAATTAGTTCCATACGGCTCACACTATGTCGACACGGACGCTGATGATATAGTATACATACCTAGGGACGATTACACAGAAAACATAGGTCACTTATCAGGCATATTTGACAAAGTTCAGGCACTCCTCATTCAAGTTCATGCTAGGAATTCCCAAACTTATAATTTACGCCGTAAACCAGCTGAGTTTAATGTGGGAGACACTGTGTGGAAAAGGACTTTTTATCAGAGCGAAAAGGATAAGTCCTTCTGTAAGAAACTAGCCCCTAGATTGAAGTGCACAGTGATTAATAAAAAGTCGCCTCTCGTTTACGAGTTGTCGGACGCGTCTGGAAATTCTATTGGGTTTTGGCACATAAAGGACCTAAAACTTATACACTATGGTGCCTAACTATTTGTTACAAACCGTATAAGACTTTCCTTTCCTTCTTTCTATATGCCGTCTTAGCTTGGACAGTAGCGGACTCGTAGACCTAACGCAGCTAGTCGGATTTTTCTTGTTAGCCACGCAAAATCCTCTCCTAAGGCGGACGGTATTGTGACGTATGTCCGGTACTTACCGCGTCTACGTCACAGTATTGTCCATACGCTCGGCCAATCAGAGAAGGCCATCGTCCGCGCTCGCGAAGCCTGACCAAATATGGTCATTGAACGGACTCCAACGCTGATGGAGGGCCCGGTATATAAAGGGGCCGACAGAGAGGCCGGCACCGCTACTCTAACGTCGCTTCTACTACATACCTATGCGTACCTACTGACCCTACGTCTTACGTGTATCCTGATCCCAGCAGCTGGGTGAGTTACTACATTTACTGCACTAGCGTACTGCCCATCTCTCTACCTGCTAGCTGAGGCCGGCTAACGCCGCCTGCCTGACTCTATTGGATGTGGCTCTCCTAATGCTGCTTTCCTTCAGGTTCCAGGTCTACCTTGGAAGCTCCGGGCTACGCTACCTAGACCGCTACAAAGTCAAAGTCAAAAGTCAAAAATCATTTATTCATCTAGGTCACAACGTGACGCTTATGAACGTCAAATTTTTAAAGTAAATTAATAATGCTTCTACATTTACATTTACTGCCCATTCGCAAAGCAATAGGTAGAACCACGAGAAAGAACGGGCAATAAAACTCGTGGCCACTCTTTTTAATCGCCAGTGTTATGGTACATATTTTGTTTTTGTAAGGAGCTGCAACTGTTTCACATTGTAATTAATTACTTGTAAATAATAAATAAGAACATACATATATACAAAATATGTAGTTATTAAATTAAGTGCTGTTGTAGTCTTCAAATGTGAATCTTGTGTAACAGGAGCATCCACTTACGCTTTATAATGTAGGCAACTCGCGATCATGTTCAGAACTATGGTGGAAAAGTATGTTACAGAAAGTGACGGTATATGAATACACGAAAATTACAAAAACGTTAGTATCCAGCCCATGATAACGAGTTACCTTCATCTAACACTGTAGCAAATTTTAATAAAATTTGTGGAACAATAATGAAAATGTAAATGTAGTTAGTTGAATGACCTAATAATGCATGAATATTAAATTAATAGACCTAGAGATATTATATAAAAAAAAAACTGAAAAGTAAGGTATCTATATAAATTAAAAAAATCAAGAGTTGGCTAGTGTAAGTGACCACCTATCCTTTTCACTGAAATAATCATTAATAGTATAATAACCTTTCCTAGTAAGGCAGTCTTTTATTTTACTTTTGAACGTACTAAATGGCAATTCTAAAAGACTAATTGGTATTTTATTGTATATACGAATACCTAGCCCTACAAAAGAATTATTAACTTTATGTAAACGATGATAAGGGGCATATAACTTATGCCTGTTTCGAGTATTTATGTTATGTACATCACTTTTTGTAGTAAATAAACCTATATTTTGCCTAATATACAATATATTAGCAAATAAAAATTGCGAGGCTACTGTAAGAATCCCTATAGACTTAAAGCGTTCCCTAAGAGTATCTTTTGCACCTAACATGTATATTGCTCGTACCGCTCGTTTCTGTAGAACGAAGATATTCTGAATATCCGCAGTTTTGCCCCATAACAAAATACCGTAGGACATGACACTATGAAAATAGCTAAAATAAACTAGGCGAGCTGTGTCAACATCAGTAAGTTGTCTAACTTTTTTGACAGCATACGCAGCAGAACTGAGCTTACCTGCAAGACATGCTATATGTGCACCCCATTGTAACTTATTATCTAGTGTAATGCCTAGAAACACTGTCGAGTCAACTGTGTCAAGTTCCTCCCTATCTAGCCTTATATTAGGTCCCAGTTGTCTAACGTTAGGTAAAGCAAATTTAACGCATTTAGTCTTTTTAGAATTAAGCACTAGGTTGTTTGCTGTAAACCATTGTGTAACCTGTATAAGTGCATTATTTACATCATCAAATTGATTCCTATTCCTATCTACTTTAAAAATAAGTGACGTATCATCTGCAAAAAGTACGACATCACAGATATTTTTTAAATAAAAAGGTAAGTCATTAATATATACAAGGAATAGAAAAGGACCTAAAATAGAGCCTTGTGGAACGCCTAACTGTATAGGTAATTTAGAGGATGTAGTCCTATTTACATCGACGCACTGAAATCTTTGCCGCAGGTACGACTCGACAACACAAAGTGCGGTTTCCTCTACGCCGTAGTGGCGGAGCTTACGCAATAGTGTGTCGTGATGAACGCAATCAAATGCTTTTGAGAGGTCACAGAATACTCCGATAGCATTTTTAGATGACTCCCAAGCATTATAAACGTGTTTTATGAGAGCAACATCCGCATCAGTAGTGGATCTACCTTTAGTAAATCCGTATTGATATTTATGAAGCAGACTATTTAAATTAAAGTGTCTTAGTAGCTGCTTTAATAAAATCTTTTCAAATATTTTACTAAATGCCGGCAAGATAGAGATGGGCCTGAAGTTATTTACGTAATTTTTACTGCCTGATTTGAATAAAGGTATGATTTTACTTAATTTCATCAAATCCGGAAATACGCCTAAGTCAAAACATTGGTTAAAAATTATAGAGAGGTAAGGCGCAACAGTCTCAACTATAGTACCTAAAATTTTAATTGAAATGCCCCAAAAGTCGCCGGTATTATAAATATTAATTGAATTATATGCGATCAATATATCTCGCGGGGTAACGTGCTCGAATCTAAACACGCTCTTGCATTCAGGTACACTGCTAAGCAAAAAATTTCCAGCGTCTAAAGATGATGATTGTAAAGAGCTAGTAGTTGTTAAAGGTATGCTCGCAAAGAAACTATTGAACATATGCGCTACATGAGTTTGATTGGTGACTAATAAATTGTTTTCTTTTAGTTCAAATTGGTTTTCCCGTGGTCGTGCTCTTCCTGTTTCATTATTTATAATTCTCCAAGTTTCCTTAATTACATTTGTTGAATGCTTAATTTTGCTACTAATAAATTTAGATTTTGCCATAACACAAACTTGTTTAAAAATTTTTGAGTAGTTTTTTACATAATTTAGAAAAGGTGTGTCAAATCTATATTGTTTCATACCATATAATTCAAACAATTTGGCTCTACTTCTGTATATACCTATAGTGGCCCACTGGTTAAAAGATCCGGTAGTACCCTTTAATGTGACAGTTTTACTCTTGAAAGTATCTTGAAACTCATTATTTACTATTCCAAAAAGTGAATTATAAATTGTATTTGGATTTTCTGAGTTCAAAATTGAGGGATTGAGTTTAGCGATAATATTGTTTTTAATACGTATAAGACGATTGGTAGTTTGAGACCTACATTCTACTGTATGTGATTTATCATATGTTGTACATGAAAATCTAGCTATCTGTCCACGGTGATCAGAAGGAAGAGAACTAATAACTACTGGGTTTTTAGCAACACAAGAACTAAATATGTTATCCAAACAAGTAGAAGATGTTTCAGAGACTCTAGTAGGTTCACAGAATAAATTACTTAAATTAAATGACTTAAAAAGATTCAGAAATCTAGTACACTGTGAAGAATTATCTAAAATATTAATATTAAAATCACCACATACTATAATATTCTTATAATTTTATTAAGAGACTACCTATAATTTTATTAAGAGCATCTTCCATAACAGTCTCAAATAGATTATAATCACCAGAAGGGGGTCGATATACACAAATTATAATATATAAGTCTAGTTCCACACTGGACAACTCAATAGTGCGCTCAATAGATAAATTCACAATATCCTTACGTTCTTTGCATTTTAATAAATTTGAAGTCATTATGAGAGAACCGCCTCTAATAGCCTGCTTTCTTATATACGAACTCTGCACTGTGTAATATTCATTTATAACAATAACCTCATGGGTGCTTAACCAATGTTCAGTTAAGCACAAAACCTTAACGTCATATTTTTCTAGAAATAAACTTAACTCTAACTCTTTGCCAGATAGGCCAGATAGGCATGTTTTGATGTACTATATTCAAATACTGCAGCCTAACTGTTGTCCTATCTTGGAGTTTAAATCACAAGATGTGTCAATAAAAACTTTTTTAGTACATGTACTAACCCTATCAAATAAATTGTCAACACAAGGCTCACTGCCTTGCTGTAAATTGTATGCTAATAACTTAGCAATTTGTCGCTTAATATAAAATGGCAGATACATTGTATCTTTAGTTAAAATAAATTTATTAGCGTCAAAAAACAATATTGCGTCACTATGACGACAAGTTATGTTATACAATAACATGTTTAATGAGTGTATATGCATATTTTGTGTGTGTGTTAAGTTGTTTGAGTAAGGTAAAGCACCTAAAATAAATTTACAACTAAATTTAGAATTAAGTTCTATCAACAATTCAACACATTCTATGCTATCCTGTCTCTTTACAGTTAAACTGTTACCAAACAATAATATTGCAGTACTACTCTCATCTAAGGGGTGTAACTTAATCTGATTAACTAAACTACAGTAACTATCCCCTGGCCTACAATAATTTATAACACACTGATTTGTATATTCACTGAGAAGACTACCAAAATTGTGACCTAGCCTGTCAGAAAAAATAAAAGTTTTATTAAAAGATGTTGGAAGCCTAGATTTATTTAAATTTGATTGTAATGAGTGTGAGTTTTGTGGATTGTTAGAAAAATTCTCAGGTAGTACGGTACTCAATGGCTCTGCTGGTACAAGAGTATGAGTACAAGAACACGAGAGCTTATTGGTCAGAGACTCATACATTTCTGCATTACACCTCACCAAGTCTACGAGCTCACCTGCCTCCACTATACGCTTGCTCAGTTCTTGTTGAGAAGCTTGGTATTTGTTGAAGATCTCATTTAAGGTTCTTTCCCTAAGTAATATCTCTTCCCTTAAGCGATGAGTTACTACACTTCCCTGCATCGTCCTCGGTGTCACCTCTGCCGAAGAGTCTGGCCCTGCCCTGCTCATCGCACTCAGACCGCCGGCGCCTGCCGGCTGAACTAACGGCCTGCGAGGATCTGCCCGCTACGCGCAGCTCTTCAAGCAACCTGCCCTGCACACCACCGGAGGGAACAGCGTGGGAGACTGCAGCCCTTAGTGTTCAGGCCAGTGTCGTGTTGTTGGTCGGTCATACTCGTGGCAAGGGAAGTGAGACAATACTCGGCAATAAACGCATCTAGAACCTCTACTGCGTTTCTATTCTAGAACCCGTTACAGCCTGTTTCCCCGAAGGGGCAGAGGCATATTAAAGGCCCACTCTTCGCCAGTGTTTAGATCCCACGTAATAGGTGGCGAGCCTATTGCCGCTTATCGGGATATTTTGTTTGCCAGAGCCAGATGAGGTTGCCTTGGGACCCTAAGTTCTTGGTGGGAACCCTATGCACCCATCATGAAACTAGGATACCAATCAATACAGGACACGACTAAAATGTAATTTGAACTATTTATGCTAAAACTTAATTTCAATTAATAATTCGATCACGATCGTTATTAGTTTTGAATGAACAGAAACTAAAAATAATAAAGAGCATGCTTGATAATTGTATGAACTAAATAGTTTTGAATCTAGAAGGTTATTGTAAACTCGTAGGTTTCATTGCACTGGGACACTTTTATTGGTTTCTGCCTTACCCTGATTAACTTCGTCCACGGTGCCCGATGCCCGGTGCCTTAAATTTGTCGAACGGACATGAAAGCTCGAACTTTAAACAAGCCGGCTGTAACCTTGATTAGGTTATGTATTTTTTATAAACGTTTTTTGTGTTTTAGGTCGCTTATTAGAGGATAAAAAATATTCATGGCATATGAACTATATGAGCTATTCAGTTGATAACAAGTTTAAAGTTTCAGAATATTATCATCTAATGGTTTTTCTTTTTTTTTATAGGTTCACTCCCGCTCTAGGTATAATCCTTAAGTCGACTTTACAAACGTTCAATGACGTTTTCATTAGTTTTCATTACGAACACAACCAGAGTCGAAACAACAATGTGTGGATCACATACGAGTTGTCTCTCAAGGAGATCGAATCACAACAGAGAGCGCAGTTTTAAACGGCAACATGGCTGCTTAATCTACTGTGCTATGGGTGCAGTCGAATTATTCAAATCAAACTTAAATATTGGTATAGTTTTGTGTTAGATTTAGGAACAATATGTCCGACATTTTTACTAAAAATGAAAACGTAGAATCAATCAATATCGGTTGAAACAGCCAGACTTATTGATTGTCGAGTGTTAGTGAAGCGAGCTGCGAGCCGTGACTTTATGTTTTGTATACGCGACGCAAAATAAAAATGTGCGTGGACGAGACACTGTTCTATTAATCGAAAAAATATATCGAGTGGCGCCGCGTTGACACCGACGTGCCGTTCTCTGATCGTAAATACGCGAATATTTAATTATAATTAATTACTTTTTTCGTGGGGCGGCGAGGCGGTTTTTTTAAATAGCTTCGAATTTTAGGATTTTATTTTGTCTTATTTAAAATTGTGTTTAATGCAAGGCTGTCGCCATATTAGTTAGTATTGCCATAAGCAAACGTTTTAAGAAATTTATTTTTATGCCTCGGAGGCCGCCGTAAGATTAGTACCTACATTTTGAAATAATTTTAGCTATTATAATTAACTTTATTTAAGCACTGTCCTGGCTATATTCCAAGCTTCCGTCTCAAAATTCAGGGTCTACTGTTACCGATCCTTTGCAATTAGTACGAATACTACGAATATCAGGATTGCGATGGCGCGTCAGCAATCTAGCCTGCGCCGCTCGGAGGTGAAGGCAAATGACAATACGGAAGCATATATCACACACCCCTAACCATTCCAATAAATTCAAGCTCGCCATTCAACGCAATTAATACCGCTTCCCAATATTTCCATAAAACACAATACGTGGGTATTAACAAAATGCGTATTGGTTTTATAAAAAAGGGAGGCATACAAATCGCTAATAGGTTTTGAGGGTTAAAAATAGTTATGACATATTAAAAGCAGTAATACGACTGCTCTATGAAATGTATAGTAGTAGTCATACATATTGAAGTCTATCTTAAGAAACAAAAAAAATAATTTGGATTTTCTAAACATCAATAATTATATCAGAAAATTATTATTACGTATGTTAGTTTTTATAATTATTTAAAATTATCTAACACAAACGCATATAAAATTCCTTAAAAGTTTCCATTAAAATACATAAAAACATAATTTAATACCTACGGCAACGAAGTATGCAATAATTCAACAACTTAGTCCATTTAGGGTATGCGGGCCACACGAAGGTGTATGCAAAACAATTCGAAACACTTTGCTACCATTCACCTGTGATAAATGGATTCATAAGCAGAAAGAGTGTTGTTGGTCGTGCCGGGAAATTGTGTAGTGCTACCCTATAAATCTAAGAGGAGTGACCAACAACTAAAATTTATGTTCAGCTAAAAATAGGAAGACAATATGCAGGTAGACAAATATTTTGCGGGATATTTTCTCCGGTGAGAATATGATAAGTGTGCTCGCCTTCTCGTCTTGTAAATACGAGCTGTGTTTGGAAAATCGTTGTGATAGTATGTTGTTATAAGTAAATGTGTAGCCCGTGTGTTATCCTCTGATTTAGAAGGATTTCGCTAAGTCGGGCTGTAAACTACGTATGATACTAATAAATTTAGATGTGTTTTTGGAAAGATTTTTGAAGTAATTGTTGTTCTTGGAATTTTACAGGATGGAATATTTTAACGGGACACTGAAGGCTGTATTCTACAGTGAGACAGCAAATTGAATGAGTGGAAACCCTTGTCGTCACTTTAAACAGAAACAAAGATTTATGAAGTCAGGAAATACAATTGATGAGTACTATATCGTGTTAAAAATTTCTGTTAACATGTTCTGTAAGTGCCTAATCTCATCAATAGGGATATTTGTTTGATGCAAATAGAATGGTGTAAACAATCTTATTCTAATTTTAGCCTACTCCTAACTAAGTCTTAATCGTCTTCGGATTTGGCACTCTTCCAGGTTATGAAGCTGCTCACGAAAGTAGCATTTGGACAGTTTACATAGCTAGTGTAATGTGTATTGATGTTACCTAATCTTTACATGGATGTTTCTAAGAATGTGCGGAGGTTGCATTTCTAAATTACTTAATTAAAATTGTATTCTTTGTTTTACCTTTACGGTACGGATGTCAATATGCTTTTCTGCCTTTATTTGGTGATATATAATTTTCATTTAAAATTATCTACAACCTAAAACATTTCAATCAGATTGAGTTCTACGGGACTGCACTTGAGACATACCTTTTCTATTACAAGCAGTTGAATAGAAACCTCAAGTATTTTACTAGCCCAAAAACCCACCCATCTCCTAAAAATCAATTGAACCTTTAGTAGGTGCCACGGTTAAGCAAACAATAAGGACATACCGTAGCAGTAATATCACGATGTTAGCACAATATAATGTCCTCGAGCGAACGAGCTGCCATCGTCAAGAGCATTCTCCTACATTTTTTGTGTTAATCTAAGAGAGTGGAGCAACAACTACAGCACTTACTTCGTGGTAGTGTTATTTTAGTTTTATTTTTATTTTGTTGTGTAATCGACGTATTTTCCATTAAAAAAGCCGTTGGTTTCCCTTGGGAAAGGTTGGCATAATTCGACGAGTTTGTCTTTCAGGAAAGTAGTAATTAAAATCTTTGAAAATTTAGATATGATTTTTTATTATTCAACCAGATACAATTTTATCCATAAACCATGTATGTTCTGAACACGTAAACGAACTGTATTATTATAAGTGACATTAAATTAAACATAAATTATTATAGTAAACCTATCCCTTTAAAAAAAATGCAGATGCCTAAGTCTTTATAGAGATATTGTACGTGTTATATACGAACACAAGCTTTTGCCCGCTGCTTCGCACGCGTAAATTACGATTAGATAAAATATTTTGTACAAACACCCTCTTCAAGGAATTACATGCTAAATTTAACCTTCTTGCGCCCAGTAAGTTCGTTCTGTAATGTGTCTGTCAGTCAGTAACGAAAATATTTTATATACACAGATTGAAGTGATTCTATTGAAAAATAAAAGGTTTTACAAAAACTCTGAATCCCTTTTCCACCCTCTTAGGGAAAAAATTCCAAAATAAATGTCTTTGTGTTCGCTAACGTCATTTGCGGATCCAATAAACAAAGTTTGAAGTTAATCCCTTGAAGGCATAAAAGGTTCTATGCAAATGATGACTCCCCTTTTTATTTACTTAGGGTAAGAATTTCCAAAAAGGAAGTCAAGCCGACCCATCCAATTATAGGCCCATCTCAGTCACATCCATACTCTGCAAGAGTATGGTACGTGTACTAAACAACCGGATCCTTACATATCGTGAAGCAAATGATCTCCTCAGTGATCGACAATACGGGTTTCGCCGAAACCGATACACTGAGAATCTTCTAGCATATGCTACGCATATCTGGAGCAAAGCTATCGAGAATCACAGAGAGTCTCTTGCAGTTTCTCTTGATATCTCGAAGGCATTCGATAGGGTCTGGCACGACAGCCTTATCAGCAAGCTTCCATCTTTTGGTCTACCCACTAAACTCAGTGCTTGGATATCAGACTTTTTGAAGGACCGATCGATTCAAGTAGTCATTGACGGCTTCACGTCCTACCACATGACAATTAATGCTGGAGTTCCTCAAAGGTCTCTCTGCAACGCTGTGCCTGATGCATATTAACGATATGCTTATACCGGGGACTCTAGGATATACAGACGTTACCACGATCATAGAGAGTTACACGTCCAATGCTCGAGCTAGTGGCGCACAAACAGAAGAGCTTAGGGAAGATAAGGTTAAGCGCTTGAACATGGCCTTGATGGCAGTTTCCCAATGGGGAGATGCCAACCTGGTCAAGTTTAATGAAACAAAAACCCAGGTGTGTCTGTTTTCTTGTAAACGTTTCGCGTTCAAATGTCTCCAATTTTCCGGAATGTACCTGTGCCAATAGCTGACCACCTTGAGCTTCTTGGCACTTGACACTCACCCCGACTCTCAATTTTGGCTCATTTATTGAGTCGAAAGCTGCAACTGCGTCAAAAAAGCTCGGAATATTGGCCAAAGTGAGACGATACTTCACATCGGGACAAATGCTAAGTCTATACCAAGCACAAATCCGATCCTGTATGGAGTATTTTTCTCATCTCTGGGATGGATTGAACAAATACCAGCTTGAGACACTTGACTCAATAGAGAGAAAAGCCAGGAGGCTCATTGGTGATGAAGAAGTTACCTCAAAACTTCAAAGCCTCGAACACCGACGACAAGTTGCTGCTTTATCGGTATTTTACTGTATACATTTCGGAGAGTGTGCAGCGGAACTGCACGATTTAATCCCCTCATTCCCTTTCCACTCCACGGATAGTGGTCAAACTCGAACCTATATACACAAAAAAACAAGTCTTTCTTAGTGTTCACTAACTTCATTTGAGGAACTAATAGGTATACAAAGTTTGAAGTTAATCCATTGAGGGAATATAAAGTTTCATACAAATTCTGACAACCAGTTTAACTCATTTAGGGGAGGAATTTCTAAAACTCCTCTCTTAGTGTGCCCCTACACACCTCAAGGAACATACATGCAAAATTTCATCTACTTGCACTCAGTTGTTTCGGCTGTAGCATGTCTGTCAGTCAATCAGTAACGCAAGGATTTTATATACAGACAGATTATACATACATACATACATATCGTCACGCCTTTCATCCCCGAAGGGGTAGGCAGAGGTGTATTTCTACACCCACTTTTCGCCAGATATACTTTAGTCCCACGTACTAAGGGGCGAGCTTATTGCCGCACCGGGCACATTTCCAGACTCCGCGCTGCTACTGAGAATTTCGTGACAGAAAAACCCAATAACACTGCCCGACCCAGGAATCGAACCCGGGACCTCCCGATCCCACGCGCACATTTATGCCGCGAGACCAACGAGGCAGTCGTATAGGGTTTGATGTCGAGTTTTCCGTCTCTACTCAATGATGGTATTTGCATCGTGTTATCCCTTAGTCGCCTCTTACGACACCCACGGGAAGATAGGGGGTGGTGACACTTGTATTCTATGCCGTCAACCACACGGCAGACAGATTATACAAATAAATAATATTTAACTGCCTCCGTGGTACAGTGGATAGCGTATGCGTCTGCTAAACGGGAGGCTTTAGCTCGATTCTTGGGTCGTGCAAAAGTATTACTGAATTTTGCCCAATTCTCAGTAGCAGCACGGAATCGGCCAAAGTGCCCGGTAATGGCAATAGGCTCGCCCCCTATTACGTGGGACCTAATACGCATCATGGCGAAATATGGGTGTACTATTACAGCTCTGTCTACCTCTTCGGGGATACAGGTGTGAGACTATAAAAAAATAAACAAACTGTCTGTAATCTCAAAATAATTGTATTGCATATTGTTGCTAACCCATTTCCAGTACCCCAATGATTTATTAAGATTGTTTTTCTGTCTGTCTATTTATTCAGGGTAATCTTAAAAATGGCTGAAGCGTTTTATATGTGTATTTTACTAATGGTTCATGAAAACTCTCGAACAAACTATGAAAATTTCATTTAGGCGTAGCTGCTTGCAAAAGCTAGTTAAAATTAAATTAGTCAAGGATTCCGTCGCAGCATACATTTGTATATCTCAGCGACATTGTAAAAAAATGTAAAATAAATTATCTAAGTTCAAAAACCCTTTCTTAGTATTTTAAATTAATGAAAATTAAAAGCACATCAGGGACGATGAAAAAAAAATCTATTGAAGGAATTAAACATTTCATACAAACTTCCCTTTTTCCCCTCCCTTTTGATCTCTTTTTGAAACCTTTTTGAACTCTCCGTTTTAGTGGTGAATTCACTAACGTCACTTGGGGAACCGATATACAAAGTTTCAAGTGTATCCATTGAATTATTTTTTTATATTACAAAATGAGGCACCCTTTCTTAACTCCCATAGGTAAGTGACTTCGAAAACTTGACTTCTCCTTTCTTGGTTTTCACTGACGTCATTTGAGGAACCTAAATACAAAGTTTGAAGTTAATCCAGTGTAGGAATAAAATGGTTTCATACAAACTTTGACACTCAATCTTACCCTCTTAGAGGTGGAATTTTCAAAAAAAATATTCTTAGTGTTCGCTATTATCATTTAAGGAACCAATATACAAAGTTTGAAGTCAATCCGCTGTAGGAATAATAAGTTTCATACACACTTTGACCCCCTATCTTACCCCCTGAGGGTAGGAAGTAAAAAAAAAACGAATTCTTAATGTTCACTATCGTCATTTGAGGAACCAATATACAAAGTTTGAAGTTAATCTACTGAAGGAATAATAAGTTTCGTTTCATACACACTTTGAACACCTATCTAACCCCCTGAGGGAAGGAATTTTCAAAAAATAAATTCGTACTCTTCACTTTCGTTGTTTGAAGAACCAATATACAAAGTTTGAAGTCAATCCATTAAAGGAATAAAAATAATTGACCCTCAATCTTACCCTCTTAGGGGTGGAATTCCCAAAAAAATAATTCTTAGTGTTCACTATTATCATTTGAGGAACCAATATACAAAGTTTGAAGTCAATCCACTGAAGAAATAATACGTTTCATACACACTTTGACCCTCTATCTTACCCCCTGTGGGAAGGAATTAAAAAAAAACTAATTCTTAGTGTTCACTATCGTCTTTTGAGGAATCAATATACAAAGTTTGAAGTCAATCCATTAAAGGAATAAAAAGTGTCATTCAAACTTTGACCCCTATCTAACCCCCTTAGGGGAGGAATTTCCAAAGAAACAAATTCTTAGTGTTCACTATCATCATTTGAGGAACCAATATATAAAGTTTGAAGTCAATCCACAGAAAGAATAATAAGTTACACACTTTGACCCCTATCTTACCCCCTAAGGGTCGGATTTTTTAATAAACAATTCTTAGTGTTCACTATCGTAGTTTAAGGAATCAATATACAAATTTTGAAGTTAATCCGTTAGAGACACAAAAAGTTACATACAAACTTTGACCCTGTATCTTACCTCTTAGGGGAGGAATTTCCAGAAAAATAATTCTTAGTGTTCACTATCGTTGTTTGAGGAACTAAAATACAAAGTTTGGAGTCAATCCATTGAAGGAAAAAAAAGTTTCATACAAACTTTGACCCCCTGTTTTACCCCCTTAGGGGTTGAATTTCCGAAAATCCTCTCTTAGTGCTACCCTACACTTCTCAAGGAACATACATGCTAAATTTCATCTTCTTGTGACCAGTAGTTTCGGCTGTAGCGTGCCTGTCAGTCAGTCAGTAACGCAAGGATTTTATATATACGATCATAACACTATTTCTGAGGCTATATACAAATATTAAAAAAATATGTACACATTGCCATGCCAAACGTCAGCTGAGCTTTTACCGGTCAGTGGATTGGACGTATATAGAAATTCTATAATTTGTTTGTTAGCTAACTCTGGTGTCGGAGTTTTCAGCCCGCCCGAAGGCCTCCGATATGGCCTAACGATCCTTATCCTTAGACAAGAACTGGGTCCGTCCGATTCATGTCCCCTCCGAAGCACGGTAGCGCTCAGATGTAAATGCCACACACGGTCACCCATCCATGTGGTCACCTGTGCAAGCGTTGCTTAACTTTGCCGATCTGTTACGAGCGGCATGCCAAGTCTCGCAATGAGCGCTTTCTATATAATAGTTTCTTGAAGTTTTGCCGAAACCCTAATAATCCTGCAGAAACATACAAACGCAAACAAGCTATCCTTTCATAGTAAAGGTAGAAAAATACTCGCGTCGAGAAGATTTCGAAGACACAGTTACACAGCTTTCCCGCGTATTGACGCTATACACTTTATCAAATTATGATTGAGGTTCCCACACATCGACGGTATAAAACCTCTTTTATAAAAGCCCCGATAGTGTATCAAACGAACAACAACTAGAGTATATTCCATCAACAAATAAACTTTACGTCTGAATCGACAGAGATGTGAAGTTGACGAGGGTCTTATTCAATCAACTGAGCGGACGCGATGCGAAAGGTTCAATTATTTCACACTCCATTGTTCCATATCTGTAACAATTAACGCAGCAGTAGGTACTGATAAGGCAAAAATACTACAAAATTTAAGTTTTAATAAATTCAAAAAGGTTCTAAAACGTAAACTTTGTCAAAAAGGGTACTATTCGGTGCTAGATTATATTGAAGACAAAAATGCTTGGGATTAATTTGCTCGGTCCCACAGGCTACCTATATATTTGATTAGTGTTAAGTTTCATGTGAGTGTGAGTTTTTGTGTCAATATTATGCTAGTTTAGTACTTTTATATTATAATTAAAAAAACCTTATTAATTGACAACAACATTATAGACACACCAGCTCATATACCTATGAATAATTCAATGTAGTTACTAAGTTTTTAAATTGTATAGAATCAAGACCAAGAAAAGAGTGGCCTGGAGTTTTTTGCCTGATTCTTCTCATGAGGCTCTACTTTCTGAACAGGCATTTTTTTTCAATGCTCAATTATGTTAATATGCATTTAAAGTTACTTTTTTATTTTTATTTGTATTACCTTTTGACGTGTCCAAAAAATTTAAACATTTTTATGGAAATAAACATATTTGAGTTTGAGTTTGGCAATAAAATTTATTTGGAATAATTGTTTTATTCCAAATTAATTTAATTTTGCTATATATAATAAATAAGTGTATTTCATTTAACTAAAATCAATATAAGGCAATTGAATGCAAAATATAATTTAAAACTGCTTCGCTTGGTCTGTTGCATAAGCTTATTATCTCCCTTCCTTATCTCGCACACTAAAACTATCTCTTTCTTATTTTCCTGAAATTCAAGTGGATAGCACGATCCAGTTCGCATCCAGTATCGGAGGGGATCTTCTAATACTGAAGCAGGATTAGATTGACTCTAAATAGCTGAACTATTTTTTGACGGGTTGACGACTTCAGAAATGTTCAATAAGTAGGTGTTTATATATATATATACAGCCAAGTGGATATACCAACAGACTGCCATGCAGAGGATATCGGGTTCGAATCCACGGCGCGCACCAATGACTTTTCGGAGTTATGTGTGTATTGAATTGTTAATTATCGCTTGTCCCGTGCCTCGGAGAACACGTTAAGCCGTCGGTCCCGGTTGTCATGAAGATCTTTGACAGTCGTTACAGGATGTCAGTACCTTCTAAATAAACTGACACTAGTCTAAACCATGGAATATCGCTATCCCTTCGGGTTGCGGAGGTCAGACAGGCAGTCGCTCTGCGGAAAAGCTAATATTCAGCCAAATCCGGTTAGACTAGTAAGCGGACCCCAGATTGAAACTGGGCTAACGCTAAGAGAAAGAAGAAGAAGACTTTGGCTTAGCAAAGTTAGACATTGAGTTGGTAATGCTCAGCCAAATTACAGACAAACTACATTTGAGTCCGTCAATACTTTAAATAGGTGCCATCAAAGTAAATATTTATTCCCAACACAATGTTTCTATTTCCCAAACGATCAATAAATATCAGAGGTATGTACGTTAGCATTTCAAATCCGGTGCACAAAGCAACTGAGTTATGTTATGAGAGCCTAGTGTCGTTGACAGTTGGCAATACTTTGGCCTGCGACCGAGTAGGCATTGTGAAGCTAACGTGTTTGATTCGATCACCAATGGCAAATCTGTTTTGCATTACTTATTCAAATTGAATGTGAGGTATGAAAGGCTGTGAAATAAGAAGATATTTGTGTGGGAGCAATATCTTACGTAAGTTAGTATCTCTTGACATTGAAGCAAATATCGTTACATTAACGATTAGTTCCATTATAAAATATTTGTTTACTCTATTTTATTGTATCATTTACATTATGCAATCACTTACATTACAATTTTCATCTTGTCTTACAAAGAAATTCGCTCGCGTAGATTGTATACTAAGAATTCAATTATTCACGGAAGAAGTCACTAAAACATTCCCTATTGCTACAAGAATTGTTGTCTGTAACGACATAAAGTGCCCAACGAGGCATATCAAATTAGGTGCTCGTCAGAAAACTTTGCTCACACTTTTAACACAGAATCATTGGTTCCCTTTTAGCATGAATCGACAATTACTTAGTATAGCACAACCTTTAATCTGGCGAGAGGAGCATCAGTTGATGGTTTTCCGATTCCATTAGCTGCAAAGCGGAGGCGGTGGAGGTTTGATTAAGCAGAATGAGTGAAGGAAACGACCCACTTATTAACCCCGGTCTACTTACAAGAAAGCCTCCTCAGGTTTGTTACGATCTCTAAATGCCACACGACTGATGGGACCTTTTGTTTTCACTCAGGGCTTTTATTCGTTCCACTCAGTCTAGTGCTACAATTTATGTAGAAAGAATTTTGTTCGAAAATCTGTTAACCTTAAATCCAACGGTTTCTTCGTATAAATATAAATCCTTGAAACTTCACTATTCTTATTGTACATGTTATGTGCTTACTAAGATAGTACCAGTAATGTTGCTTAGAGGTAACTTGCCACTTGAACGATGTAGTACATTATTGCCCTCTGGAATAAAGATAAAAACAATCTAACCCCTATTAAAAATACCTATAATTCATATCGGATACTCTCTTCACTAATGTAACAGTCAATAAATAAAAACCCTAACGCAAGTGAGTGCTTCTTCTTCTTGAGTAAAATAACCGTTTTGTATTTTAAAGACATATAACACAATGTTATCATCGACATGTGTATAGAAATCGGTCGTAAAATATAGATTGCTTAACTTATCCCTCATTCTATGGGTAAATGTTTTATCCAATTTGTAATCACGAGGATACGCTTAAAGTTAGTTTGAGTTGGTTTGGAACGTATTTATTTACAAGTTCTGGGAAAATCCGAAAAGAGGACGGAGGTGTACGGAGTTGCCCGGAAAGTTGTTGAATTGATCGCTCTGTCAGGAGTTGCTAGTCATTTTACTTCACTCTTATTTTAATATCGATTACACGGATATCATTTTTAATTGCTGAATAAATGTCCATGTTGATATTATAAATGCGTAAGCCTGTCAGTCTAAACTTTGATTGAATTTATCATGGAGATACTTAATACGTAGTCAAACATGTGCCACATTATTTAATTTACTAATTATCAATAATTAGCCCCTAAGGGCATTAAAAAAGGGAACGTTTGTAGGTAATTAGGCACACTCCTATTCTCTATTTGATTATACAAATAATATTACAGTTATAATGGCGCGTGTAAGGAAACTGACAAAACAAGAAGAAGAGAAAGCTTCTAGCGATTAAAATGTAAGGGATGTTGTTGTTTTTCGTGTGAGTGTGTGGCCAACTCTGTTGTCGGAGTTTTCAGACCGCCCGAAGGCCTCCAACATGGCCTAACGATCCTTAGACAAGAACCGGGACCGACAGTTTTACGTGCCCTCCGAAGCACGGTAGCGCTCAGATGTAAATGCCACACACGGTCACCCATCCAAGTGGTGACCTGTGCAAGCGTTGCTTAACTTTGCCGATCTGTTATGAATGGCAAGCCAAGTCTCGCTATGAGCGCTACAATGTAAGGGATAATTTTATGGGAGGTGTCCTTCTGTTAGTAGTAGAATACATGCCTTATAGATTACGTTTTGTTTGGTTGCCGAATTGAGGTCCAGACTATCGAAGATTGGAGATATGGAGCGGTAGAACATCATTGCCTTGTTTTCTTTGTGACCTAAATATTAATTATTATCTTAATATATATATTTCTTGTGTGCGTGTGTATGTCACTGAACTCCTCCTACACGACTGGACCGATCTTGATGATTTTTTTTGTGTGTGTTCAAGGGGCCTTGAGAATGGTTTAGATTCACAATTTAGTCCACTGGAAAATGTTTTTTTACTTAAATTTTAATTTGTAAGTAGTTGTGGAATTTGGAATGTTTCACATTAGAAGCGACAGACTGCGCTGCTATCGAAGTGTCAAATCTTTTAATAATTTCGTCAAGGAGTAGGTACATAGAAACCTTACCTGAATAATAAAACATTAAAAAATAAAGATTTCGAGTCGACTACATATATCCGCAAAATTCGGATTGTCGAGTATTTTGTTAAATTCTAATGGTTCTGACAGACAAATCACAGACGCCATATTGGCCACTCTAGCGAAAAGTCACAGATACCGGATAACATTTTGAGTACAACTAAGTCATAGCACGAAGTAGTTTGTATGTGTAAATACTTTTTGTAGTTATATAGTATCCACCCAATAAAGGAGATTTGTGTTACCCCGAATATCTATCTATACTAAAATAATAAAGCGGAAGAGTTTGTTTGTTTGTTTGAACGCGCTAATCTCAGTTACTACCGGTCGGATCTGAAAAAATCTTTTTGTATACGATAGCCCAGTTATTCCGGAAGGCTATAGGCTATATAACATAACGCTTCGACCCTTTGGGACATGGCAAAAGGCTAAAAAGGCTAAAAGATAATGGCTAAAAGATAATCAGAAACTAGCAGTCGGATTTAAAAAATTGTTATTTCCTATAATAGCCCAATTATTCCAAAAGGCTATAGGCTATATAGAATTACGCCACAACTTTTAAGGGCCAGACAAAAATAATAAAATGGTCAAACGAGAAGGGGGAGGGTTGGTTCAAAGGCAAAAAAAGGCTAAACGAATAGGATACAATCTATATGGGTATCGTTTTCGATATTTTCGGGACGCTGATTAATAATATGAAATTTATTTAGTGATCCAAGATGGCGGACGTGAAATCAAACATGGCGGATGAGAAAATTTGAAAAATCTATATGGGTATCGCTTTCGATATTTTAAGGGGTGGGGAATCGAAATACAACATCTATTTCGTGATCAAAGATGGCGGATGGGAAACCAAAGATGGCGGACGGGAAAATTTAAAAAAATCAATATTGGTATCGTTTGCGATGTTAAAAGGGATGGGGAATCCAAATACAACATCTGTTTTGTGATTCAAGATGGTGGATGGGAAATCAAAGATGGCGGATGGGAAATTTTTTAAAAATCAATATGGGTATCGTATCTGATGATTTAAGGGATGGAGAATCCAAATACAACATCTATTTCGAGATCAAAGATGGCGGATAGGAAATCAAAGATGGCGGACGGGATTTTTTTTAAAAGTTGATATGGGTATCGTCTCCGATATTTTAAGGAATGGGGAATTCAAAAACACCATCTATTTCGTGATCAAAGATGGCGGATGGGATTTTTTTTTAAAACATTATGGGTATCGTCTCCGATATTTAAAGGGATGCGGAATCCAAATACAACATCTATTTCGTGATTCAAGATGGCGGATGGGAAATCAAAGATGGCGGACAGGATTTTTTTTTAAGTCGATATGGGTGTCGTCTCCGATATTTAAAGGAATGGGGAATTCAATATTATATAAAAATCTATGTTTGTTTGTTCATCATTTATTGACTCTGAAATGATAAGAGATTTAGCGCTAAGTCAATGGTAACTTTGGAAAAGGGGCTTGGAAAAAGGGAATTAAATAAAAACTCTTAAAAAAGCGATACGGAGTTCGCCGGGTCAGCTAGTACCTAACTATATACATTACTATCTTAAATAATCATACTTTCTAAGAATATATATTATGTACATAAACCTAAAAATAAAAAGTGAAAATATACCTATATGTACAGGTGTGTTTAGGCGTCGTAGAATGCCTCCGCATCAATATCATCGGGTAACGTGCCCAGAAGGCTGGCAGCATTGCCACTCTGGATGGCAATGCTGATTCTTTGAGCAAAGAATAAACCAGCCTTCTGGTCACGTGAGACGTTGACTAACCGTTTAAATATTTCTCGGTATAAAGAACGAGCGCTCGGACCCCATGAGCCTAGCGTTTCCACCCCAAACGGCTCAAATACGTAATTGGCTACTAGATTACTGTATTTGCGCCGTTTGAGGGTCTCCGCAGATGCAGCAGCAGCGCCAGCATGGCCTCCCGAGCTTGGAACATGGGATGGCGTGAGGGTGTCTACGCAGGTCGCGTCCCACACTAAAGGCCTACCCATTTTCCATAGCAACAATGACATACCGTCAGGTCTCTTCACGTCGTCGCGTACCAAACCGTTTGGTTCAAGTACAGCTGGTACACCAGACGCAACAAGAGCATACACATACAAAATAAATTAGTTTATTTATTTTTACTCGTTTCATGTATTTTTGTTTTATTTTTTGTGTACAATAAAGAATTAAAGGCATCGATGCGGAGAAACACACGGAGTACCTAAACGGAGACAAGTGGCGACACGGAACGTCTCATCGTCCAACATGGTTCCTGTGTTGGACGATGGTAGTGCCTGAAGCCATAGACCGGATTCCCATTCCCCCACAGCCAGCAAGCGAGCACGCTCTGTAACATTAAAAGATGTATCTAAAAGATTTTTGCTCACAATGTTACAAAGCGGCGCTGTCTTTGGGAAAATAGGTTGGTGAGCAAATCAGTGTTTGGACAAGCCATTTTCCAGGCGTTTATAGCTTCGGTTTTGCTCAGCACTTATGAGTTAATTAGTGTAGGTGATAATATTTTTCTAATTAACTCTGCCGTGCTGTGAACCGAAGACAGGAACGCCGCCGCGCCGGTAAACTGACACTGGAAATTTTGCGAACGCTGAGCCCACCCAAACGTATGGGTAAAGATTCTTGTAGCCAGGCTCGATCGTCCAAGTCCACATTTAATATTATTTATTTATTATTTTATCTTTGTGACCGTTAGATGATTGTTCGTAAAATCGACGTTATGGGGATTATCTGAATTACAGTGATACTTCGATATAAGTCACGATCGATTCTCTATCTGCAGATGTGAATTTGTGATTGCTTAGCATTTTAATGTATAGTTATGATTGGTGCTGTGTTACTTGGACACATCTGTAAATTATCAATCTTCCTATATTTCTTGACTACTTTACAACTGTATCTTGCGTAAAGGTTGAAGAGAAATGGGCAGTTCCCATAGGTTTTGATTTACAAATCGTATACAGATTGTTTTTATTAATTTACTAGAGGACGCCAGCAGCTACGCCTGCATTTTATTTTAATTTGCCCGTTTTGGCCGATCCCGTGGGAATTTCGGGTAATCCCTTCTTAGTGCACCCCTACGGTCCGCAAGGAACATACATGCCAAATTTCAGCTTCCTGCGCCCAATAGTTTTGGCTGTAGCGTGTCTGTCAGTCAGTCAGTAACGCAAGGATTTTATATAAGAACTTCGCACCGCCTAACAGTCGATTCTATCTTTTTTCTCTACGTAAGAACCATCCTCGTCCTTCAAGGAATATTATAAAAAAATTATTAGCGAAATCGGTATGGAACAGAGAGGCGTCCGCAGACCATATTAGACTTATAAGGACTTCGTACCTGGATGAAAACTTTAAAATACTCATTTCTTCTTCATTTATAATACTTTTCTTTTTTTACCTAAATGGAAGCGAATTATTTTTCAAAACAAGTCTTATTCTTTTCTTTTACTTAAGATGATAGGCATTTCAGATATAAATACCCACCATACATACATAGACTCACGCCTGTTTCCCCAAAGGGGTAGGCAGAGGCATATTAAACGCCCACTTTTCGCCAGTGTTTTGATCCCACGTAATAGGTGGCGAGCCTATTGCCACTTATCGGGATATTTTCTTTGCCAGAGCCTCGTCCGTTGATCGGCAGGTGCACCATTTGCAGGTGAGGTTGGCGCGGGACCCTAAGTTCTTGGTGGGCACCCTATGCACCCACCCACCAACCCATACCCACCCAAATTACCACCAACATTTTCTTAATAGTTCAAGTGAAAAATTTCAGATGTTTCAAACTTTCTCTACAATTTGCCCTTCGAAGTTTGAACAAGAATTATAGTTTGTAGACTTTTTGGTCGCCCTATTATTCAGTAGCACAAAGTTTGGGCAATTCTCTCGTATTTATTAAGATCGTTGTAAGTTGAGTGAATTAGAAAATTTTGCTTTCTTTAAGAAATAATACAGCATCAAAGACATTTTTTATCTGGCAGTGTTTCGGATGTCTTTTCTAACATGTGTGGACTAAGATAAATGATGCTTTGACAGGAGTCAATCACTACATGTTTTTTGCTACAAAGTGTAAAGAAAGATAGACGAGGTCTAACCTATGAGACGTAAAGATTATTTTCACTTTTCTTAAAGAGAATCAGGTGAATAACCTTTTCACAGTTTACATGTTTACTGAAGGAATTATAGTCTTCTTTAAGACAGATGGCATCGAGACAGACAGATTGCATTTGAAATGCACTCTAAAGGCTAAGTTGCAGCATAATAGCAGTCACAATTTAGTTGGCGTCCAGTTTCAATAACTGCATGCTTACTGCAAAACAGCTGCACGGCCAACGAGCACTTCAAATGAAGTAAAAAAAATGCATAAGAACTCATTAAATCCAATTAAGCTATTTGAAGGTCGTTCACGCTTAGCTGGTCGTCCACCGACTTAGATTTTAAAGGATATGAAGCCTTCTGGCAGAAATCTTAACTGCCATTAAGAGAGAGTGGCTAACCTAAGTACATCTTATTGCTACAGTAATGGTTCATTTAACAATATTTTTCAACGGTAAAATACACGATAAACTTATACGGTCCCAACAGAATATCAGCGCCATCTTGTGTCACAAGATGGCATTACGCTGAGTTGGGATCAGATTATGTTTATGTTAAGTTAGTTTTAAAGTTTTATCCCTCTTTCTGTCGCATGCTTACATAAACGGAATAAATGCGTTTTTCTTTCTTTCTTTCAATAAACTAGAAACATATTTTAGAGCTATATAAGTAAAAAAGTATTAGTGTTATCTGTGTAATGAAGATGAAATATTTTAACCTACTTTATAACCATATAATTAGACATTGTTTTTAAGTTGCTAGTAAATTTGCTTTTTTTAATTAACGTAGATTAAGTACTGAATTAATTAGTTGCTACTTGATTTAAAACGATACTTGTTTTAAGGTGGCGTTGGTATGAGAGTATTATATTATTACCTACTCCTGTAGTATTTAAGTATGTCTTAAAAGCCTTTATAAATTGTCTTATTTTTCTTCTAAATATGCTAAATAGCTACTTATGTACTTGATACTAACATAAATTTTAGCCATTTTTCAATGTAGCTTATGATTAAATTTGTTACAAATTCCACCTTAATTTAAGTTTTCCTTACTTCATGAAATGGTAGGGTTGGTCATGATCACTCGCTCTAGACTGGCAATACAATTTTAATGTAAGTATGATTAAGGTAGGCGGAAAAGTTTGAGTGCGTATAGTACTGGATAGACTGTAAAACACGCCATTCCTTAAAAAGTTAAAGAAGTTTCAATACAACTTCCACCAACATTTAGAGGTATAGATATTACTAAGCAAACACCGCATCCAGTAAACATTATTTGCTATCGATGATACTACGAAACATTGCATCTATTCCAAAGGCGAGGCAAGAGACCTTTGAAAACGTAAACAATTACTTTACAACACGTCTTCAATGAGATTCGCAATAAATAATATTAGAACAGTCTGTAACAGAACACTCATTTAAGTAGCACAAATACACCATTAACATTGCGACTACCCGTGAACCATCTAGAACGAAGCATCGTAAATTAGCACCCGGTCCTTTGTACAAAAACAATAAAACAATATCTTCATTCACAGTTCTTTAGGTAGGTAGGTATACTAAATACTAACCGTGCCCTGCAGGTTCACCTACCATACCTTGCGATATAATGACCTTGTGAGGATATTTTTAATCTGGTTCAGAAGCCAACCTAAGCATCGTAACTGATATTACATAGGCTTATTACTCGTATATGGTCTCCCTCATGAATGTTTTCATAAAAAGAATTTTCATTCACTGCTAATTTTATTACTGGAATTAGTAGGTTCAGACAATCAAATACTTTATGTTTATTTATATTACAAGAGGACGCCCGCTGTTACGCCCGCACATTTTATTTTAATTTACCCCTTGCTACCCGACCCCGTGGAAATTTCGGGCAATCCCATCTTAGTGCACCCCTACGGTCCCCAAGGAACACACATGCCAAATTACAGCTTCTTGCGCCCAATAGTTTTGGCCTTGTCTGTCAGTCAGTCAGTAACGCAAGGGTTTTATATATACAGATTAGTCTTAAAATAAATACTTTCTATTTAAGTATTATTCATTATTAGAATTCAGTAGTTTCACCGGTGCAGAATAATACTTTAAGCATAAGTATAAACTGTTTATGTATTCATAAAGCAAACCAAAACTAGATACAGAAACTATCATCAAGACGGCCTAAATGATGCTGCCATTTAAGATTTAAAAAAATCTGTATACCTTTAAAAATATGTTGTCCTTTAAAAATATACCTTAATATACCTTTAACAATATATTGAGATAAACTTAATGAAGAATATTGTAACGAAACCTAATCAACAAACGTAACGTTATAAACGAGATACGTCTCTTAAATACAGCACAAAATTAGAAGGGAGTTTAATTTTATAATAATTTAATTGTATTTCACAAACGAGTGATTTTAATTATGCTACTACTTGGACGCAAAGGTGAGGTGAACTTAACTTGGTGGGTGATACAAACCAGATCTTAATGAAATTTTGCAGTATTATTAAAAGACATCAGAATGCCTCATAGCCTATCTTTTGTCATGATAATCGTTATCGAAGCGGGTGGAGCCGTGGGTAAAAAAATGTTAAAAATAAAAAAAAAATACAGTTTAAACGAGAAAAGTCTAGAATTCTCGGATTGAATTAACAAAAAACAGAAATAGATGTTATGCATAAAAAAATCAAATGTGATGTGTCCCGAATTTTGATAACCATTCCTTAGTTCTAGCGAAGTTGAGTACACTATAAGCGTCACCTTGTGACCTAGATGAATAAATGATTTTGACTTTTTTGACTAGAGTCAAATCCACTCGAACTTTTAAATTTTCTTTTCTAGATAATAGAAAAGTTAAAGAAGATCTCTTTAAGTTAGAAAACTTAGATTGGCACTCATATGATCACATTTTATCATAATTGTAGTCTTTGACCTATGTCTATGATAAGCTAGATACTGATGATTTTACTCAAAGATCAGAAAGACTGTCTTATTTTTTAATCTTTGAGTGACTTACAGCATTAATCAGAGTACGAAAAAAAAATTGCGCATTTAAGTTTTTAAATTATATTACAAAACTTGTGCTTGTAATAATAATAATAATAATCATTTATTTGTCAAACACAGGTAACATTATAATTTTCGGTCTTGTGTGTTTACAATTTCAAGTGCGCTGTGTTTTGCCTTAAAGACATACAAATATTATAATATATATTATACAAAAATTGTCTACGCTTCATTCACTAATAATTTAACAAAAATACAAATTAAATAAAAATAAAACATAATGTCATAATATAATAATAAACAAAGGAAGTAATAGTAAATAATCAATGTCAAAATCAAGTTTAAAATAGAAATATAATAATTTTAATAAAGAAATAATTTGCGATATAGATAATATAGAAATAATTTATATGTCAAACAGTATAGAATAAAATTACATTTTTTATTTCAAAATAGTTACAGTTTAACATTCAGGAATTCGTCAATATTATAATAACATTTCTCTATTAATAATTCATTAAATCTCTTTTTAAACAGTTTTTGTGGCATACATACATATCGTCACGCCTTTTATCCCCGAAGGGGTAGGCAGAGGTGTATTTCTACACCTACCTACTTTTCGCCAGATATACTTTAGTCCCACGTAATAAGGGGCGAGCCTATTGCCGTACTGGGCACATTTCTAGACTCCGTGCTGCTACTGAGAATTTCGTAACAGAAAAACCCAATAATACTGCCCGACCCAGGAATCGAACCAGGGACCTCCCGCGATCCCACGCGCACATTCATGCCGCGAGACCAACGAGGCAGTCGTATAGGGTTTGATGTCGAGTTTTCCGTCTCTACGCAAAGATGGTATTTGCATCGTGTTATCCCTTATTCGCCTCTTAGAAAGAAAGAAAGAAAGAAAGAAAACAAGTTTATTTGGCTAAGGTGACACAATTAAAATTACATAGAATATAGGAATACTTGACAGTTAGATACTTTTCGTTAAGGAAAAGAAATGAAGTGGAAATTATTAATAACAATTACAATAAAAAATATCATTTCAAATAAAAAAAAAGATCAAAATAAAATTCAATGAATTAAAATAATAATTAATGACAAATAAAAAATAAGCAATTTTGTAAATTTGATACATTTAGAATCAACCAATTTGGATTTATTATATTATCATGTCACATTATGCCAAATGGGAGTCTAGTTCAGCATATGCCAGACTTACAAAGCTTGGCGCTGGTTTTCAACTAGCTCCTATTAGTGATAGCACGGACGTTAGTATAATGCACACAACACTATATACTAAAAGTAATACCCATGTGAAAACAGTGTGCGTGCATGACGTGCATTATGTAGGCTTACGGCATAGTTATGCTTACGGGTTCCCGGCCCGTGCCCAGCGGATTAAGCGGATAGCGGGCGGAGATGCCTCCAGCCTCGCGTGAGTATATCAATACGCGTGTGCGCCGCGTGATGGTCGGACGCCGCGGTTTACATCGATGCACGCACAGTGACGCAGCACTAATTAAACAACATAGGAACATTCAACATGAACAATATTATCAATAGTACCTACAAAAGTAACACAAACATATTATTTATTGTACTGTAGGCATTTGTATTATTATAAATTAATTCGTAATTAAATAGAGATATAAATAATATTTAATGTCAATACAGATAAATATTGTTTATGTTATGTGTTTATTGTATATGTTATTAAGGGATTAGGGATTGGATTTGTAATTAAATAGTAATATGAAATTTATTTTTTTATGTCAATAGGGATAAATATGGTTAATTAATGGATTAGAAAATAGTTATTAATTGTATATGGAAACAATAGGGACAAATATAGCTAATTAGTGGATTAGGGATAAGAATCATAATTAAATAGTAATAAGAATAATGTATAATGTCAGTAGAGATAAATATTGTTAATTAGTATTTTAGAAAAATAGTTATAAATGTTATAAATAATAAACAGCGGAGGCATGCTAGGGCCAAATAAAAGAAGCGTTCAAGTTCACATTGCCAAGCTTTCGTTGCGACTCCACAAGATACTGCCTCAAGCGTGTTCTAAATGTGTTGATGGAGGTGACGTTGCGTATGGGTGGAGGTATATTGTTCCAGCACTTGGAAGCCGCATATCGAAAGCTTCCTCTAAATGCCTCAGACTTATGTGGTTTAATTGATAATTGCTTTGAGCATTGTCTGCTCGATCGCTCGCTACCACTGAAGACCCAGGTTAGTTTTTGAAATAAATACTTTGGCTCCTGTGACTTAATGACACCAAATAATAAGCAAGCCAAATGCAACTTTCTTCTTGATTTCATTTTTAATATACGTTTATCATTTAAAAAGGGGGTTACGTGACCTCTCAATGGCACTGAGAAACAGAAGCGGGTGCAGGCGTTTTGCACTCTCTGTACTAATCGATCTGATCGGGCCAGCAATCGAGGCCCATATACAGAATCCGCATAATTTAACTTGCTTAGTATCAAGGATTCCACCAACTTAATGCGCATTTCTTCTGATAAAAAGGGACGTATTTTATATAAAACTCTTAGTTTATAGAAACAGTTCCGTACTGCGTTGGCAACATGCTTCTCATAACGCAGTTCGGCATCCATTATCAGTCCCAGGTTTCGGGCTTCGTACACTCGTTCTAAGGGTTTCCCTTGAAGAGTTATATTCAACCCTGCCTGCAGCGAACGCAAATTGCCTGTGGATCCTAGAATCATATACTTCGTCTTTGATGGATTTAACAATAAGCAATTACGTTCCGACCATGCAGATATCCTCTCAAGGTCCTTATTTATGTCCACTATTGCCTTTTGGTAATCCCTTACTTTAAAAGACAAGTAGATCTGGATGTCAGCCGCATAAATATGATACTTGCAATTTTGTAAACAATCTTTTATATCCTCACAATAAAGGGCAAACAGTATTGGTCCCAGAATAGATCCCTGCGGCACGCCTCTTTTTAAAGAGGCAGGAGCCGAGGCTACTGTGTTTCCGTTTATAGAGTTAATTTCTACTAGTTGGTAACGGTTCATTAAATAACTATGGAACCAACGAACTGCGTTATTGTCAAATCCATAAAAACGAAGTTTGGATAACAATATATCCAAATTTATAGCATCAAATGCCCGCGAATAGTCCAAAAGAACAAGAATCGTGCAGCAGCCTTGATCCTGGGCTGACAGGATATTGTCAGTGACATCCAGCAGAGCGGTAGTAGTGCTACGGAACCGTCTGAATCCTGACTGCAGGTTAGGTAATATATCATTACTCTCTAAAAAATCAGTGAGCTGTTGACAGACCACCTTCTCCAAGACCTTGGAAAGACACGGCAGGATACTAATTGGCCGAAGGTCGCGTATATCAGAGGGGTTTGGAATTTTAGGTAGTGGTCGCACTACAGCAATTTTCCAAATCTCCGGTACTGTGCACGTTACAATCGACTGGTTTATTATATCAGTAATAGTTCCTAAGGAGTAAGGTAATGATAAATTTACCATTCTCAAATTAATACCATCAAACCCCTCTGCACTTGAAGTTAGGCTGGATATGATGCGAGAGACGACGTCCTGGTCCACAGTCTTTAAATTGAAAGTGCCTTCGCCAAACCGATGGTATTCGTAATATGTTAAATTAGACATATCAGAGTTAAATTTACCGGGTACGTTTAAAAAGCTTAAATTAATATAGTCTGCATCTTGAAGGTGACTAGGCAGTATAAAATTTTCTTTAGGTGGCAAAGCATAAGTTTTTAAATTTTTCCAAAGTACTTTAGGTTTAGCAATATTATTGTTTATATTGTATTTAAAAAATGCTACCTTTTCATTATACAAGGCAGCGCTGACCGTGGATTTTAGCTGTTTGTAGTATATTTTGCTAGATTCAGTCTTAATTTTGCGATATTTAGCCAGGGCGTCGTCCCTTAGTCGCATCATAAGTTTAATCGTATCTGTAATCCACAATCTTACGACACCCACGGGAAGATAGGGGGTGATGACATTTGTATTCTATGCCGTCAACCACACGGCAATTTTTTTGTATTTTTTTAGTGGCATATTCTTGATTGATTCGGGTACTTTATTATAAATTCGCGGTGCGAGACCAAAAAAACTTTTCTGCATTAATGTTGTTTTGCATTTGATGTTACTTAATTGGTTTTGATATTGAGCACGTATTGGGCCCTTTCTGACATCAGACAATCTTGTAAATAAGTGTGGATTGCATTTTACAAATAGTGCCGTTTCCAATATATATAGTGATGGTAATGTTAAAATGTTTAAGGATTTAAAATAAGGAACGCAGCTGTCAGTTACCTTGATACCACATATAGATCTTACACATCGTTTTTGAATCCTAAATACCAGCTCCCTATCAGTGGACTGCCCCCAAAACACAATGCCGAACCGTAAAACTGATTGTGCCAAGCCATGGTATGCTGTTATGAGAGCTTGACTGTTAACCTTTCGCGACAGTTGAAACAGGGCGTACGCGGTTTTGCTCAGTCTTTTGCATAATGCTTCAACATGAGGCTTCCAATTTAGTTGGTTATCCATTATTATACCCAAGAATTTGCACATAGTTGTTGCCTCAATATTGACATCCTTATACGAAATGTTAATGTTTGGTATTTCACAGAGCTGATGGAAATGCATAACTTTGGTCTTACTTAAATTTATCACTTAATTATTATTTTGAAGCCACTCTATAATAGTATACAGGCATGCGTTTATCTCTTTCTCGTAATCCACTTTATTTTCACACTTTATTATAGCTGTGCTGTCGTCCGCAAAGAGTACCATTTTATGTGGTGTTATTTTTGGCAAATCATTAATATAAATTAAAAATAGTAACGGGCCCAGCATGCTGCCTTGTGTTACACCGTATTTAGTGTATCTTGGACTTGATAAGAATATCCTTTCTAATTTGCTCTTGGGACATATTCTTGTGATTTCCGTATATTGTATTCTATTACAAAGATAAGACTCTATAAGTTGCAGTACGTTTCCTCTTACGCCATAACCATGCAGTTTGCGTGACAAGATTTTATGGTCCACATAATCGAATGCTTTGGTCATGTCCGTGTAAATTGCACATACTGGATTACTTTTATCTACAGCAGTCATTGCATTGTCTAATAGGTCAAAAATTGCCATATTAATATTTGTTTTTTTCCGGAACCCCTTTTGCTCTTTGGAGAATAATTCAAATTTCTCGAAATAGGTATATAACGAGTTATATATAACTTTCTCGAATATTTTAGAGAAGTTGGGAATTTTGGCTATAGGTCTATAATTTTTAAAATTTGTCTTATCATCTTTTTTGTGTATGGGCTTAATAATAACATTCTTCAGGTTTAGAGGGAAAATGCCATCCGTAATGCTTCGATTAATAATGTGTTCAAGTGGGGATGCTATTAGATCCTTCGTGTATTTAATAACCTTTGTGGATATATCGTCATATCCGACAGTATTCGTACATTTTAGGTTATTAATGATTCGTCATTCATTGTTACAGGTTGCATAAATAAAGAATTTAATGTCAAAGTATTAAAATTAGAATAATTAAAGGAAATATCAGAATTTTTATTATTTTCAATTTTATCAATAAAATAACTATTAAATAAATTAGCAATAGTCAGGGGATGTGTAAATGTCTTATCATCTTTTTTTATGCACGCTATACTTTCGTGAGGTAGTCGTAGTTTAGGTTTATTTATTATTTGCCAAGTAGCTTTAGATTTGTTTTGTGATGTAGTAATGAAATGATTATTACGCGATTTTTGACTTAATTTTATAATTTTCTTAAAGAGCTGAGTATATTTTTTGAACACTGTTTTATTTTGTAAATTTGGTTTTAATCTATATGTCCAAAGTAGTTGTCTTTGTTTCCTACTACACAATTTTATGCCGTGAGATAACCATTTTGTTGCCTTATTAGTTTTTATGGTAATAATTTTCTGTGGAAAGCACAATTAATATAGTAGTGAGAAATCATCCATGAAGTTGTTGAAAGCTTCATCTGCAGTTTTTTAATTGTATACTTGCGCGAAAGCTAAACAGCTTAGACGAGTTTTAAACTTTTTTAGGTTTTCTGTTGATATGTCAAATTTCTTTGACATATCAACAGAAAAAAATCTTACCAAAATTTTAATTTACAACTTTTGTTAACTGGAACTTTAAGTATTTGGCTTGTATGATCCGAAAGAGCAAGATCTGTTACTTTTGCTTTGCACTCCTTTCGGTAATTATGTGCAAAGTTATCGATGCACGTGCGACTACTTAATCTCGTGGGTGCATAAAGAGCCAATTTTAAATTATACTGCATGAGAAAGTGTTCTAACTCTAATGTTATTTTGTTTCTTTTTAGAACATCTATATTGTAATCTCCGCACAAGATGACTTTTCGGTTTGAGTGAAGACAGACTTTCTTAAGAATGGTATCTAACTTTTCATAGAATACTGTGTAATTATGTTTAGGTACTCTATTCGCTACGTGCACGACAGTAGCGCCACCTAGCATGCGCAACTATTCGGGATTATGCCAAATAATGACATATCCGTATTTTATTGCTTTCTAGTAAATATAGTAAATTAAAAATAAATAAAAAGACGACAAGTGGTATTTTTACTATTAACGATCATCCACAGGTATTTTAATTCGGAATTCAGTACAGTCAATAATAACTCTTGTATTGATGTAATCTGGACTGAAACACTCGGGCATTGTTCCTTGTACATAGGCTCTATTCGGCCAAAATATTAAATTAGTAGTTGCAAAAGCTAGATTTTGTAAGATGAAATGAAATATTCGTGAGATTGTGGTTCTGCGTGCACCAAATAATACACTCAAAGCTGAAAATGTCAAACCAGTTTTCATTTTTATCAAAAAAAATTATAAGCCCGTTTTTAATGGAAACTATACATTTTTTCATAGTTAATCTTGTTAATAAAACTCAAAATTGCTAAATGACACACCAGCAAGTACCAACAGTTCTTGACCATGTTTTATTGATGATATACCGACAAATTCTTGGCTTTTTGTTTCGGTACGGATACGATTTTTTGTCAGTGCAACAGCTTTTATCTTTCTTTCTTGAATTATTTGTCATTACAATTCTTGATGTTGTTGTTATATCCACTTGGATTTCAGCATCACAGTGATCACTGTAAATGAATCTAATACAAATAAAGGTTGCATCTCTTAATTTCGATTCAGAAAACATATTGACTTGAGATCCTTGATCGACCACAAGAGGTTCATCATCAT
This sequence comes from Euclidia mi, assembly GCA_944739405.2. NCBI lineage: Eukaryota > Metazoa > Arthropoda > Insecta > Lepidoptera > Erebidae > Euclidia > Euclidia mi. The sequence continues at coordinate 100,784,175 of OX123183.2, read as the reverse complement.
CATCATCAATAGCCTTTAACAGTCCAATGCTGGACTAGGCCTCTCCTTTGAAAGGGGAAATTGGCCTACTATTACACGCTGGCCAAACGGGTTGGTATAGGGTTTGTTTCAAGTTTTCCTTCTCTTACAGTGCTGTTCTCTGCCTAGTATGGTACCTCTGTTGGCTCTTCCGACACCCATGGGATGATATGGGGTGGTGACAATCCGTATTCTTAATCTTAATTCTTACAAGAGGTTGAGTTTGATTTATGTGGTATCTAAGACTTTTGTGGTTCTTCGTTTTGTCAAGCAGGAATATCTAGCTAGGACCCGTGAATCATTAACCTTCCTCTTTCAATATATTTCAGGGAATATCGTGGGAGCATAACTCGGGCTTTCTTCCTCGTCTGATTTTTGTTTCCCATAAAATGTTCGCTACAAATTGTGTCGTCAGGTTTGGGATAACATGGCAACCCATCGACACTAAAATAATAAAGACAATAATAAATATCACATAAAATATAGTGCAAATAAAGTTGATCATAATTAAAGGTTATTTCGTTTACTTATTCCATTTACAGTAGCATCTATCCATTTATTTCTTTGATTTTATTTCCAGTCCGATGTAAGAAATATATAGAACTTAAGTATATATAAAGTTATTATTTAGCAAATAATACAAAAGATAGGTCTTCCTTAGGTAGGAATGGCACAAATAAAGTTTATATGTTCTCTGATAGGTTAGGTTTAGGCTTAGGTAGTTTAATAAACTGTGAATTGAAACAACACAATATTATTAATTATTGCTATCCAGAGTCTTCTTTTTCACATCTAATTGATAAATTAAATACAATAATATTTGATAGGGAGTCCACAATAATTATCTCATACGGTGATAGTCAAATGGTGACTAAAAAAGATATAATTAATTTACCAGAAGTTATGTTATCGCTTCACAGAACATATGATTGCAAATTTATTAGTATGACTTTGCCTTATGCTTATAGTTTAAATGCTATGATGAATAGACATATTCATGAACATAACTTGATGTTATACAATTTAACATGGCAATATATGGATTTTATTTTATTTTTTGACATCAATAATTTTATTAATAATTTTACATTGACTAAAGATACTATGTATCTGCCACTATTTTATAAAAGACAAGTTGCTAAATTATTAGCATATAATATACAAAATGACACAGGTACATGTAGGGTATCCAAGAATTTAGTTTCTGTAAATAGTTCCTATCCTTATAATTCTTCTATTGAGAATACTGACACAAGTTCTTTAAACTTAGGAACAGGACAAAGGGTAGACATATTGAACTAACTGTAGCACATCAAAACATACAAGGTCTATCTGGCAAGGATTTAGAATTAGGTTTATATTTAGAAAATCATAGTATTAAAGTTATGTGCATTACGGAACACTGGCTTAAAGAATACCAGATTAAATTCATAAATAACACACAATACACAGTACACAGTGCCTTCTCTAGGAAACAAGCTATTCATGGTGGATCATTGATTATTGTTTCAAACAGTTTAACATGATTGTAAAGAACGGAAAGACATAGCTAGCTTGTCTATAGAACGCACGGTGGAACTGTCATGCATTGAGCTTGAGCAGCATATTATTATATGTGTATATTGTCCTCCATTAAGTGACTTTAATTTGTTTGAATCTGTTATGGAAGATGCAATTAGTAAAATTAGGAGCAATAAGAAAGGGATTATAGTTTGTGGTGATTTTAATGTTAACATTCTTGAAAATTCAATAATGACTTGTAGATTTTTAAGCCTTTTTAGATCATTTAATTTGAAAAAATTATTTCTTGAACCAACTAGAATCACAGCAACATCTTTCACCTGTCTTGATAACATATTTAGTAATTGTATTGTTTCAGATAGAGTAGTTACTTCTGAATTAACTTCGGATCACTGTGGTCAATTAGCTAGGTTTCCATATTACAATGATAGCATCGTACAGAGAGTGTTGGTTGGGCCATTACCTAGGCATAAGTTTAATGAATTCCGGAATAAAGTATTGATTGGAATGAATACTATGAATCCTGACTTAATAGAAATAGATTCGCCAAATAAGAATTTTAACAATTTATTTAATATAGTTAATAACACGTTTCAGAATACTTTTAAGACTAAGGAGAAAGTAATTAAGGAATCTCGAGCTTTTAATGAGTGGGCTACTGCGGGTATTTACAAAAGCAGAGCAAAAATGTATGAGTTGTATGGTATGAAAAAATACAATTCTGATTTAAACTTCACTGAGTATGTTAGGAATTATTCTAAAATATTTAAAAGAGTGTGCAATACAGCTAAAGCTATATTCGTTAGGAATAAAAGTAAACAATCTTCGAATAAAGTTAAGGCAACCTGGCGAGCTATTAATGAAACAACAGGTAAGACAACATTAAGAAGTAATAGTTTTAGTCTTCTTGATAATGATAAATTAATTCATAATGACGAAGAAGTCGCACACACATTTAATAACTTTTTTGCTAGCATACCACTTACTACTACTAGAGAGTTAAAATCATCAGCTATAGTCGCAGAAAACCTATTAGAGTCTAGTGTAGGAAAATGTGAAGTAATATTTAAATTTCATAGTATTAGTTCTACCAATATTATAAGTACTTTTAAGTCTTTAGAGTCTAAAAATACAGGTGATCTCTGGGGCATTTCTGTTAAGGTTTTGACAAGTATAATTGATGTAGTGGCTCCTTATTTAAGCAACTTATTCAATAAGTGTATTAAATCTGGCAGTTTTCCAGATCTTATGAAACATAGTAGAATAATACCTCTGTTCAAATCCGGCAATAAGACTGATCCTAGTAATTATAAGCCAATATCGATACTACCTGCTTTTAGTAAGATTTTTGAAAAGATCATACTCAAGCAACTACTAAGACATTTTAATCAAAACAGCCTCCTTCATGGTGAGCAATATGGTTTTACCAAGGGTCTTTCGACAACAGATGCAGGAGTAGCGTTACTCAAACATATCTACAGTGCTTGGGAGAATTCCCAAAATGCTGTTGGTGTGTTCTGCGACCTTTCGAAAGCATTCGATTGTGTCTACCATGAGACGCTCTTGTGCAAGCTTAGACATTAGGGCGTCCAGACTAAAGCATTGGATGTCATTAAGTCGTACTTAAGTGACAGGATCCAATGTGTTGAAATAAATGGCTCAAAATCCAGTGGCTTACCTGTTGATTTAGGAGTGCCACAGGGCAGCATCCTAGGGCCTTTCTTGTTTCTTGTTTACATAAACGATTTACCTTTTTACTTGAGAAACATTTGTGACGTTGTACTGTTTGCTGACGATACTTCTTTGATATTTAAAGAAGATAGAAATAAGGAACACTTTAAAGAAATAAACAGTGCACTCATTCAAGTGACTAAATGGTTTAATGTAAACAATCTAGTACTGAACGCCAAAAAAACAAAATGTGTTAAGTTTGCTCTGCCTAATGTCAGAAACCTTGGTCCTAACATAGTTTTAAATGACGATGTATTCGAAACAACTGAATCCACATTATTTCTAGGATTAGCACTTGATTCGAAGTTACAATGGGGTGCGCATGTTACATATCTCTCAGGGAAACTTAGCTCAGCTGCTTATGCCGTTAAGAAGGTTCGTAGGTTGACCGATGTCGATACGGCTAGATTGGTTTATTTTAGTTATTTTCATAGTGTCATGTCATATGGCATATTGTTATGGGGTAGAGCTGCTGATATCCAAAATATTTTTATATTGCAGAAACGGGCAGTTAGGGCCATTTACCAGTTAAAGAAAAGAGTCTCACTCAAAGAAAAATTTAAAACTATTGGTATTCTTACTGTAGCGTCACAATATATTTATGCCAGTGTTATGCATGTAAGACTAAACATAAATTCTTATAAAATGAATAGTGACAGACACAATATCAATACTAGAAATAGACATAAATTATGTGTTCCGTATTTTCGTTTGCACAAAACGCATAGCTCTTTTATTGGGCTCAGTATTCGCATATACAATAAATTACCAACTTATATTTTAGACTTGCCATTAAGTTCGTTTCAGGCAGAAGTTAAAAAGAATCTTATAAATAAGGCATATTACAGTTTGAAGGATTATTTTGATGACAGGAGCGCTTGGAAGTAGTTGTTCGCTTTTGACTAGGTCAATAATTAGTAGTTTTATTTTATAGTGTAGTTAATTACGATATTCTCATTTCATACTATATTTTGCATTCATGTTCCACACTTTCATTATAACTTTGCGGATTTGTAAAATGTGGGTAACTCATGGTCATGGGCTAACTAATAGGTTGTCGATTGCTTTGGTTTCATAATACCGTTACTTTCTGCTTCATTCACTTCTACCATAGTTCTGACCATGTTCGCGAGTTGCCTACATTAAAAAGACGTAAGTGGATGCTCCTGTTTCACCATATTTACTTTGGGAGGCTTACCATATGAACATCATTTACTGCTTGAGTATGATATCAATAGCTACTAAACATTTTACTAGTAGATGTCTACAATGTGAAACAGTTGCAGCTCCTTACAAAAATAAAATGTACCACCATTATATTTGTTTGAAAAGAGTGGCCATGAGTTTTATTGCCCGTTCTTTCTCGTGGTTCTACCTATTGCATTGCGAACGTGGCAGTAAATGTAAATGTAGAATCATTAAGTAATTAACTTAAATTTTGACGTTCATAAGCGTCACTTTGTGGCCTAGATGAATAAATGATTTTGATTTTGATTGATTTTGATTTTATACCGACTGCTGTTATTTTTGCAGTTCACAACACAAAAACATCTATTATTAGGCAATTTAAATTTTTATATTTATTATCCCCTCCATGTACTTCGCACATAGCGAATACATACAGATAATAATAATTTTGTGGGGTATCACTTCTATTGCGCAACATTCAATGACACCTGAAACTGATAGTTTTGCAACATCGGATATTTCTCTGTATTGTAGTCCCGATCTAACGAGAATACATGCTCCACCTCGCTTTTTATTCCTAGAAAAGGAAACAGCCGGGCAAAAATTTGGTACATGTAACAGATGCTCATATCCCGTTTTAACAAAGTGCTCCTTAATACAGATTATATCTATTGTAGTTCCCTTGTTATATAGTTCCTCCAATTTGATCGTTAGTGTATCCGATTTACTCATTAAGCCTGCTATATTTTGATGGAGTATATGAAGGTGGTTAAAGAAAAAACTCTCGATCACCTTGTTGTGAATCAGTGGGTAAATCCTGATCGTCAGGTAAGCAATCAACCTCTAGGGATGTGGTATTCAAGTTTCGATTTCCCAAAATCAGATCTTGTAAGTCTGACATTACAATTTTAAGACCATAGTGATTTAAAGTGTCATATTTGTTATAAGTATAATAGTCATAAGGTAAATTTAGATTAGAGTCAAGAATAAAAGCATAATTGAATGAAGTTACATCCATGTAAAGTAGATTACTGAATGTTTCTATACGACTGTTAAACACAACATTTGCATTTTTCATGTATTTGTATGTGGGTAGACATATTACAAAGTTTGTATGACTTAATGGCAATAGTTTTTGTTTGATGTATATTACAAGGTCTATGTAATTTTGGGTAATCCGAAAGTCTTCCTCACCAATATATATAATACAGTAGTCAGAGACAGTAAAGTTTTCTACTTTGCCCTCAATTCCGTTTAAAATTTGCATTAATATAATAATAATAATAATATTCTACCACATTCACACAACACCATCTAGTCCCAAACTAAGCAGAAGCTTGTACTATGGGTACTAGATAATGGATAAACATACATATATACTTTTTTTTTTTGTAAATACATACATATTATACATAGAAACACCCAGACCAAGACAAACATCCATGTTCACGCACACAAATGTTTGACTTGAGCGGGAATCGAACCCGCGACCTTCGGCGTAGCAGTCGCTTACACTCCCGCGGCGCCAACTGGTCGTCTAATTATTCCACATTTAGATACACGATAATGATATATTTCATATTTTTTGTATAGTTCTGTATTTTCAGCAAGTTTATATAACCTGTTTGAGGTTTCACCGCTTATTAGATAGATTTTATGTTTGGTGGATGAAAGTTGTGTAGAAATACACTCTTTGTATTCAGTGATCTTGAGTTTATCGGTGTTTTTGTTGATATTAGTGTTTAGTTTAATTGTAGTCGGCAAGTCTTCGAGTCTGTCAGATGTTTGTGTTTGCCTTGTTTCTGTAAGTTTATTTGTTGTCTTCTTAGGTGTTTTGTTTTTTGCTGGACTGTTGACAATTTTTTTTATAAATTTTATTCTTTTTATTGTATTCTACATTTATTTTCTTCAACGTGCTGTTCTCTAAAGATAATATTTCAATTTCTTTATTAGCGCTATTTAACTGTGACGTAAGCCTATCGATCTCGTCTTTCAGGACTTTTATTTGTTCATCATTTTCATCTTCAGAGATATCTGGTAAACTATTGGTAGTGCAATTCAATAACTGTGAGATAATGTCACACTCATTATTACTTGTTTCCGATCGCGTGTGTCGGAACGTTATATTTTCCAAGAAGTTCATTTCAAAGACTCCAAAAATATTTCCAATTTATTAAGTGTAGCATGAATAGGCTGCTTTATTGTCTTTGGTCAGTCGAGAATATCAGTAATTCTCGAGTTGGTATAACCTTATCTGTGGTACTATTTAGTCTGTGTCTGGCTATTCGTGGTGGCTCTCTAATATATGTATGTAATAGTTTGAAATGTAAAGAACGTAAGGATATAGCTAAACTTTCTATCGAGCGCACTGCTGAGATTTCTTGTGTTGAGCTTGAACAACATATTATAGTGTGTGTGTATCGACCACCACAAAGCGACTTTACTCAGTTTGAAAGCATTATTGAGGATGTCTTAAAACACATAATTTCTAGTAGGAAGTCTATAATCGTATGCGGCGATTTTAATGTCAATTTGTTAGAAAAATCACCAATTTGTACTAGGTTAGTTAGCTTATTTAGGTCATTTAATTTAAATGTTTTGTTCTCTGAACCAACTAGAATAACCTCACATTCGTCTACATGCTTAGATAATGTTTTTTGCAATTGTCTTTATTTAAGTAAGGCTGTTTTAACTGACTTGACATCGGATCACTGCGGGCAAAAGGTTGTAATTCCAACTAATACAACCCCTAAAGTACAAGAAATTACATGTAGGCCAATGACCTCTGCTCGCCTAAAACACTTTAGTAATGATGTTGCTGCCAAGATCGCCAGTATTGACTTAACCGTTGATGATCCTGATGAATTATATAAATGCTTATTTAAAATTGTTAATGATGAGTACAATAAAATTTTTAAACTGAAGACGTTTGCAAGGAGCATTAAAGTAAATTTTTGTGATTGGGCAACAGTAGGTATATACAAAAGTAGAGCTAGGTTGTATGATCTATATGGTATGAAGAAATACAATTTTAATCCAGAATTTATTCAATATGTTAGAAATTATTCCAAGGTTTTTAAGAGGACATGTGCTTTAGCCAAATCCTTATATTTAAGCAATAAAATCAAAGAATCCAAGAACAAAATTAAAACTACTTGGAGCATTATTAACAATGAGACTGGTCGAGCTAAATTGGTAGATAACAATTATGAATTAAAATTGAATGGTGAAATTATTACTAGGAAAACTGATGTTGCTCAGACATTTAACAATTTCTTCATAAACATACCAGTGAACACAACCAGCTGTCTAGATTCATGTCCAAACAAAGCAGAAATGTTGGTTAGGGGCAATGTGAATGAGTGTGATGTGCTTTTTAATTTTAAATATATTGACACCAATGACATACTGAAGGTATTCAAGACGCTCAATAATAAAAAATCTGTTGACTTATGGGGCATTTCTGTTAAACTTGTGCGACAAATTATTTCTAGCTTAGCTCCATATCTAGCTGCAATATTCAACAGATGCGTAGATACAGGAGTATTTCCTGACCTAATGAAACACAGTAAAGTAATACCATTATTCAAAAAGGGATCAAAGAGCGACCCTAGTAATTTTCGGCCAATTTCTATCTTGCCTGCTATTAGTAAAATTTTTGAAAAGATTATTTTGCATCAACTAGAGAGCCACTTTCACGCAAATAATTTATTTCACAGTGAACAGTATGGCTTTACTAAGGGTCGCTCCACCGTTGATGCCGGTGTAACTTTGTTAAAGCATATTTTTAATGCTTGGGAAAACTCGAAGGATGCCATTGGTGTTTTTTGTGACCTATCAAAGGCCTTTGACTGTGTGGAACATAATACGCTTTTACTTAAATTGAAACTTTATGGTATTAGAGATACCGCACTCAATCTTGTTGCCAGCTACCTTAGTGATAGAATTCAGTATGTAGATGTTAATGGGAGTAGGTCTCTAGGTTTGCCAGTAGGAATGGGCGTTCCACAGGGCTCTATTCTCGGTCCATTTCTTTTTTTAATATATATTAATGATTTGCCGTTCTTTGTACAAAATTTATGTGATATTGTTTTGTTTGCCGACGATACGTCACTAGTTTTTAAAGTTGATCGTAAATTAAGTAACTTTGATACCGTCAATAACACTCTTGCACAAGTATTAGATTGGTTTTCGACAAATAATTTGGTACTCAACTCAAGCAAAACCAAATGTGTTAAATTCTCTTTGCCTAATGTCAAAAGTGTTCCTACTAATATAATTTTCAAATAAGGAAACAATTCAACTAGTCGAATCAACCGTATTCTTAGGTGTAACTTTAGATTGTAAGCTTCAGTGGGGCGCCCAAATATCCTGTCTCGCAGTAAAACTTAGTTCTGCAGCGTTTGCAGTTAGAAAAGTTAGGGAATTCACAGATATAGATACTGCTAGACTAGTTTACTTTAGTTATTTTCACAGCGTAATGTCTTACGGAATAATGTTATGGGGTACAGCTGCTGATATACAGACTATTTTTGTCATTCAAAAAAGGGCCATACGTGCAATTTATAAGTTAGGTGCTAGAGATTCTTTACGTAATAAATTTAAAGAAGTAGACATATTGACAGTTGCATCGCAATATATATATGCTAACTTAATGTACATTAAGAAAAACTTAATTCTATACCGCAAAAATAGTGATTTGCACAACGTGAACACAAGGAATAAGCATAAACTGGTGGGAACTAACTACCGTCTACATAAAGTTCAGAACTCATTTGCGGGGATTGGTATACGATTTTTCAACAAATTGCCTCTTGAAATAATGAATTTACCCATGCACAAATACAAACGGACAATTAGGAACTTTCTTTTACAAAGGGGTTATTACACTATTAAGGAATTTTTAAATGATAAGACACCGTGGGGATAGGCTTAGGCTTGTTTAACTCACGATTATTTTATTTACATGTTAAGTGGAGGTGCCTCGTGAACACATGATTTTTGCAGGATTTGGATATTTTTATGATTTGTTGAATGTAGTTTAACATTATTTATCTCTGATCATATCATTGTTCACTTGTCACCTTCACAAAATTCTTTCTACATTTGCATTCCTTCACGTGTTCCACTAACTCAGGTTAATAATAACGATCTGGAAAATGGAGGTAATTGGCGGTCATGGTCAGTATACCAATAGATTGTTTCTTACTGCTGGTTCGTATACCGTTGTCGTCATGCTCACTAAAATGTCATTTCTTGTGGTGGCGTCGTGTGTCGGGTCATCCCTTTCCCTCTAATATGGCGAGAGGGATGATGGCTGGCACATGCGTCATACTCGTGAACGGGTGCTACTTGCGATGACTGGTCGATGACGGTCTTGCGGGCTGGTATTAGATTTTAATATTTAACTGCATCATTTCCATCATGGTTCTGATCACTTTCGCGGATTGCCTGCATTATTAGGTATATATAATGTAAGTGGATGCTCCTGTTTCACCATGTCTATTCTGAGAAGGCTAACCAAAAGTATTATGCTTGAGTATTATGATGTACAGTAAATATATACAAGTGATATAGAAGGTGTAACAGTTGCAGCACCTTACAAAATGTAAATTGTGTATTATGCAAAACCTGGCGATGAAAAAGAGTGACCGTGAGTTTTATTGCCCGTTCTTTCTCATGGTTCTACCTATTGCTTTGCGAACGTGGCAGTAAATGTAAATGTAGAAGCATACAGTAATAATGTTTTAAATTTGAGTATAAGTAATTATTTTATAAATTTATTATTTTGACGTTCATAAGCGTCACATTGTGACCCAAATGAATAAAGGATTTTGAATTTTGAATTTTTGAATTTTGTGGTATTCTCAAGACTGGCTGTCAAAATTTGTTGATCTGAAGTTGCGTGTGAGTGAGTGTATACATACATAGCAAAACAGCTGATAAAAACGATTACGGGCGTGTGATTCTTTTTCAAAATTGTCTGTAACGTATGTGTAAGTGTTTGTGAACTCACTGTTTTATCCAGGTAATGTTGATGTTGTATTAAACCACGCATTTATAGGTTATGTTGACTGTTCTAAACACTTTTGTCACTGTTTTAAAACTCAAAATTAACTAATTTCAATTTTAATTAATTTGATTCACAGAAGGACTTGTTTACGTTCTCGGCAGTGTTGCCAAAAGTTTTGGCAATATAATATTATAAAAGATCGCGATGAGATTGTCTTCCAACTAGAGAGGTCTTCTGACTTTGGTAGGTTTCCTGGTGCAACGCAACCCAACGCATGTTGTTGAGATATTGCATATCCAGCAATCGCGTAACTTCTTATAGAGTGATTCAGAATCTTCAATAATCGTAGTTCTGCTGCTGTCCATCAGATGTATCCAATGCTGGAGTCTTGGTCTTTCGCTTCATACGAAGAGTAACTTTTGTTTACGTAGTTACAATGTCTAACGGGATTTTGAATCAACTTTGTAAGGTATCAAGCAAAATTAAATTATTCATCTCTAATGATCCAACAAAAACACAATAAAAAAAGTTCATAATTAATTTTAACAAGGAATATTCAAATTCAGACACTCCATCTCCACTTAAAATGTCTTTTTATTTTATACAGATTAATGTTGTGTCTCCCGCTTTAGAGGAAAGCTTCTATTTATTATCACATCTTGAGTACAACTGAGCTCCTTATTCGCTGGTACTGTAATTTGTTGAGCAACACGTTGTATGACTTTATTGATGTCGTTTTCCTCAACAAGTTATTTTAAATGGAGATTCGTTAGTCAAGACAGTATTAGAAGTCGGGAATGATAAGTGAGTGAATTTAGTTAAGGCAAATGCCTTAATCCTTCAGTACATATACACTACCGCTCATAAGTATTTGCCCACCTTGATCTGAGGATGTTTGAAGAAAATGATTTTCTTCTAATTGTACAAATTTTATTATGACAATTCATTGCCGTATGTTATTAAATCTAATAAAGACAGTTTCCCTATTATGTTTTACTTTTCTTCTTTTTTTTTAACTAAAAAAACTTAAATAACCAAAAAGCAGCCAACGATAGCCTAGTGGATATGCCAACAGACTGCCGTGCGGGGAGTTCGAATCCACAGCGCGCACCAGTGACTTTTCGAAGTTATGTGGTATTTAATTGTAAATTATCGCTCGCCTCGTGCCTCGGCGATCATGTTAACCGCTCCGTTGTTTCAAGGGACAAAACACCCTTTTTTCCAAATCCGTTGCTTGCTCCAAGGGACAAAAGTCCCTTTTTTACCGAAGCCGTAGACTGCGCACAAGTAACTAATGTTCGTTTTACTAAAACTTAACGGATAGCGCTATATTATATATCAATAGACGCGTAATGAAATGAGCTTTCGAATGATACCAAATAACACCAAATAATATACATGTAGTCTACGCAAGGGCAGTATAAAGTGAAAATTAGAAATATTTTCCCGCCATTTTTGAGCGCGATTTTATATTTCTGACATATTCCTTTTTCTCGTCGTTTTTTATTAAGGGAAGTATATAAGTATTATACACGGTAAGAAATGTTATTTAATTTACTTTTAAAGAAAATAAATATAATTCAAAGAAACATTTTAATTTTAAATATAAAATAATAAAACAAAGAATTGATTGTTAATTGCCGCATATTTCCGTACATAAGTTTCTTACCAATTAGATTTCCAAGCAAAATAATCATTTCCGATAAGAATCCGATAAGAATTACTCTTACTGGAATGTGCACAGTTGTTTACTTTTTCCCGCTAAAAATAACCTGAATATCCGCAAAATTTTTCGATAATCAATATCTCATGAATAATATGAGTATTATACATCATATGATAGGTTTATTTATATACTCATAATAAAAAAATAACACAGGGCATAAATGTAACCTTATCAACATACATAATATGTACCTATTTACATTCAATAAAAAAGAAATGCCGTTTTTTCGACAGTTGTTTGTAAAAATCTCTTAAATTAAAGTAATACACAATATTTATTATTTTTTTTGCTGTAACTTCATAATTAATTAGTTTATTCACAATAAAAACATAAAAGTATCTTATATAATTATAATATTTGTTTTTAATCCATAATTACGCCCACAATGATGTTTTTAATCCATAATTACGCCCCGCGCGCAAAATGCAAAGTCAGCGTAATAATATTTTGTTTCACTTGCTAATATCTAAATAATTTTTCAAGCAAGTATTGCTATAATTTTATATATTTGTTAAGATAATATTACTAGGTATATAACAAAGCAAAAGGAACCAAGGTAAAACTCGTATTGTTATGACGATAAGCAATTTTTTCGACTAAGTCCTAATTGTTTACATAGCATCTGGTTCGGTCCCTCACATAAAGTAAACACTTCATTCAATCGTAGTGTATTTGGGATCATATCAAAGAATAATTAATTTACTTGAACAAAAACATAATTTCAACACCCTCACGCTACAAACGAATAAACAATGACTGATTTATTGAGCTCGCCCGTCAAGTGCTCGCGACGCGTTGAGCCGTAGGGCGAGGTTGCAGTACAGTGCGTAGCTCGACCTCACCCCCCGCAAAAACAAAAACACGGCGGTGGCGTCAGCGAGTGAGCGGGGGAGGGGAGGGGGGTTTCGTGTGTGCGTGTGCCACAGCACAGCGTAAAAAAACCGTAGATGAGTTATGCAAATTTCAAAAGTGGCACATTAAAAACAGGCTAAATCTATCATTTGGCTTTAGTCGCGTACGCGCTGCGGTCGGAAGCGCTCGCTCTTTTACTCGCGTGTGTGTACGTAACATTTGAAAATGCCGTCGTGTGTAATGAGATTTTGCACAAACTATAGTAGGAAAATTACTAAAAGTTATGGAATCACTTCTCATTCATAAGTATTACAATATTACAACGTTTTATTTACAAATATTATTAATTCAGTATCACAAAGAATAGAGTGAATAAAAAAATTGGCATTTAGCAAGTGTAAAAGAGAATTGAAAGAAACAGTATTGTGCATGTTCAAAGACTAAAAACAAAGTATCCAGATGGGACATTCATAATAATAAAATACTGATGTGTGTTTTTGTCAAGTAATAAAAGTGATTTGAGGCTGAATCAACACAATATATTATTATTATTATAGAAATACAAAATCATACGTAAGTTACAAACATTGACGGATGATCAAAGTCTATTCACTTGTTCTTGTTTTTCTCCTTTTAGTATTAAACAACTAAGTAGATTGTACTGCACAGTTTTCGCTGCCGACCCACTGAACCCCTGGCAGTACCCCTGTGGGTATGGTGGGTCTTTCAAAGCTTAACCGTACTCCCAGATAATATTGTTGTGTAATAAGTTTGTTAATTTCAGTTCGTTAATTTCAAGTTCTACTATTTTGTGGATCATTCCCAGTAGCCCTATTGAACAATTCTATGATATAACTGTCCTAATTATATTAGCACAACTTGATGAGGAGAATAGAACTAATGGGATAAGTAATAGGAAATGTCCCAGTCTAGTTCTATGTATGTTTTTACAAGGGTATTCAATAGAACTACTGGGAATGAACAGTAATGTCACGACATCGCGCTCATATATCCGAATGAATATGTTTTGTAGACGTTCATTTGTTTAAGGTGTCAAAAAAACAAATGAACGTCTACAAAACAAATGAACGCCTACAAAACAAATGAACGTCTACAAAACAAATGACTTACAGAAAGTGATCAGCTATCGATGGTGATTGCAGAAAACAGGTGCATGCGATTTTCAACCTAATTGACATTAGTCAGAATTTATAATTTTACAACCGCAATAATGCCAGAAAGCGAGAAAAAACAAAAAAAAAAGGTTTGTCATGAATTGTCAATAAGGTCGAAAATCGCATGCACCTGTTTTTTGCAATCACTATCGATAGCTTATCACTTTCTAGTAGTAATTTGTTTTGTAGACGTTCATTTGTTTTGTAGACGTTCATTTGTTTTGTAGACGCTCATTTGTTTTGTAGACGTTCATTTGTTTTGTAGACGTTCAATTGTTTTGTAGACGTTCATTCGTTTAACACATTTTTATACATACATATTTATTCGGATATGCCTTGTAAAACATACATAGAACTAGTGGAAAATTTCCTATAACTGTTTCCCATTAGTTATATTCTTCTAATCTTCTGCTAATAGAACTAGTGGGAAAAAAGTATCACTAGTTCTATCATAGAACTGTTCAATAGAACTAGTGGGAATGATCCGACAGCGCTAGGATGATGATGATGACGGGTCTTCAACAGTACCACAGATTATACCTATAATATACAAAGCATTATAACCATTAGCAGTAATACCTAAACGTTTTATTCTCTAATTTATCTCCTTGTTGCACTATACCATCGTACTAGCGCTTGTCTTCGCTTGTCTAAAAATACAAAAACGTAAGTAGTAAGTCATTATCATACGAGAGATAACACTGTTCAGTTTAATGTCGACGTAGCACGTCGGTACAACACTACGAGCATTTCAGCCAGGAGTACGGTTAAGCTTTAAAAGACCCACCATACCCCCAGGGGTATTGCCAGAGCTACGGTGGGTCCGCAGCGCACAGTTTTTATATTAACGTACTGTTTTAGGTTTCCATTGAATGAAATGAGAAGAATAAAATGTACTTTTTTAATAAATGTTATAAATAAATCACATCGACTTTTTATTTCCCTATCTTAAATGAATTAATCAAATTTACTTTGAGGCGACTTGAATTTATTCAAGACAGACAAAGTGATCATGTCGCATCTGAGTCAAATTACTGTTTGTGAAGTGGTCAGCATGATGTCACAATGCGCGTCGGTACAGAGAGTATAATGTTTATCTCTTTTTCGCGCTTGCGATTAGATGTGCTATCTCACTTACACTTCTTATTTAATTCTTAGTGTGTCGTTTTGACATATTTATATTAGTGTGCGTACGCTTTTCGCTATGCGTGCCACTCGTAAGTGCCGGTTACCTTGTCAGTAACCTGTCTACGGTTTCTTACTAGTATGTCTATGGTTTGAACGATTGAGTTTGGAATACGAATTACTTTGTACTTTTGCGAAAACGTAAATGCGGGGGTGGAGGGGGATTTTGCGGAGCAACGACGTACGTCCGCCCTCATTCACGCCTAGACCACAGAGTACCTTTGTATATAGGAGGATAGAGACGTCACTCAAGCTATTAGCGCTACCTGGCGGTCGTTTTAAGCATTTTTTAACCATCGTACTTATGGATATTATTAGATAAATTTATTTTATTATGGTTCAATAACATATACAACCCTAAGTGAAAACCATGGTTTTCGCTTATGGATGTACATGCTACTGAACCATTTAATTCTCACCAGATGTGTAACTGCGTACCTACTGTACAATTAAATAAAATATAACATTGATTTAATAGCACCCTTTATTTTTCAAACGTTTTTTACAATATTCATAACATTTTTGTTGTATCTGAGTTTTTTGATCATAGTCAATTCTGGACCCAGTCAAAACTTTATTGATGACTTTACACCAAGTAAAAATAAATAAGTTGGTGCATATTTCTTCAAAATTTTTGAGATTTTTTGATTCAAGATGCGTGAGTTCCTAATGCAGTCCTTCCGCGTGACTCCACTCATCCAGCGTAGCATATTCGTCTCATTGACACGCAGGCTGTGCGATACAATCGCTAGCAGCTATAGTTCGGCTAAAAACCTGTGTTGCACATTTTACTTTCATGTTTGATATTTTCTTTGGATTCACATGATATATTACTTTAGGCATAAGCCAAATCCTTGATATGCAGGATTTTCACTTTACAGAAGCATAATATGTTTCCTTTTGCTAAATTTTCTTGCCCATCAAAAATTATTTGATCAAATATGTTGTCATTCAAGCCGGGTTTAAGGGAGGCTGTTCGAATAATTCGGCTAAGTGTTTTTAGTGATGGTAATACAAAAACCTTTCTGAGCCATCAATACGCTCTTGGTCTTTTTCTAATTCTAATAGGTCACAATTTTCTCGCCTTTTTTAAACTGTCTGCCCATTTTTCATTTACCAATCTTCCTGAAACTGTAGCATGGTGAAAATCATTGCAGGGGATGTATACATTCAGTGTCTTTAAAAGAAATGTGTTGTCTCATACCTTTAACTATCATCATCAACCTCCTAGTTTTCAGCCTGGGGTCCGCTTACTACTCTAACCGGATTTGGCTGAATATGAGTTTTTTCACAGAGCGACTGCCTGTCTGACCTCCGCAACCCAAAGGGATTGCACTATTCCAGGGTTTAGACTAGAGTCAGTTTATTTTGAAGGTACTGATGCCAATGACTGCCCATTACTTTGAGGAAACTTTACATACAAATCGATATCCTTAAGATCAGTTAGATGACTTAGACTAAAGCCACTTTTATAAAGTGGCTTTAGTTACTTACAAATTTTATTACAGTTTCAAACACAACATTTTCTTGTGGGCATTGCTGTGAATGTTGCTGAATTCCAGCGGAATGCAAAATTTCTCGAGTAAGATGGGTACCTAGGCGAAGAGTGCGGGAATCAGAGTCCAATATGTTGCCACAGTAGTTGATGAAAGAAGGATCGTCAGAATCACAAGCTGGGTCGTCGTAAAAAATGCACAAGAAATAAGAAACATATCCATTCACACAAAAGAAAATAACGGAGAGAAAATAACGGAGATTTTTAAGTTTTCAAAAAGCTTTTATGTCAAATTTGACATACATGTTTGACAATGGACAATGTAGTTTTACTTTACTCTATGGTTTGACAGCTCTTCACCGTTTGAAAATCAGGAAATTAAGAAACATTAACATTTAAATGTTGTTTTCAAAATAAAAATTGTTGTTTAAAGATATTTTATGGAGAAAAATTTATGATTATTTTTGGAATTAGAAATAAATATAATAAGAATAATAAAACGTGAGAATAAGTGATTATGTAAAAAAGTGAGTTCTACTGTCATCTAGCGCTCATTTTATGTAAATAAATGAGGTTCTATTCAATTTTGTTCTAAGCTATAAAACCATGGCCTAGACAGGCACTGATGAACGGCCGGCGAGCGATATAATGCCAACATTTTGACAATTTTTTTTCTTGGAGAAAAATGATAACGAAATTACGAAATCTGTTTTTACCATTTATTTTAAAATAAAGAGTTGTTTCTATTGATAATACTTTCATATAAATTCATTATGGAATCTCTAAGCAGTACACGTTTAAAATTGTGATTTAGTGCCATGTTTGACATTTTTTTTTATCAAACCAATCATTCCAAATCGTGTTTCTATCTTTACGATTTACTAGAAGATATGTTCAACTTTTATACTATAATTTTTATTCATTAAAATATCATAGTTCATGGGACTCTCCAGACGTTCAAAAATCTTAAAAAGTACTGCAACCTCGCCGTAAGCACTTGGGATTTTTTAGGTACCTACGCGAAACGACGGAGCGGTTAAACCATCATTCTTGGCTCTCGTGAACAGTTCTTAACAGTCGCTACGCGGAGTCAGTACCCTTAAATAAGCTCCACTAGGCTATCGTTACCTGATTTTTGGTTATTTAAGTTTTTTTAGTTAAATCATAATAGGGAAACTGTCTTTATTAGATTTAATAACATACGTCAATGAATTGTCATTATAAAATTAGTACAATTAGCAGAAAATCATTTTCATCAAACATCCTCAGTTGGGCAAGGTGGGAAAATACTCATGAGCGGTAGTGTATATCGATGCCTAAATCTATACTGAGGCTCTAGCATTGCAAATAGTAGTTAAACTTTGATAGACCCTTTAGAGTTGTCAGATCTTTTTAACTGAGATTACTTTATTTAAAAGTAATTTATTTCTTCTTCTTCTGCCTGGTGATTATTAATCCCGGTCTTTTAATTATTAATCCCGATTGGAAGGAATCTTGTAATACTGAAGTTGGTTAAGATTAACTCTAGTTTGAGCTATTTTTTGTTGATTGACGCTTCCGGTAATTATGAATAAATATTATACTTAAATCTCCAAATTGCCGAGTTTGTCAAAGAGCGGACCGGTCTAGACGGAATGGCAGAGTTAAGTTAAATGTATAATTAGGTGTACATAATCAGGAACCCTGATCAAGCAGACTGGATCTATGCGAGTTTCTCTATCATTCGAATTCGCAGTAATAATGTGGTAAGTAATGTAATTTAAATACTACGACTACGAAATAGCATTTATGGCTTTGCTAGAGATCAGTTTCTTTAGATATAAGGAGTTACAAACCTAATAGCTATAAGGGTTTTTTAAATATCTTCATCCGTTAAATGGTCCTTTGGTTTTAAAGTTAAACATTCCGTTGGCACAAGTAATTGTCAGACAAATAATGGACCAACTGCATTTGAGTGTGTCAATATTTAAAACACATGACGTCAGAGTAAATAGGTATTTTTCCCCAACACAATGATTATATTGCCCAAACTATCAATAAATATCGGAGGTATGTACATTCGCATTTCAAATCCGGTGCACAAAGCAGCTGAGTTATGCGAGCCTAGTGTCGTTGTCAGTTGGCAATACTATGGCCTGCGAACGAGTAGGCATTGTGAAGCTAACGTGTTTGATTCGATGACCGATGGCTTCAAATCTGTTTTGCATCACTTATTCAAATTGAATGTGTGGTATGAAAGGCTGTGAAATAAGAAGAGATTTACGTGGGAGCAATATCTTACGTAAGTTAGTATCTCTTGTCAATAAAGCAAATACGTTACAGTTCCACTATAAAATATTTATTAATTATATTTTATTGTTTCATTTATGCAATCACTTACATTACAATTTTCATCTAGCCTTACAAAGAAAATTACCCGCGTAAATGGTATACTAAGAATACTAAGATTCACGGAAGAAGTCAATAAAACATTCCCTATTGCTACGAGAATCGTTGTCTGTAATTACATAAAGTGCCCAACGAGGCGTATCAAATAGGTGCCCGTCAGAAAACTTTGCTTACACTTTTAACACAGAATCATTGGTTCCCTTTCAGCATGAATCGACAATATCTTAGTTAGCACAACCTTTAATCTGGAGAGAGGAGCATCTGTTGATGGTTTTCCGATTCCATTAGCCGCAAAGCGGAGGCGGTGGAGGTTTGATTAAGCAGAATGAATGAAGGAAACGACCCACTTATTAACCCCGGTTTACTTACAAGAAAGCCTCCTCAGGTTTGTTACGATCTCTAAATACCACACGACTGATGGGAGCTCTTTGTATTCACTCAGGGCTTTTATTTGTTCTACTCAGTCTAGTGTTACAATATAAAAATAATTTTGTTCAGAATTCTAATAACGTCAAATTCAACGTTTCTACATTCAATCACGAAGCTCTAAAACTTCAATGATAATCTGAATTCAATGACAATGATGACTGTGAATATCAATTTGCATAAATAAAGTGACGCTTCACGAACGCTTTAGGGACTTCGACTCACGGTAGTAGAGCCTTGCTGATTTCAGCATGAATGGGCCGGCTCGACCGGGGAAGTACTACCTTCTCACAGAAAATTGACGTAAAGTAACAGTACCTAAACTGTTGCGTTTCGTGCGCTGAGTGAGAGTGCCGGAGGCCCTATCCCCTATTCCTTCTCCCTCATCCCACTCCTCATCCTATCCCTTTTTCCAACCCCAAGGGGCGACAACGCACTTGTGACTCCTGTGGTGTTGCTTGTGTCCATGGGCGGCTGTAATTGCTTACCATCAGGCGATCCGTTTGCTCGTTTGCCGCCTTTTACTATAAAAAAAAACCTGTAAAATACAGAGAGACTTTAAGATACAATACCTAGTGATATTACAGCGTTTGACGAGTTGTAGGTTCCATAGTGTTTTTCTGATTTGACAAAAATAAATTGTTGCACGGATGGCGTGATGGCTCAAGCAGACCCCTCGACAATTGACACCACCGATTGTTGTGGGTTCAAATTCCATTCCTAGCAACGTACTTTTCAGATCAAATAACTTGCGAAATGAAATTTACACCTACTTACATATCGCGTTCATATATTATGATGTAGAGTATTCTGTTGGTTGCTCTAAAACTTCAATGATATCTGAAATCTGATTGTGCATAATATTACTAATCTTTTACCAATAAAATAATGTTCACTAAGAGTACCTACCTTCATTTGCCACTTAAACGATGTAGTACAATATCAATGCCCTCTGGAATGAAGATAATATCTACATTTTAAGACAATCAAAAGCACATTATAAGAATACAAATACAAAGACGGGTGTTTCAGGGAATACGACAATTAGCGAAGATCTGCATGCGCATTATTTATTTGGGAATACTGTACATGTTCAATAATATACTAAAAAACTGTTTTTTTTTTCTGAGTAAATGATCGTTTTATATTTTACTAGCGATTTAACGTGAGCGTGAGCTTCGCTCACGTTAAATTCGGGGTAACTCAAAACTCCTTCATCGTTCGATAGTAATTTTCGTATAAGTCTATAATAAGAAATATAACCGCAAGAAGTATTTAAAACATTTATGTAAACCGCATTTTTAGAGTTCCGTGGTCAAAAATGGCTAAACACGGAATCCTTACTTATGGACGCGCTATGTCTGTCAGTCTATCCGTGTGTCACAGCCATTTTATGCCGTAACTATTCAGTTTACACATTTGAAATTTGGTAGGTAGATGTATCCTGTGAACCGCTTTACGACGTTATAGAAAATAAAAAATATTGAATATTAAGGGGGGCTCTTCATACATGGAATTGATGTGGAAAAGGGGTCGTTAAAAATTAATTTGAAGTGCCTATCACCATTGTTTCTCAAAGTCAATCGTATGAAAGATATACGGTTCCAAAGTGGTAAAATTGGTGTGTGTGCCCCTCTAACTTTTAAGGTAAGAGAATGACAAATCTAAAAAAAACATCTTAAAACCGCAAATATAGCTTTGTCGTTTATACAAATACTATTAATAGTTAGTAGAAGATAATGGCTATGATAAGTGGATACCTCCACGACGGAACCCTTCATGAGCGAGTCTGACTCGCAATAGCGAATAGCTTTTATAATGTTTCGTCCTAGGTATTTTTCGCATTTATACCTAATATTAGTAGGGATAGCCAAGGCTGTTACAATAATTATTAGTTTATATAAGTAAGCGAACGAAGTATATGACAGTGCACCATATGACAATGTATAATGTGACAGTACTGACAGATATACGATAGCACATGCGCAGCACTCAATTATTACAGCGCATGCGTTCTTACTGTCAATAGGTAGTAGGTTTGTCCCTACAAACTTCGACCCTCTCTTAAATCCCTCCCTCATTATTTTTTTGCAACTAATTGTATTTTAAGTATTTTTCCCGGTTCTGAGCTACCTCCACCAATGTTCAGCCAAATCGGTTCAGCCGTTCTCGAGTTATAAATAGTGTAACTAACATGACTTTCTTTTATATTTATAGATAAACAATATCATTGACATGTTTGTAGAAATTGGTTGGGAAATATAGATTGCTCATGTTATCCCTCATTCTATAGGTACATGTTTTATCCAATTAGTAATCACGACGATACGCTTAAAGTTTGAGTAGTTTTGGAACGTATTTAGAAGTTCTGGGAAAATCCGAAAAAGGACAGGTGTACAGTTGTCCCGAAAGTTGTTGAATCGATCGCTCTATCAGGAGTTGCTAGTCATTTTCCTTCACTCTTATTTTAATATCGATTGCACGGATACAGTATTTAATTTCTGAATAAATGTTCATATTGATATTATAAATGCGATGGCCTGTCTGTCGGTTTCTGTAACGACTAAACATAATAATCAATTTAACAGTTGATAATGACTTAAACATGACATTTTTATGACTGAGTCGGTCTAAGGGTGTCAAATAAGGGATGAAAGTTTATATGTTATTTGGCATACGCCTATTCTCTATCTGGTTATACACTGATTATCTAAGTTGCAGTGATACTTTGATATAGGCCACGGTCGATTCTTTATCTACGGTAATTTGTGATTGCATAAACACTTTGACGTGTAATTACGATTGGTATTGTGTTATTCGATGCAGACATCTATAAATTCATCAATCTGCCTAATTCCTATCTACCGTAATACCCATAGGTTTTGATTTACAAATTGCGTACAAATTGATGGAGTTGACATAGAATTTAAGTTTTTATTAATTAAAAATGAACTGTTTCCTACACTTTTGGAATCGATAAATTTACGAGTTCTTAACAAGAAGTAGAACCTTCTTATTAAGAACAGAGATACGTTTTCAGAACATAGTAGACTTATAGTGGTTTCAATACATCTAAATTAAACCCTTAAAATACACGTGACTTCTCATTTTAAAATACTTTTTTGTTTAACTAAATGGAAACAAATTTGTATCAAAAACAAGTCTCATTATATTCTTGTACTTAAGATTATAGTCATTTGAGATATAAATAACCACAAAATTTTCTTAATAGTTAAAGTGAAAAATTTCAGATGTTTCTAACTTTGCCTACAATTTGCCCTTCGAAGTTTGAACAAGAATTATAGTTTGTAGACTGTTTGGTCGACCTATTATTCAGTGGTACAAAGTTTGGTCAATTCTCTCTTATTTATTAAGATCGTTGTAAGTTAGGTGAATTTAAAAATATCGCTTTCATTAAGGAATAATAGAGCATCAGAGACTTTTTTATATGGTAGATTTTTCGTGTTTTCTAACGTGTGCGACTAAGAATGTGTATCTAAGATAAATGATGCTCCGACAGGAGTCAATGACAAGACACATGTTTTTTGCTACAAAATGTAAAGAAAGATAGACAAGGTTTAACCTATGAGACGTAAAGATTATTTACACTTTTCTTAGAAGCAATCAGGTGAATAACCTTTTTACAGTATATACTTTTAACTACTAAAGGAATTATAGTCTTTCTTTAAGGCCCGAGACAGACTGCAATTGAACTGCATACACTGCACTCTGAAGGCTAAGTTGACGCATGATAGCAGTCAGTGTCTAGTCGGTGTCTAGTTTCAATGACTACATGCTTACTGACAGCCAGCTGCACGGCCAAAGAGCTCTTCAAATATGGTAACAAAATGCTTAAGAACTCATTAAATCCAAGTAAGCTATTACAGGACGTTCACACTTAGCTGGTAGTCTATCGACTTAGATTTTAAAGGATATGAAGTCTTCTGGCAAAAATCCTAGCTGCCATTAAGAAAGAGTGGCTAAACTAAGGACAACTAGTTGTTTCAGTAATGGTTCAGGTATTTTTTTAATTTGTGTAAAATGCATGGCCTACTTATAAAATAGAAACATATTTTATAACTATATTTAATAAGTAAAAAGGTAATGTTATTAGTATTAACTATGTAAAAAAAAAAAAAAATATCTATGTAAATTAGTATTATCTATGTAATGAAGGTGAAATATTTTAACCTACCTTATAATTAGACAGTGTTTTAAGCTTCTAGTAAATTTCTTTTTTAATGAACGTAGATTAAGTACTGAATTAGTGGTCCATGGTTAAGTCTAGTGTCAGTTTATTTAGAAGGTACTGACGCCCTATAACGACTGTCAAAGTTCTTTATGACAGCTGAGACTGATGGCTTAAAACGTGCTCTCCAGGGCACGAGGCAACCGATAATTAACTATTCAATACGCACATAGCTAACACCGAAAAGTCAAGTGCGCGCCGCGGATTCGAACCTGATACTCTGCATGGCAGTCTGTTGGCATCTCCACTACGCTATCGCTGCCTTTTAAAAGTTTTATTGATTTTATCATTAGAAAATTCATTTAGTAAAGGCAGATCCATGTACGTAAACATTAATCTCAGTCACATTCTATAATTATGCAATAAACATCGGGTGTACCTATTGGTGTGGTCGGAATCCAATCAGTTTGCTTCCAGTACGTTACCGATTATTCGTTCTACGTGTGGTGAGCTCAAGATTGTATGTTTATTAAATACTAACCGTGCCCCGTGTATTCACCCACACCTTGTTCATATCATCCGGCTCGGGTTCTCTTTCTTCTTGTTCATGAGCCATTCTAAGCATCAAAGCGTGATGTTACATAGCCTATTACTCGTATATAATTCTCGTAATTATAGTGACGCTCATGAATTTTACTTTCATTATAAAAAAAAACAAATTCTTTTCGATTGCTTATGACGGAGATTAGTGCGTTCAGACACTCTTTTTACTATAGTTATTAGTTAGTTTGTATGTATTTTAGTATAACTCATTTTTTTTTGGTGTCGGGTTGGAAAATCCTCACGGAGTCTCTCCGCCCTGGGGGAAGGCAAAGGGGACTGTCAGAAACTTACTGACTAAAAACAAACCCGTGTTCCTCATGTACCCATGTGTCGGAGGGTCGGGTATCACCGAGCCATTCCTCGCTACCCCCCGACGGGTATAGGCTCACCACATGGTCAGGCGGGCCCTGAACAAAACCCCCTTGGCGGCAGATGAAGGTGTTGGGCTTCGCTGCCAAAACACCCAGCGGCCGCAGAGGATATGGAGGACGGCAACGCAACACCGCATCTCCTCTTCCTCTGCGGCCCACCGCGACGCAAAGATGGTGCGCCCCCATTTGTTTGCGGGTCCTGTCCTGGATCTGTCCCTCGCATCCGCACCTTTGGACGCACCCTGCGCAGGCCTCCGTCAAGCCCACGCGGAGCGTGCACTCCCCGGATCTCGGTTAGCTTCACCGTGGGTGACCTAACCACGGTTACTGAGCCCCCCACCACGGCAAGGTGGAGATCCCACGGGGGGGGGTTGTATTACTCACTAATTGGTATTCAGTAGCTTCGGCGTTGTGACTTATAGAAAGAATTGTACTTT
This sequence comes from Euclidia mi, assembly GCA_944739405.2. Lineage (NCBI taxonomy): Eukaryota > Metazoa > Arthropoda > Insecta > Lepidoptera > Erebidae > Euclidia > Euclidia mi. The sequence goes on along the minus strand of OX123183.2, from coordinate 100,758,857 downwards.
TGATATTATTTATTTGATTAACTATTATTTTTTTTTTTCTTTTTTAGTTTTTCCTCTTTACCACAATCTGAGCAACCACCATCACCTGATCCTTAGAACTACTCCTTTTACATTCTCCATGTTACTGCAAAATCAAAAAAAATTGTAAATGTATAACTTTATATTGTGTAAGTATAATATGACAAGAGTACAAGATAAATTTCACTGAGATAATGTTAATGAAGAATTTCAAATCATACCGAAACTTAATCAACGAACGTTATAAACGAAATAGGTACGTCAGCTAAATACATCACAAAATTAGAAGCGAGTTTATTTTTAGAATAAATTGATTGTATTTTACAAACGAGTGATTTTAATTATCCTTTAACTTTGACACAAAGCTGAGGTGAACTAAATTTGGTGAATCGTTTGATATTTTAACTCTTTCAAGTATAAACTTCGAAATTGATCCGAATGAAACCTTACAGTAGTAAAGTTTATCCATGAGAATGGGCTATTTTTGTGATATTAATCGTTACTCACGCGGGTGAAACCGCGGTCATAAATGAGTAAAAAATAAATATATCTATACGGTTGAAACGAAGAAAATTTAAGAAATCCCCAACTGAGTTTATAAATAACAGCAAAAAGTAGTAACTATATAGACGTTATGAATGAAAAATTCAAATGAGATGTGTCTTGACTGTTGATAACCATTCCTTAGTTCTAGCGAAGTTGATTACACTAGAGTCAAATTCACTTGAGCTTTTAAATGGTTATTTGTAATAGAAAAGTTTAAGAAGCTCTTTTTAAGTTAGGAAACTTAGATTGGTACTCATATCTGATCATATTTTATCATAACTGCAGTCTTTGATCTATTAGTCCTGTCAATTTAGGGGTTGACCTCGGAAAATCGACATACCCAGTATATTACCACGTGAAAACTTGTATTTTGGAATCCTAAAACTGTTCTCAAAAGTAACATAAAATTGGATGTCCGCAAGTTTTAAATTCAGGGGTCAAAGGTCACAATAACCGATTTATTTAACATTTTTGGCAAATATCTCGTTTTTTATGGGTTTTACGCTATTTGTATTTATTATCAATATTGTAGAAAATAAAATTTTCTACAACTGATTTATTTAACCTTATTTATACCTTGAACTGATTTCGAGATAGAGGGCGTAGAGCGCGCAGTCAGAGAATTATCTAAGGTCAACTGGTAGTCTCGATCAAAAACTCGTAATAATTTAAGGTTATGATTTGTTGCTTAACATATAATTATCATTTTTTATTAACTTTTAGATTAAATTCATTTTTCTTTGGTTAATTATCTATTTTTAATTAAGGGTCAATGTATTTATTAACACTTACCAAGCCATGTTATTAAGAAATTGTTGCGGAAAATACCAAAATTGTATTTTAATTCTAATCTAATTTATACTAATCTTATACTAATATATAAAGCTGAAGAGTTTGTTTGTTTGTTTGGTTGAACGTGCTAATCTCAGGAACTACTGGACCGATTTCAAAAATTCTATCAGTGTTAGATAGCCCATTTATCGAGGAATGATATAGGCTATATAACATCACGATATGAGCCACGTGAGCGGAGCTGTATCCTTAAATAACGCGGGTGTAACCACAGGCTCATCTAGTGACTTTCTATATAAATAAAGAAGAAAAGAAAGAAAAAAATTATTGATGTTTTTATCAAACGTCATTTTATAGATTTACTAAAGGACGCCAGCAGCTACGCCTGCATTTTTTTGTAATTTACCCGTTTTGGCCGATCCTGTGGGAATTTCGGGAAATCCCTTCTTAGTGCACCCCTACGGTCCCCAAGGAACATACATGCCAAATTTCAGCTTCCTGCGCCAAATAGTTTCGGCTGTAGCGTGTCTGTCAGTCAGTCAGTAACGCAAGGATTTTATATAATAAGATAATAGTCAAAATTTAAAAAAATTCGAAGTTCTAATTTCAATTCTCTTCTTCTTCATCGTCGTCATCGTCCTTCTGCTACAGAATTTCCTCTTCATTACCGTATTCAACGACATTTTGTCCCCAAGTCATTCATGATTTCTGGGTCAAAGGTTGTATCATCATTAATATCGGTCTGATATGGTACAGATTTGAGACAAGCTTGTCCATTAAACTGGCCGCAAGCTAAAGAGCACTGTAACCCCGCTTTCCTGCATCCATATCTTGAGCTACAGCCACTTTTACAGTTACAGAGACAGGTGGTAAAATAGTCATGACAGGTTCCAGGAATCCGTTACGCCTAGTCCAACCCCATCCTTGAGGTTCTAAATCAAGCCCTAATGTTTTATAACTGCACAGGTTTATGTGATTTTGTTAACTTGACGTATAGTGCATAACGGAGATGATCGATACTATCCACATTTAAAATTACCGAAAGAGATTATGAGTGTTATTAAAATGATAAATTTAAGAATCATTATAAAGAAAGATTGAATTTAAACTAAAATTTAATAAATATGATAATTATACGTTTAGCAATAAATTATAACCTTTTTTTGATCGAGACTAACACTTGACCTCAGATAATCTCTGACCGCGAGCTCTACACTCTCTATCTTGGCAACAGTTGAAGGTATAAAAGACAAATAGCGTAAAACCCATAGAAAACGAGATATTTGCAAATTTTTAATTTTTATAAAAAAAATTAAAAAAAAAACCGGTCAAGTGCGAGTCGGACTCGCGCACCGAGGGTTCCGTACAAACCTGTAGGTATATAAGTAAAAGTTCACCAGTCATAGTTATGGTATTTTTATTGCAAAATGAAATCCATAACATTACAGTATGGAAAGCCGGAGGAGCATAAATAAAAAAAAGAAAAAAATGTCTTTGTCGTTTGTAATCGGTCATCCTTTCCTTTATATTAACATTATCGCTTATTTTATAATATAACTTAAATACCTATACCAGCCTTGCAGCAGCCTTGCTAAAGTCTGCTGGTGAATGATGGTAAGATTTTTTATCAAAGTTATTGATTTACAAAGTTTTAGTGACTATTAGAAATCTGTTACAAAAATAGTAATTAAGTATTTTTTAATAATTATAGTATTTAATTGCGATGAAAATTAAACTAGGGTGACTATTTACACATAAAATAAAACAATAATCAATATTCTTAAATAAATAACAAAAATAAGTAAGGGGCGATAGCCCAGTGGTGTAGGTAACGGACTGCCGAGATGATGATCTCGGGTTCGATCCCCAGGTACCCCAGGCACAAAACACTGACTTTTCGGAGTTACATATGTGTGTATTTAAAATGTTAATTATCGCTCGCTTAGTAATGTGCCCGGTAGATGGCAATAGGCTCGCCCTCTATTACATTGGGACCGAAACATAACTGGCGAAGTGTGGGTGTGTAATACACCTCTGCCTACCCCTTCAGGGTTAAAAAAGCGTGAAGTTATGTTACGTTATGTAAATTTAAAAAAAACATATAAAGGAAATGAAAATTTTAAAGTATGGAATTAAGTATCTTTGAACCAGATCTGTAAATGGAGACTGAAAAAGGTATGAAAGTACCACATTGAACATTGAATTTCAAAAAAACGTTATCTAGAATTATACCTATTGAGGTTGCTGCCGTATATTGTTCTATTTATGAATTCTATTGCAACATTAATTGGACATTGATGTGACCTATATACAGTTATCACTCTGACATTAAACATTTCGAAATGCAAGTATTCACAATGGCCGTTTGCAGCGTCTGGGTTATTTAAAATCTCAATCAGCCTATCGCAGTCCACTGCTGGACATAGGCCTCTCCCAACACGCACCACAGTACACGGTCTTCAGCCTGCCGCATCCTTTATCTGGGCTACAAGACGTTACTTCGTACCAAATTTCAAGATATTGAGTTCACGGGAAGTACCCTGTAAGTTTTGATTCCCTTGCGAGTAGACGCCAGTTTGAAAATATGATTATATTGCTCTTTCTTTTGATTGCGTAGACATAGAAGTTTGATTTTGTTACAGCCTATCGGTGTTATATACCTGAGTATTTGATATGAATTTCAATTTAATACCTCCACGCGTTCAAGAGAAAGGGTTGGTAACTTTAAATTTATAAAATATATTTTTCTTATATGATGTAACTAAACATTTACGGTTTTCGCAATTTTTCTTTTATATGTGCTATAAGGCGTTGCTTCGTACCAAATTTCAAGATTCTGAGTTTACGGGAAGTACCCTGTAGGTTTTGATTCACTTGCGAGTAGGCGCGAGTTTGAAAATATGCTCATATTGCTCTTTCTTTTGATTGAGTTGACATAGAAGCTTGATTTTGTTGCAGCCTAACGGTGTTATATACCTGAGTATTTGATATGAATTTCAATTTAATACCTCCACGCGTTCAAGAGAAAGGGGTAGTAACTTTAAATTTATTAAAAATATTTTTTTATATGCTGTAACTAACAATTTACGGTTTTCGCAATTTTTCCTTTATATGTGATATAAGACGTTACTTCGTACCAAATTTCAAGATTCTGAGTTCACGGGAAGTACCCTGTAGGTTTTGATTCCAATGCGAGTTTGAAAATATGCTGCAATTTGCGGCACAAACGGCTGTATCTTTTGATTGCGTTGGATTAGAAGTTAGATTTTTTACAGCTCTATGGAACCGTAGATTCTAGTATTTAGTATAAATTTCAGTTTGATACCTCCACGCATTCCTGAGAAAAAGGGTCTTGACAGACGGACGGACAACAAAGTGATCCCATAAGGGTTCCGTTTTTTTCCTTTCGAGGTACAGAACCCTAAAAACGGTTTTTGTGACATTTGACCCCTGAATTTAAAACTTGCGGACATCCAATTATATGTGACTTTTGAGAACAGTTATAGGATGCCAAAATACAAGATTTAACGAGGTTATATACTGGGTATGTCGATTTTCTGAGATTTGCACCTAATTTTGCCTAATTTGACTAGACTATATGTCTATGTTAGGTTTAACACTGTTTGGTCTTACTTAAAGATCATAACTATCTGTAAATAAGACAGCAAGTAACGCTTGTACATTATAGAGCTTTTCCTTCGCCTAGTACGATGGTTAACCTTTTGTTAATGTTAGTTACAACAATAATATCTAAGTATTTGGTTTTTGTTTTAAACATCTTTGAAAGGTATCAAGCAAAATCAAATTATTAATCCTTTAATGCGCAAGAAAACAGCGGCTTAAAAATAATATGTTTACAATTAATTTTAACAAAGAAAATTCTAATTCAGACACTCCATCGTCACCTCAAATGTCTTTTTATTTTATACAGATTAATGTTGTCCCGCTTTAGAGGAGAGCTTTCATTTATTATCACATCTTGAGTACAGCTGATCTCCTCATTCGCTGATGCTGTAGTTCGTTGAGCAACACGTTGTTTCACTTTATTGATGTTTGGATGTATTTTAAATGAAGAATCATTAGTCAAGACAGTATACTAGGAGTGGGAAATGATAATTGAGTTCATTCAGTGATGAAGGCCGACTCTTCAATCATATAATATATGCCGACAACTTATTCGGTAAAGAAATGCGATATTTTTGGATATTTATTAGTGTGATTTAATCTAAATGATGTACTTTTACCTACTATTTTTTATGTAGACATCTTCCGCTCTTGAAATAAGTCTTGAATCACTGGACAACATTTGGCTTAGTATTAAGCGGTGAAGCGGCCACTAAATCCACTACGTCATCAAGAGAAATTGACTAGGTATAGATTGATTGGTTAGCACTTGCTAACCGGTGAGAACAAACATCATAAGACAATCTGCATGTCTGGGGGTTCTTCGTAAAGCTCTCAAAGACATGTAAAGTCTTGCCCACTCCTGGACAACGACTATGGCCTCTCCTTCTCACAGTAAGATGATCTCATCAGTGAGACAGTTTACATGGCTGCTATAAAAATGCAACGTTGAACCACAAGACGTATAAATCTCCAGTGACCTTTGCCGTAATCATGAGGTCTACGACATAAGTGTATTATTATGTCCGTCTCCTCCGTAGAGTATTTTATTGGATTAATAAACTCGTCCAAGTAAGAACGTCGTACGACAAACATACTAACTACGTTATGGTTGGGCAACTATTATGTTGGATACATTTCCCGTAGATAAATCGTTAAAATGGAGATAATCAACTCAACTTTAACATGGTTTTACTGCCTTAAATTTACTAGAGTGTGCGTGCATTACGTGTGAAAAAACTTTCGTAAATTCTGGCTTATTTGTCAGTGGAAGGTATTCTAGTGAGCCTGGCCAAAAATATGAGCGGTTTTTGTAAAGAGTTGAAATATCATAATTATTTTAATTATTTTTCTGGTTAAAATTATTTTACAAAAATAAAACCTTGGGGAATGAATCACATTGGGCGTCAGCGTCAACGCAACGGCACCGCAGCGTCTACGCGGCGTCGACGCCGAGGTGTCGCTGCGTTGACGCTGATGCCCAATGTGTAGGCGGCTTAGGCCAACATAAAGTAATAAACAAATTTTAAAACTTTATTCGAACGGAAAATACAAAGTTTAAATTAATAAAAAATAACGCAAAGCCGTGAGTAACATTTTAATTAACGCTTGTTTAAATGAAAACGATTTGGCGAAGGGTTCCGTTAAATACTGTAATTAGTTGCGATTTAAAAGTCTATTCTACGAATAAACGTTTTGTTCAGTTTATTAAAAGCTAGTCAATACTTTTTTAAGCCGAATCGTTTATTTTATTTAGTCGTGTAATGTATTTTCTAATCAGATGCCTCGGTAATTCAAACAATAAGCTAATGCTTGGCTTTATATATAGAAAAAAATGCTGTTTATTACTTTTTCATACATTAGGAAACATAGTTTAAACTAGCTGTGCTCGCAGCTTACGGCCATTTTCAATATTCGATCTATACATGGATTTTGTCATTCGAGATTCGTGTTTGACATATTTTGTATGGAACTTATTTCAAAAACGAATCTAAAATCTACAGATCTATCTATAGATCGAATATTGATTTCCGTAGTTAGTCTTCTGATAACTTTTAATACCTATTTTACAGATAGAATGATAAGAAATCCTTCCTCATCCGGGAAAAAGAATCGAGCAGCGGCCGACTAAAGTTGTTTCTAGCTTCATAATATGTCATCTTATCGCGATTGTTACTTGTAGTTGATAAGGGTCATTTACCAAGTCGACACAGGAGACTGGACGCAAGTGTGTAAAGTATGTGAAACTCAAAATAATTTACTCTTTCGGCACCTGGACACGCCATAATTTGCATATCCACATAGTGAAACAAAATCGAATACTTTTACATTTTCACCCACTTGACACACTCAGTGCCTCGAGCGCCTCGAGCGGCGGCTCGAGTTTAGGTTTTTATAGTACCGCGGTCGCCCGCGCACCGCGGATGCGAGACCCGGCGCACTATGACGGTGTCGCGTGGAATAATAATCTTGATCTTTCTTGCCATACATGAACAGTATTCGTTTATGTAATACGTCGATTATGATAATTATGAAAGTATTCAAATTAATTATTTTCAATGCACATGCATTTAAAGGTATCAAATAAAGATAGATATTACATATTTGTTTAGTAGGATGATGTCCCTCAGGAAAACAACGACTATTTATAATAATTTGGCGCAGTTTTATTATATGATAGAAATAATTTATAATTGTCATCTACATCATTGTCACATTTCAAATATACATATATTTCGTTATTAATGCATGAAAACCCACGAATGACACTAAATACAAAACCAAAAGAGTCGGGTAAAAGAAAATACTTAATTAATTATGATTAATTAAAAGAAAGAAAAAATATACAATATGTTGATTGCATTAAAAAAATATTGTAATTATACAATATATATATTCACCTAAAATTATTTCACACAGTGTGCGATGATATAAATCCCTCTTTTTATAAAATTTTACATAGATAGAAAATAAGGCCAATTCTCGTATTTTATATGACATTGAAATTATATTTTAAACGAAATGAGATTATATTTTAAATTGACCCAGAACTAGTATTCTTCTAATTTAAATGTCATTATCATCTAGAGTCCGTGCCACGAGAACATAGACATTTTGTAAACAAAGACTTTTTACTAAGTGACTTAGCGATAGTTCTGTCAAAAACAAATAATTTCAAATCCAATGATTGCAACGGTACATAGACACGTGTCATTGGAAACTAATATGTCAATGGATCGGGTATTTATCGATATTATGCACTGTCAACAGGATCTTTTAATGTTTTGAGGTAGGTACTGACGCCTAGAGTGTCAACATTAATAATTGGCGTTAGTTCATTGAAATAATACATTCTTGGGCTTAACATCTTTTTATCAGAAGACAAAATTAAATGTTTAGTTATCAAGAAAGGGTTGGTGTAAAGTTAAATACAAGTTTATAGGATCGCAACGCTCGTCCCGCTGCCGGCATCTCGAAAAAGCGCGTGCAGAATATCAGATGGCAGAAAACTATTTATACCTAAAAAGAAATTGCGTTTTCAGACTACCGTAACGTTTAATGGTTTTTGTTTAAGTTCATTCTGACGATTTCATTCACAGACAACGTAAAATCTCTATGCCTAGAAATGTTTATGCAATGTATTAGCTAGTTATCTGTTATATTATTCATTGTTGGCCAATAATTTAATATTTTAGAATAGATATGATACTTTGAGCAAAATTATTTATTGCGTATTGATTTTAAAACAATCGTGTCAATAATAAAGTAACATGTATGTACTCTATAATAAACAAACATGGTACTCTACTTTTCATTAATTTACAGATAATTACGTGTAAAACAACAACAAAAATCGGCAAATTTTGAACATTCGACCATTAAAACACAAAATAAAATATTTTTATTTCAGTAAAATTTAACAACATAAATTTAAAAACATAGTGGCATAATTAGGCATTGAAAAAAAACGACTGTTCAAAAGCATAAAATCTAAAGCGCAACTGTTTGAAAAAAGGTTGTGAAGCCCTGAATGTTTGTTTACTATCTACGTACCTTCTCGTGGCACCAACTATAATTTGACTTCTCTTGTTCGACGTTGACACATTTTTTAATTAACAACAGGCAGCGATAGCCTACTGGAGATACCAACGGACTGCTATGCAGAGGGTATCGGGTTCGAATCCACGGTATGCTAGAACGATGATGATGACATTGTTCAATTAACGATCTAGTCACGATAACATTCCAATATCAGTTTATTTAGAAGAATACATTTGTGACATGAGTATGACACTGACATTAGATCGAAACTGCATTTTGAACAAATATAGTTAGAAAAATTGAGTCTCAAAATAAACTGTTAACTGGTGCAGAATAAGACTGCACGGTAGGTATGTGTACTTGTGTGTGTACCTGCAATGCGAGCTCGTGGGGATCAGCTGAGCTGCGGCGGTTTGTAAGATAATATTTGATTCAAGTGTGCTTATAATTGCATTGCATAGTACGTACACAGTATAAAGACATACAGTAGTTTGACGCCTTTGATCTCGTAGAAAAAGCCGACAACGTCTAGACAAGGGTAAGGAGGCTAAGGCTGCCACATGTAAACAATACCTACTTAATCAAACACCGTCCATTTATTTTAGAAAAATATTACAATTGCTACGCTACATGAATTATATAGTGTAAATCACTTATCTATACGTATAAATAAAACTGGAGTGTCTGTTTGTAATATTAAAATAACCGCTTTTTACTAAATGCATATGGATGTATACACGATATGACATTTTTTACAATTTTTGTCTGTCTGTCTGTTTGTTCTCGCTAATCTCTGGAACGGCTGAGCCTATTTTGACGGGACCCTCACTGTCCTGAAGTACCAAGGAGTAACTTAGGCTAAAAGTTAACCAAGTATGCGAAGAAGTTCCCTCAGGACGCGAGTGAAACGGTGGGAAACAGCTAGTTAATTATATTACAATAATTAACGATAAATAATTATTATAAAACACGTTGCATTTTTCGTGCGGTGACAGATTTGCATACAAAGTGTCAGTCAGCATCCCGCAGGTGTCGTGGGAGGCGGTTAAGAATATAAAGCATTTTTCAGATATCGTGATCGTACAAACCATGTTAAAATAAAGTGATTGAAATAGCGGTGGTTTAATGGACGGGTAACCATGGGATCAGCTTGCTGAGCCTTTGTTATCGATATGAAGTATTTGGCAGATTTTTTTCGTGCAAACTACGTTAAGGTTAAGCAATAGACATCACGGTCATTTTATGGATGGGTGACCGGGCTATGAGATTACGGGGAACATGTGTGGGGTTTATAAAAGGGGGCCAAAAATATGTTTTTGTTTTTTAGCTAAGATGCGCCGTTACCAAGATACATAATAATGTGATAGGTACTTACCTAATACGATGGTACTAGGTACTTATTGAATTAAATTAAAATCACACCAGAATCGAATATTACCTTACAACGCATATTTTCTTACGTCTGCCATGTTGTTTACGTACAATAATTGCTACTTTATTCTGTGATTTGGCTAGACATGAGATATTGTAAAAAGTTAGTAGATTAGTAGGAATGTGCACATTATTTTAAGTGGTTATAGGTACATTTGAAAATAATATAAATAATTATAATTAATGAAATTTTCTTTTTTGGTATAAGTAAATCGCAGATTTTTTAAATCCTTATTTATTTAAATCTTTAAACAGCATAAAGAATTTCAATGTCTCGCAGCACAAGTCGTATGCACCATCTTAATTAATATTCATAAGCAAATAAATAAGTAACAAACAAAAAACAAGCACGTGCCAGCCGCCAAAAACATGTACCTAGTTACGAACTAAGGCGATATACGTAACTAGGTACCGCTCTTCCCGCGTCTCACCTCTTGGCCCCCGCACGATTGACCCGTCTAGACGCGTTCGTCGAACGACTGTATGGATTATTTAACTGTGTACGTATTAGGTAAATACCTATTACATTGGTATCATGCTAACGGCGGCGCGTCCTAGCTTAAAAATAACCATAATTTTGCCCCCCTTAAGGACATCATACATGGGCTCTGTAAATTCATCGGTCGGTCACCCATCCATACTATGACCGTGATGTCAATTACTTTACCTTAACTTATGTAGTTTGTACGAAAATAAACTTGCGATATAGGCTCTGCAAGCCAATCTCATGGTCACCCATCAAAGATCAAATGCGTCTAACTACTGTACCTGTTTATACTGTATATTGCCACTTGATTTTTGCAGCAATATCTAACGGTCCGTTTCTGTCAGTCTCGCTCAGCCCCTAGTTGACCGCGCTACTATACCAACCAGTAACCACTAGATCCAGATGTCTTGACTAACGCACTAGTTTAATACGTAATACATAAATAAAGTTAAGTACATCAACTTTACATATTTATAAAAAAAATACGTTGAGAAAAAAAATAAGGATCAAGAGGCTTTAGCCGCGCTATAAACGTTTTGGAATGCAATATTTACGTAAAATGGCGGACGCGGACGCGAGCGACAGGTCCGTCCTCTGAGAGCGCTCAGCGCTGAATGGCGGACATAGCATCGCGCTTCGAGCTTTATAGCGCTTTTTTAAAAAATCGTATTAATTACAAACGAAAAGTTTAGATTCCAAATTTTTATATATCACTTAAAATGAATCTGAAGGTTTCTAAATATGTATATATCTTTTTAATAATCACAGTAGTTTTTTAGATATAAATGCAAAGGAGGATGGGCAGATTGGGACCACCCTCCAATAGCAATAAGATTTATGTCATTGGATAGGTCTTTTTAATAGAAACAACTTTTATTATGACGGCTTTGTTGTCACAGTTGTCCGTTCCAAGATATATGACATACAAGTTTCGATAAAAATATGTTGAAAAAAGCGGTTTTTTTTTATAGTGCTTAGTACTTTTATTTTATTATTATGCTTTATTTTGCAAACTGACTTATCCTCGCGTCTGCCCAAGCGGTTGGTACGGTGCGGGGTGCAACTTTTAGGAAACTAAAGGGTTATCAATACTAATATTATAAATGCGAACGTTGTTTGTCCGCCCTTCATGTCGCAACAAAGCAATATTATGTAATTATTTTTTGTGAGTATTTAGTTGAAAGATAAAGATAAGATAAAGATAAAAATATTAAAGATATAAATCTAAGCTCTTTTCGAACATCATAATACTAAGATATATACTTATGTCCCAATTCTATAACTACCACCGCTTTGTACGTGTATAGTCCTGTAGAAGATGCGGCCAGAAATTCCTAGACACACGGCCCTATGCTCCTATGAAGAATGACATAGACTACTTTTTACCGTGGGAAAACATCTGATTCCCATGAGAAGCTCAACTATTTATTAATCCCAATAAGCACGCGGGCGAAGCGAGCAATAAATATTTTCTGGGGGAGTAAAATAACAACACTTATAATTATTTAATTGTTTATTGTTATAATAATAATATAATGGAGCTACTATATTAAAACCTATTACAAGATCTCTAGTCTGGTATTTAGGATACATACGCGTCACCTAGGAGTTATCTACTATGACTTCATTTAAAAATATTGCTGAAGCAGTAAACCCTTCATAAATCGCATATCCTAAATACCAGATTATTGAAAAAATGTGTGCACATGTGCCCATCGTTTGCCTTCCCGATAAACATGTACAATAATGCTCAAGAATGTTATTCCCGTCATTTGCTATCAAAATATAACTTAAATATAAGTTTTTTTTATCAGCTTTGCCCCAAGCGCACGGCGGCGTCGGCGCCCCGCACTGTTCCTAAGCGCTAGGGCAGGCACGAGGTTGAGTCAGTTTGCAAAATAAAGCATTATATAGTACTAAGCACTATATTAAACGCTTTTTTCAACATATTTTTATCGAAACTTGTATGTCATATATCTTGGAACGGACAACTGTGTCAACAAAGCCGTCATAATAAAAGTTGTTTCTATTAAAAATGCCTATCCAATGACATACACCTTATTGCTATTGCAGGGTGGTCCCAGGTCCCATACATTTTTGCCCATTGTCTTTTGCGGGCTAAAGTTAAGGAAAATGCACTGTTTTGATCTCCAATTTTCTTGAAAATTATGAATGAAAGTACAATTTCTTTTTTAAGGACTCGCTTGTATAACTTTTGCTCGTACAGTTTACATTTACAGAATTACAGAACGATAAGTTTTCATAGCACAAGCGACCATTAATGCTGGCCTTAACTACAGAAATGACGAAAATGACATTTTTAAATTCATCCGTTTTAAAATATTTACTATAGTAACCCATATATTTTTCTTTAGCACTCTCTTGATAAAGAACTAAACTTTCATGTTTTCTATATCTTTTCCATTAATTATTATTTATCCGTAATGTAATAGAACAATAAAAACCCGCAAAATCGCCTCCGACGGATTAAACGCTCTTAAATTTCCAGCATAATTCTTAGATTTTAAGTGAAAATACCAACTAGAAGTATAATTATGTATTTGAAGTTTTCGACTTGCCTGGAATCGTGTCTAATCAGCCACAACTTATTCAAGAAAAAGCGGCGGAAAATTTTCAGTAATGTTTCGCCCTTTCTTCCTTGTAGAATACAAGGCTTTCTTACAGCTGTAAATGAATTGGTTGTTATTTTAAAAATAGCCTTTACAGAGAACTCGTCTAAGTTATTTCATTTTTTTTATCTGCTTCATATTTTTAAGATTTGGTACAAAAGTGTACTGATTTGTAGGTAAACCTGATAAATGTGTATTTGTGAGTTAAACTTTTTATAAATAGCCGCCATGGATGGAAAAGCCGTAGGCACTGCTGCATTCAAGCTAGTCTTTAAGTACTCTACATTAAGTGTTATGGGTTCCATCCCCACAAAGGATAAAAGCTTTCCTAATTAAGATGTTTCATATTCATATTTCTTGTGTCAATTTTGTCATGATTCTAATGTCATAAACTTTCTTCCTATATTAGTAGTCTTTTTGAAAACAAAGGATGGATAATGCTCTCTTTTTCCAATAATCACTTCACCTCTAAAACATTTTCCTAATTAGAACTAGTATAGAGCAGGACCAATAGTGTCTTTAAATGTTGTATCCGCAACTGAAATAAAAAGGACTTTGTAGAATAAAGTGTCGACATGGCGCGTAGTGCCTTTCCAACTGGAAATCCATTGATATCAGGAATTATTTAGCGCTCCGCTTTGATGCCTCCGGCGCGCCGTCTTGTGAGATCTGTAGACCGATTTACGTATTAGAATCATAATATACATATTGTACTCGATTTGCATGAGTCTCAAGTCAAATGTTAACGGTTAAATAATTTAACGCAATTATCACTTATACAAAGCTTATAGTCAGTTTCACCAACCATGAATACGCCTTATCTACCAGATAAACTCAAATTAGGAATGAAATTTGCGAGTTATCTGACAAATTAATTTAACTGGTAGGTACTAATCCGACCGCGGTGAAACTGGACCTTAGTTTTCCAAAACATTGCAAACTATACAGTAGTAATACGATCGTACTCTTTTATTTCATCATCTATAGACACTTAATGGTCGTTGAAACGTTATATTTTTCGGTTCGTAACTTAACTTCCACCCACAAAATAAAACAAAAAATACAACAGCCATGTTTTAGTTTTGCTCCTTTTCGTCGAAGTGCAGTAAATTGTGTAACGAAGATCTTCGTCCTTTTAAGTAACTACTTTCCTTTCAGCGGATTTCTTATTACAGAGTATAGCTTTATACCAAACTAGATTGTGCTCGCGATTCCGTCTACATGACTGACGGTTATCTAAAAAAAGGTAGTCTGTGTTATTTTTATGTATGTATCAGTAGTTGTAATATAAATGCAAAAGTGTGTTTGTATATTTTTCTTTGACGCTTAAACGACAGAACAAATTTTCATAAAATTTTGCAGTAGTATAGGTTATCCCAACGTTTAGGCTTTCGATGTTCCAAAGCCTAAGCGAGCAGAGTCGTGGGCGAAATCTATTAAGGACTGTTAATGCAAAGTGTTATCAAAACACGCTCACTTATTTTTAACATAAAAGATTATCAACGTCCGCTATCCTTATATTCTTTCGCGTATATATATAATTATAAAATATTTATCTCTAGTATCAAAATTCGTGAATAGATCAAATATTGAAACCGACTGTTAGATGACAACTGGCAAAAACTTCATACTCAACACATTCTGCATCCTCCAAATTTACGTCTAAAATTAGAGCCCGAAGATGTAACCGTACAAGTAAATTACAATGAGTATTTAGAGCAATGTTATCAGTTCGTCCAGCTAAGCAGAAATTCTATTAGCTCTGAGGATCGGTGTCGTATCACTGCACCTTGGTCAGCTAGCTACGAATCTAGAACAAACTTGATCGAGTTTATGCAACCGGGTTAACTGATATTAAAGTTATCGGCATCGAGCTTCAGCGTTTTGAAACAATTTTTAAAGCTACGATTGGCTGAGTAGGTTAGTTCTGGGAATACACGGCTTGGATTGTCAGACGTAAGTAAACATGCATATGAAAAACGTAAGTAGAGATGCATATGAAAGACGTAAGTAAAGATGCATATGAAAGACGTAAGTAAAGATGCAGATGATACTAGCTGTTGATCGTAGATTCACCTGTCCTAAAATTCTGTTCTTTACAAAATAGTTAAGCAGGTCTTAATCGCGTAAACTTAACTTATTTAAGGTATAACAATACGTGATACAAAAGAGGATGATTTACGAATACGATGTATACAAATCGCGAAAGTTTAAAAATAACCTTCAATTCCTTAATAAATGTCCCCTATTAAAATTATCGGAATGTTAAAAAGGCCTTCCTTAGTGGTAGCCTATTTTATAAAAAGAACCCACAGTCCAAATTTTATGTTTCTAACTCCAAAAGTGTAGGCTCTGTGATGATAATATGTGACATTCAGGATAGGTGATTAAACAAACAAGTATAATATGCTGTTGGAAACATTAAAATAAATTTTAAAAAATGGCTGGTTTAAGATGCTGCAGTTTAACACGATATAGATAAGTAGATTTAGTTTCTTCAACTATTCCTGAACCTTTATTAATGTTTGCGTTCTGAGATCAACTTACGGTCATTTTTGTGTGGACGTATGGAGCTTATGTCAAAAATGAATCTAAAATCTACAGATCTATCTATAGTTCGAATATTGAATTCCGTAGATAACAGTGGTTTGTTAGATTGCAATCATTTAGAGTTAAATCACGGCAAATACTTGACTCCAACAAATTGCACGGATTTTGTTATTTGCGATTCATCCTTGCTAACAACGACAGCGACATTTCTAGTACGTCTGTAACAAAAAGCTTTCATTCTTTTGAGAGCGGTTTACTTATTCGACCACCCCGTATTCAGCTCTATATTTAAGTTCGATACTTTTCGGACGGTTTTTATTTATAATCTATTGTGTATTTACACAAAAGAATTCAAAATAGTGGTGTAAAAATACTGATTTCTATATTTTGTAAAGATTCTTTAGTGGATCTATCTACACTGAAATCCGGAAATCAAGTCTTGTTTAACGATTTTTATTCACATTACCTAAGCTTACACAATTGAAACGAGAGAACATTTATACTATGATAAGGTTCCTTATATTATAACTAAGACACAAAAATACTCAAACTTGAAGGTGATAGTCGAAACCATATAATTATGTAATTCGCATCAGCGTTAAACTTCGAGGTTGTATGGACATCAGTACATAAGTCTATATAATTATATTTACGTGATTTAGAATGGTTTTATCGTCCCAGCTAATTATTATTATTCTTATGGTGAGACCCTTTCTCACCATCCCAAAGGAAGTTTCCTTTAATGTAAACGAAGCGTATTTTGTCAAATCTGGTTAGACCAGTTTGTGCACCTCGAGCTCCAAGGATAATCTTGACTGCGACCGTATAATGCTAGGACAATAATAGTGAGGAGTAGAAGCGAAATAATATTCATTGATGCTTCGTTCCGCCCCGTGGGTTCACCATTAGCTTGTGCTGTTTATTATTATCATTGTCGCCTTTCTTTTTATTCAGCTTCTAAGGGTCTATACATGGTCTATAGGAACAGATTTCCTCATAGATAAAGCTATGTATGCAAAAATATTTTCTGACATCCGCCAGGCTGTGCCAGAGATTGTACACGTTCAAACAATCGGATAGGCCGACGCAGTGCTATCTATAAATAATTACCGTTAACTACTCCGCGACATTATGATCTTTGTGATGTGCACATCATTTTCAGTTAGTGCCTGATACAATTTCGTACACGTTTAACAGGTCTGCAAAAGTTCGTTGTAACTCAGACATATGGTGATAGTGCCTAAAACCATAAACTTCTGTAGTCGGATAAAATATTTAGTTAGATTAGACTAAACTACAAAATAATAATGCTAAGGCAAGCAAGTTATTCAGCAATAAACGTTATTTATTCAAAAGTCTGGTTCTGTACTTTCATAAAAGTATTTTTACCGCAATGTAAGTAAATGGGTTGAATAAAACTAATGTCGCAAAGTCAAATGTGGCGCTTTTTTGTGAGAATACGCAAAACATATTGTTCTCTTGAGATAAGAGAAAATCTGCTCCTCATAGCGGAGTCACGGGTCAGAGTTATTGTCCTAATATTCACAAAAAGCCCGTGACATTTTGTAGGCGGCGACAGTTTCAAATCTGATTTTATGTTACCTTTTTTAGCACGGAATTTTTATTATTAAAAATATTTGCTGTAAATATAGGTACTTTATTTTCAACTAAACTTCAAAGTTTATGAATAGACCTTGATGTTAAGTATAACATCAACGTTTATTTCTAAACTTTATGTTTTTGAGTAATAAACAGTTAGGCAACAATAAATATAGTCAACTAAATAAAATTCATATAAACAAGCTAAATATGATTTCATCCTTTGAATTGATGAAAGATCATACGATCTAATATTTCTGTAACTGGTCGCCACTGGTCTTCTGTAACGCGTAATGATTTGAAAATAAAGCTGAAATACCTTATATTTATCCCACTGAAATGCATTTTATCACGGTTTACACTAGCTGTGGACACGGAATGACTGATGATCTGTAGTGAATATTGACCATTCGATCATTCATTTCATGTGTCAGAAGAACTAAAAGATTGAACAATAATTGAACATACAGTATGTAAAATAGATTAAGGAGCTACCTACCATAAATAAAGAAAATTATCAAAAATTGTCTTTTGCTATAATAATCCAACCTTTTATCTAAAAGGAATAACATAACCCATATTCATAACAATAAATAAAACAAAGAAGAACAAGTTATTTTCTCTTTTCCCGCAATTAACGTTGTGGAAGAAACACATCATTCAACCGGTTTAATTTGCACCGACTATTATAAAGCTCCGCGTTAATCCAAAAGAAAAATATTCTTTAAAGGTAGAAAACTGTGAGGAAACTCGTCCACAAAATATTTAGCCCGCAGTTAACGGAACAATATTAAATTCCTTCACTCATAAGGTATTTATTAAAAATATTTTTCGGTATGATCATGTCACTGCATAGGTACCTTAAAGGCTGTTGGCTGGCGTAAAAAGTCTTACTTTTTAAAAAGGAGTAAGTTTATTTTCTATGTGTGGGCAATAAACTGTCCCTTTTATGGTCCAGTCTGTTTGTTCAGTCTAGGTGCTAGCGATTCTGACTCCTGAGCGGTATGTAAAAATATGGACTGTATTCAGAAGTGGGTACAGAAGGCACAATATTAATAGTATTTTAATTTTAAATTTCAGGATCATTGTGAGATTTTTATTGTATATCAAATTAAATATTAAAATGCATGGCCACTCATTTAAATTTATACCATGCATGTGTTTAAATGTTTGAATTTATCCGAAAAGTCGTTTAAAGCACGTTACTCGCTTAAACACCACCACGTTTTTCAGCTACGCGCTGTAGCTGAATTGGCCTTTTGCCAAAGTAAGCCGTGCAAACCGACTGCTTGCGGCTCCTGTGATATATCTAATGAATTCTTCGCTTTTAAGACCGCTGGTCGCCATAATCCAAAACGATAACGATTTTTCTGTGACAGTGAAGGTATTTGAAAGGAGTTCTTTTATTCACCGATAAAGGAACTTGAAACAAAATTATATCGGTGCTGTTTCTATATCTGTTTTATTTCATACTAGACTTTGACCGCTGAGTCGCCTCAGTGGGTCTTTTTACATTCTCGAACGGGGAATTTTCCATATCCTCACTTAGTACCCTATTGTTCTCAAGGGTCGTACATGCCAAATTTCAGCTTCGTGCGCCCAATAGTTTTGGCTGTGCGTTATCTATCAGTCAGTCAGTAACGCAAGAATTTTATATAATACATATAGTATATTTTTTATTGAAGTTGTTAATTTTATATTTTTACTATAGGACGCCAGCAGCTACGCCTGCATTTTTTTTCAAATTTACCTGTTTTGGCCGATCCCGTGGGAATTTCGGGAAATCCCTTCTTAGTGCACCCCTACGGTTCCCAAGGAACATATATGCCAAATTTCAGCTTCCTGCGCTCAAAAGTTTCGGCTGCAGCGTGTCTGTCAGTAAGTAAGTAATAGCAAGGATTTTATGTATTAAGATGAAGTAATGTTTATTAAATTTAATGTGCATAAAGTGCTATCACACGTAAAACTTAACAATATTTACAACAAGGTTGTCAATTAGATCTGCACGCCCTAATAAGATTACGTTAGTAGAAAAGTCCAAAATAATTTAAAAAAAATATTGTTTAAAAAGCTTTTTGCTACAAATGGGCAAACAACGTCAGTTAAGCCAATTAATTTCTGAGACTCCTTATAAAAATTTTAAGTGAGGGGTGAGGCTTATTTATACTGTAACGTCTATATATTACAGAAGAATATTTCATTAATAATCTTATTTCAGTCGTTGTAATTTTATTGTGAAATTGTCTACTAATAAAATTAAAATATAATTATATACTTTTTACTGTTGGTTATTTTATAAAAAATAGGACTAATGAATGTTAAGGGAGAAAGCACTTAGTTTCTAATGTTTTACCGTTTTTTGTAGTCATTATGACTACAAAAAACGGTAAACCTCAAGAACATCAAGTACCTTCGTCCTCCATTTCTTAATATAAATATACAGATTTATACACGTATGGAAAATTATGCGTATGACCAGATCGTTGGTCTAGAATAATAAGCACCTTGAGGTGGTTTTCCAACAGACATGTACGTACTATGCAGCTATTCTGCTATGTGAAAGCTAAGCTGACTTTGTGTCCGTTTCTACTGATGCTCAGTTGTGTAGCGGGGTGTGTAAGATGTGCTACGAAGTGGCGTCGCCACGTGGTAGATATGTAGCTAAGGTGCGTGGCTCGTATTATGCGCTGTATGATAACATCGTTGCATGGTATGTTTCTAGTGAAAAGCACCCTAATCAAGTATAGGGGTGCTTTTCACAGGTAATGTGGTTATTTTAAGTATATTCTCATTTGATTCAGCGCAATAAATACATAGAAAATGATACCTCACTTTCCTGGATGGTATAATACACATTTTCACTCCTTCGGAGGGGGTACGAACCCAATTTTTTCTGATTTCTAATACTAAGGTAAAATAAAGTTTCATTGATGTACATATTTTGTCTCCAAAATATGCCTTTTTCTTTTTGTAATAGAGGATAGTAAGCAGCTACCGCAAATTTTATTTTAATTAAAAAGTTTCTGCTTGATTCCGTGGGCATTTCGAAAAATCCTTTCTTAATGCTCCCCTATGGCCCCCAACGAACATATATGCCAAATTTTATTACTTGCGCCCAGTAAGTCAGTAACGCAAGCATTTAAAAATTCAAATGTTTTCCCATATATAGCCATAATTAGCTGTAATTCCATAGAAAATAAATGAACAAGTTACCCACGATTAAACAGAACCAAGATTTTTTTTCAATGAAGGTACTAAAAATTATTTTATTTCCCGCCTCCATTATTGTTGGCAAAATGCATGAGTTTTGGGGTGCAAGCTTTGTCCTCAAAAACATGCGGTCGGTTGCATTCCAGCATCAGTAATTCGCCGCTTAACGTAATTTGGCATAATGCCCGCCGCCTCTATTGTTCTTGTGGAAAACGAAAGCGAGGTGTGTCAGGTAGGAAGATATACTGCTTACATTCTTCATTTAAGTTATGATTTTGCTCTAATTGTACAGCGAGCCTTTAATTTATTAAGAAATAATGAGTTCTGATTATATTTTCGTCCAGAACAAGTAAATAGGCAAAAGGCTGGCTTATAGAAGGCAGAAATTAATTGCGTTGATACTTGGGTTTAGTGGCTATAAAGTTATCTTTATGAACATTGCTATAGTAATATAAAACCATTTTTTTAACAACGACTTAGAGTTATGATGAATGCAATGATAATTTGGCACGCAGACCAATGTTTGAACCCTCTTCAAGACATTGCTAATACGATAGTTGATGATGGCTGGATGGTGAAAACGGGAAAGAGCGTCTTTTAGCATACAGGGCAAGGTCTACGTTCGGCGCTAACACTAGCCAATAATATTTTATGTACAATAATACTCGATTCAACTAACAGACAATTCTTTGGAAATATGATAATATGAAAAAAAGCACACATGTTGTTTCGTTTCAGTAGACGACAATAGGGACCCTTTCAAATGGAATCTTGTTATAATAGGCAACGCGAGTATAACGGCTCATGAAAATTTATATGCGTAGCTAATCCTTTGAAGATATAACTTTTAGTAAAGTTTTTCTTACGTTTGTCTTTTCTTTTTAATTTGCTTGTATATTAAAACATGTTTGTTTTGCTTCTTTAATTTTCTAACATAACCTTATTTTAATTGTAATTCTGTAATTTTGTATATATTTGTAATTTTGTTTTAATTAGTGTTATTGGCTAACCACCGTTCTAATTAACAATAATAAATAATAATAATAAGAATAATTTAATGAATTGCATCTAAATTGTAATATTTAATATCGAGGGCAATATAAGGTATTTTACATAGATTTTCAAATAATTACTCGACATAAACCCGTATCATAAGCATAAGACTTGTTTTTTCTTCTGTGATTTCACTTTTATTGGCAATTAATCAAATCGGAGTTGGTTTGAGCAAGCAGATCGCTCAGAACACCCCCACCTCGTCAACATCGCTCTCCTCCCCCATCCAGAGTTAACACTGCTTATCCGGAGGAGACTGAAGCGCCCCGTTCGGGAACAAATACCAGTTCCCTCGAGATGGGCTTTACCACCACCACCACCACACCAGCCAAACGACCAGCCACCGCCCTCTCGAAGGCGACTAACTGTGCCTCTCCCAACGGAGACTCACCCAGTTGGTCAGCTTCGAGGGCGACCAACCCAATGACCGGCCCATAGTATTGGGACGCTCGAAGACTACCTCCTTAAGGAGTCAATGTCCCAAAGGTACCCCAATGCCCCAAAGGGGGAAGTGAGAAGCAGACCTACGACTACGACGACTGCTTTCAATAAACCGTGTTGGTACTAGAATCAAATTATTATTATTTATTATTATTTTTCAAATATAAATTATATGGTTAAATTGCCGATTTGTACTGAAAATCAAAATAATTTATTTTTAATTTTTAACATATTTATTTATTCAAAATAGTTACCATTATTATCTCTACATTGTTGTCATGTAATAGGAAGGTCATTTATGCCTTTGCGATAGAACTCTGAGGATCTAGACTGCACAAACTGTGTGAAAGCATTTTGTACTGCCTCCTGGGAAGAAAACTTCTTGTGACGTAGATAATTGTCCAAATCACGAAAAAAATGGCAGTCCGTTGGAGCTAGGTCTGGCGAATATGGAGGATGATGAATGGTTTCTAACTGCAGTTCCTGAAGGGTCAAAACAGTTTCTCTTGCTGTATGAGGTCTCGCGTTGTCGCGTTGGAGCAATAATGGTGAATATTGATTCATGAGTTGGGGCTGTTTTACTGCTAGTTTTGCAAACATTGTTCGGAGTTCGGTACAATAGATATCTGCCGTTATTGCTTGACCAGATCGGTGAAAACTATAGTGAATAACACAATGCTGAAACCACCAAACAGTTACCATTACCTTTTTATTGGTAAGCTTTGCTTTAGGACACTGTTGTGGCGTTTGACCTAGGGTCAGCCATTGCATTTTTTCTTTTACGGTTATCATAAAGAATCCACTTTTTATCAATTCGATCCAATATTCCTTCATTTCTGTACCGATTCAACATGGCAACACAAGTTTCAACACGCGTTTCTTTATGCAGATCAGTCAAATCATGAGGCACCCATTTTTCGTTTTTTTTTATTTTATTGATTTGACGCAAATTAGTCAATATTGTGGGTAAAGTAACATTAAATCATGCCGCTAATTCCTGGGTAGTTTGACCAGGATCGGCTTCCACCATCTCTTTTCATTCATCGTTATTCACCTGTGTTTGCGGTCTTCCTCGTAGCTCGTTCTTCAAGTCAAAGTTTCCAACGCGAAAGCGTTTAACCAAAATCGCATGGTGCGTTCATTAGCAACACACGCAACATTGTTAATTAGGGCTTGTTCAGAACTTGCTCTAGACAGACTGGGAATTGTTTGTAGGCACAGTGGAAGCTAATTTATATTCATCCAGTTGTTCTAAAGCAATCAAATGTCTGATATATATTACTGAGATTCTCAGCGATGACAAATTATAATGTACAATTACCTGTATGTTCACTGATGTCAGGCCTGGTACTAAGTTAGGGAAAAAACAAACATTGAAAATAGGAGAAAAAAAATAGATTGAATGAATTATCCACTTAGCTGTTCCTCCCAACTTGATGTCCTCTCCGTCTTGACACGAGGGCACGAGGCACGTTCACAGGATTCACAATTACAGTTTCACAAATGTCATCAACTCAACTTTTGCCGGGTAAATCAAATAGCGGCAATTTATAAGATTTCACAATACAATTCGCGAAGCTGGTTTAACCATGTGCTTTCAAAAAGGCGATGATTCAAGATACGGCGTGGTCCAGACAACTTTTTATACCGGATTTTTTCACTGACCGCGGGAAACGAACAAACTATTCGCGAAGCTAACAAGATGTGCTTTTCAAAAGGCGATCAATTTATTTCAAATTACAAAACCAAAGATACTGCGTCCGCGCAACCATTTTGCCCAACGGAAGTTGACAGTACAGTGTGACCATAGTCAAATTTTACAATAGACTAAACTAAACCTTACTAAATCGATATAATCGACTTGACCTATCACAAATAATATTTATATTTCAAACATCCACCCGCCCCGGACCGGCCTACCGGTCCGCTAATCGGTTGGTAGACGTGACAATGTTGCAACCGCTCTCCTCAGAATCGAACCGTCAACCAAGACCTCAGCAAATCGGGGAATTCCATCAGCCCCACTTACCAAACGAAGAATGCGCCCCCTGCGCCATCTGAGTGGCGGAAGGTTAGCCTCCTTGATCAAAACGAGGTCATCAATCTTGGGTGGATCGGTCTTGTCGGTCCACTTAACGCATTGCTGGAGTATGTGCAAATATTCCAAATTCCAGCGTTTCCGAAAGCTCTGAGTAATCTGGCATACCAATTCAAAACGCGAGAGACGATTAGGTCTCGTATCAATATAGGGGTACTCAGGCAAGGCGACAAGTGGGCGACCAATCAAAAAATGGCCCGACGTAAGAGCCTCGAAATCATTCGGATCTGAGGAGATCGGGCACAATGGCCGAGAGTTCAAAACGGCCTCAATCTTACAAAACACAGTTGCGAGTTCCTCAAATGTAAGGACAGATTCACCGATTGTCCTGCGCAAGTGTGTTTTGGCCGATTTTACAGCGGCCTCAAATATACCACCCCAGTGTGGACAATTTGGTGGGGAAAATAACCAATTTATCCCACGTCGGGTAAGCCTATTGCCTATATCAGCCTTGTTGGTTTCAAGGAAATTAACAACATCATTCAAATAATTATACGTGCCCTTGAAGTTAGTGCCGCAGTCAGAACGGATCAAGAAAGGCAGCACTCTGCGGGATACAAATCTGTCAAATGTGGCTACAAACGCCTCAGTCGTAAGCGAGGAGACCAGTTCTAAGTGTACGGCCTTTGTGGAGAGACAAACAAAAACACACAAGTAGGCCTTAACAGTCTTGCTGTTTCGAAGTGTCGACGTTTTCACCAAAAAGGGATCAGCGAAGTCCGTGCCAACACCGTCAAACGTCCTGCTTTCAGTTACGCGATCTGCCGGTAAGTCCCCCATCAAGGGCTGCATGGTAGAAGCCTTGAGCTTATAGCAAGGGATGCAGCGAAAGACTACACTCCGGATAATTCTTCGGGCAGACAAAATCCAAAACTCGCGTTGCAAAATGGCCAAGAGCGCATTACAACCAGCATGCGAATTTTTAAGGTGACGGTCAGTTACCAACAAGCGTACCAAATGACCGTCCTTAGGTAACAACAGGGGGTGACGTGCCCCGTAAGGGAGGTTGGCGACGCGCAAGAGACCCGTATCGTCCAAAAAGGGGTTCAATTTAGATACAGCTCCCGATAATTTCGATCTCCCTGACTTAAGGATAGCAATCTCCTTCTCAAAATGCGATGCAATTGCACAGAACGAACCCAAAAGGTGAGAGACTCCTGTCGTTCCTGTGGTGAGAGAAACGGTGTCAGTCGTTTCTGTTGTGGGTGCCTAAAGTTGAAAACAAAACGCTTTATCCAAGCAGTAACACCTAACAACTTGTCAAGGGAGCTGTAGCGATTCAACAAGAAGTCGGGGTCGAAGGCGCATTCCACCGTCTCAAAAGCGAGTGTTCGCAGACCCGGCAAATTAGAAGTATTCAAAACTGGCGTTCGAGGCCAATCAATTTCTGGTCGACTCAACCATTCCGGACCCCACCACAGCGAATGACCTATCAAACTAGGCATCAAGCATCCGCGCGAGGCACAATCAGCGGGGTTGAGCTCACCTAGCACGTGTCTCCAAACAAGCTTGACTTCAGATTTCTGTATTTGGGAAACGCGATTAGCGACAAATACTTCCAAGGTGTGGACAGAAGCCTTCAACCAACAGAGAACAATTTGGCTGTCTCTCCAGGCGTAGGTCTCATTAATACAAATGCTTTTACCCAAAGTGCTAGACACGTGGTTCAATAAGCGTACAAGTAGGGCTGCTCCCGAGAGCTCCGATTTTGGGATGGTCAGAGATGTCCGAAGGGGTGCAACCTTGCTCTTCGCCATGATCAGGGAAACCCTCACCTGACCTGATGCACTAACTGTGCGCAAGTACACCACGGCCGCATGACCACGTTCCAAGGCATCACAAAAGCCGTGAAGGGTGGCCTTGTACTTCCCGGGAGAAAGGATGGGACGAGGCAAGGAGATCTCGTTGACGGCAGGAAGTGAGGATGCAAAAGAGGTCCATTCCTCAACAAAGGTACCGTGTAGAGGTTCGTCCCAGGTCAATCCTGCTGTGCAAAGCTTCTGCAAGAAGTATTTTGCCCAAAATATAACAGGACAAATCCAACCGTTTGGATCAAAGGTTCTGGCGACAGTAGACAACACGAGACGTTTAGTCCAAGAACAAGGCAATTTCAGGTCTACGTTATACGTAAAGATGTCTTGGACTGGTCTGTACTGGACGCCAAGAACAGCCATCATGGCGGGGTTGTCAACAATCTCAAATAGATGTGGATCTTGCTGATGATCCTCTGGCAAGCCTTCCAAAAGCGCTGGTGAGTTGGAAATCCGTTTGCGCAACTCATAACCAGCGGAGGCCAAAATACCTATCAATTCGTCCCGCAGGAGGATCGCCTCGTCCGCTGTGGAGGCGCCCGAGCAAATGTCATCGACGTAAATGTCGTCTTTCAAGATGGCGGAGGCTCGTGGGAAACGTAAGCCTTCGCGGTCTGCGAGCTATCAAAGAGAACGTATTGCCAAGTAGGGGCTTGACCTTAACCCGTACGTATTAGTATTGAGCTCGTAGACGACCATGGGATCGCGAGGATTCTCTCTCCAAAGGATCAGCTAGAAACGACGGTCATCAGGGTGGATAATCGTCTGCCTGAACATCATTTTTGTATCGGCTACAAAGACAACCTGATGTCGTCGGAAGCTGGTGATGGCGTCACAAAGGTCCTTGACCAACTTGGGACCAGAATGCAAGCACTGGTTCAAGGATACGCCCGTTGAAGTCTGCGCAGAACCATCAAATACTGTGCGCAGCTTGCCAGTCGATGGCTTCAATACCGCATGATGCGGGAGAAAGTAGTGCTCCACCGAACGCCAATCCAAATTTGACACGGACATGTGTCCCAACTGCTCATATTCTTTCATGAACTCAATATACTTCTGTCTGAGCTCCGGATCACGACCCATGCGACGCTCCATGGCCAACAACCTCTTTTCGGCTAAAGGTCGTGACTCACCAAGCGGAGGCCGAACAGACAGAAAAGGTAGCCTCGTAATGATCCGACCAGAACGGAGTCGACCAGTGTTGTTCTGGAAGAACAGCTCGCACTCCTCATGTTCTGGATTCAAACGGGCAGCTTGAGGGGGCTCCTCTACCTCCCAAAACCTCTGAACCGCATCAGAGAGAGCGGAGCCTACAGCCAACAAATTATCAAGTTCAGGTGGAGGGGGGTCCCTAGGTACAGGTCCCATCAAAGCAAATCCAAATATGGTCGGGATGGCAGTCAAACCATTTGGCACCAAGACCCGTTTCCCACCAATCAAAATTCCACCGAGGACATCAGAGCCAATCAACAAGTCGATTTGTCCCGGTGTGTCAAATTTGGGTTCTGCCAGTTCCAATCCCGATGTCAAATTCACCACAGCAGCGGGTAGCTGTTTCTGTGGATGCATACCCAAAATATTTTTCAGCACAATAGCCGAGGTTTTAATCCTCGGGTGTGAAGATTCAACAGGGCCAAACAAAACCTTAACTTGCCCTTCAACATTAGAGGCTACGTCACCTATGCCCCGTATACATTTTGGAAAAGAGCCCATATTTAATTTAACCTGCCCTACCAAATAAGTGGAAACAATGCAACCTTGTGAACCTGTGTCCAATATAGCACGGACAACCACATAGGTCCCCGTGGGTCCCCAGACCCTAACAGCAACCGTTGGTAGGATAACGATATCAATGGGGGAGGTTGGTGTTATAGGGCAGGAGTTAATTACCTATTGTTGCCTGGGCGGCGACCGTTGGCCAGGACCAGGCAAGTCAAAGCGAGGGTGCGGCTTGAAGTCCTCAAAAGCGCGATGACTCGATCCGCGCGCCATCTGGGGGGGTCATAATGACGCACCCGCCCAAAACGAGGTGGGCGCGAGTCAAGGCGGGGACGCTCCGCCAAAGGTGGGGAATATCTGGGGCAGCAGTCATGGTGCTGGTGACGTTGAGCACACATTCAGGTGCGCGAGAGAGAGGAGGCGTGCGCACGCTACGGTTCTCCAAGCGGGGTGAGTGGCGATCAATTGAGCGAGGCGACTCTCGGCTACGCGCCAGTGAGCCTCGGCTGCCACCTTCAAAACACCCGCCCGTGCGCGGCGTCGGCTGGTTGGACAAGTAGCCTACTTCTCTGGCATTCATGCAGAGAATGTCCAAATGCTGTCCTCCACAGTGAGGACAGGGGCGAGAGATTGGGCAGTCTTGCTGGTAGTGGGACCCCAAGCAAGAGAAGCAAAGGCGGTGGGCATTCGCGATGCGCCTACGAGAGGCGACATGAAGGTCCAAGAATGCCCTACAACTGGCCGTTCTGTGCACCGTGAGTTGTCCAAGACCCGGCACTCATCCCCGAGGAACCTCTCCAGGTCAGCAAAGGGGGGCAGATGGGTCGCGCTATCCCCACCAAAGCGCTGTTCAAAACGCGACCTCAGGTCGGCAGGCAGCTTCTTAAGTACAATGTGCACTAATAGATAGGACCATTGGTCCACGGGCAGGTCAAGGCACTTAAGTGCGTTGATGGCCACCAAAAGCGGGTTCAAAAGTTGGGTGCGCAACCCAGAGACCCGGGTGAGCGTCGGCAAACCCAAAATCTGCTCGATGTGCGGGTCGGCGAGGCCACGCTTATTATGGTACCTACGGGTAATTAAGTCCCGAGCCGTCTGGTACGCCTCGTCAGACACGGGCAGATGCTGGATGAGGCCCTTGGCCTCCCCATCCAGAACCGACATCAAATAGGCAATTTTTGTGCCGGCCGAAGGTCATCCCTGTCATTGACCAGGCTGTCAAACAAATTAACGAAGCCCAGGTAGCTTCCTAGGCAGCCATCAAAATGGGGGAGGTCTAAAGTAGGAAGCCTACTCACCAGATCGGTGCTGTCCTAGGAAGCTCCTGCTTCAAGCCGAGTTGCCCGTCTCTCTCGTTAATCTCAACTAATTGTCTCGCACTATTGGAGACAGTATCATACAGGTCTAAGACCTAGGCATAATCTTCGCTGACCTTATTTCGCTGGTCAGCGGTGAAATCATTAACTGACACTTCGAGACAACAAGCGTTGAAAATGCGAAATTGCTGTTCCACACTTGCCAGGCGATCATCAATCCGCTCATACCTTTGTATGAGCCGGCCTGATCGCCAGCAGGCCTTACCTGCTGGCGATCAGGCCGGTTCACCAAGGCACTGGCCGAGGCAAACCAGCGCAAATCTGATGCAATAGCACCAGCACCCGCACGCAAGTCCTTGATAGCTGACATAATTAAGTTACAAAAGAGCTTGGACGAGCGTTAAATAATATTAACAATCAAAACTTAATATTTGTTAATTCTTTGAAACCAACAAAGTATTAGCCTGTTTACTGCAAGTGCAGGCAAGTGACAGGTATCTACTGTGCAACAAAATTAATAGTTTCAATATATATTGACACAAAACAAAGTCAAAGTTATCAAAAGTTAAACTTCAAATAAGTTAATTAATTATTTGCAACAGACAGGCTCACTGTGTTATTTGTGATATACAATAGTAATTAAACACAGAATATGTGTTACCTAACAATATTATCTATATATTATAACAAAACAAAGGTTTATTAAGTTGATTTATCAATGTGACCCGCCCCTCTATGCAAGGTCAAATTTGGTTATTATAATGTTTCAAACTCAATGTTTACAATTAACTAAGTCAATTCATACATATAACTATTATATATCCAACCAAAACTGACTATTTAATGATTAGAACAACAAATTCTAGTTAGATTTCAACAATTCCAGTCAAACAATTACTGATTTGAGGTTATTTAAATGACAATGTGTTTCAAATTAAGTAGGTCAACCAATACAAATAACTGTTATGTATTTAAGCAAAACTGACCTAACAACACTACAACACTGTTAACCTGTTAACAAATGAGATGCTTAGCTCAGATACAAGATTACAATATAGGCACAGTAAACCAAGCTCTTGCTATCAAAAAATATGTTCAGAACTTGCCCTAGACAGACTGGGAATTGTTTGTAGGCACAGTGGAAGCTAATTTATATTCATCCAATTGTTCTAAAGCAATCAAATGTCTGACATATATTACTGAGATTCTCAGCAATGACAATTATAATGTACTATTACCTGTATGTTCACTAATGTCAGGCCTGGAACTAAGTTAGGCAAAAACAAACAAAACTAAGGTGGCCTGGATAGATTGAATGAATTATCCACTTAGCTGTTCCTCCCAACTTGATGTCCTCTCCGTCTTGACACGAGGGCACGAGGCACGTTCACAGGATTCACAATTACAGTTTTACAAATGTCAATGTTCAACTCAACTTTTGCCGGGTAAATCAAATAGCGGCAAATTATAAGATTTCACAATACAATTTGCGAAGCTGGTTTAACCATGTGCTTTCAAAAAGGCGATGATTCAAGATACGTCGTGGTCCAGACAACTTTTTATACCGGGTTATTTCACTGACCGCGACAAAGGAACAAACTATTCGCGAAGCTACCAGGATGTGCTATTCAAAAGGCGATCAATTTCGCGCAACCATTTTTCCCAACGGAAGTTGACAGTTCAGTGTGACCATAGTCAAATTTTACAATAGACTAAACTAAACGTTACTAAATCGATATAATCGACTTGACCTATCACAAATAATATTTCTATTTCAAACAGGGCTGTTTCTGCCGCGTTACTTCCGCGTGCGAATTCGTATTCAAAAATCACTTCACACATCTTTCTTGTCTTAGTTGAATAACAAAAACAATGAAAAGTCGATATTCAAATGTTTCACATTTTTAAAAAAAGAACATCCATCTTAGAAACCATGTGAAAAAAGTTTCATTCAAAAACCTCAAACCATGAAGATTCTATGTCAATTCAAAGTATCTATTACAATAAAACGGCAATTTCATACTATAACCCCTATTATTATTTTAAAATAAATTCTTTATTAGCTTAGTAAGAGAGTTCCTTTCTTATCAAATTGGAGGCTTTCCCGCTCGAAGTGAACTGGGTCGGTCAAATAGCAACGCTGCATAAAGGCGCACCTTATCATTGCATTTCAGCCACAATTTATACTTGCATTCATATCTAAAGAGCTTATGATCTGACCGCACTTTAGAGAAATCCAAGTTTATTTCATACTTTTATTGCATTTAAGGAGACTCCTTCTCGGTCATTTTAAAGAGATAGTTTAAAAGTGTTAGTTTTGTGTTCTTTAAGTAGCTCTGAGCAATTTTATTATTGTTGTGAGTCGAGGACATAAACCATTCTAAGTGGTCTGTGACTAAAAGGAGAAAAGTACATACATACATACATAGTCTTTTTTTTATTTTTATTTTTTATTAAAAAAACCTGCCAAATTCATGCTGCCTGATGGTAAACTGACAGTGAAGTCCTATTGTGAAGGCCATCATCCCCAATTGCTGGTTAAGCAATGTGATATGGCGGCCCTCATTTTGACGGCCTTGAGAGATGCTTTTTCACGCCCCGCTTAAAGGACCCAGGATCAAGGGAGGAAGGAAACACGTGAGCTGGCAGTGAGTTCCACATCTTTATGGTACGGCAAAGATAAGATGTACCGAACCTTTTCGTACGTGACGGTATCTGTTCTACCGTGTAAGCGTGGCACCTTAACCCGGCACGTGTTGTTCGGGATAGGAAAGGAGAGGGTAGGATAAGTTGAAAGAGGTCTTCTGAGCACTCACCGTGATACAATTGGTAAAAGACAGCCATTTAGGCTACGTCCCTGCGTAATTGCAGAGATTCAAGGGTCTTAGTAGCCTCAAGATCACCTATGATACGGACAGCACGCCGCTGCAACCTATCAAAGGCATCTAGCAGGTACTGAGCAGAGCCGTTCCAGAGATGAGAGCAGTATTTCACGCAGGAGCGAACCTGAGTCTTGTATAATAGACAAAGCTGCTCCGGCGTGAAAACCTCCTCACTCTGTTCAGGACTCTGAGTTTTCGAGATGCCGATGTAATGACACCCTCGATGTAGTTTCTCTGGTTGAGATTGCGGCGTATGTCCATACCAAGTATATTTAGACTGTCCTGTATCGGTAGTGGAGTGTCCAGAAGAGAAGGTTGGGGAAGGAATGGAGATAACCTTGCTGAAAATGCGCACACCTGTGTCTTCTTGGCGTTGAACTTGACCATGTTTTCAGCACCCCAATTCGAGATACTGTTCAAAACCTGGTCAAGTTCAGCGACAACTTTTCGCCTATTTTCCTCAATGTCGGCCTGCTTCGCCGCAGGATGGCCGAGATACCGCCCATGCACATCAACATAGCAATGTATGCTCCCAAAAGTGAGCATATCATTGATATGCAGAAGAAAAAGTGTGGGCGATAAGACGGATCCCTGGGGCACACCAGCATTTACCTGCATAAACTTTGAATTTTGACCTTCGCAAATAACTCGAACACGTCGTTCATGCAGGAAGCTAGCAACCCAGTTGCACAATCGAGGTGGCAAGCCGTAAGCCGGAATTCTCACGCCTATATCCCCAAAGAGGTAGGCAGAGGTATATTGCTACACCCACTATTCGCCAGATTTATATTAGTCCCACGATGGGAAAAGCAACGAGTATAGACATAGACGAAGCAAGAAAGGAGTTTGTTAGGTCGAAAAGAATAGTGAAATAAATGGTTAAAAGGAAAAAAGACGAAAAGAAAGATGAGTTTGATAGCAGATTATCTGACGATTTCCAGAGGAACATTAAGTTTTTCTGGAAAGCCGTCCGTGCATTTCGAGGAAGATATCAATCTTCAGTACACACATCCATCAGAGACGAGAATGGAAAGATAGTAAATGGTGAATCGTGTGTGCTGAAGAGATGGAAAGAGTATTTTGAAAGTTTATTTGAAAGAACAGCGATAGAGACACCGATAGCTGAAATGAATGGTAATGATAGCAATGATGAAAGCGTTATTGGAGTGGATGAGATCGTGAAGGCACTGGAAAGTATGAAAGTAGGTAAGGCTGCAGGATATGATAGGATTACAGTCGAAATGCTGAAGGCTGGACAGGCTATCATAGTCGGTCAGTTGCAGCGGTTATATAACTTGTGCTGGAGCACCGGCCGAGTACCTAATGACTGGACCACAGCTGTAGTTGTGCCTTTTTATTAAGGCTCGCAACAAGACTGCAAAAACTATAGAGGCATAAGCCTTCTCAGCATTGTTGGCAAATTGTATGCAAAGGTACTGATTGAAAGAGTTATGGAAGTAACCGACAAGAAAATATGGGATGTACAAGCGGGATTCCGAAAGGGTATGGGATGTACGGATCAAGTCTTTTCCTAGCAAAGCATAGCCAAAAAGTTTTTGGCCAAAGGTCAAAAGGTCTATTGCGCATTCGTGGATTTGGAAAAGGCTTACGATAAAGTGGTGAGGAATGAAATGTGGTCGGTGCTGTCAATGAATGGGGTGGACAGCAGCCTCATTCCAGCTCTGAAATCCCTTTATGAGGATTCTAGAGCTTGTGTGAGGATAAACGAGGCATACACTGACTGGTTTACCATCAACAAAGGTGTTAGACAAGGATGTGTAGCGTCGCCGTGGCTGTTCAACCTCTTCATGGACAGTTGTTTGCAAGATCTAAAACATAGTGACTGCGGATTAAGGATGAATGGGTTACTTGTCAATGCCTCCTTTATGCTGATGATCAGGTAATACTTGCGTCTTCAGCGGAGGAATTGCAGGAGATGATAACAATCATGCATGGTGCGTTAGAGAGGAAAGGAATGAAAGTGAATGTAAGTAAAACGAAAGTTATGGTTTTTGAAAAGGAGAAATGCGTTACGGCTTGTAATGTTTTGATTGATGGACAACAAGTGGAGCAAAAGCATGAGTTTGTTTACTTAGATACGTTGTTTACAAGAGATGGTAAGAATTAAGAAGATATTGAAAGAAGAGTTAATGTATGTGCGTTGCTGCCCCTTGGGTATAGGAAAAGGTATAGGATGAGGAGTGGGATGAGGGAGAAGGAGTAGGGGATAGGGCCTCCGGCACTCTCACTCACCGAACGAAACGCAACTGTTTAAGTACTGTTACTTTACGTCGATTTTCTGTGAGAGGATAGTCTTCTCCGGTCGAGCCGGCCCATTCATACTGAAATCAGCAAGGCTCTATCCTGTAAAGGTAAAAGAAGATGTAGTGACAATCATTGAGAAAGGCATGTTAAGATGGTTTGGGCATATGGAGAGGATGAATGAAGATAGACTGACAAAGAAGATATATAAGGAAAGTGTGAATGGGACAGGACAAAGGGGAAGACCTAGGCGGATGTTCATTGACCAGATTGGAGACATCCTAAAAAAAAGGGACAGGTCAGAAGTACCCTTAACAGAAGAGCATGCATGAGAAACTTAATGGGAGTGAATTAAGCAAGAGAGGTATGTCAGGATCGTTGCAAATGGCGTTCCGTAGTCTCTGCCTACCCCGCCGGGAAACAGGCGTGACTCGAGAGTCTATGTATGTATGTATAATTTAAAAAAAGCTAACGAAACTGCACTTCAAGGTTTATACATCATTCGTCATTAGAATTTTAAATATTTTTTGTAAACTCTTATAAGATAATTAATATTATTTTAAATAAGCTTATTTTGTATTATCTCGTTTTTGCAGATAAATACGCGTAGATAAACAACGAACAGTAACTCATCCTACGTCTAAGAAGAAGCACGACAGAAACTTAAGTACTCGCATTGTATCCGAGAAAAGGTTCGTACATGAAGGTCGCATGCCAGTGTGACCTGCTAGCTACCATTGTATGGAATCTTTTCTTACCATAGCTTTTACTCTTGCTCTGCATCATAACCTTTGATCTTCGCAAGGTTTTTGATTAGCGCATGCCTGAAAGCTTGGCGTAACGATAGCTCACGAGTAAATGTGTGCTTATTATGATAAGTTTCGGGTATAGGTATGCAATGTGAACTGCAAAGTTCTTGGAACTCTCTCAGATTAACTTCTTCGGAGCCACAAAACTAAAAACTAAAGAAAAATATTTTTTAATTTTAAATACACACAAAAATTACTTTAGATTTTAATCATCTGTAACACTTCTTTATCAGTTAATATGATCATAAAATCTAAAAAAAAGCCTGCAACATTTATTGTATTGTTTTATATGTTACTAGACGTCGCCAGCGGCTTCGCCTGCGTCAATTATACATATAAACCTTCCTCTTGAAACATTCTATATATTTAAAAAACCGCAATAAAATCCGTTCCGTAGTTTTTAAGATTTAAGCATACATAGGGACAGACAGACAGATGACAGACTTTATTTTATACTATGTAGTGACAAAGCAGTAAGCTTCGTTTCGGCTAGGTATATTACCTATTATAAGTACCAGTTTTAATTTTCAGAAAATCACAGGTGGGTTCCGATTTGAGCCTAGTGGGCACAAGTTAAGAATCTTTAGATAGTCTGAAATAGCTGTATCGAAACCATCTGTCTGTGATATAAAAAATAAAAATATCTAAAGCTGTTCACAGATTTTTAGATACTTTTGTTTTATCTTTACACAATTATCATAAACTTAGTAGTCTGCAGATACTGCTTTTGTGGATAAAATCTATATATTTATTGACAGACTTCTAAGCATTGTTTAGGTATTATCAATAATCAAGTTCTTTGATAATGCGAATACACAGGTATCGAGGGATATGCTTTACAGCGTTAAACGTATACTTTTTAGAAGCAAATATTTCCTTCTATTCTCGCCATAATGTGAGTTGTTTAGAAAATGAATATTTTATATTTGTTATATATTAAAATGTTATATATATAGCCAGCGACGACGCTCATATTCTAAGCCATTATACAGTGAAGGATATCTTTGATGAGATGATAACCTCAAAAAAAGCTATCCGGATTATCTATGCACCAATAATACTTATAGAAAAACCTCGCAGGCTTTCAATAGCAGTTGGTTACAAGGACTCGCATTAAAAAATAATTAGGACGATTAATCCCTGAGGTCGGATCATTGTCTCTTAATGCGTTTCACGTCGTTCTAAAAGGTATTCTGTTGCGTATAAAACTCTATCTAGGTGTGCCTTGACGTAATCTGTTGTACCTATTTGTCGTTTGAGATTGCTTTAATATACAGAGGGGTTTGTGGTTAGCAGGCGGTTCATCGCACCGCGTAGAGGCCTGTGCCCAGAATGTCCGGTGAAAAGGACCACTTGATAACGGTGGAGATAAAATGTGAGAAAATAACCGCTTGTGTGTAAGACGTCTTTTAATTGAAGTCATTGTAGCGGGTCGGGATCGATCTTTAGAAAGATCTGAGATTCGCTGTGCTTTATCGATGTCGATGTCGGGTTGAATAAAGTATTCATTTATACATTTTTCTCGGTAGGAAATGTATATGTTATAAAAACATCAACCTATAAGCGTATTTCTGGATACACTTAGGGGCGAAGGCTAAAAATCAAGCTGTTTGTTCAAAGCATAGGTAATTTTTTACGAGTAAAATTATTAAAAAACGCTTTTAGCAAGGAAATGCGTATGTAAAATAATATGTTGCCTGGACTCCTTCAGTGTTAAGTGTCCACGGTTTTATTTTTACGAATATTTTTCAACATGCAATATTTGGTAAGTATAAAATACTCATATTCATCCAATAAACAGATCGGTGAAGCTCGCTAAAAACACGCTTTTATTAATGCACGTAAAAATAAATTATAAATTATGGATCGTTTAAGTTGTCTCTATTTCTGGGCTGAAGTGTAAACTATGTGATTTTAATTCTAATATTTGATTGTAAAAGCGTGGGGCGCTCGAACAGGAAATACGTTATTGTTTAACTTCTTCAAAAATAAAGTTAACAGATGTTACGGGAAGCAGGTTACACAGATTGGCGCTCTAACTGGAGTTGCAGCACGACTAGTAGGTGGCTCTACATTAAACAGTCTGTTCAAAGTAGGTACTAGTTTGTCGAACTCAGACAAAACATGTGCCATCAGCGAGAAGAGAACAATTCACCGACATTTTGAACGCCTCATCTTTCAGGAAATTAAGTACATAAGGGTATTGCGTCAACAGCGGCAAAATTTTGAGTTCTTGTTCGAGGACGAGATATTTTTGCTTCCCTTTGGTAACCCTTTGGCGGCATAAACGTTATTTTCTTTTGCGACCTCATACAGCTGCCGCCAAGAAGTTAGTTTTAGTAGGTATTTGTTAAATATATAAAGCATTTCCTGTTCCAGCGCCCCACGCTTTCACAATCTAATATTATAATTAAAAGCACATAGTTTACACTTTAGCCAAGAAATAGAGACAACTTGAAAGAACCATAATTTATTGTTTGTTTTTACATGCAATTATAAAAGCATGTTTTTCTAGTGTTTTTAAACTGTTAATTTATTTTATACTTTTTGGTCTTTGATAACGAAATATTTTTAACATTTACTACGAATGAGCCCGCACCCTCTCCATCTCCGCCAGTGCGTCTGTATTGCATGGTGTTTTATCTGTCAGCTTAGAATCTAGCTCTTCAGTCTTGAGACCACTAAGTGATTTTACTCTACTTAGGGCCACATACGCCTGTCCAGCCGCAAAAGTACGGGTACCTAAGTACACCACTGCGTGGTCTACAATATATGTATAATTGGTTTGTTATACCGATTCTTGAAACCTGATCGTGTTCAAAGTCCAGTACGTGGCCTTTCTCACAAATGCAAACACGACTGTGATACGATATTATATCGTGGAATGCCAGTGCCTATCTTCCGGCTTCATCATCAGACCTTGAAACCTAATCGTGGTCAAAATTCATTACAAGACTTTTCTAAGAAATCAAAAACAGCTATGATACGATTTTCCATCATGAAGTTCCAGTTTATATATTCCGGCTTCATCATCAGATCAGTACGA
This sequence comes from Euclidia mi, assembly GCA_944739405.2. Lineage (NCBI taxonomy): Eukaryota > Metazoa > Arthropoda > Insecta > Lepidoptera > Erebidae > Euclidia > Euclidia mi. Next base: position 100,720,492 of record OX123183.2, on the reverse strand, counting down.
CAGTACCATATTATTGTATTGTCATCAGAACTACATACAGCTGCCAATTTACATCACGCTACGATCCTTGGAAGATGGTTAAATTAGTTACCTTAGCTTGCATTACATAGTTACATACATTTCGAGTTCCAGTTCATATATTCCGGCTCCATCATCAGCTCAGTTCGACAGTACCATATTATTGTAGTGTCGTCATAACTACATACAACTGCCAAATTTCATTACGCTACGACCCTTGGAAGATGGTTAAATTAGTTAGCTTAGATTCCATTACATAGTTACCTACATATAAGGCAGCGATAGCCGAGTGGATATACCAACAGACTGCCATGCAGAGGGTATCAGGTTTGAATCCACGGCGCGTACCAATGACTTTTCGTAGTTATGTGCGTATTGAATTGTTAATTATCGCTTGTCCCGTGCCTCGGAGAGCACGTTAAGCCGTCGGTCCCGGTTGTCATGAAGATCTTTGACAGTCGTTACAGGGCGTCAATACCTTCTGAAAATAAACTGACACTAGTCTAAAGCATGGAATAGCGCTATCCCTTCGGGTTGCGGAGGTCAGACAGGCAGTCGCTCTGTGGAAAAGCTAATATTCAGCCAAATCCGGTTAGACTAGTAAGCGGACCCCAGATTGAAACTGGGATAACGCTAAGAGAAAGACATAGTTACCTACATGTCGAGCTAATAAAAGCGTGTTAAAACATCTGAAAATAAAACATCTCTATATAAACCTTTCAAACAAAATACGAATCGCCGCACAATAAATACGTCAAATAATAAACTATCGTTACTCGTTGAGAGTTATTAATCATTAGTCCGCGGCAGAGGTTCCCCTTGCGCTACTAATTTACAAACGGGGCGAAAAACGGGGTCACTGAATATCTATTATACGACAAAAGCCACTCACTTTAATACAGGATTGAGAATTTTATACGATCGTTGCGATTAGTTAAAGGAAGGATTATCCAAGGACATTGACCTATACGTTACATAGATTTGTAGAAAGAGACAAAGCTAGTAATGGGTCATGCAGTTACATTTTTTTTTAAATTATAAAGCAGTATGCTAAGCTACGCTACGCTACACTATACTACACTTCCGCTTTGTATATGGATGACCTTGCCTGTAGTGTCATACCCGCTCCGCTAGCAATTTTTGTGAAGAGCTCATTCAGCTTTTCAAGCGAGGCCAAATTGATCTTGTCAAATGGACAAGCAACTCTAAGGAGGTTCTCGCACGCATACCAGATTCTCATAAGGCTTCTCCAGACATTGAGTTTGAGAAGTCTGTACCGCATAAAGTTCTCGGTTTACGCTGGGACAAATCCTGTGATAGTTTTCGGTTTGACGTCTCACCACCAGATGATAAGTGCACCAAACGCACTATGCTGTCCACCGTGGCTCGACTATGGGACATAATGGGTTTTGTTGTTCCCAAAATTTTGTACGCCAAGCTCTTGATCAAAGAGCTTTGGCTATCAAAGTGTGAGTGGGATGAAACACCCCCTGACCATATTGTCACCGCTTGGGGCCAGTTTTGTATTGAGCTTACCGCGCTCAATCAAGTTACTATTCCGCGTCATCTTGGGTTGGTAGATGGATGTACCATCAACTTAACAGGTTTCGCTGACGCCAGCGAGCGTGCTTACGGCGGAGTCGTATATCTGCAAGTCCGCATTGGTTCTAACTACTCGGTGCAGTTAGTTTGTGCCAAGTCTAAGGTCTCGCCTGTTAAAACCATTTCGGTTGCGAGACTGGAGTTGTGCGCGGCCCTTCTGCTGTCTCAGTTGCTCCGCAAGGTTCAAGACACAGTTTTGCCCCACTACTCTATTAATAAATATACGCATTTTCCGACTCCAAGGTAGTGCTCGCTTGGATTTATTCTTCTCCTCACCGCTGGCAGACTTTGTCGCCAACCGCGTTAGTAAATTGATTGAACTTGTTCCCGCTACTTGTTTCAATCACGTCGCGAGTTATCGTACTCGTCTTGAGGAAGAACTTTCCATAGATCATATTGACTGGAAGTTTATTCCGCCAGCATCTCCACATTTCGGTGGATGTTGGGAAAGCATGGTCGAAGTAATTAAGGCGCGGCTCTTCAAAGTTACAGGTCAACAGATCCTCTCTTACGAAGAGCTTTTAACTATCCTTGCACAAGTTGAGGCACTGATCAACTCGCGTCCGCTCACGGCATTGATTAGTGACCCTGCAGAACCATCCGCGTTAAGCCCTGTACATTTTCTGAACACAGTGCCATTATCGTCACTTCCAGCTCTCATGGCCGTTAGCCATCGTAGAGAAATTGCATACTTCCAAGGACGGTACAACCCGCGTTGTTACCGTGAAAACCGCTAAAGGGAGTTACGTGCGCCCTGTTGTACGTCTCTGTCCGCTTGCAACTCAGTGAGATCTAGCCTGAAGTTGGACCTACCTCTTAGTTTAAGTATTTAGTTAGTAGTTTTCGCTATTATTGCGTTTGTAGTTTTCGCTAAAGTTAATTTAGATTAATTTTATTGTCATATCGCTGTCTTAGCCTATTGATGGGTTATGCGGTAGTACACCCAACATAGCTAAGTTCAATTCTATTTTTTTTAAAGGCAACCCTTTAGGGCCGGTGGGATATGGTAGCGCCATCTACCTTCCTATCTATAACTAATCGCATCAACGTCAATGCATGGTCGCTGCTTGGCCAATGCGAGCGATGCCTTTTGTTTCTATCCCTCTCTATCCCATTCCCAAGAAGGGGGCACGCCTTCGCGGATTGGTCGCCGCGAAACGTCGACGCGAGAGACAGTCCAGAACTTCCGAGAACATTCGATTCGCTAAATACGCGTCCGCCATACCGGATCACCGCGCCGCTCCCGCTATAGTTATTACCGCTTATAAAACCGCTCGCAAGTGGAAGTGACTGTGTAGTGAAGTGAATCAAGCAGTTGCATCACGAAACCACCAGGAGACTGCCCTTCGGAAACGAAGAAGATTGCCGTATAAGGTAAGTACCCTCCATCCTTGGAATATCCTATACCCACTCACAATCATCTCTCCCATTCCAATCCTACATCCTCTTCCTTTAGATACAGTCCATTTTTTCCAAATCGCCTAGAACCTACGGTTTCGGTGTATCGCCGAACCATTTTTGGTCCATACGAGTCGGATTAATTTACGTTTTTATACGTTATATCGCTATACCTAGGCAGTTATAGCACCTAGCTATACTCCTAATATATTCACATAACCGTCACACGGTTGTTTCCGCCCGCATCAGTAGGTAAACTTTTATGTAGCTACCTACTTACTCAATTATTATTTCTGGAACTATCATAGTTGTCTTGTAAATCTCATATTTCGAGCAACTTTTAATTCCACAGCTCTAAAGTGTTGCCTACTTAGCCTACTTAGGTAAAATAATAGGTACATTAGATATTCTTATTTTGTTTCGTTCTCATTAGCTTATACTTAAGTAAGCATGTCACAACAAAAGAAGTCACGCGTGTCGGAAGACAAAGAGATGATAATCTTAGAAGCAAAACGCAATATTTTATTTGAGCGCATTCAAAACATCTATGAACGCTCAAAAACCGCATCTATGTCTGACAGTAATAGCGAAGCATTTCTCAGTTATTGTATGACAGTAGATAGTATTCGAACAGATTTTCATAAGTTGTTAGACGATTATAACGCAAGATTACTTTCTATCAATCCTGATGAAAAACCGAACTATCAGGCGTACACCTCATTCGAAGATCTTTATTGTATTATTAAGCGTATACAATCGCAATTGGAGGGTAAATGTTCAGCAGAGCCCGTTGCCCGCAAACCGAGATTACCGCCAATCGAGATTATGTCGTTTGACGGAGATATACGAAATTGGCCGTTATTCTATGCGAGCTTTAAGTCTACAGTGCACGATAATGGTTCTCTGACAGATGCTGACAGGTTGTACTATTTAATAGGTAAACTATCACCGAAGGCCCAGTCCGTATTTGCAGGTGTCACACCCAGTGCTGAGAATTATCAGGTCATATTTCAGTCACTACTTGATAGATATCAGGACACGCGCGTCCTAGCGTCTACCTACTTTGACCAAGCTTTAAATCTCAAACTGTCCGGCAACGCGTCTGTCGCGAATTTCCAGCTGTTTATTGATAACTTCGTAACCGCGGTTAATTCTCTTAGGAATTTAAAATTAGAAGATCTTTCCGACTTTATGTTGCTTCAACTCGCTTTAAAAAAGTTTGACACTGATACAATTTGCGCATTCGAGATGACGGAACTCAATAATAAAATGCCTACACTGGATAGTTTTATTTTGTTCATCAAAGATCAGTGTCGAATATTTCATAATACGCAGTCTGGTTCACCAGGCCCGTCTAACACTAAAAGCAACAAACAAAGGTTGAATAAATCGCGAAATAGTAATAATAACTCGGTCCCTAATCCACAATCTTACGTTACATGTTCGGAATCTAATAGTAATAATTCACAGAAGTGTCTGTGCAGTAATATAGTGCACGACCATTTATATAAGTGTCCCGCCTTCGATAATTTGAATGCAACCGCTCGTTTTAAATGCGTAAAAGATAACAAAGCTGGCATTAATTGCTTAAGCATAAAACATAAAACAAGTAATTGTTCTAGAAAGACAAAGTGCCGCTTCTGCAATAAATAACATAATTCATTGCTTCATTTCGATAAAGGTAACACCACAGAATAGATAGTTCTTACGAACAGAAGCACCACTTCGCAAACCAATTTATAGAAATGGCGACTCTTGCTACTAAGCAAGAAAGTGCAATTCAGCTCGCATGAGCACTCAGTACCTAACGCGATATTGACCTAACTATTCCCGCTCTTTTCTAACACATAACGCTGTCGCTGTCTGGCGCGGAGCGGTGCGCTAGCTGTCGCGCTAGGGTTGTCGACTTGCCGCTGCTACTATAATATTTATTCATCGTCTATCTACCTACTTGACCACTTACCTAATAATAAATATTTATACTTTAAGTATCCTATCCCACTATTTGAGCTCGTAGAACGAAAACCACAAAAATTCTGGTGGTTTACATTTTCACTATACTAATTCTTAGTTATTTCCTAAACGCGTAGACCGATTTACATGATTCAAAAAGATAAAATGGTTTTTGAACTAGATCTTTAATTTGACACCATAATCGTTGAGTTATCTCAACAAATAAAAAGTACAATTTTCAAGTTGCTCTCGTAAAATAAATAAAATCAAAATTTCAAGTTGCTTTCGACACACATCCGTTAAATGAGCAATACTTTGCACCAGACTTGTGATGTGAACATTTTTGTTGTTCACTAATAAAATTCACGTTATTAGCTAGCCCTGCGCGCGAGCGGTGACGACGCGGCTTGGAAGCCGCGCGAAAGTGTAGGCACTTATCGCTGTAGGTACGGCCAAGTGAAGGAGGCCTGGTAACACGTTGTCAAGCCAAGCCGCTGACCTTGACACACTTACATCGCAGATGCAGGCCACGGTGCCTTCCCCCTGCACGCCTCAGGGCGAGGTATCGTTGTGTACGACGTCCATTGCGTGGGCGACGCGTACGCGAGGACGGCACTCGTGCATCTATAATGATCCGCGCAGGGCCAAAACGCAGTGTATGACGTCTAAGACTGTTCTGTTAGCGACAGCGCAAGTTATCGTATATGATGGTAATGGGTCGCCGCACATGGTACGTTGTCTGCTAGATAGCGCATCTCAGACCAATTTAATAACGTTTGAGTTATTCAAACGCCTCGGATTATGGAATAACTTTAAAAATACTAACTCAACCGTCAAAGGGATAGGCGGATCAGAAAAACATTGCAAGGGTTCCGTAGATATTAAAATACATTCGCGTTTTGATAGTAATATTAATTTTAACATTTCTTCGCTTATCGTGGAGCGTAGCACGGACGCATTGCCGAACGCTAATGTAGACGTAGCATCACTCACTCACCTCGAGTTATTGCCGCTAGCAGACGCGGAGTTTGCGAATCCGGCAGGCATTGATCTTTTGATAGGAGCTTCAATATTTCCGCACTTGCTACTAACTAAAATAGTACGTAGTGAGCGATATGATTTACCGCCCGCTATTGAGACGGTACTTGGGTATGTGATTATGGGTACCGTACCTACGTTACATACTTCTCATTGTATTACGTCTTGTTGTTGTTCTGCTCTTCAAGAGATCAAGGTGGGTGCTAAAACTTAGCTATGCTATGCTATGCTGTGCTATGCTATACGACGCCATGCCATGCTACGCTATGCTACGCTATGCTACGCTATATATAGTGCTCGCTTGGATTTATTCTTCTCCTCACCGCTGGCAGACTTTGTCGCCAACCGCGTTAGTAAATTGATTGAACTTGTTCCCGCTACTTGTTTCAATCACGTCGCGAGTTATCGTACTCGTCTTGAGGAAGAACTTTCCATAGATCATATTGACTGGAAGTTTATTCCGCCAGCATCTCCACATTTCGGTGGATGTTGGGAAAGCATGGTCGAAGTAATTAAGGCGCGTCTCTTCAAAGTTACAGGTCAACAGATCCTCTCTTACGAAGAGCTTTTAACTGTCCTTGCACAAGTTGAGGCACTGATCAACTCACGTCCGCTCACGGCATTGAGTAGTGACCCTGCAGAACCATCCGCGTTAAGCCCTGCACATTTTCTGAACACAGTGCCATTATCGTCACTTCCGGCTCTCATGGCCGTTAGCCATCGTAGAGAAATTGCATACTTCCAAGGACGGTACAACCCGCGTTGTTACCGTGAAAACCGCTAAAGGGAGTTACGTGCGCCCTGTTGTACGTCTCTGTCCGCTTCCAACTCAGTGAGATCTAGCCTGAAGTTGGACCTATCTCTTAGTTTAAGTATTTAGTTAGTAGTTTTCGCTATTATTGCGTTTGTAGTTTTCGCTAAAGTTAATTTAGATTAATTTTATTGTCATATCGCTGTCTTAGCCTATTGATGGGTTATGCGGTAGAACACCCAACATAGCTAAGTTCAATTCTATTTTTTTTAAAGGCAACCCTTTAGGGCCGGGGGATATGGTAGCGCCATCTACCTTCCTATCTATAACTAATCGCATCAACGTCAATGGTTGGTCGCTGCTTGGCCAATGCGAGCGATGCCTTTTGTTTCTATCCCTCTCTATCCCATTCCCAAGAAGGGGGCACGCCTTCGCGGATTGGTCGCCGCGAAACGTCGACGCGAGAGACAGTCCAGAACTTTCGAGAACATTCGATTCGCTAAATACGCGTCCGCCATACCGGATCACCGCGCCGCTCCCGCTATAGTTATTACCGCTTATAAAACCGCTCGCAAGTGGAAGTGACTGTGTAGTGAAGTGAATCAAGCAGCTGCATCACGAAACCACCAGGAGACTGCCCTTCGGAAACGAAGAAGATTGCCGTATAAGGTAAGTACCCTCCATCCTTGGAATATCCTATACCCACTCACAATCATCTCTCCCATTCCAATCCTACATCCTCTTCCCGTATCCAATCCTAGGCGGCTAAAAACCCGCTATCCTTTGTATACAGTCCATTTCCTTCTCCAAGTCGCCTGGAACCTACGGTTTCGGTGTATCGCCGAACCAATAAATATAAGTATGCTCAGTTTATATTGAAGTATCTGAGACAAAGGTTCGATTTGATTCTATTTATTTCCTTTCGGGAATAAGAATCGTTTTATTTCATACAATATTATTTAGCGGGTCTTAGTCGCGATAATTTATTTATTTCAAGGCATAAATACCTCTGTTATTCTCCTACGTTTCTACCGGCTTGCAACGGTTGTGGTCGCGGAGGGACTGATGTCAGCTCAGCGCCGTCCTTGTGAAGCGCGGGTTTCGGCAGCTACCCTCACTTGTTTTGTATTTTTGATATTTTTAGTTCTATCCGCACTGTCGGTACTTCGACACACTACACTTATGACGTCTACACACTGATGAGTATTGTTACTGCGGCGTTGTTTGCATTTGTTGATAACTGGGTTCCAAGAGGTCGATAGTCTGTATCCGTCCTCCCGGTTGAAATTTCTATGTTTTTTGATTTCAACCGCTTCACGTACTATCCTGGAGTAATAGTGGCGATCGGTGGATAAGACTCGTGGTTGATGTAATTCTATCCAGTGGTTTGGTCCAGATTCCAGCAAATGCTCAGCTATGGCAGATTTATTAATTTGTCGATTTTTGACAGCTGTGATATGTTCTTTGACCCTTTCAGCGATCGTTCGTTTGGTCTGTCCGATATAGGAACTACCACAACTGCAATCGACCTTGTAGACGCCTGGTGTTTGTGGAGGAATTACGTCCTTTGGGGTACGCAGATTGTGTGCTACCTTGGAGAGGGGACTATATACAGTCTTGATGGAGTATTTCTGTAGTACTGTTCCAACTTTGTCCGTCACTCCCTTCATATAAGGCATGTAAGCCGGCACTCTGCTTACTTCAGGTTTGCGGTCCTTCCTCTTCCGACGGGGTATCTCCTTTTTGTATCCATTGCGCCTTAGTACCTCCTGAACATGTGACAATTCACTGTTTAAGTGTTCAGGGTCACAGAGGTCATAGGCTCTGTTCACTAACGAGGTCGCTACGGATTCCAAATGTCGCGGGTGATGATGCGAGCAGGCGTTGAGATACCTGTCGGTGTGTGTCGGTTTTCTGTATACAGTGTGTCAAAGTGTGCCATTAGCTCCCACCGTCACTTTGACGTCGAGAAAGGGTAGCGATCCGTCTACCTCCATTTCAAATGTAAACCGGATGTTCGGATGTAAGGAGTTCAATTTGTCTGCGAATCATTCTATGTCTTGCTTGTTGCCCTTCATGATGCAGAATACATCGTCGACATACCTCTTCCATAGCTTTACATTTGAAGCCTGCATGTCTATGGATTCTTCGAAATGTTCCATCCAGATATTGGCCATCACCGGTGCTACTGGGCTACCCATTGCCACTCCGTCGATCTGGAGGTAATGTTGTCCACGATATATGAAGTAGTTACCCACAAAGCAATTTTTCAATAGAACGGCGTATTCGTTAGACAGACCGCTATCCCTTAATTTTCTCTCAACGACCTCAAGGCAATCCTGAACTGGAACATTGGTGAATAGTGACTCCACGTCAAAACTTACCATCACTTCGTCTGGTTCCTTTGTCACGCTCTTGATGATGTCGATAAAATGGCGAGAGTCCTTCACGAAAGATGCCGTCTTACCTACTAACGGTTGCAGTACCTTGCTGATGTGTTTCGCCAAACCATATGTCGGTGAATTTATTTGACTCACTATCGGCCGCAATGGTACATTTGTCTTGTGGACTTAGGCAAACCGTAAATCTTGGGCGGCTGCACGATTTGGGGTTTGTGTAGACGTTCAAAGTCATCTTCCGCGAACACGTTTCTATGGTTCTTTATCAAAAATGCGTTTCGTTACTCTGGCTGTCGGGTTATAAGACACAGGTTTATATATTAGTGTGTCACTTAACAAATTCCGTATTTTGCTGTCATAGTCACAAGAATTCATCACCACAGTGGCGTTCCCCTTGTCGGCCTTCAGCACTAAAATATTCGTGTTATCACGCAGCGTTCTTAATGCCTGACGCTCTTCTGTGGAGACATTGGGTTTCGGCGGCTTTGACTTACGTAAAATAACGGCAACATCCTGTCTAAGTGTATCCGCATCGTTAGAAGGTAACTTGTTGCGCGTTATAACCTCCTCGATGCTGCTTATGACATTCTCGTACGGAATTCGTTTAGGTGTTAACGCATAATTTAACCCTTTAGCTAGTACGCTTTGTGTCGCGTTATCAACAATATGATCCGATAAATTAATTACCGTTTGTTGTTCGGTGGTGTGTACCTTTTTGCCGGCTTGCCTCTCACGACGGTTTATTAATTTATCATATTTTTTGTTGTGCCGTCTTGTACGCAGATCGTAAATGCGACTAGCTTGTTTGTAAGTAACACAATCGCACAAACTAAAATCACTTCTTGATAACACGTCACTACACTCGGTATGAAGTTTGTATAGGTCACACTGTACACTATTTAACTCGTACCGACAGTTGCGAATTAATTGTCTCAAAAGACGAACACTGGCATTGTGTAGAATGCTTTCGGAGTTCGGAATGTCCCTGCTTGGCTTAATACGCACTGCCATGGGTACCACTTCACTATCTCGATATCACGTCAAAAAACTCAGTGATGTTTCAAGACATACCCGCTTGATCCGAAGGCATTCTAGATGTTTTATTTTTTTTACACTTTCCGGCCCGTAGCGGTTAAAAACATAGAAATTTCAACCGGGAGGACGGATACAGACTATCGACCACTTGGAACCCAGTTATCAACAAATGCAAACAACGCCGCAGTAACACAACTCATCAGTGTGTAGACGTCATAAGTGTAGTGTGTCGAAGTACCGACAGTGCGGATAGAACTAAAAATATCAAAAATACAAAACAAGTGAGGGTAGTCCGCGACCACAACCGTTGCAAGCCGGTAGAAACGTAGGAGAATAACAGAGGTATTTATGCCTTGAAATAAATAAATTGTCGCGACTAAGACCCGCTAAATAATATTGTATGATGTATACAAATCGCGAAAGTTTAAAATCGATTAATCGTTTTATTGTTGGCCAAATGGTACTTACTAACGGTGTCAAATAATGTCGGTGAAATTTATCATACTTTGTGCTAAATTATTTAGAACTGTTTTCAGATATATAAGAGTTTGTAAATTTTCGGCAGGGCTAAGATTTAATGTAGACTCTTGCATGTATCACTGGACTAAATATCCGTGTTATAAACTTCAATCATGCCGAATCTCAGAGGGCTCCGTGCGGTTGATAATTCTATATAGCTAGTACGTTTTGAAATGTTCGTGGAGGTCTAGGATAGCTTTAAAAGTTGAGAAAAATTCGAATAATTGCCGGGAAAACCCTCAAAACAGCCCTTTTCTATTATCTATACAAACGTTTTCTAAATAAAATGAAGAGTCAATTTGTTATTTATTACCACTGCATAAAGTCCAAATTCGCGTGCGCGTTTATATACTTCTTTGTTTGATGGCAGTTTTGACAGGTTTCCGGACCTGAAGTCTGCTGCAGTGCTGCCGCCCAGCGGGCTTCATGTCAGAAGAAACCGATTGATAATCCCTACTTAATATTATAAATTCGAAATTTTGTATGTATGTATGTTCCGTTTTCACGCTAAAACGGCTGAACCAATTTTGTTGAATTTTAATATAGAGATACATATATTGGACCATGGAGACGAACATAGGCTACCATAAGTTGTAAAAATTAAACTGGGAGGGATTGTAGGGAGGGTAGAAGTTTGTACGGCACAAAGGAGAAAGACCAAATACGGCCTGTAGCGGCCAGAAAGTTGTGAATCATTGAAATTAAACATATAATTTTTAAAAAATTTACATCGTTTTCGTTTCTTGATAGAGTATCGGTGAAAGAATTTAGTTTTTAAAGATTAATTATTTTGAATAAGCTATGGTAATAGCGGTTGAATCTCTTATGTTGCCAGCATTAAAAATAAAATGAAGTATGGTAGCCAGAAATTGTTTTAAGGAAATAATATTTTTATTACTATATTAGAAAACAATATATTTTATTTACTTTATAAGTATATTTGTAAAAAGAATCAAGAAATATATAATTTATTATACATTCCATAATTATTAATCGGTAAAAATCGTTTTGTTTCTTAATCGATAGTAGAAATATTTTTTCAAACCATTAGCAACACTTTTTTTATCTGTTATGTCATTCGTGTTGCTACTGTGTATCGTAAATATTTTGTTCTGATTTATTGGTGTTTTCGTACGGTTTTAATGTAATGTAATTGAATATAAATTCAATAATAATGATCAGTACCTTCTACCCATGCTAAGAATATGCAGCGGTGCTTGTGATTGTGGTTAGCTTTTTTTGGACGAGTATACATAGTACGAAGTTCCCTAATACACAGGTGATTATTCATTATTATTGGCCACTCTTTATGTAGTTTTTGTTCTTTAAGACGCAAAGACGTACTTTTATTTACATCTAGGTATTATATTTATGTTAAAATTCAATTTTGAGGTGTATTTAGTTGCGGAATAATTTCCATTTCAAATATCTCGTATCTTATTTCCACCAAAAGTTATTTAAAAAGAAATTATACAGGTTAATAGAGTAGTCATTTATCTTCAAAACACACATGATGTTGTGTTTGGCCGTGCCAGGCCCATAATGTATGGCCAAATGGTACATCTCCTTTACCTCTTGGAAGTAAGAACGCATGCGCTGATAATTGAGTGCGGCGCATTTGCTATCGCATATCTGTCAGTACTGTCACGTCATACATAATGTCATATCGTGCACGTTGATTAAATTGTTCGCATATCTATACTAATATAATAAAGCGGAAGAGTGTGTTTGCGCTAATCTCAGGAACTACCGGTCGGATCTAAAAAAATATTTTGTATACGATAGCCTAGTTATTCCGGAAGGCTATAGGCTAAATAAAATAACGCTTCGACCCTTTGGGGCTGAGCAAAAGGCTAAAAAGTCTAAAAGATAATGTCGGCTAATCTCAGGAACTAGCAGTCGGATTTTAAAAATTGTTATTGCCTATGATAGCCCAATTATTTCGAAAGGCCATATAAAATTACGCCACAACTTTTAGGGGCTAGACAAAAATAATAAAATGGTCAAACGAGAAGGGGGAGGCTTGGGTCAAAGGCAAAAAAAGGCTAAACGAATAGGATACCATCTATATGGGTATTATTTTCGAGATTTTCGGGACGCTGATTAATAATATGAAATTTATTTACTGATCCAAGATGGCGGACGGGTAATTAAAGATGGCGGATGAGAAAATTTAAAAAATCAGTATGGGTATCGCCTTCGATATTTTAAGGGGTGGGAAATCGAAATACAATATCTATTTCGTGATTAAAGATGGCGGATGGGAAATCAAAGATGGCGGATGGGAAAATTTAAAAAAATCAATATTGGTATCGTCTGCGATGTTAAAAGGGATGGAGAATCCAGATACAACATCTGTTTCGTGATGCAAGATGGTGGATGGGAAATCAAACAATTAAAAAAATCAATATGGGTATCGTCTCTGATTATTATGGGATGGTGAATCCAAATACAACATCTATTTGGTTATAATGTGAATGAGTGTGATGTGCTTTTTAATTTTAAATATATTGACACCAATGACATACTGAAGGTATTCAAGACGCTCAATAATAAAAAATCTGTTGACTTATGGGGCATTTCTGTTAAAGTTGTGCGAGAAATTATTTCTAGCTTAGCTCTATATTTAGCTGCAATATTCAACAGATGCGTAGATACAGGAGTATTTCCTGATCTAATGAAACACAGTAAAGTAATACCATTATTCAAAAAGGGATCAAAGAGCGACCCTAGTAATTTTCGGCCAATTTCTATCTTGCCTGTTATTAGTAAAATTTTTGAAAAGATTATTTTGCATCAACTAGAGAGCCACTTTCACACAAATAATTTATTTCACAGTGAACAGTATGGCTTTACTAAGGGTCGCTCCACCGTTGATGCCGGTGTAACTTTGTTAAAGCATATTTTTAATGCTTGGGAAAACTCGAAGGATGCCATTGGTGTTTTTTGTGACCTATCAAAGGCCTTTGACTGTGTGGAACATAATACACTTTTACTTAAATTGAAACTTTATGGTATTAGAGATACCGCACTCAATCTTGTTGCCAGCTACCTTAGTGATAGAATTCAGTATGTAGATGTTAATGGGAGTAGGTCTCTAGGTTTGCCAGTAGGAATGGGCGTTCCACAGGGCTCTATTCTCGGTCCATTTCTTTTTTTAATATATATTAATGATTTGCCTTTCTTTGTACAAAATTTATGTGATATTGTTTTGTTTGCCGACGATACGTCACTAATTTTTAAAGTTGATCGTAATTTAAGTAACTTTGATACCGTCAATAACACTCTTGCACAAGTATTAGATTGGTTTTCGACAAATAATTTGGTACTCAACTCAAGCAAAACCAAATGTGTTAAATTCTCTTTGTCTAATGTCAAAAGTGTTCCTACTAATATAATTTTAAATAAGGAAACAATTCAACTAGTCGAATCAACCGTATTCTTAGGTGTAACTTTAGATTGTAAGCTTCAGTAGGGCGCCCAAATATCCTGTCTCGCAGTAAAACTTAGTTCTGCAGCGTTTGCAGTTTGAAAAGTTAGGGAATTTACAGATATAGATACTGCTAGACTAGTTTGCTTTAGTTATTTTCACAGCGTAATGTCTTACGGAATAATGTTATGGGGTACAGCTGCTGATATACAGACTATTTTTGTCATTCAAAAAAGGGCCATACGTGCAATTTATAAGTTAGGTGCTAGAGATTCTTTACGTGATAAATTTAAAGAAGTAGATATATTGACAGTTGCATCGCAATATATATATGCTAACTTCATGTACATTAAGAAAAACTTAATTCTATACCGCAAAAATAGTGATTTGCACAAATTGAACACAAGGAATAAGCATAAACTGGTGGGAACTAACTATCGTCTACATAAAGTTCAGAACTCATTTGCGGGGATTGGTATACGATTTTTCAACAAATTGCCTCTTGAAATAATGAATTTACCCATGCACAAATACAAACGGACAATTAGGAACTTTCTTTTACAAAGGGGTTATTACACTATTAAGGAATTTTTAAATGATAAGACACCGTGGGGATAGGCTTAGGCTTGTTTAACTCACGATTATTTTATTTACATGTTAAGTGGAGGTGCCTCGTGAACACATGATTTTGCAGGATTTGGATATTTTATGATTTGTAGAATGTAGTTTAACATTATTTATCTCTGATCATATCATTGTTCACTTGTCACCTTCACAAAATTCTTTCTACATTTGCATTCCTTCACGCGTTCCACTAACTTATGTTAATAATAACGATCTGGAAAGTAGAGGTAATTGGCGGTCATGGTCAGTATACCAATAAATTGTTTCTTACTGCTGGTTCGTATACCGTTGTCGTCATGCTCACTAAAATGTCATTTCTTGTGGTGGCGTCGTGTGTCGGGTCATCCCTGTCCCTCTAATATGGCGAGAGGGATGATGGCTGGCACATGCGTCATACTCGTGAATGGGTGCTACTTGCGATGACTGGTCGATGACGGTCTTGCGGGCTGGTATTAGATTTTAATATTTAACTGCATCATTTCCATCATGGTTCTGATCACTTTCGCGGATTGCCTGCATTATTAGGTATATATAATGTAAGTGGATGCTCCTGTTCACCATGTCTATTCTGAGGAGGCTAACCAAAAGTATTATGCTTGAGTATTATTATGTACAGTAAATATATACAAGTGATATAGAAGGTGTAACAGTTGCAGCACCTTACAAAATGTAAATTGTGTATTATGCAAAACCTGGCGATGAAAAAGAGTGACCGTGAGTTTTATTGCCCGTTCTTTCTCATGTTTCTACCTATTGCTTTGTTGTGTGTGTTTTAAATTTGAGTATAAGTAATTATTTTATAAATTTATTATTTTGACGTTCATAAGCGTCACATTGTGACCCAAATGAATAAAGGATTTTGAATTTTTGAATATTTCGTGATCAAAGAGTGCGGATAGGAAATCAAAGATGGCGGACGGGATTTTTTTTAAAGTCGATATGGGTCTACGATATTTTAAGGAATGGGGAATTCAATATGATATAAAAATCTATGTTTGTTTGTTCATCATTTATAGACTCTGAAATGATAAGAGATTAAGCGCTAAGTCAATGGTAACTTTGGAAAAGGGGCTTTGAAAAATGGAATTACTTAAATAAAAACTTTGAATCATCATATCAGCCAAACGACGTCCACTGCTGGACATAGGCCTCCCCCAAGGTTCTCCATACAGACCGGTCTTGAGCCGCCCGCATCCAACCGCCTCCCGCGATCTTGACGAGATCGTTGGTCCACCTTGCGGGCCTACCTCTACTGCGTCGTCCGATACGTGGCCGCCACTCCAGAACATTTCTGCCCCAACGGCCATCGGTTCTTCGAGCTATGTGCCCTGCCCACTGCCACTTCAGCTTGGCTATCCAGAGAGCTATGTCGTTGACTTTGGTTCTACTACGGATCTCCTCATTTCTGATTCGATCTCGCAGGGAAACTCCAAGCATAGCTCTCTCCATCGCCCTCTGAGTGACCTTGAGCCTTCTGATGAGGTCCATGGTGAGCGACCACGTCTCTGATCAGCCATTTGAATAATCAGTCATAAAGGCTTTTTCTCAAATTCTCCCTTCAAATAATCGCCCCAAACAGGTTTATTGCGGGCATACTCGTAGATAGCCAGATTTTATGAGGGTATTTCAGGCTGCGGATAAACGAAAGATGTACGAAGTGGTTATGCGGTAAGCACGAACAATTAATTGAAAATGACACTTTCTCTTTAGATATTATAATACTATATTTTCCTTATAGCAAGTTACTTCGCAAAATTAATATTTATGATATCAGCTGAAAGAAGTCCACTTCTGGACATAGGCCTCCCCTGAGGTTCTCCACATAAACCGATCTTCGGCTACGCGCATACATCCGCTGCCCGCAATCCCAACAAGATCGTCGGTCCGCCTTGCGTTAGGCCTACCTCTGCTACGACGTCTGTTGCATGGCCGCCACACCAGGACCTTCCGGATCCAACGGCCATCGGTTCTTTTGGTTAAGTGCCCCGCCCACTGCCACTTTATCTTGACTATTTGGAGAGCTTTATCGGGGTCTTTGGTTCGCTGGTTGATCTCCTCATTTCTAATTCGCTCACGCTAGGAAACTCCGAGCATAATTCTCTTCGTCGCCCTCTGAATGACCTAGAATTTTATGAGGCCGTTTTGATGAGGCCCACAGTGAGCGGCACAGTGACTTTTGTCTTGAGACACTGCGGGATATTGGATGTGAAGATACGTCGTAGTTTCCCTAAAAGATTAGCCTAATTATATTATTTGACCAAACTTTTCAGGATGTGTGCTGTGTCAAGAAGTTCTGCCTTCTGAAGATCGAACCTCTTTAGGTGTTGATCGAGGCTCTAATTAGTTCGTTCACCGATAGAATCTACGTTTTGACAATCTTGCGCGTGAGAGATATGTAATAATATCTAGGCTTTGGGCTGAAATTACTGATATCCAAGTATTTATACATAATATGTAAGAGGATAGTGGCAACTAAATGACACTGACATGACGTTTGACAGTTAAACTGTCAAACGTGTAAATAAGGTGTACCTATATAAGTCGACAGGCTCGGCTAGCTCGTCCTATTCTCCTTCGACGACGGCTCAGGTACGATATGGTTCTGACTATTTAATTGCCACTGTGTTCCAATATTCTGTGTTGCTTGTTCTTTTGTTTCATCATCTAGGAAACAATGTAAGATAGTGTAATCATTATCTTATTGATATTGTGTTGTGGGTAGTTTGATCGTTTGTGAGATATTATAGATTGTAATATAGGATAGAATAATATACTATGGATCAAGTCGTATCAATGAGATTCATTAGGTATATACCTGTGGTAAACATTTAGTAAATTGTATTGATGCTAAATAATGCTTATTATGTTCTGTTGTAAGACAGACCTTTCTAGTAATATAAAACTACCCACAACATTGATATTTGATATAAATTGGCTGTACCACTGTTTGTTAATTATTGTTATATATATAGTTATTGAAAAGAATGATCAAGAGTTTTATTGCCCGTTCTTTCTCTTGGTTCTATGTCTTTGCTTTGCGAACTGGGCTGTAAATGTAAATGTAGAATCACGACGTAATCTAAAGATATATCCTTGTGCCAAACTGAATAAATGAAAGTATGATTTGATAGTTGTCTCTATTATTTATCAAAACTGTCTCTACACTATAGGAAGCTTCCCTGATTCTGACATCAGAAGTGTGATAAATTTGCGCCCACAATACTAATACATCCAATTGCAAGTTCCAGAGTCTCCTCATCGTGATGCCATGATTCTGCCTAAGCCCGTCACTGCACCGTTCAGCTGACGACTGAGAACGATTGCCCTACGATTCAGTAGCAACGTTGCCGAGAGCAAGCCGGTGGATGAGTACAGACTACATATCTTAACGATCTGCAACAGTATGCTGAAGCCAACAGCAACAACCAACTGCAAACGCTGGTAATGTACTTCCACCAAGAATATAGCCAGTCGAAAAATATGACTGTTGTACCAGGTTATTTTAACATGTTCATCAAGAATGTATCTGAGTATAAAACTATGTAGGTAATAGCGAAAAAGTTACAGAAAATTTATAATAGATTTTTAAAGTAGCCGATATTGTTCTAATCTGTTGGAATTTAAATAGGCAACATTTGTAGTGATTGACCGAGACTCGGTATGAGAATTGGCTGTATTGTGCTTTGTTGATAACTCTTTCTAGTATAAGTACTGATAAGCGTAATCGTCCTGCATATTTGAATTCCAAGAATTAAGTGCTCTGAAAAATCTTTTCATTACAAGTCGAATATGAAATGATGGTAGGTAGAATACATTTCAGAGATTTCTTCATTAATTTTGTTGGCTGTGTATTCATTACATACAGACCAATATTGCGGTGTAGGAATGTGCCTTAGCTCTGTTCCATAAGCTGTTGTTAAATTTTCGCCACAATTACCAAATTAATCAGTTCATGCTATATAGTTTTATTAAATCGGATCCAAACTATAACGAAAGAAAAAAAATAAGAATATTTTAATGTTAAGCTCTTGAATGTGTTGCCCTGGAGATAAGAATACGAAACTGTATATTTATCTTCAACATATCTTTGAAATATACTTACTCGTATTTTTAACTGGTTAGTAATTGTTTATGGCACAAAAAATTGTTTATAGAATTACAATTAATAATGCACTTTCTATAATTGTGTAATGAGTAATTGTCATGTACCCAGATAATTTCCACCAGTTTACTTGCAATTGACATACTTATGATTTTTTCACTTTGATTTCTATTGGAAGAACAAAACCAAATAGCTTCCATTTGTCTGAGGCACCACATTTGAATGACATGTTGTAAAGATAACCTAAGAGTTTTGTATAACTATTACTACAAGCGAACTTTTGTGTGTAGGTACAGAAATATTCTATATTATATCAAGCGGGTCTGTATCTAGCTAGATCATATCGACAAAATGATAGTTTCGTTTAGTAACTATTTCCTTTTATTTTTTAAACATACCTCATCCTCCTGAGGCCTGAGGGGTCATATATGCTACGTCTAAATATATCAAGCTCAAGGTATTTTTATTAAAAAGTAGTTATTGAAGAATGTTTTATATTACATAGGATTAAATTGACTTGTTAAAGAAAGTGACATCATTTTGCTTATGTCTGGCACTATTAGATGGCAGTGTATCCAATATTTTCAAGTAGTGTTATTTTGGTTGATAATTGCCTGTTATTTATAGCGATAGCAGATAATATAGTTAAAATGAAATGTGTAATAAATGCAGACATCTGTCTAATTAAATGGATCTGAAATAAGCTATTCAACTAAATTGATTCAATTTGAAAATAGTTCCAAATTACATCAGGTTTTTTTTCGAAAAAATTCTCATAGTTTATTTATCCATTCTCGGAAATAATACAAATAAGTTCAGTAAATTAATAAAATATGAGACGGTATTTATTTTTATCTGCTTTTATTCATTGAAATTATGTATTTTTAATATGAAGTGTCATGTGTTAAACTATAAACCTATAGAGACCATAATTATAGTAATAATCAATCTTAGGATTAGCTCTCGGTAATGAACTATCTTATCAATTTAGTACCTCTGGTATAAACACTGTGATAGATAAGCTATTTAGATATATTTTTTATGCAAAGATATATGTGTACATGTACTTTGTGTGGTTCAATTGTAGGAGACCATGGCAATAATGATTAAAATGGTATTTAATCATTCTAGGTGCTTGAAGGGTTTTGTTTGTTTATTTTAAACAATACCTACTTACATGTAAGCTTACTATTTTTATACCAAACCTCTTACGAATCGTCAAATCTTAATTATAATGAAACTGAATGAACCAGATACCTAACGTAAAATACGTAAAAAAAAACGAATTAAAAACGATGTCAGTGTTCTGATTGTGTAAACGGAATGAAAATAGCCACAATCACATGATACAATTTATAAATTAAACTGAAATTGATGAAATAAATAAGATATTCTGCTTAATATAATAAGTATTTGTATAAGTAAATTGATGTTTTTAAGTGTTGCGACCTAAATTAATAAATCTAGGTATGTATATTTGACTTATAGATATTGAAATATTAACCGACTGGTCCGAATTCTAACTAGTGTCTGGTTTGACTTTCTACACGGCTATTTATTATACCGTTTCTTACCAAGAGTACTTTTACTGGCATTGGCGTCTAGTTTAACTTTAGGCAGTTCACTGACTATTGGTAACATAAATAAACTATTAACTAAATTGGTTCATTCTTAATTACTAGTAATTTATTTATACTATAGTACATAGGGTTCCCACCAAGAACTTAGGGTCCCAAGCCAACCTCACCTGCAAGTGGTGCACCTGCCGATCAACGGACGAGGCTCTGGCGAACAAAATATCCTAATAAGCGGCAATAGGCTCGCCACCTATTACGTGGGATCAAAATACTGGCGAAAGGTGGGCATTTAATATGCCTCTGCCTACCCCTTCGGGGAAACAGGCGTGAGTCTATGTATGTATGTATGTATGTATTATTTATACTTTTGTACTGTTTGTACCTGCAATACATTCAGGTCAATTCAGTTTATAGCATTCCATACTGTACATTTACGGGTGGTAGACTTACAATTAGGAAACAATTATTATGGAACACTTTTAGGAGAGAGGAGCAGTTTAGTAATATACTATAATAGTCTATATATTATACCTAGGTGCATTGATATATTATAGTTAAAAGATGTTTTATAGTAACACGCTTTAATAGGGTCTGCTGCATTTATTATTCTAAATTGATAACATTTTAGTGTATTATTAACATAGATATCAATTTTGATTATGATAAGTTACATTAATTATAGATTTTCCTATAGTATGTACTTTTAGATAGCTACGATTTAAAGATTAATAACGTTTAGATATTCTTTGATGACATGGTAGCTTTTACAAATAACATTTTTTTTGTTTTCTTACTAAAGTATTTAAGTTAAATTTTAAAATACTTATACAAAGAAAATAAAAGGGCGGTCTTACTATAGGTAAGAGGTTCTGAAAACCATACACAGCATTACATATAAACTTCTTCTAAACAAGGATCGATAATGTAGGTAGCAGTGATGATATAAAGGTATCTGTAAATATCTATAATAATGTGATAACATCGATTTATTCATTGATGATTAAATAGTTGACGATGATTGAATTATTATTGATGATTAACTTACCGATGGTTAAGAAGTTGATGATAATGCTGGCAATGATGACCATGTTAATGTGATTTTGATGATTTCATGATTTTGATGACTTCATGATTTTGATAATGATTTTGATAATGATTTTGATAATGATTTTGATAATGATTTTGATAATGATTTTGATAATGATTTTGATAATGATTTTGATAATGATTTTGATAATGATTTTGATAATGATTTTGATAATGATTTTGATAATGATTTTGATAATGATTTTGATAATGATTTTGATAATGATTTTGATAATGATTTTGATAATGATTTTGATAATCATTTTGATGTTGATGATTTTGATAATCATTTTGATGTTGATGATTTTGATAATCATTTGGATGTTGATGATTTTGATAATCATTTGGATGTTGATGATTTTGATAATCATTTGGATGTTGATGATTTTGATAATCATTTGGATGTTGATGATTTTGATAATCATTTGGATGTTGATGATTTTGATAATCATTTGGATGTTGATGATTTTGATAATCATTTGGATGTTGATGATTTTGATAATCATTTGGATGTTGATGATTTTGATAATCATTTGGATGTTGATGATTTTGACAATCATTTGGATGTTGATGATTTTGATAATCATTTGGATGTTGATGATTTTGATAATCATTTGGATGTTGATGATTTTGATAATCATTTAGATGTTGATGATAATGATAATCATTTAGATGTTGATGATATTGATCATATTGCCTACGAACTGCTGAAGTCTTTCGCCTTGTTCTAGCCTGGACTCATCACTTCTTCCCTGATTCTGACACGCGCTAGACCTAAATATTAATGTGTTTGTCTTTATCGGCTTAAAATATGATGATGGTAGTCTTACGCTCGGGCTACACTACCGGGATATGCCAACAATTATTGCCATAATTTCAACAACGCCTAGGTGTAACCGCGATTTATGGCCATAATTTTACAATGCCAATCAATATGGCATATGCCGGTAGGCAATAGCTCCGGCGGCGGTCTTTTTCGCACATCAAAGAAAATTACCGCAGTAATTATTGCGTTTGTGGCCACACTACCGTTTGTTCAGTGTGCAACACGAGTTCGACGACGACGCACGTATCTACACTATCTACCGATATGGAGTGGTCAAATGAAAAAGCGCTCAAATTTTTGGAGTTATTGCAATCCGAACCGTCTCTCTGGGATACCCGACAGAAAGCTAAAAATTTAAAAGATTCATGTTAAAATAATTGGCACTCATAAAATACCAAACAGCTGCAGCTTCATCCGCCATCTTGAAAAATGATATTTTTACCGCCTAGTTTATTGGCATATCTCGGTAAACTCTAGTGTAACCACACGACTTCACGCAGTAATTTAACGGTAATTTATTGCCATAATTATGGCGGTAACAGCCCGGTAGACGGTAAGGTAGTGTGGCCCGAGCATTAGACGTTTTTCTGCACACCGCTCAGTTATAGCCCATTTGGTCTACGTAGTGTGTCGGGAGTCGATGCACAATCACCATAGTAACGTCAGTGGGAACATTAATGGCAGCATTAATGGCCACTTTAGTATTATTGACGTCTAGAGGAACACAGTCCCTTAAACGTTTGGGTTTTATGCCCGTATCGCGAACTATAAGCATGTGTACGTCGTTACGAGTTCTTAGGTTAGCTTTTATTTATGATCGTTCAGTGAAAGAGGATATCTTGTATTCGCGTAAGGAAATTTTTTAGCTAAAGGAATTGTGACTAGTAAACCTATATTTGAAAAATAAATACAATCTTTGGAGGAAACGAGGCATGTAATCAGTATAATTCTGTTTCTACAACTAAAGTAAATATCCTCTGACTAGGCAAGTTGGTCGTGCTTGATGGACCGAGGTCTGTCGGAGGTTGCTTCGAACCTATATTCTCAAAACAAATAGTAAGTAGTATAAAACACATAACTATTCTGTTCACTGATGACCTTATCTGTGTATAATTGCAGCAAGTGGGGGCTATTTGCTGCAATTATACACAGATATTAAAATTTGTAAAACAAATACCTAACGAATTTTTTGACATAAAATATATGTTTGAAAATAGTGATATTAATGCTATGATAAGCATATTCAATCTATGTTTAGTAATAATGCCTATTTTGTTATTTTCAGATATCTACTCGTAACCATACGTATACGTGTAAAGCAAAATGTACCAAACGAATTAAGTAAAGAAGAAAGGAACAATTATGTAATAAATATAGAAGCCCTTCTGGTGTAATATTAGTCGTCAACTTGTTAATATTAAAAGCCTCTATTTCTAATTACTTGTATGTTATATTTGTAGCTTTGTGACATAATTAAGTAACACAAGATATTTTTTGTGTATACAGTGTCTTCTCATTCATGGAACTTGTTGGCAGTACCTACTGGTTATATATTTAGCACAAACATGTGAATATTGCTAATTAATTTTACTAAGCGCTGTTTAATTTTTATCTTACTGGAAATATTTTCCAAGGACATACAGTACGTTAAATGTATCTTTTTCTATTGGTCAATCATATTTGTAATATCCTAGAACTTTTTAGTGAGCAGCTTCCTCAGCCGTTCAACCTTGCGCGCAGTTCAGTGGGTTCGATGCCCAGTCAAGACAACACTTTGTGTGTCCCACAATTTGGCGTATCGAGTCAGGGTGTGCTTTATGTAAGTTGGCAAAACAGTATCCAGAGACACAATATGCCTATGTGCAAAGATAGTACCTCCTTCAAGAAATAAGTACAAGTAAGTCCTTAGTGAAATACAAATTTCAACAGCTCAAATTATTAAACAATCCCTATAAAATCTAAATGTTTTTTTAGACTAATTGGTACATATAAGTCTACATAATAGAAACAAACCACGGACTCTTCCCCCTAACAAATTAAAGTACCAAACTTTTATTTGCACACTGAACATTGACATTGAGTTTCCTTATATAAACATGTTGACTATCATTGTGGGATCTAGGGACATGTTTCTGGTCCAGTGCTTATTAGCAAACTAAAACCTTACACACAATAAACATACAGGGCTAATGTAAGTGCCTACACAACGTGATATGAACGAAAAAAATAATTGTAAGTAAATTTTCGTTTTAATTATTAGTTTTATAAAAATGTTCTTTTTTTGCAGCTGAATAAGCCGAAGTTTACGTTTTGCTAGCGTGGCAGCTCGATAACTAGTTGGACATAAAGTATACTATATTTATGTCTGTTTGCTCTGCACAAAGTTTCACTAATAAGTATTGTTTCAATAGCCTAGCGTAGGTAGCTATAGCCTAGTGGAGATAGCCATAGAGACACTCCGAGGCACAGTGCAAGCAACAATTAACAATTCAATATGCACAAAACTTCAAAAAGTCAGTAGTGCGCGTCGTGGATTCGAACTTGATACCCTCTGCATGGCAGTCCGTTGGTATCACCACTAGGCTATCGCTGCCCCTAGTTACCTATTGGATCATGTGCTGTAACTCTATTACGTTTATAACTATGTTCTATAATAATACGAGTCGGCGGCTGCATGTGGATCTACTACATATCTTAATATATAAAATCCTTGCGTTACTTACTGAATGACATACACGCTACAGCCGAAACTATTGGGCGCAGAAAGCTGAAATTTGGCATGTATGTTCCTTGGGGACCGTAGGAGTCCACTAAGAAGGGATTTCCCGAAATGCCCACGGAATCGGCCAAAAAGTGTAAATTTAAAGAAATTGCAGGCGTAGCTGCTGGCGTCCTCTAGTATTATTACCTATAAGGCTCATAAGTCGGCAATTTTCTCCTATTGAAATATGCTCTATTACAGAAATGGCCAAAGCAATATTTTAATATTTTTTGTTACTGTTGTCCGTTTGCCACAGTTTTCAATCTAGGAATTACAAACATAGCATGATTCATTCTGATTTACTTTGTGACCTATTTAAGTAAATAGCTAAAAATTATAAAGCTATCAAAAGGTCACGAGTTCAATTCGTACCCCGTTGACCTACTACCACTCCTACAATAATACAATTTAAGTGCTTACCGAAGTTTGATGGGTTTAAATGATTCACATCTTGCTCAAAGTTTAGATTTGGCAATCTATCTATTTTGTTAAATCTTTTGGTTGGAAATCTAATCACGGATTATAAAGTGGTTGAATATTTATAAATTATTATAAAATGAATTGTAGTTTCCTCTTCCTAGCTTAGTGCAAAATCAAATGGCTTTCTTACTGCAGGTGGAATTAGATACAAAATTAAAAAAAAACTGTCAATCTCACCTTCATGAAAGGGTTGTGTACTTACAGATTGCTGATTATTTGGAAACAAACGGTATCCTTCCAGACTTACAGTCAGGCTTAAGAAAGGGTAGAGGGACGGCCACAGCCTTGGCGGATGTCATAGACAACATATTACAGGCACGTGATCGTGGCGAGGGTACCATTTTGA
Source organism: Euclidia mi (assembly GCA_944739405.2). NCBI lineage: Eukaryota > Metazoa > Arthropoda > Insecta > Lepidoptera > Erebidae > Euclidia > Euclidia mi. The sequence continues at coordinate 100,694,547 of OX123183.2, read as the reverse complement.
CGCTACTGGATTACTCCCGCGCATTTGACAGCATCAATGGAAACCTGCTTCTGTCGAAGCTTGCCTACTATGGTTTTGAAACCAGCACTATACAGTGGTTTGATAGTTATCTTACGAATAGGTTACAGACGGTAGAAGTACGAAAGAAAGATGGTTCGACGATATCTTCCTCACCCCAAAAGGTACCCAGGGGTATTCCTCAGGGATCCCTGTTAGGTCCACTTCTTTATATCCTGTACAGTGCCGATGTAACCACCTGTATTTGAGACCTTAAATTCCATATGTACGCAGATGACACCCAGCTGTACTACTCATTTAAACCACATGACACAACAGCGGCCGTGCAAACAATTAATGAGGAGCTTGATAGGGTGGCTGCATGGTCCTTGGAGAACTCACTTATACTGAATCCCTTAAAAACAAAATTTTTAATTATGGGGAGTAAAAATCAAATTCGGACAATTGTGTCCGCACTTCCCTCGGTTCGGATAATGGGTGTGAACATAGAAAGGGTGGAAGGTACAAATAACCTTGGGCTACTCATGGACCCGGAACTGCGGTTCGAAAACCACATAAACAATCTTGTTAGAAATTGCTTTTATAGGTTAAAAGTTATATACCGCATTAAAAACGTCCTCAACGTAGACATAAGAAAGAAGTTAGTTGAAAGCCTAATCCTATCGAAACTAAATTATTGTGACACCGTGTATGGCCCCTGTTTGTTGTCCCGCACGGCCCGCTTAGTGCAACGAGTCCAAAATGCATGCGCTCGATATTGCTTTAACATTGCTCGCAGCAGTCGTATAACACCATGCTTAATTCAAAATAGTGTACTAAAAATGGCAGCCAGGAGAAGACTCCACTTGGGAAATTTGTTGTTTGGCGTCATAAGTACTGAAAAGCCAGATTACCTATATCAGAAACTTAGTTGGAGACAGGATCATTACCGGTATCCCGCTCGCTCATCGTCGAAGCTACTCTCAGTACCCAAATATAAAACCACAGCCTTCCGTGGGTGTTTCAGGTATGCTGCCACTCATTGCTGGAACGATATACCGCCTCCCATAAGATCACTTAAAACAAAAGCAAGTTTTAAATTCGCCTACAAAAAATATCTATTAGAGGAACAGAAAAATTTAATAAGTTAACGTGTAAGAATATTACTTACGCAATGGTTATGACCTCTAGTCAAAATAGGTATACCGATACTTCAGCAGATTGGTTTTGGGTTCTGGGTATTGTTATGAAGATCTGTTAAGCATCCACAATAAATTGAGTCAGACGAGCTGTGGGTAAAGAGAAATTACCTAATTAAGATCGGTGCTATATTACTTTTATTATTGTCTCTTTAAATATACCTATGTGTAATATCTGATCGTAGTTTTGTGCACGGAATTTATAAGAAAGCAGATTGATAATTTGTATCATAATCTAATACCTATTTTAAAACATTATGATATTGTATGTAATTACCTGCCTGTAATGATGATCCGCGTGCATTTGTTTTCATATCCACACAAAACCCGTGTAAACAATAATTTAACAAGCGAGCTATGGGTATATGATTGATGTAAGATATAAGCAATGTTTACATCACGTGACCACTCTGAGCGAAATACTTGTTTATGTGACGCTCGCTGACGCGCACCGCTCTCGCAGCGCCACCACCGGCCAACACAAGTAACTAAGTGGTCAGATAAAGTTGTAAACAAATCACTGGCACTTTAAAACGCACAACTAGTAGGTACCAAACAATATTTTTGTATTATTTTGTTTACTGTGTATCGAGTTATAGGCAATTTTTTTTTCTTTTTTTTTTGTTATTAAACTATTATTTATTAGGTTCAATTGTATTGTAATGTTAGATACGTTCGTTACGTCACTTGGGGCAGGCATTGAAAACCAGCAAGTCGTGTCGCGGTTAACGTCGCGAACGACGCAACGCTGAATGCCTGCCTCGTTGTCTCATCGGCGGCGTACAGTTGTAGCACAGTCAAAAGCTGCGCGTCCACCAGATCGGAATCGGAGCGTACGGAGCGGAAGGATTTGTTGCTTTGTATTAATTTCTATGAAACTGCGTGCACTGGATCGGCATTTCTGCGCCTGAGACCGGTATTTGTGCTGATGACGTCATCCGCAGTGAACGCATCATACGGATTCCGAGCGTTTCAAGTTCTGACGTGTTTGCGACGTTAAACTGTAGGCAAAAATACTTATTCACGATGAACGACGATGTTTTAATTATGTTAGTGAAAAGGTATGAAGAACTTTATAATCTAAAACATGAACATTAACATAATCAACTTAGGAGAGACAATATTTGGGACGAAATTGGGCAAATAAAATCTATTTTCATCTTCTAATAAATCAGAATATAATGTATGATATTCTCCGAAAATTAATCTAATTACAACAATATCCTCGTCACTTTCCTCCTGCTTTAAAAATACCTAAATTGCCGATGCTGAATCCGAATGCAGTGGACGCACCCCATCGGCGTTTTGTAAATGACGACGCCCCGTCCGCTCCGTACGCTCCGATACCGATCCTGTGGACACGCAGCTTAATACCGTAGTTGTAGTCTGTAATATTTTTATAATGTGGGTATTGCTACAAAATGTTTGTGAAGTTATTTATTATGTACCTACCCTTATTATTGGGTGCATTATTTCTTCGTGCCTACCAACTTACTATAAACGGGTTATATTTGTACCTATGTATCTACTTACCCTTGTATGTAACATGACGATTGTACGTTGTTATGATGAGACAATAAAGAGATTACTTTACTACTTTACTTTACTTTACCTTAAAACTTATTCCAAATCTAGCTCAACGGAATACCAATAGAGATAGAAACTAAAACAAAGGTATATAATATATTGTATAAAATATTAACCTAATAAAATTATTTTCATCATAGTATCTTCTTGGGTTTACGCGAATGTTACACATTGAAATTAAACTACAGTTTACGGATTTAATCGCGTTGTATTGGTTTCACTAAGTTATTACATTTGAAACTAAAGATCTAGAAACTATATTTTTAATTTATTACTAGTCCGTGCCGTGAACATGAATTCTGTAAAGAATTCGAAACGTCGGCTAGTAATAAATTAAAAATATAGTTTCTAGATCTTTAGTTTCAAATGTAATAACTTAGTGAAACCAATACAACGCGATAAAATCCGTAAACTGTATTTTAATTTATTTTCATCATTTTCATTTTCATTAGTACCTAATTTAAGGCTTAATGTACACCTCTTCCAAAACACGGCAAATTATGTTCACCTTAGCTTTTCCCAACACTAAACTCCATCGAAATTTCCCCTTCGCAAGTAATGATTTACCTATTCCGTCACAGTAAGCATAACAACCAAGTACCTCGATAAGATCGTGCATGATTCATAGCTCTCGGGTCTTAAGTCATAATTTATAAGATTTGCAGGTAGCGCCACATTAAGACACCAATTAATCAAGCACTTGGAAGAATCTATTAAGAACGCAATTACGGCCTGTAATCGTAGCACAAATATTAAGCTCTGTTTACAGCTCTCGTTGTATGGGTATGTTTTATCACTTTATTTGGTTTGACGAGCTTTTGGCCTGGTAGTAAACGGAGACTCAGTAACCTCTCGAAAAAGCTATGTTAACTCAGCATTTCGAACTCTCTGTCTCTGAATCTGTACTCAACTATGATGGGATACCTACGTATACACGTAGTTACTATACAAAGCCTTAAGGGCTCTTAAACTACGGCTGAATAAAACAATAGGAGCGACAATTAAATAGCAACAAGATTCCAGCGAAAAAAAATCAATTTTTATTCCGTCGTTTTACTAATTATTTTTGACATATACGAGTATCTTGTCCAGCAGGATGCCTACAAATTTTATCGCTCTTGTCTCGACTGCAGGCATCGAAGAATTCGTGGCCACCGTTGTGTGTAATCTGCATGTGCCGTTTGCTGCTGAGCTGTGCCACTAAACAGTGTATTATTATATCAAGCAAACATATTTTTGTCGGTTAGCAAGGATCTACCCCGGCACCATGTACATGTGAAAAACTTCACTATTCCACACTCTAAATAAAAAGGACTATCATCACCGTTTTACACCTTACATTCATTTCCAAAAATTAAGAACTCGATACGTTTTATAAAATGCCGTGGCGCTTCAACGCTTTCAAACCCTTGAAAACGATAGCTAGTCACAACAAAAGCAATCTATTACATTAGCCTCGTTCACGTGCGAATAAATTAACCAAACCATTAACTGATTGGTTATTGGAAACCCAATCACTTATCAACACACTTTCTAACGTGCGTGTAGATACTAAAAGTGGAAAAGGTTACCTTTTATAGCCCTTCCTTTTCAGTAAACAGTCTGGTATAAAATATTGACAGGCAATTATTTCGTATGCGGCCTAGTATTTTTGTACGGAATAATAATTTATATTGCGGTAGACTTGAGTCGGAAATTGCCATAAAAACGTACTATTTTTAGCTATTGATGTAAGTAGGTCAAAAAGTAGATCAGAATGACTGATATTATGTTTGTAGTTCATAGATTGAAATCTGTGATAAATGGACAATAGTACCAAAAAAATCCGAAAATTGCTTCTTTGGGCATGTCTGTAACGGACCTTTTTCAATAGGAGCAGTTTGCCGACTTATGAGCACTAGCTATGTCCTTTATATAGATCCACATACAGATGCCGACCAGTCTTTACTGTGGAACATAGCTACATAGTTACAGTATAATTATAATCCTAAAGGTAAATCTTTAAGGATAAGATTAATTTAGTAAACAACAACCTTCACCTATCAAAAAAAAATTGCCATCAAATGCATATTGTAAAACAACAAATGTAGTTTGTACCATCAGTTATTCTGTGAGTCAGTTGGTATTACACTGCTACGTATCTATTAATCATGGCTGGAATTGAGGTTGTGTCTGCAATTTCAATCCAGGGAGGCGCGACATCCTATATATTTGCCAATTTCATCCAACGATGATCGCCAGAACTTAGATTTAAACTGTATTTCAAGGATCCATGGTGAATTATTTTAAAAAGGGATGGATTTAGGCACAGATTAAGAAAATACGTAGTTGATTGATTAAAGTAATTGGAGTAATACTGACGACTTATCACGAGGACTTTGCTTTATTACCGGGGTCGAGCTGTATCATTGAACTTTGTTGAGAGCACAAGCGCCATAATATATTGTGTATGTAATGTCTGATTTCATCTGTGTGGCTTCATTCTATCACAATACAAAACACAGGTATACACTTACTTTATACACATTCACTCATCTAACCAGATAAGTACACTAAATTCTACCCATCCAGATGTTTCGATGCCATGAAGACACGAATGAATACATGCTAATTAAGAAATTAGCGAATTTTCCAAAGCAAAGATGCCACAGCCTATCAACTGTAATTTTCCTTGAACGTACATAATAACTCGATTAATAGGAGTTGTGCATTTCGATACATTTGTAGCAGTATTGTCATGGCAACTGAGTCGCAAACATTTCACGTATCTGGGTCGAAACCGGGCCGGACTCTGCTATTCGCAAAATTCTGTCCGTCTTGCCGGCTTTAAGCTGCGCGTCCACAGGATCGGAATCGGAGCGTACGGAGCGGACGGAGCGTCGTCATTTACAAAATTCCGATGGGGTGCGTCCACTGCATTCGGATTCAGCATCGGCAATTTAGGTATTTTTAAAGCAGGAGGATAGTGACGAGGATATTGTTGTAATTAGATTAATTTTCGGAGAATATCATACATTATATTCTGATTTATTAGAAGGTGAAAATAGATTTTATTTGCCCAATTTCGTCCCAAATAATGTATCTCCTAAGTTGATTATGTTAATGTTCATGTTTTAGATTATAAAGTTCTTCATACCTTTCCACTAAAATAATTAAAACATCGTCGTTCATCGTGAATAAGTAATTTTGCCTACAGTTTAACGTAGCAAACACGTCAGAACTTGAAACGCTCGGAATCCGTATAATGCGTTCACTGCGGATGACGTCATCAGCACGAATACCGGTCTCAGGCGCAGAAATGCCGATCCAGTGCACGCAGTTTCATAGAAATTAATACAAAGCAACAAATCCTTCCGCTCCGTACGCTCCGATTCCGATCCGGTGGACGCGCAGCTTTAACTCGCGAGACATTTTCTGCTACATAAGTGGGTATTAGGAAGCTTAAGTACGCGGTGGAGATGGAAGACTTGAAAATGGAATAGAATTAGATTGTTATTTTAAAATACGTTAATGTTACCAGATTATTAAAATTAAACTACATGTTTACAGCTTTCTCTGTGTGGTGACTTATCAACCCGTAGGTGTTGTAAGAGGTGGCTAAGGAAAATTCAAGAAGCGAATAAGATCTTTGGGAAAAAGCAGCAAACTTGACCTCAAATGTGCGGCCAGCGGGGTATAAAAGGATAAATTCTCCTATTGACAAATTAGGAGAGGGATAGTTGCAGTTTCTTTGGTTATTCCACACAGTTTATTTTAGATTTGGAAGTTTTATGATCTTAATTTTTCTTGTCACAGTATTACTGGATACTGAACGAACAAATTGCAACATTTTATTTTGCTATTATTATCATTTTCGGCATGAAAGGTATTACGCTTAGGTCTCCCAATAGATTCTGCTGATTGTAATGGTAGCTTAAAACAATCTTGATTTATGGGCTTATAAAGCGTGATAAATGCTAATCTTAATTAATGAGACTGCAATTATTTATTCAAATAGAAAAAAATATCAATGTAGGTCTAATTAACTTATTGCGTGGTAATCTCGCCACGAAATAAAATTGCCAATAATCATTGGGTTAGATGCCAATGACCTAGAATATAGCGTACACGGTCATTTCACGTAGGTGTAAAAGAGATGCAATACACATTATTTTTGTTAAGGTTATGCTATCAAGAACGTGTACACAACTATGTTTTCTAAATTAGTTTGCTGGCAGACAGCAACAGCAGTCTTAATCATTCTTATTAAAAAAGAATGCTCAATTTTCATTATTTCGATTTCGTCACGAGTTTTCTTGGGTTATTCACCAACTCGACACAAGAGACTGGACACACACGTGTGTCCAGTTGGTGAAATTCAAAATTAGTACTACTAATTATTTCGTCATGTGGACACGCCATGATTTTTACACGTGTCCACATGGTGAAACTTAAATTAAATCACTTTAACGTTTTCGTCAACTGGACACACTCAGTTTTTTTGCAATAAAAGGTACAGTTACGTTCATAATCGCCTCTATCATTTAATTATTAAACGTGGCGATTTCATAATAAAGGTCGCAACACAGGGGTAAGCGCATAGCTCGATCGATTTGCAAAGTCAAGCGACTCCGGCACCGTATGAATTTATAGATGGGTGACCATATATAAAAAAGTAGTCCGTGCCTTGAAGTGCACGTTAAACCATCGGTCTCGATTGTCATTATCATCTATAACAGTTGGTATAGGTTGTTAGTACCCTCAAATAATCTGACATCTAATTAACCTTAGAATCTCGAATTCCGCTTTGTGAAAAAATATTAGGCAAATCTGGTTAGACTGCAAAGCCGAGTTAGAAAGTTCAATGTAATTTAAAAACAAGAATGCAGGAGGATGTACATAATATGTCATGAAAAAGTTGCTTTACTTTTTTATTGAAAAACCTTATTGACTTTTATTGATGTTCAAATTTTGAAATAAAACAAATACATAACAATTAAATAATAATTATAATGATTTATTAATATGAAGAAAAATAATTATACTTCTAAGTATCTTTAAATACGTACTTATATTACAACGGCATTCAAAATATTCAAAATACTTAATCTAAATATATGATTAAATATATAATGATTTAAAATATTAACAGAAACATCAAATAAAGTCTTAGATAATTCACCATTAATAATGTATTTTTGATTTTTTTTTCGACAAACAAACTTGCACCGGTTAATCTCGAGCTGCTATAGGTGCCCATAAAATTAAATATAAAAAACCCTTATTGGAGCATAATAATACTTAAATTGGTAATTTTGCAAACAATTATCAATCTACATAGCTCTGTAACAACAATATTTGGCTCTTTGGAAATATAGTAATTATCCTTATTATAATAATCAACAAGCTTAATATTAAGTACTTATCACAATCATTTTACTACAAATAGAGATCAAAAAAATCAACAGCTAAACATTACAAGATAACATCAGTATAAGATAAACAATATTTGACTCTTTGGAAATATAGTAATTACCTTAATATAGTTAATAATAAGTATCACAATCATTTTACTACGATTAAGATAATATCAAGATAATCAACAGCAACATTACAAGAAAACATAAAATATAAATATAAAAATATTTTAACTTACTAAATTTTTTTGATACAGTGACCGATGCTAATTTGACCTGATTCAAACTGCCTTATAGTGGCTGCGATCATATTATTAATTCTGTTTCAATTTTTTTTTTGATATAGGTCCATAATTGATAACTCGGTGCCAAAAATCGTTCATATCCCTTTTTTACCATATTTGGTTTTCGTTTCAATTTTTTAGCTATACCGGCATTCCATGCCTCTACGGAATTGTTAGTTCGATGATGTTGTTTATAGCAATTAAAAGTCTTTGCATAACAGGAATTGTCATCGAGCCATGTTTTAATAAAATAGTCATTAAATGTTGTTATATCTTCAGTGTTTAAGTATTCAGCCATGATATATAACCAGGCATCTGATTGCGCATCCATCGGTAAAAGTGGCAATGTACAACATCTCATCATATAATTATGTCTGTAAAGTCCCCCGCGACACAGAATATATTCCTAGTGCAGAAGTTGTCTTTTTTAAAAGAGAAAAAAAAATCTCTTTATGTGACATGTGCTCAATTTTGACTTTGTTAGGTGCAACGTTTCTGTTTTTCGCCACAGACATCTCTTGAAATGTGTATACCCCATAATTTTCACATCCGAAAATTCATGTTGTAAAGCTTGTATAAGTGGCTTTTCAAAATCACATTCCATAGTTTTTGGGTGCCACTCTGGTATTTGACTTTTCATTTAAAGAAAATGTACGTTTCTTCTGTGCTATTGGGCAGCAGAGCATAAATGGTAGGAATAATGTTCGTATGATATTTCGTACTCCCAATATCGACATGAATCGTAAAATGGCTGATGAAATTTTCTAACACATGTTTTAAACGTTCCATCAAGAAGAACCTCTCTGAATTCGCAACAATTTCTCTCGTGCTATGGTGGGCAAAACCGATAAATGCGATTAGCGATAAGAACGGAAAATATTTTTTAAAATGACATACAAATCATTTGTTCCCAGCTGCGAGACGTTTAGTAGCCGTTGATAAATGTGTCAAAAACATTTATCTGCGTGATTGTACTTTGTCAAGAATTCGGGTAAAATACGGCCGTGTGTCCAGTTGACGAAAACATTAAAGTGATTTAATTTAAGTTTCACCATGTGGACACGTGTAAAAATCATGGCGTGTCCACATAACGAAATAATTAGTAGTACTAATTTTGAATTTCATCAACTGGACACACGTGTGTCCAGTCTCTCGTGTAGAGTTGGTGAATAACCCGTTTTCTTCATGTGGGATGCTCACTTACACACTTAAGTAGTACTCTACTCCTCCGCTGCCCTGTGATCCTATGGATTAAGAACACCCGGAATCGAATCCGGTCCTGCACAGTCCACTTCAAACGACAATGCGGTAGAAATTCACCATAGGCTTAAAGTTCCTGCTGATCCCACTTGTCATTCTTTCTGCTCTCCTTCCTCCATTTGTCATGTTTTCTTATTCATGAACTTTAGTAAAACAAACAGAAAGCCTGCAATGACTTTATTTTTTACATTTAAATGATTTGTAACTGTAACATTAAAACAACTGAGAAGAATATCGCACTAAAACACCCAAAGAACTTCCATCGAGTAACAAAAATAGTGGTACCTAAATATTCAGCGATCCCTCCATCGCAGACAAAACAGTAATATACTGAGACAAGGGTACAAAATATAACATAACTAATGTAGGATTCCATTGTAAGCGAAGTGCGGTAAACAATGTGAAATATTCGAGTGGTATGGAGTCAATATCTAAGTCAACACGGCGGATAGCGCAAACACTCCAACTGCTAACATCTAACAAACAGAACTGGAATATTTTAGTATGCACAATGATCCTGGTTTATTTTATGCAAAGAATATAATTATTATTGTTTAGTTGGTAAATAGATCGAGCATTTCATTTAACTAGCCGTTGTCTGTATGTTCTTAATACTGGCTTCGAAATAAGGAAGATTTCAAACCCCCAAAACCGGCATAAAAATAAAAAAATCTTTATTAAGGTTATAAAACAGCCCGGTCTAATAAACCCCCAAATATAATTCTAGCTCCAGTAGCTTGGGCTCTGCGGAGATACATACGTATATGAGGCCAGGTAATTTTATACATATATGATTGAGAATAACATTTTTCTTGCTTTGTTTCTTTAAAAAGGCAACTCTCGCACTAAGCATAAATGCTGTGTCACAAGGAACTTTGAACACACCCAATAAACATCCAGACTAGAAACAACAATCACAAAAAGTGTTTGCACTCAGTGTAGTGTCAGGCGCCGAATAGCGACCGCTTAAATTACTAGGCATGAACCAATCCATCGACCAATCATCAAATTTTCATGTACCTATAGGCTCATAATATTTTTACGGATTACTTAAAATGTAAAAATGTATAGCTATACACTATCAACTCTACAAAAAGAAGAAGAAGAAGCTAATAAAAGTCTACAAATATTCACGGATATTAATTTGTACACTTTTTATTAGCTTTCATATTTTCGAGTAAATTTCGCTCACGGCATCTTATAACGTATACTGCGCCTTTTGTACAATCCGATTTCATCTAACAACAAAATCGAAACCTAATAGCCACCGACTCGTTCTTTTGTAATCCATCTCGTTGTCGTTACACGCCGCGACGTACGAGGAAAATCAATCGGGTATTCAACAGACCGAAAAATAGGTACAAAACCTACCGTACCGATATCTTTATCAATATTTGAGATATCCAGCCAATATTCCGTTTTAGATGGCAGATGATTCAACAATTTTAATACAATTAAATTTACTGTCGGTATTGAATGATAAGTGATTCTGAACTTAAGTGAATTCAAGGGGCTATCAATTAGAAGCTTTTAAGTTTTAAATTGGGATATTCCTGCTAAATTATAAGGGTTATCAAACCGGCAGTTTAAACGTCCGTTTAAATTGTTGTCTTTTGTTGAAATAGGGCAAAGTAATTCACAGTACAGTGTACAGTACAGTCCCCCAATTGTCATGCAATCTTGCGATGTTTATACCACGTATACCGTAATACAGTTTAGACTATATACCACTAAGAAACACTATACTTTAGGATGTATTCTGTCTATTGGTTTCAACCGGAGTAACGATAGGACGATGGTAATATCCAATAAACAAGTGATAAAGGATGATCAGTCGTACGAGGCTTGACTAACTAGTCAATTTAATTATAATTATAAGATTCATAGTTTTTTATTTTGTTACGTGCCGACCCAATTTCTTAATGGATCAATGGTTCATGAAATTATCGTTCAATATTCTTATAAGAATCAAACTTTTGTTGAGTCTCCGAAAAAATATTTAAAGTTTCCGTAAATCGATTTCCAATATATGTATAACTTAGTGCCAGAATGGTTCGACTTGCCAGTAAAATAAATTTTTAGGCTTCTTAATGATTTGATAAAGGCTAAATAACTGCTAACAGGTGGGCATTATTATAGCAATTGTGGGATATCGCTCAAAACCGTCGTCGTTGGTAACAATAGCTTCCTGTTTGGACATAGGCCAGAATTTTGCTGAACGTTACATTCATAATTAAATGTCCCTTCGTAAAGCATCTGTTTCACTGTTGTCGAGGAGCGTCGAAAAATCCACTACTTCACCTAAATGTAACAACAGTAGTTGCTGTGCGTAATCTTATACCAATATATAAAGCTGAAGAGTTTGTTTGTTTGTTTGATTGAACGCGCTAATCTCAGGAACTACTGGTCCGATTTGAAAAATTCTTTCAGCGTTAGATAGCCCATTTATCGACAAATGCTATTGGCTATATAACATCACGCTATGAGCGACGGGAGCGGAGCAGTAGCCTTAAATAACGCGGGTGTAACCGCGGGCATCTCTAGTCGAAGTAAATAAATATTACCTAGCTCTTTTACCTTACCATGACCACCAGAGTAAGTAGCGGTAATAAAGTATTATAGATCCACGACCGCCAGACTTTCCCTATTTATGAAGTAACAAAATTTACAGCAAGTTCATTTCTATATGTGCTGCGCTTTTGCTTCTGTCCATACATAGCCTCTAGGGCTATCTAGCCCATCTGTATAGGGAACAGCCACGAAAGTTACTGTTGTGAAGTTTGAAGTATTGAATATACCGAATGTAATCTAACCCAATCGGGTTTTCTGTTGGTGGCTATTTTGTCTAGACACTTTGAAAATCATAAAAATCTTACGTAACTTTTCTTTTTTTAGAGGTCTCTTCCGTTCTCTTCCGTGGAGAGCCAGATTTTGATTTCAGCATGGAAGGGCCGGTTCCTTCGGGGAAATAATGTGAAATAAGCCCGGTGTTCCTCACATTTTTAGCTTTTCCACCCGTCTCGCTTCTCGCTGGCAGTTGTACAAAGCCTTATATGCGTACAGACTGTAGTAGGTACTTACTTTAAAATTGATGTCACCTAACATACTGATATTAATATAGGTACAGAGTATAATCATGTAGGTACATAATTCTGACAATCTTTCAGTACTTTATACTGTCCCACTATTGGGCACGGACCTTTGTCATAGACCACATCTTCATTACCACTGTATCCATAAACATACATTATTAATCTAATTAAAATGTAATTATGCATGTCAAGGGTTTATGATCTTCTCCTTAATACCTTGCTTATGAGTACTATCCTATAATATATTGTCCGTGTGGTGACGGATTAAGAATACGGAATGTCACCACCCCATATCATCCCACGGGTGTCGTAAGAGCCGACAGAGGGAGCATATTATGCAGAGAACAGCACTGTAAGAGAAGGAAAACTTGATACAAACCCTATACCAACCCGTTTGGCCAGCGTGGCATAGTAGGCCAATTCCTCCTTTCAAAGGAGAGGCCTAGTCCAGCAGTGGACTGTTACAAGCTGATGATGATGAGTACTATCCTAATTTGTTAGAACTAAGTAATTTCTTTTTACAAGAGATTTCGTTTTTTTCAGTTACAACTTTTTCTTGTTTATTTAATTTATTAGCTTTTGCATATCTTACTATATAACTTATTTTGCAATATCCCCTAATACTGACTCTATTGAAAATCGACTCAGACTGTGAGCTGAGAGCAACCAATCCGACAGTTTCATAAAAACCTATTCAGCTGCTTTTTTAATTAAAACATACCCCAAAATATCTATGGTAATTGCTACAAGCTATGTAAACAACCAGGTGTTACAAGCCCCATTAAGAGCCTCAGACCGTACCGTCCACGTGAAAATGGTTGTCAAGCAAATTGAGAGGAATAAAGTAAGCGGCTTTATTTCACGGGCGAACACTTCTCATCCATAAACAACGACTTAAAGCCTTAAAACACCTTAAACTGATGAATGAAAGCAATAAAACCGCCTCCACCTTACTTTGGAAGGGCTTTGTAAGCAGGTGAGAAATTAAGGAAAATGTCGTTAAGTATAAAATTAACCTCACCTGCAAGTGGTGCACCTGCCGATCAACAGACGAGGCTCTGGCAAACAAAATATCCCGATAAGCGGCAATAGGCTCGCCACCTGTTATGTGGGATCAACCCACTGCCGAAAGGTGGGCGTTTAATATGCCTCTGCCTACCCCTTCGGGGAGGCAGGCGTGAGTCTTTGTATGTATGTAAAAAATTAAATTGAATTTTTTGATGTGTTCTCGAGAGCTTGAAAAGTTGTTATCTTTTGGTCTATTTCGTAAAGCTAAATTACCTTCATGATTTTTGCTTTCCATGGCAGCCGACACTGTGGCCGGTCAGATCGAAAACAAAAACCTCGGGTTTAATCATAGCAGACTTGGTCTTGAAATCTAAACTGGTGTACAAAGATGGGGTGAGTTAGCCCATTGTTTGCAGAGAAGCAAGAAATAGAGACGAGATGGAAGGTGATTTGGTCTCCGATATTCTCACACACGCTATAAAACACCACGGCATTTATGAAAGAGGACAATTTTCTTAATATTTGAGATGACGATGTTGTATTATACATATTACATTTTTTTCTTTTTGAGATTGTAATGTGATTATTGTATAGTGTGGACTCAATTTTTAATGACATTGATACATAATACTGCTGACTAATATACAGGGTGTAAAAAGACCCTTAACAAAAACTGAAACCTTGTTGTACTAATCACTACGAACATTTTTTACTTCGGCATCATACCTGGGAAATTACTGGTTCAGGAGATATTGAAACTCAAAGTTAGTATATATTTTTATTATTTTTTCTAATTAGGTACAAAATCGATGCATTTACCTCGCCAATGTGTTTTTTAGATGCCCCATGGATAACTAGGTATTTCGAGCATTGCACGCGCGCGCTTTTAATTGCGGTTTAAAAAATGAAAAAAGAAAGTGAAAACTTAAAAAGAAATTCGTTTCCCAGGTATTGTTTTTGGTTGTATGACTTGGCATGATGTCCACAACGAGTAGACTTCGGCTTGGTCACAGATAATATAATACTATACGTAGCTTGGTGATGGGTCTTGTAACAGTCTGTATGTAATAATTACTACTTTGACTCTGACTTGTAATAATACTTTATTAATAACGATAATGTAATTTTGTTGAATATTGTTACGGTTCATGCACCATCTCTTCCTACCAATTTGTACGCCACGATATGCGGCTAAACATGTCTGAACTCACCTGTCTCATTTACTATCTTGCATGCAATGTATGTACACCATCTTTAAACAAATAACAAATTCTATTCTATTCTATTGACACTTCCCGGATCGAGCAGGTCCAATCTTGCTGAAACCAATATAAAATTATGAAATAGGATTTTATAAACATTAAAGGAATTGCCAGTACCGTCAAATAGCTACTTTGAGAGGATATCGCAACATAATTATTATCCTATAAATTTTGTTCAAATCGGGACACTGAAAATTAAATTAATTTTGTATAATTAAATGCTACCTTAATATAATCTTTCCTTCTTGTTTTTTTATGACCTTCGCTACGCATGTAGATATGCGTCTAACAAAGTATAATCTGAAACAGGAAACAAAAACGTGTGCTTGACAATGAGATTCGGTTTTTGTTTAGCATGTGCATGCCTCAGAATCGTCGAACAGTTTTATTTACTTTCATTGTTTGTAGTAATCTAATCCAAAATTTGGGAAGAAATAATGAAATAATCATTTTATTTTACCATTATTATTATGTTCGGTATGACAGGTATTACGCTTAGGTCTCTTTATAGATTCTGCTGATTGCATAGATGTAATTGTAGCTTAAATCAATCTTGATTTCTGGGCTTACAAAGCGTGATAAATGCTAATCTTAATTAATGATACTGTAATTATTTATTCATCCAATAGAAACAAGTATGAATGTAGGTCTAATTAACATGTTGCATGGTAATCGTCACGAAATATAATAATTTTGCCAACAACCATTAGGTTAGGTGCCAATGACCTAGAATATAGCGTACACGGTCAGTTCACGTAGGTTTAAAATAGATGCAATACACATTTTTTTTTGTTAAGATTATGCTATAAAGAACGCTCAATTTTCATTATTTCGTGTGGGACGCTCACTTACACACTTAAGTAGTACCACATGAGTAGATAAACGGAACAGAGACACAGCTTCATACAACAGCGCGAATCGGTTGCACTACTACGAGCACGCGGCTTATGTGTGCGTGACCACTGGCCGCTTGTCGTGTACGCGGCGAGAGTGGAAAGAACCGGTTTACGTAGGCACAGGCAGTTGACAATCTTAGGGTTATTACGACGCACGTTGTTTGTTTTGTACGTTGCAAGTTTTAATATTTTAATGTAAAAAAGTGGTGTTTTATTATTAATAATTATTGTTTATTGTACTGTGTGTATGAATAATACTAGATGAAATAATTAAATCATTATAAAGATTTTAACAATGGTAACGTACAATTGGGTTTTTTAATTAGGTATAACTCCTGATAATTTTGTCGCATTTGTTGAATTGCTCGAGCAAAAGTTTCGCGAATATTTCGATCTTGAAATAAATATTGTCAATGTTGGCAACGAAATACTTAACAACTCATTAGTTGTGAAATTGTGTAAAAGCAATTAATGTTTACAAAACCAATGACTATCAGAAAGTGATCAGCCATCGATAGGGATTACAAAAAACAGGTGCATGCGATTTTCGACCTTATTGACGTAACTTAGAATTTATAATTTTAATAACGTATCAATGTCAGAAAGCAAGAAAATACCAAAAAAAGTCTGTCATGAATTGTCAATAAGGTCGAAAATCGCATGCACCTTTTTTTTTAAGCCCTATCGATGGTTGATCATTTTATAGTCATTTGTTTTGTAGACGTTAATTTGTCTTACACAATTTCTTTTTAAACTTATTTTAGATAACTATCCCCGTGGTAAAACTAGTGGCCATAATAGCTAAAGGAGATTCCTATGTTTATTAGCAAAATAGATCATATTACCAGTGTAACAAATGTATATTTTTATTCCGTGGTTTTAAAAGTTTCAGGTGCATGCCTTTTTTGGTTCCACTCTATTTTATTTATAACTGTACTTCTGCCGTATAGCGAATCCCTCGAGTCCAAGAATCTGCCCAATCCACGAATCTGTCGAGTTGGGAATCTGCCTAATCACGAATCTGTCCAATCCAGAATCTGTCGTATACCGAACAAGCGATTTGTCTTAACCTATTGTGACAACCCTACCAAAATAGGTAACAAATTTACAAGCTCTTAAGAAGCTGTCTCTCTGTTCGGTTTATTTACTCATGTGGTAGTACTCTACCCCTCCGCTGCGCCTGTGATCCTGTGGATAGAGGACACTCGGATTCGAATCCGGTACTGCACAAGCCACTTCAAAGGAAAAAACAGTAGACATTTACCGTAGGCTTAAATTTCTCTATTTGTCATGATTTTTTAATGTATAAACTTTAGGAACTACGAGCAGAACGCACACAGGCCTGATGTTTTAACAGTTAAATGATTTCGTATCTGTAATATCAAAACAAATGATAAGAATACCCCACTAAAACAACCAAAAAACTTTTTTCGTGTAACAAAAAAACTGGTACCTAAATATTCAGCGATCCCTCCATCGCAGACACAACAGTAATATACTGAGACAAGGATACAAAATATACACAGTATTTAAACTAATGTAGGATTCCATTGTAAGCGAAGTGCGGTAAACAAAGTGAAAGATTCGAGTGGTATGGAGTCAATATCTAAGTCAACACGGCGGATAGCGCAAACACTCCAACTGCTAACATCTAACAAACAGAGCTGGAATATTTTAGTATGCGCAATGATCCTGGTTTATTTTATGTAAAGAATATATTATTGTTTATTTAGTAAATAGATCGAGCATATCATTTTACTTGCCGTTGTCTCTACTTTCGTAATACTGGCTTCAAAATAAGCAAGATTTCAAATCCCCAAAACAGGAATATGAATTGGAAAAATTATTTAGTATTTAGGTTATACTTATAAAACAACCCTGTATTATAAACCCGAAAATATGTTTCTAACTACACCACTTCGTTGCTTGGGCTCTGCGGTGATACATACGTAATTTTATACATATATGATTGAAAATAACTTTCTTCTTGCTTTCTTTATTTAAAAAGGCAACTCTCGCACTAAGCGTAAATCCTGTGTCACAGGGAACTTTAAACACACCAAATAAACACCCAGACTAGAAACAACTATCTATGAATCACAAAAAGTGTCAGCACTCAGTATAGTGTCAGGCGCCGAATAGACGACCGCTTAAATTACTAGCCACGATAACCAGTCCATCAACCAATCATCAAATTTTCATGTACGGGCTCATCATATTTTTACGATTTACTAAAAATGTAAAAATGTATAGCTTTATACCATCGACTCAACAAAAAGATGAAGAAGAAATAAATAAGCTAATAAAAGTCTACAAATATTGACGGATATTAATTTGTCGACTTTTTTATTAGCTTTCATATTTTCGAGTAAATTTCGCTCACGGCACCTTATAACGTATACCGCGCCTTTTGTACAATCCGACTTCATCTCACAACGAAATCGAAACCTAATAGCCACCGACTCGTTCTTTTGTAATCCATCTCGTTACACGCCACGACGTACGAGGAAAATCAATCGGGTATTCAACAGAACGAAAAATAGGTACAAAACCTACTGAGATATCTTTATCAATATTTGATAAATCCAGCTAATACTCCGTTTTAGATGGCAGATGATTCAACAATTTTAATACATGAATTGAATGATAAGTGATTCTGAACTTAAGTGAATTGAAGAGGCTATCAATTAGAAGCTTTTAAGTTTTAAATTGGGGTATTCCTGCTAAATTATAAGGGTTATCAAACCGGCAGTTTAAACGTCCGTTTAAATTGTCGTCTTTTGTTGAAATAGGGCAAATTAATTCACAGTACAGTGTACAGTACAATTTATACCACGTATATTGTAATACAGTTTAGACTATATACCACTAAGAAACACTATACTATAGGATGTATTCTGTCTATTGGTTTCAACCGGAGTAACGATAGGACGATGGTAATATCCAATAAACAAGTGATAAAGGATGATCAGTCGTACGAGACTTGACTAACTAGCCAATTTAATTATAATTATAAGATTCATAGTTTGAGGTTTTTATTTTGTTATGTGCCGACCCATTTTCCAAATGGATCAATGGTTCATGAAATTATCGTTCCATATTCTTATAAGAATCAAACTTTTGTTGAGTCTCCGCAAAAATATATAAAGTTTCCGTAAATCGATTTCCAATATATTAAGTACTTAGTGCCAGAATGGTTCGTCTTGCCAATAAAATATTTTTTTAAGCTTCTTAATGTTATGATAAAGGCTATATAACTGCTAACAGGTGGGCATTATTACAGCAATTGTGGGATGTCCCTCAAAACCGTCGGCGTTGGTAACAATAGCTTCCCGTTTGGACATCGGCCAGAATGTTGCTGAACATTACATTCATTATAAAATGTCCCTTCGTGAAGCATCTGTCTCACTGTTGTCGAGGAGCGTCGAAAAATCCACTACTTCACCTATATGTAACAACAGTAGTTGCTGTGCGTAGTCTTATACCAATAAACAAAGCTGAAGAGTTTGTTTGTTTGTTTGTTTGTTTGGTTGAACGCGCTAATCTCAGGAACTACTGGTCCGATTTGAAAAATTCTTTCAGCGTTAGATAGCCCATTTATCGACGAATGCTATTGGCTTTATAACATCACGCTATGAGCGACGGCAGCGGAGCAGTAGCCTTAAATAAAGCGGGTGTAACCACGGGCATCTTCTAGTCGAAGTAAATAAATATTACCTAGCTCTTTTACCTTACCATGACCACCCGAGTAAGTAGCAGTAATTAAAGTATTATAGAGTAGAAACCCAAGACCGCCAGACCTACCCTGTTTTTAGAGTAACAAAATTTATAGCAATTTCACTTCTATATGTGCTTAAGTGTCCATACATAGCCTCTAGGGTATCTAGCCTATATGTATAAGGCACAGCCACGAAAGTTACTTTTGTGAATTTTGAAGTACTGATTTACATATGATTATATCATATCGAATGTAATCTAACTCAACCGGGTTGTTTGTTGGTGGCTATTTTGCCTAGATAGAGGTATTGAAAATCATAAAAATCTTACGTAACTTTTCTTTTATCAGAAGTCTATCAAAGTTTGATAACTTGTTTCAGCATGGAAGGGCCGGTTCTTTCCGGGACGTACTGTGAAATAAGCTTGATGTTCATCCTCGTTTATTTTTTCCACCCGTCTCGCTTCTCGCTGGCAGTGGTACAAAGCCTTATATGCGTACAGACTGTAGTACTTACTTTAAAATTGATGTCACCTAACATACTGATATTAATATAGGTAGAGAGTGTTATCATGCACATAATTCTGATAATATTTCTGTACTGTATACTGTCCCACTATTGGGCACGGATCTTTGTCATAGACCACATCTTCATCACCACCGTATCCATAAACATACATTATTAATCTAATTAAAATGTAATTATGCATGTGAAGCATTTATGATCTTCTCCTTTATACCTTGTTTTGCTTATGAGTACTATTCTAATTTGTTAGAACTAGGTAAGTTATTTTTTACAAGAGTTATCATTTATTTCAGTTACAACCTTTTCTTGTTGATTAAATATATTATCTTTTGCATACGTCCAATATCCCCTAAAACTGACTCAGTTGAAAATCGATCCAGACTGTGAGCTGAGCTATTCAGCTGCTTTTTTAATTAAAACATACCACAAAATATCTATGGTAATTGCCACAAGCTATGTAAATTTCAACCAGGCGTTACAAGCCCCATTAAGAGCCTCAGACCGTACCGTCCACGTAAAAATGGTTGTCAAGCAAATTGAGAGGAATAAAGTAAGCGGCTTTATTTCACGGGCGAACACTTCTCATCCATAAACAACGACTTAAAGCCTTAAAACACCTTAAACTGATGAATGAAAGCAATAAAACCGCCTCCACCTTACTTTGGAAGGGCTTTGTAAGCAGGTGAGAAATTAAGGAAAATATCGTTAAGTATAAAATTAACCTCACCTGCAAGAGGTGCACCTGCCGATCAACGGACGAGGCTCTGGCAAACAAAATATACCGATAAGCGGCAATAGGCTCGCCACCTATTATATGGGATCAAAACACTGGCGAAAAGTGGACGTTTAACCTCTTGTATGCCGGAATACCAGACACAATTAAAAAGCTATTGTGTCTCGCGTAGATCTGCGTTCCGGTATACAAGGGGTTAATATGCCTCTGCCTACCCCTTCGGGGAGGCAGGCGTGAGTCTATGTATGTATGTATGTATAAAATTAAACTGAATTTTTCGAAGTGTTCTCAAGAGCTTGAAAAGTTGTCAAACTCTTTTGGTCTATTTCGTAAAGCTAAATTACCTTCATGATTTTTGCTTTCCATGGCAGCCGACACTGTGGCCGATCAGATCGAAAACAAAAACCTCGGGCTTATAATCATAGCGGACATGGTCTTGAAGTTAAAACTTGTGTACGCAGATGGGGTGAGTTACCCCCATTACCCCAGTGTTTGCAGTGAAGCAAGAAATATAGACGAAGACAGATGGATGGTGATTTGGTCTCCGATATTCTCACACACTCTAGTCGGATCCTATTTGAATTTATAATATGTACTATATATATATATATATATCCTACTAATATTATAAATGTGAAAGTTTGTGAAGATGTATGTATAGATGGATGTTTGTTACTCTTTCACGCAAAAACTACTGAACGGATTTGGATGAAACTTTACAGTAATATAGTTAATGCATCAGAATAACACATAGGCTACAATTTATAAAGATTTTGTATAATGTTGCCATACTACAAGGAAAAGTATCAACTAATTCGGCAAAAATCCTGTATTATCTATTTTTGTTTGCTTGGGTCAAATTTACTAATTGGAATTTTACCCCCTTCCTGATGATTGATCTGATATTTGGTAAACACTCATATTGTCATCGAGATTAAAAGATTTAAATAATTGTAAATTCAAGATGGCCGCAGGGACAAAATGGCGGATCACATATTACTTCACAACAACCCCAATATGGGTATCAAATGAAAGGGTTTAATTGGTAGAATGGAGCTCACTATGAAAAATCCAAGATGGCCGCTGCCACAAAATGGCTTATTATTTATTTTCCACAAATACCTCAATATGGGTATCAAATGAAAGGGCTTGATTCATAGATTAGAGCTCTCTATGAAAAATCCAAGATGGCCGCCGATACAAACTGGCGGATCACATATTACTTCACAACAACCCCAATATGGGTATCAAATGAAAGGGTTTGATTGGTAGAATGGAGCTCACTATGAAAAATCCATGATGGCCGCTACCACAAAATGGCTTATTATTTATTTTCCACAAATACCTCAATATGAGTATCAAATGAAAGGGCTGGATTCGTAGAATAGAGCTCGCTATGAAAAATCCAAGATGGCTGTCGCCGCAAAATGGCGGTTTACATACTTTCCACAAATACCTCAATATGGGTATCGAATGAAAGGGCTTGATTGGTAGAATAGGGCTCACTATGAAAAATCCAAGATGGCTGCCGCCACAAACTGGCGGATTACATATTTTCACAAATACCTCAATATGGCTATGAAATGAAAGGGTTTGATTGGTAGAATGGAGCTCACTATGAAAAATCCAAGATGGCTGTCGCCGCAAAATGGCGGATTACATATTTTCCAAAAATAACTCAATATGGGTATCGAATGAAAGGGTTTGATTAATAGAATAGAGCTCACTATGAAAAATCCAAAATGGCCGCTGCCACAAAATGGCGGATTATTAATTTTTCACAAAAACTTCAATATGGGCATCAAATGAAAGGGCTTGATTCGTAGAATAGAGCACACTATAAAAATCCAAGATAGCTGTCGCCGCAAAATGGCGGATTAAATTTTTTCCACAAATAACTCAATATGGGTATCGAATGAAAGGGCTTGATTGGTAGAATAAGGCTCACTATGAAGAATTCAAGATGGCTGCCGCCACAAAATGGCGGATAACATATTTTCCACAAATACCTCAATATGGGTATCAAATGAAAGGGCTTGATTGGTAGAATAGAGCTTAATATGAAAAAGCCAAGATGGCCACCGCCACAAAATTGCAGATTAGGTACATATTTTCCACAAATACCTCAATATGGGTATCGAATGACAGGACTTGATTGGTAGAAAAGGGCTCACTATGAAAAAAGAATGACACGTATCAACTAACAACAAAACTTAATTCTTTAAAAATTAACTAAAAAAATTGTTTTGGGCGTAGCGTATCCAGAGTAAACATTATTAAAAAAATTCACTTGCCCAACGATTTTATATTTGTATGATCAATACCCAAGATTGATGAGAAGATTGATGCGATCTGGTAGCCAAATTACTTTTTAGCTCTTAGTACAGAACCTAACTACATCATTTTATTGTAATAAAACAGTATAGCAAAAAATATATTTATGTTTCTTGCAATGCTCATTCTAGAGTAGTTATCAAGTTGTTTTCAAAATTGATAGATTAGTTGCCAGATCATTATTTAATGTAGATGAACTTTGTCTTTTACAGTAAGTAGTTTGGACGAATAGTTTAATAATTATCACGATATAATTGACCTAAGTGCAGCGTTATTAAAACCGCTTACTATGAGTTGGCGCGCTTAAGCGCAGCGGGGCGGAGGGGCGGGGCGGTCTGATTTTGTACTTTGTGGTAATGCTTTCAGTTTTTATTTTTGCTGCTCTTCTATTCAGTAGGTATATAAGCTCTTCAATAACTTTAATAATATACACTACATACTAATATTTACCTGAAGTTTGACGACTATGAAAACAAAAGTAATTTTAAGTATTATGTGTTTATAATATATGTGTGCTATACGGCTAATGTGTGATGAAATTTGATATGGATAGTCTGAAACCTGGGGAAGGACAAAGGCTCTACTCTTTATTAAATTTCATGCGGGCGAAGCTGCGGGAGAAAGCTAGTATATATATATATATATATATATATATATATATATATATATATATATATATATATATATATATATATATATATATATACATATATATATATAACACAACATAACATAACATAACATATCTTCACGCCTTTTATCCCCGAAGGGGTAGGCAGAGGTGTATTACACACCCACACTTCGCCAGATATGTTTCGGTCCCAATGTAATAGGGGGCGAGCCTATTGCCATCTACCGGGCACATTTTTAAGCGAGCGATAATTAATATTTTTATTTTAATACACACATAACTTCGAAAAGTCATAGGTGTGTGCCCGGGGTAACTGGGGATCGAACCCGAGACCATCGTCTCGGCAGTCCGTTACGTACACCACTGGGCTATCGCCGCCTCCATATATATATATATATATATGTATATATATATATATATATATATATATACATCCTCATGTTGATATTGCGTCCTACATGGCGGTTTTTACCGATGATGTTGCGTCCGACTGACTTGTTGCGTCCTGTATACGGACGCAAGATTGACCATCTCTCAAATTCAGCCAGGAGCCATCAAAAGATCAGTACAATGCATGGGTGAAATATTGGCATGGACGTAGTTTTGTCACGAGAGTGAATTTCGGCGTATTTTTTAGTTCCGCAGTTTGCCGCGCGAATTTTAGAGGCCGCTACTGAGAGATGTATATTAATGGCGTATATTCATTATTTTGGTTACATACATCATGCCGATAATATTGCTTTCGTAATTCTTATTCAGTATAATAAAAAGTTTTTATCAATTCTAATTAGCGATTTAATTGCGTCCAACAAAACGGCGCAAATACGGAGATGGCTAGTGTGAGGGGGCGGAGTTAGCACGCGGGTTGCAACCTGTTAGAGGCCCGCAGCGTAATTTTGTTTACACCGCTTTGACTAGCCAGCCGGAGCGGATGCAAAAATACTTGTGGTGTGAAGTGAAAGTAAAATAACCAGCAACATGAAAAGAAGTGCCAGGCTACTTTCGTTTGCAAGTAATTAGTATCATAAGGTTCAATTAAAATTATTAATAGGTAGGAATTATTAAGTAAATAACTTGTAATCAAATTGTAAGCTGAGAGTAAATATTATATTTCTTGAAAATATACCAAGAAATGTAGAGTATGTTTTGTTTACGTAACTCGTACTTCCTTCAATAAAACATTTTTTTTGCTGAATTAGGTAAAGCTATCAACAAAAGCTTTACATATAATTGAAAATAATAAACATAACTATCAAACGATGTAACAACATTCCTTCTTTAAGTGAAAGGGTGCATTTGTAAGAAAACCTACTTTTTACCTCAAATTTTTTTACGCATATTTTACGGTTTTATTTAGCTTGACCAGTTTATTTGTTTGTTTGGGTCAAATTTACAACAAAAATATGTCTAGTGTTGTTGATTGACTTGATTGAATCGTGAAAAAATTTGTAATTTTATGATTATGGTCTTAATATTGTACTTAATAACTCGGCAAAAATAAAGCTTGATGGTATTACCGATACAATTTCTTTCTTCTTGATGGCCCTTGGTTACTTCCCTTGATGCCACCTTGGTTATAGGTCGCGTCACACAAGTTAGCGGATGTTAAATAAGCTACAAGCTGCGCAATATCCAATCAACGCGCAGCTTTATGTGAGGTTCAGTCAGGATTGGATATTGCGCAACTTGTAGCTAACTTCACATTCACCAACTTGTGTGGCGCGGCCTATACGTCCCTTATTATTTTCTGGTTGCTTCCCTTGATGCCTCGCCCGATATCCACTGGTTGTCTTTATATATTTTTAACTCGTCTAACCTATTATGATGATCGTGGAGTGAGTGGGTCAGTTGTCGGTGACTAATTATTTTTCACCAAAGATGGCACACAACCGATTTTAATCGTGTACAAAATTCAAATTGTTCACTCGAGTTGATATATACTACTCAAAACAAAATAAGGGCCACTAGTTTATTTACATTTAAGTTCACTTTAGTAAACTGAAAGTGACTGATAAGTAGCATTATATTGATATTACGAACTTTTTGATGTTTGATCTCTTTTATGCTGGTGTTCGTGTTCCTAATTTGAAAAGTATTGGTCATCATTCCAAGAAAAAAAGAAAATGTTATTCTTAAGTTTTTCTTCGATTGTCTTCTTAACTTATCTCGGTTATTTTAGGAAAAAAGTTTTATTTTTTAATTTTATTTTGATTCATTTATCATCTCGCGTTAATCATGCCACCATGACGAAGGCACATGGATACAATTACGGCAACCAGAGCCACTACTATGATTCAAGAATGCCGTTCTCATCGTTACCTGGGTTTGCAGTTGGGATTTTCTTGAAGAGCTGTCCAAAGTGTATGGAATCGCTTCCAAGAGACCGGCAGTGCTGCCAGGAGACCCGGTTCAGGTAGATTTCGTGTAACAACGGCGCACGAGGATCGGTACATCCAACTAAGTGCTCGTCGTGATCGTACAGTTACGGGCCGTAAGTTACAACACCGCCTACGGCTGACAACGGGTACCCGTGTCAGTGATCAAACTATATGTAATCGATTGCACGAAGACCAGCAAATGTCAAGACGACGAGTTGTTCTAATTCCTCTGACCAGGGTTCAACGTGCAAACCTTTTAAGATTCTCCCGTCAGTATTTGAACTGGGGGATTAATCAATGGGGCAAGTTGCTTTTTACAGACGAATGTAAAGTAAAATTTTTCAATGATGATCGGCGTTTTAGGGTGTGGAGACCACGTGGCGAGCGGTTTACGGAGTCCTGCATCCACGAAGTTGACCGTTTTGGTGGTCCTAACGTGGTTTTGGGGTGGGATTAGTTTACACGGTAAAACCGAGCTCCATTTTACCATTTTAAATGCGGGTACCGTAACTGCAGAACGTTACATCGAAGATGTCATCAGGCCTCAAGTGATCCCATTTGCACAGCGAGTGGGGCCTGGATTCATCCTGAAGCAAGACAATACCCGTGCACACAGCTCGATCGACCCAAACTGTCCTAGAAGGGTCTCATATTGAGGTATTACCATGGCCAGCTAACAGTCCGGATTTAATTCCAATCGAGCAATTGTAGGACCAATTGAAACGAAGGGTTAGAGTGAATGAGCAAGGGTTCTACAATCAATAGCAGCTGATTGACGCTTTAAAACGTGCCTGTGAGGAGATTCCAGATGAAAAAGTGAGGAATTTGATCCAGAGTATGCACACAAGGCTTCTGGAGTGTATTGCTAAGAGAGGAGGACATACTCGTTACTAAAAAGAAGAAACAAAAGTGACAAGAACAGTATTTTGCTTTTTTTCGGTGATTTCTTTTGTTCATGTTTTTCATTCAATATGGCCAATATCATTATGGACTTAAAAAACAATTCCTGATCATTATTTTAAACAATTGTTAGCCTATATTATAACCAATAACATTATTTTGTAGTTACATAAGTGAAACAATTGTCTTTATTGTTTTCATGGTACAGCAAAAATCTTAGTGGCCCTTATTTTGTTTTGAGTAGTATATATATATATATATATATATATGTTTTTTTAATTATTCTTAATTTTTCAAAAACAGCTTAGCTGATTTCGATAAAATTTGAAAGGGACCAACACTGAAGTATGACCTATGAAAAAAAGAACCATTGAAAACGGTTCCTTATTAATCCGCGAAATAAATATACAAAAAACATACAGTCGAATTGATAACCTCCTTCTTCAAGTGGATTAAAAATCAAATAAGTTTGACTTGCAAAATAATTCTTAAACTACTAGTACGATTTAAATGAAATTTGGAAAAGTACCTCGTCATACGATATTCTCTTAGTTAGGTATTAAACATTCAGACGTCTAGGTTATCCATATGGGCTAAATTGCACCTGGAACCCGACATCCTAAGATCGGAGATAGTAACGGCCATTGGATCGTTAAAAACTAACAAAGCGCCAGGTCTGGATCAAATTACAGCTAAAGTGTTGAAGGCTCTGGGTGAAAAAGGTATTGACACACTGCACAACATCTCAACATCTGCAACCACGTATAGTGGAACGGCAAGTGGCCCAAGGCTCATAAAAAAGGTTCGACCAAAAAATGTGATGATTATCGCACACTCGCTTTAATTTGTCACGCAAGCAAAGTCCTGTTAGACATCATAAACAACCGGGTCCGTTATTATCTTGACTGTCAGATCCCGTAAGAACAGGCCGGTTTTGTCAAGGGAAAAGGCACGCGTGTACAAATGTTAAACGTCAGGCAAATTGTGGAAAAATGCTACGAGTTCGACACACCTGTCATAATGTGCTTCGTCAACTATAGTAAGGCATTTGACTGTGTCAACTGGGACTGTCTATTTTTATTTATTTAGGTTTGCTAACAATTTTAACAGTAATACAAGCAAATATTATAAACATCTTACGATCTAGAGTAACAGTTACATCCAATTATAAGCAAACACCACTTACACTTACAATAACAGACATAAGTAAGTAATACTAATAACAAGTTAAAAAAAGTACGGATTACAGTTCAGTTTTTTTTTACATAGCATACCTTTTCCTTATACAAAAATTCGCCAAGCATACAGAAATACATTTATAAGAAAGTATTACATTTTATAGTTTTGCGATATTTAGTAAGAGAATCAGCAAATATATCAACATCGTGATTGCAGAGGTTAAGTAGCTTGCACATGCGAGGGACAGGAGAGGTAGAGCCTGAAACAGTTTTTCTTAGTCGCGGATAAAGGAGACTGATGTATACTCTAGGATATTTGTATGGCACTCTAAAATTTATTCTATGAAGGAGTTGTGTACAGTCAATTTTGTTGCGGACAAGTTTATATAATAAAACCAGATCTAAATATTTTCTTCTCTTTTCAAGTGTTTCCATTCTGTATTTTTTAAGTTTATCCTGATAAGAAACCATTCTTGGGAAACGCGGGGGCGACAAGTGCCACAGAAATCTTTTTTGAATTCTTTCTAGCCTTAAAATATGAATGGCATAATGCGGTCGCCAAACTACACTACAGTATTCTAAATGACTTCTCACAAAACTATTGTATAACAAAAATGTTGTATGAGGCTTGCGAAAATCCTTTCCATTCCTTACAATAAAACCCAGAGATCTAGATGCTTTCCTAATGATCATTTCCAAATGAGGTACAAAGGTTAACTTTTTGTCTAACAAAACGCCTAAATCTCTAACACAATCAAATTCATTTAATTCTACGCCGTTGATCGAGTATTTTGATGTTATTTGGTCAATCTCACGAGTAAACTTCATAAACTGACATTTATTTGGATTCAATTGCATACCATTGTTATGACACCATATAGACAACGAATCCAGATCTTTCTGAAGAAGTAGGGCCTCATTAAGTGACTCTACAGGCTTAAAGATTTTAAGGTCATATGCAAATAGCAGGGCAGGGGTGAAATCAGTCCGGCAGGTCATTGATAAACATATTAAATAATAATGGCCCTAAGTGTGATCCTTGAGGCACTCCTAAAGTTATGGAGCGTGTGGATGATTTGAAGCTATTCAATGCAACATTGGAGTCACGATAGCTTAAGTATGATTTTATCCACTTGTAGATTGGTCCACCGAATCCATACATACATAATATTTCTATGGAGGGTCTTATCACAACTGGGTGTACTTCATCACTTGATTGCACTTCTGCAATCTTTATATCACAAGAACCAAAGTGTGGTGAGGATTGACGGTACAAAATCTAAACCATTCAGTTTTGAAAAAGGAGTTTGACATGGCTGCGTCCTTTCACCCATCATATTCAATATAAACGGTGAATATATAGTGAGGCGTACTTGCGATAGCTGGGAGGCATCACCGTTGGTGGACGCAAAATCTGTAATTTGCGTTATGCAGACGACACCGCCTTGCTAGCGTCAGATGACGCCGAGATGATCACCTTACTGGATAGGATGCAGCGCATCAGCAGTGAACTAGGTCTCTCTATAAACAGGTCCAAAACGAAGATCATGGTCATAGATCGCACAGGCAAGCTTGAGCCCACTGGGTCACTCAATTTAGAGACGGTTAACAGCTTTATATACCTGGGTTCAAGCATTAGTAATAATGGTTCTTGTGAATCTGAGTTGCGAAGAAGGATCGGGATGGCAAAAGGAGCCATGGCACTGCTGTCAAAGATATGTCAAGAATATCTCTCTGAAAACCAAAATCAATCTTGTATGCACTCAGGTGTTCTCCATATTCTTGTATGGCGCAGAGACATGGACTTTGAAGAAAGATGACCGTGATCGCACTGATGCTTTCGAGATGTGGTGCTGGAGGAAGATGCTGGACATCCCCTGGACAGCACACCGCACCAACGTATCGATCATACAGGAGCTCAAGATCCAGACGAGGCTTTCCACCATCTGCCTGCGCAGAGTTCTAAAGTACTTCAGGCACATTGCGAGGAAAGACAGTGATAACTGGGAAAAGTTTATAATCACTGGCAAAGTGGAAGTAAAAAGACCGAGAGGCAGAAGCCCGATACTACCGACTACCGATACTTAACACCACGGTATCGTGTACCGTGGTGTTAAGAGTCGTGCGGATCGCTCTCCACTCAGCAGCAGATAGGAATAGATGGCAGGATGTGGTCCGCAATAGACGGTTTCCACGAGGTGGTCACGACCCTCAGCATTTAGGAAACCGACGCGAGAAGAAGGTTTTCCAATCTCGAGTAAATAGGTAGGCAGGTATCTTCTGCGTTAGTGTGCTACAACCTCGACAACATATTTGCTTAACATCAGGCAGTACATCGATATAGTTAAAACAAAAATGCCAACTCAATTATGACTGTAATAAGCTTTTTTATCCTGGATAACGCTCGTATTTAATCAGGGTGCACGGCATTGAACCCAAAAAAGTCGAGCAAAAAAGCTCAGTCGTTAGTTTTACCTTTACGGAAGCCATTTAGGCCATTTTCAAGTCTCTGTTACTTCGTTCTGGATAAAGCTAGACATCTGAACATTTCATTATCAAGAGAAAATCTTTACAATAATAGTAGATTGTATGACAAGGGAGCAAAATGGTATTTTTACGGCGAGGGCGCTACTTTGAACCACGAGCGAAGCGAAGGATTCTAGAATACAATCCCGGGCGTAGCGAGGGATTCTAACGTAGAATCCGGAGCGCAGCGACGGGTTCAAAATACATTGCCTGAGGGAAAAATAATTTGCTCTCGAGTCATATACTCTACTTTCCATCCCCTTTCTATGAGAAAATAAATCAGAGACGGTGTTATGTAATTAATGAATATATTTGATAAAATTAGACGTGTGAATATAAGTTAAAACAATTACAAATTTATATTTTCCTCTTTCACAACTCGACGTAGAACTCATTATTTTTGCAAAATTCAATAAAGTATGTACATTCTGATTACGAGAACAGATTCGTAATTCGCGCGCTGTTTTTTTGTTAGCGCGGATCACGCCCGTGCAGCCAACACGTACCAGCCAGTTGTTTATACAATTTACGTTCGATTTCTATGAATGATATACGTTCCAAATTCAAATCACTTTTCCGCCCGCTAAAAAGTGCTTAACAGAAAAGAGCTATTTTGCTCCAACTAAAAGAGGAACAAAGCGACACTTTTGGAATAGAAGGGATGAAAAATATATTACAGAGTTTCATCCAAATCGAACTAGTACTTTAAAATTATTGCTTGTCACACTCACTCAACGGTCTTCATAAAATTCTAAGGTATTTCTAGCAGACATAGGCACAAGCTTGTAATTTTGATGATCATTATCATTAAGCCTAAAAAAATAAAAAACATCCTTAAACCTTTAGGAAAAATTCAAACAAATGTACCTTTTTAATTTTGGTCTAGTTTTTATATTTTAGAATCTACACAAATAAGTTTGTGAACCTTTGTAGTATGTGAATTAGGTATTGATTACTCCAGCAAGATAACATTGCGGTTTAGAATTCGGATTTAGAACTAGATTCAAATATTTTTGGCTATCTAGAAGTACTCGTAGGGTAGGATCAGGGTAGGGATCGGGCAGGCACCGGGAAGGGACCGACGAGGAGCACAGGTGGAGGTGCATAAGTCGGGGCCCGGGGAGGTGGGTTTCACGGGTGGAGGGCATAGGTTGGGGTTCACGGGTGAGGACACGGGTGGGGGTTCACGGGTGAGGACAAGGGTGGGGTTCACTGGTGAGGGCACGGGGGGGTTCACGGGTGGAGTACATAAGTGGGGATGCAGGTGCGAACTCATGGGTGGGAGTACGGGTGGTGGTTCACTGGTGAGGGCACGGGTGGGGATTTACGGGTGAGGGCACGGGTGGGAGTTCACGGATGGGGGTCACGGTGGGGTGCAGGGTAGAATAACACCCCATGAGGAGAGATGTTTGATAAAGACCATCACTAGCAAAAAGAAGTGAGATTTCAACAAAAACATTACATGTAAAAAGAACAACAACTTGAGCAACAGTTCTTCAGTATATAGTTGTGATATCAAATATGGCAACTAATGGTAGGTACCATTCGAAACGGTCATGACGGTTGGAACACGAGAGTGTACGGTATCGATAAATATATCAGTTTAGGAGGAAGCAGCATTCTCAACACAATATATGGACTATATACAGAAACAATATTCGGTATCAATATAACCTCTAATGTAGTAGGAAGTCATTTAATTAATGGAATGCTTTTATTAAATACAGGAAAATATACGGATCCGATATAAACTTAAATTTAGATGGATGTAGGATAATCTGTAATACACATAGAACATATTCAAAAATATACAGTGCGTCACATTATTTCCATCATGAACGGACGCCAGAAACCAGCGAGAATTATTTGAAATTGAATATCTTCATTTCGTGTTTAATCAAAATTTCTTGTTGATAATTGAATTCACATGACTAAAGTGTACCTATATTCGCACAAATAACAATTGAAATCTCATTGACAGTGGTAGACGCCACAAGGTTGGACTTTGAAAAGAAGCAAGAAGTCTTCCGCGATTTAAATATATATATATATATATATATATATATATATATATATATATATATATATATATATATATATATATATATATATATATGTATGTGTATGTATGTATGTATGTATATTATATAACACTATATTAAAGCGATGTAAAATGAACAATCATCATCATCATCATCAGCCCTTTATGCTGTCCCACTGCTGGACACGGGCTTTTCACTATGAGAAGGGTTAGGTCAATAACAAGGTTTAAAATATTACTTAGATTTATATTATAAAAGCACATCACTTTTACAGGAAAACCCTTGTACAGTTTTTTTTTTTTTGCATTAATGAAATAATATTAATAACCTGGGCCAACTCTATGCAGAGCCTGTATTATGGTAACCAGATTATTCACGAAGACACGAAATACGGTCGGGTACAGTCACTTTTGACCAGCATTTACGGAACTGTTAAGGCCACAGAGTACCTTTGTATATAGGGTTAAGGCTCTCAAATTTTTGTACTACTTGTTTCAGTAACATTAAAAACGCATAATCACCAAAAATAAACTACAAACAAATTCCTTAATATAATAAGTACCGAAATTTTAGTAAAAGCCGTAAATGTAAGTCGAGTATATAGAGTTCAAATTACCTAATATTGCTATACTACAAACGTAGTAATGTAATGTTCCATACATTACATTACTACGTTTGTAGTATAGAACTAAGATAATATTCTAGCCATTTACGTATAGTTTGCAAGTTTTCTTGAGGAGAAGCTCACTTGTATACACATTCATTTGCATAGCACCTTCTTGTCCGAAGAGACTTGACCGCACTGTCTGTTTAGTTAGCAACATGTTGTGCCAGTAAATAGTGCTATTTCATATTTAAAATTGTGCTTTTGTCTAATTTACGTCAGGCTAAAGCCTAAATACCACCTGCTGCACATAAATCTGATCTCTTTATGCCTCGTCGTAGAATTTTGAAATATCCTAAAATTAATCATATATTGGCCAAGCTTCTTGTCAGCGCAAAGCATTATATTTAAAGTTTTCTTTTTTTAATAATCATACCTAAGCATAACTGTTGTTAAAAAATAATGCTGCAATTCATAGAACCGATGACGCATATTTTTACCTAAAATAAATATTAACTAAAATGATCCCCTATTTTCAATATCCCCACATAATTATATAGATACTCTAACTTCTTTTGTTTTTAACGTCATCTTTTCAAAATGCAGTCTTTAACACCACCAAAGCATAATTTATTTCTAAATGCAAGGTTTGCCTTCGAACAAAACGTATAATACCAAAAACAATCACCTAACAAACCCGTACACACATATGTACATATATTATACAAATGATAGAGAGACCCATACGTGCACGCGTTACTGCGCGATACGAATAACAGCAATAATGCAGGTGCCTCTCACAACCAACACCATAGCTCATCAATCATACAAATATACACCAATCTATTATTTGTGTAACAACTTCCATTTTAACGATAGCTTCGCAACGAATTAATAAAAGTTTGAAGCGATTCATTTCATGTTTTGTTAAAATAGATCTCAAATCACGTGCCTAGGCACGTGATTTGAGATCTATTTTAAATTGGCTTTTTTTTTATATTTTGACACAATTAGGTCTAGACCTAATTGTGTCAAAATATAAAAAAAAAAAACAAATATATTTTACAACTGTATCAGTGCCAAAAACGTGACTGAACAATAGATTTTTATTTTGCACAAATTTCAACGATTTTAAATCATCTTTAATGTTCTTAAATATGTGACTTCGTGTCCACTCATTCATACCATAGTCGACCTATTTAATGCAGTATGAGTTGAATTACAATGAAATAATATTGAGGTCACACGATTTCTGAGTCTTAAAGCATTCCAGACTAAAAAATGCAAGCTGCAGCTGAAAAAAGAACAATTAAATGTCTTAAATCAATGGCTGGATAAGTATTATAAATTATTAAAATATGTGATTACTTACTGAAACAGATGTCCTTTGTTCCTTTATGATGCACCATGAAAGTCGATCAACTACGATAATCGTATATTGTTACAGTTATTTGTAAATTTTTTATTTGCATGTAATTGAAGCATATCTCGTCTGTTATTTCATTACAAATTAAAAAATAATTTAATTAATTATAGACTGACAATATATTATTTCTTTACGCAACTATAATTTTACATATCTACTGGCAATTTACAACCGTAGGTAAGAAAAAAATCATATCTTGACGAAACCTAAATAAAAAGATATGGCAAAAATTTTCTACAGGTCTTGGAAAACCAAGAAAACTGAACAGATACTTACGGAATAAAAACGAAAGAATATAAAAAAAATCATCTGACATTCTTATCAATTTACATTTATAATGCTTAGAACGTTTGATTTTTATTACAACGCGACGCAACAAGGTCTTATACAATCATTAAAATGCTTTCTGCGACAGCTGCACAAAGCTTATAAACACAAATCGAAGCTAATATTATAAAACTGAAAAGTTTGTTCGTCTGGTTAGTTGGTTGAAAGCGCTTTTCTCAGGAACCGCTGGCACTAGTTCATCGGGTGAATTATTATCGGGTATAACCGTGGCTCAGCTAATCAAATAAACTTAGATCTATTCCAGTACCCTGTCTTTGTTGCTTAAAATCTATCAACACGTCCTTCTATTAAAACCGCTTACGTAACACATTTTTAAGGCCGACACACCAAACATATGAAAAACTTCGTTGCCGTCCCGACCTCGAAGATATTTTGGCATCTACATACAACGATATATCCCAACGCTCATTACATTTGATCATATTGTCTTAGCAATAAATTTCATTTAAATGTATATCCGATATCTATTGCCATTATATGAATTACCGGTAAGTAAGATAGATGTG
Organism: Euclidia mi; assembly: GCA_944739405.2. Lineage (NCBI taxonomy): Eukaryota > Metazoa > Arthropoda > Insecta > Lepidoptera > Erebidae > Euclidia > Euclidia mi. The sequence continues at coordinate 100,658,719 of OX123183.2, read as the reverse complement.
GTTATTGAAGATGTATGTACGTACCTAATTATTTTATTGGGGAGACTTGCCAAAGATACGTCCGCATGTTTGCTAGTTATTTGGCAATGGTGATATTTATCTATCGTTTTAACTTACGGTCGATAAGGCATGTGCAGTAGAAAATAGATTGATGTAATAGTGCATCACAACGATCTGTTTGCGTGACTAGTTGAAAATTAGAACGCGATTGCCATGGCCGAGTAGTTCATTGCAATTACTTGTATTGAATCATCGCATCATCGACTCGAATAAAATGAATCTAAGTAGTTATGAAATAACATTTATAAGGCTGGTTTAGGAAAAATATATAGAAAGGACTAAATGTGAATACCTTAGTTTATGTTCATGCTATTCTGTAACGGGTATTCGTAGTGTTTTTTTATTTGAAAACTAAATATTTTTGAAGCTAAAAATGTAAGGGAACTTTTTGAAATTATAGCTCTCCAATTAGAATTATTTTTTTGGAAGCTGTCTGATTTGTTGCTGATCGGGTATAATCATTTTCCTAATGAATCAAAATAGTAAATGTGGAGTTGTAAATACAGATTCATTTACCTTGCTGCACTTTTTATTCAGCAGATGTCTTCTTTATCTGACTCCTCATACGCCAATAACAGAAACAAGTGCGTGTCGGGACACGCGCAATGTAGGGTTCCGTAGTTGCCCATAATGGCCATTATTGATAATAACTTCTGTTTCACATGGGACTAAAACGGGCATCTTTAAGATTAAGCCAGCGCTCCCAATGTTAACTCACAGAAATAGGTATTTATAAGTTAACCGACGCGCGACGATTACTCGTAAACTAGTGATGTCTACTTAGACGTGATAGTTTTCTCTTTAAATTCGTTATATGTACTACATTTGTGATTTTTTTCACCTCTTCCAAATTAATAGTTTAGCCGGCAGAGGGGGGACACTTTAGTCTTCTTTCTTCACTTTTAAACTAACAATTTTCTTCACTTCAAAGCTTGATATTTGACAAACCAATCACTTGATCAAAAAATGATTTGAGCAAACTAATAATATTTTTGTAAAACCTATCCAATGATACCCCACACAATGGGATACTCAACCAAAAAAAAATTCAACACTACTATATATGTAGGGGAGATACCCTTAAAAAAAATATTTTCCTAAATTTTATTCTACAGTTTTGTTGCAATATTGTATGTCTATATTCATGTCAAATATCAGCTTTCTAGCACCAGGCGTCTTTGAGCTAGGCTGCGGACGGACAGACGGACGGACATGACGAAACTATAAGGGTTCCTTGTGGACTACGGAACCCTAAAAAGGAAGAGTGTAAAACCACTGTTACACATACGAATAACCTTAGAATCAAATCTGAGACCTCGCGTCAGTCATACTTGCATTGGCGCCAAACGCACTGAACCATTGACGTCAATCGTTATCTACTTGCCTTCTATTACTATAATCATAACCTACTATTTTTAGCTATTGATGTACAAATAGGTTACAAAGTAAATCAGAATGACTGATGCTATGTTAGTAGGTCATAGATTGAAAACTGGGACAAATGGACAATAGTAACCAAAAAATCTGAAAATTGCTCCTTTGGACATGTCTGTAACGGAGGTTTTTCAACAGGAGCAGTATGCCGACTTAGGAGCACTAACATTGTCCTTTACATAGATCCACATACAGATACCGACCAGTCTTTACTGTGGAACATAGCTACATAGTTACAGCATAATTATAATCCTAAAGGTAAATCTTTAAGGATAAGATTAATTTAATAAAACACAAAACTTTCACCTATCCAAAAACAATTGCCATCATATGCAAATTGTAAAACTACAAATGTAGTTTGTACCATCAGTTATTCCATGAGTCAGTTTGTAGTACACAGCTACGTATCTATAAATCATGGCTGGAATTGAGGTTGTGTCTGCAATTTTAATCCCGAGAGGCGTGACATCCTATTTATTTGCCAATTTCATCCAACGATGATCGCCAGAACTTAGATTTAAACTGTATTTCAAGGTTCCATGTGGAATTATTTTATAAAGGGATGGATTTACGCACAGATTAAGAAAATACGTAGTTGATTGATTAAAGTGATTGGAGTAATATTGACGACTTATCACGAGGACTTTGTTTTATTACCGGGGTCGAGCTGTATCATTGAACTTTGTTGAGCGCAGAAGCGCCATTATATATTCTGTATGTAATGTGTGATTTCATCAGCTATAGGCTTAATTCTATCACAATACAAAACACAGGTATACACTTACTTTATACACATTCACTCATCTAACCAGATACGTACACTAAATTCTACCCATCCAGATGTTTCGACGCCATCAAGACACGAATGAATACATGCTAATTAAGAAATTAGCGAATTTTCCAAAGCAAAGATGCCACAGCCTATCAACTTTTATGTTCCTTGAACGTACATAATAACTTGATTAATAGGAGTTTCGACCTAAATAAAGTTTGCAAGTGCATTTCGATACATTTGTAGCAGTATTGTCATGACAACTGAGTCGCAAACTTTCCACGTATCTGGGTCGAAACCGGACCGGGCTCTGCTATTCGCAAAATTCTGTCCGTCTTGCCGGCTTTAACTCGTGAGACATTTTCTGCTACATAAGTGTGTATTAGGAAGCTTAAGTGCGCGGATGAGATGGAAGACTTGAAAATTAGTTAAAATTAATAAATTAATAAATTAATAAAATTTGAATAAAACCATTTAAGTTAAAATTAAATTTAAATTTTATTAAAACCATTGGTTCTACCTTAGAGGCGTTTGTAGGAAATGACCAGAGATTATGGGACACTCTCGTACCTAAGGTGCAGTTTGCATTAAATACTGCAGTTAATGAAGGCACGGGCTATACACCTAGTTTTTTAGTCTATGGACGTGAACTAGTTCCATGCGGCTCACACTATGTCGACACAGACGCTGATGATATAGTATACATACCTAGGGACGATTACGCAGAAAACATAGGTCACTTATCAGGCATGTTTGACAAAGTTCAGGCACTCCTCATTCAAGCTCATGCTAGGAATTCCCAAACGTATAATTAACGCCGTAAACCAGCTGAGTTTAATGTGGGAGACACTTTGTGGAAAAGGACTTTTTATCAGAGCGACAAGGATAAGTCCTTTTGTAAGAAACTAGCCCCTAAATTCGTGAAGTGCACAGTGATTAATAAAAAGTCGCCCCTCGTTTACGAGTTGTCGGACGCGTCTGGAAATTCTATTGGCTTTTGGCACATTAAGGACCTAAAACTTATACACTATGGTGCCTAACTATTTGTTACAAACCGTAGAAGACTTTCCCTTCCTTCTCTCTATATGCCGTCTTAGCTTGGACAGTAGCGGACTCATAGACCTAACGCAGCTAGTCGGATTTTCCTTGTTAGCCACGTAAAATCCTCTCCTAAGGCGGGCGGTATTGTAGCGTATGACCGGTACCTACCGAGTGTACGTCACAATACCGTCCATACGCTCGGCCAATCAGGGAAGGCCATCGTCCGCGCTCGTAAGTTTTGCCCTTATTAGGTAATGCGCCGACACCAACGCTGATGGAGGGCCGGTATATAAAGGGGCCGACAGAGAGGCCGTCACCGCTACTCTACACTAACCTACTACCGCTACTCTATTCTATATCGCTATACCCATATACATTCTACGTGTATCCTGGTCCCAGCTGTGGGTGAGTTACTACATTTACTGCGTTAGCGTACTGCCCATCTCTCTACCTGCTAGCTGAGGCCGGCTGACGCCGCCTGCCTGACTCTATTGGTTGTGGCTTTCCTAATGCTGTTTCCCTTCAGGTTCCAGGTTTACCTTAAGCTCCGGGCTACGCTACCTAGACCGCTACACCTGCTGCATCGCCTTCGGCGTCACCTCTGCCGAAGAGTCTGGCCTGCCCCGCTCGTCGCACACACACCGCCGGCACCTGCCAGCTGAGCCAACGGCCTCTACGCGCAGCCCTTCGAGCAACCTGCCCTGCACACTACCGGAGGGAACAGCGTGGGAGACTGCAGCCCTTAGTGTTCAGGCCAGTGTCGTGTTGTTGGTCGGTCATACTCGTGCAAGGGAAGTGAGACAATACTCGGCAAATTAACGCATAGAACCCCTACTGCGTTTTACTACCAGAACCCGTTACAATGTAATCAACTAAACTATAACATGGTTATACTTTTGCTGCCTTAAGTTTACTACGTGTGAAAAAACTCTTGTAAATTCTAGCTTATTTGTCAATGGAAGGTATTCTAGTGAGCCTGGCCAAAATATATGAGTGTGTTTTATGTAAATAATTGACCATCGATATATGCACCGCTGATGATTATGAGTAAATATAGATATATGAGGTATAAACAAGCAATTAAGACAATGGTGTTTTTTTTTCTGGGCAAAAGCACGTTAAAAGTGAGATATACCCAAAATACTCTAACTTTAGACGCCTTCTAAACGAAATAATCTTTGAGACAAATTAGATACAGCTAAATAATTACGATTCTGAATAAGTATGCGTATACAAACGCACAAAAATAGCACTTTCACAAATTATTTTTATCACTTTATTCAAGAAGGATCTTTGGAAGTCGTTGAATACAGCCTATAAAAACTGACTAGTACTTTAGCTTAGTTATTTATCGATTGGAATCACCAAGAATATCATAAAGTGGATAAGCTGACCCAATTTATTACCTACTTATAATCTTTAAATATATCGATATTTCTAAAAAAAATAGTTGTTTTATTTATTTACATCATTACAATGAAACAAATGAATTATAAAGGTACATGTATCAATAATGTTTGAAGTTTATAGAAAGCTATTTTCTCGGGAACATTCTTGAAATTGCTACATAATATATATTTATTATTCAATGGAATTTATTTACATATATAAAAAAGAAATATGTACAAAAAAGGAGGGAAAAATACAAAGTTCATATTTACAAGACAGGTTTAGGCGTCGTAGAATTACTCCGCATCGCTGTCTATTGGTAACGTGCCCAGAAGGCTGGCAGCATTGCCACGCTGGAGGGCAATGCTGATACGCTGGCCGAAATACAATTATAACTTTAATTGTTTTACTTATATTTTAGCTTGTATAAAAGGCCTGTAATAAAGAACTATAAAACTACAGTCCACGCACGACTCGTTGAAGACATCGTCCATTCTCATGGCACACGTTACTTACGCCTTATATCCCTCCAGAGCCTTATAAAGCTCTACTGGAATTAAACGAGAAAGGTCAAACGTTTTAACTCAAATGAAAAACTAGCTCAGTATTTTAATTAGTAACTGAATGTTTTAATATAACGCTGAATTTAAACGTGAACGCTTGCTTATTGTAAGGGCTGATTAAAGCACTAAGTCTTTTGCTCAAAAGACAATAGTGTAGGGAAATTTATTTTCTCGAGAACTCTTTTTAAGTAGTACCAGCATGCTGGTTCCGAACTGCACTCTGAGGCCGCCCTTTAGACGTTGAAGACACCGCCATGGTTTAAATGAACTGGATGAGGACACCTTTAGTAGTAGGCGCATCTCATCCACCAATCCCAACTCGGCCGCATACAGTGAACACACATATGGAGTGACGAATTTTCTTGTAAAGAGTTTCATCATGTCAATAAAAAAAGAACATGCTGGCTGGCAGTATGAGTAGGCTGGTTCGACCGAAGTAGGACCATCCTCTCACAGATGATCAACGTATACTTACTGTTGCAATTCGTGCGGTGGTATAAGCTGATTGGATTGACAGAGGGAGTGCGGCGGCTCTTACAGTCTTCTGACATGACAAAGCTGTATCACTACTGACGCATTTTGCTTGTCGACAACGCCGGAGTCTAAGTTCTTTCATCTATATCATAATGGATGAACAGTTTCTTAAGAGAGCCCGCAGACATACAATTGTAAGTTGGCCGACTAAATCGCAGAGTAAACTAATAGGTGTAATTACTTATGCTAGCCCGTACATCTTCTCCAACGAAATCGTCCAACTAATTAATTGGATACCGATCGTATCAGAACCGAGATTCCCTTCCGATTACACACAATTAAAAAGTGGTCCACCTAAATTATAGAAGTACGCAATTTAGTCGTTCGATAGTCGGCCAACTTACAATTGTATGTTTGCGGGCTCTCTAAAATTTAGTGGAAAGAAAAAAATCTGGGAATTGCCTTTGTAATGCTTATTACGTTATAAAAAAACGCTACTTAGTAATAATGTTTACTTCCTCAGTATTTAATTAAAATTGCTTTATGAACAAATAAAAATAAAAGTTTTGGCTATAGTAACTACTGTATCCTCGGTCCTTCTCTTTGAGGCGGTTCTAGAAGCCATTCACGCAATTAAATTCCGCAGTAAATAGCGATTAAATCGATTTAATTAAAACTAACTGCAGAGCCGTTGTTATAATCCGCCCCAAACATTGCAGACGGCGATTAAAAAATATGGGTAAATGAAAAATAATAGGCTAACTGGCGAACAAAAAGGGACGATTATTGAAATTTATTTTACTTTAACCCAAAAGCTTTGCTTCGTAGAAAGCATTCAAATAAATATTTAGCATTTAGTCTCGGCTGGGGGATATCAGGCTCGCACCCATGTCGCGCACCATTGACTATGCCAATTTGTGTGGGTATTAAATTTATAGGTAATTATCCCAATTCCGCTTGGGAGAGTTTGTGGACGCTTCGGTCCCGGCTGAAATATAAGCATCCAAAACTGTAAACCATACAATATAGCGATTCGTTTGGGCTGTGAAGGTGACACGGCGGAAACGTGTAGAAATGGCTACCTTCAGCCTGCGGCTTCGCCCACGCGGGAGTGGCTTATCGGGAAAAAGAAACATTCATTAAAGTGGAAGAATATGGGAAGCTAGATATTACTGTATATTTTCCTTATAATGCTTTGAGTAGTTTTTTTGTGTGAAATAATTACAAGCATTCATACATCTATCAATCCTCACAAACTTTAACGTTTATAATATTATAGTTGTTAATGACGTTTATAACCTGCCAAATCTCACTAACAAGGAGCCCCAGGACCCCGAAAAGAGAGCATGAAACTAGGGTATAGTAACGTTATTATGATGATGAAACTAAGGATTTAATATTCACCACTCCAAAGCTATACACTTATTTCTTCGCATTCGTCAATCAAATTAACACAACTTCTTAAAATAGTCTGTTTTTTCATAGCATTCGCAGTACAAATCTTAATTAGGTTAAAATTTATTCAACAGAACACAATGGTTAGCAATGTTAATGAAAATAGAAGTTCAACAAGTAATTTTAAATTGAATTTGCTAATTTGATTCTTTATTAAGGCACACTCTGTTTGTTTGGTACTTTTAATTGTTATATCTTTATTTGCAGTCGAGACGGCAACCCCTTTGAGTACGAGAATAAATAATCGATAAAGCTTTGTAGGTAGTATGTTATACTTTTGCTTAGCTGCCAAGTGGTGAACGAGTAACAAACGAGCTTGCTAGTGGTCTAAGGTAAAGAATTTTATGAAACTCTTAGCAAATTATCTAGATTTATTCTAACGCGTTCTAACAAAATACTCGATATTCAGTGGGCGCTACGAGTTAGAGAGAATAGATACTCATTGCTATAATGTTGCATAGACAACAGATATCTTAAGTTTCTTGACCGTGTTACAATACAAACAGCAATAAACAGTAACAAAAGGTTTAAGTATTCGGTTCGTCAAAAGATCGCAATGCATACAAATATTCTCGTTCGTATGTTACGTACTGAAATAGCACGTAAACATCACAAGGACGTCAGGTGTTAATCTGGCTTCCCACGGTGCAAGGTTTTGCGAACCGCCGCGCCCCGTGGGCAGCCAACTTTACCTACATAATGCACGCGTGCGGTTCTCGATCCTTACACAAACAAACGCATTCGCGTGGCACAGAGATGTAGACGAACCTTTACTTATACATCATTACTAAACTCAATACACCCAACTTGACTAATGGCAAGTCTACAGCGAAACAATTAGTGAAATTAGGCGAGAAAGAGCATTGTGTTTAAGCCTATTAATATTAGTCGTCGCCGGACAAAATAAACCAATTTTGTGGCTAGCTGAAACAATAGCTCTCTGTCAGCAAGACGGAGACAAATAGAGGCCCGGAGGAGTAATAACGTTGATCTTGAATACCGGGCTCCCGCAATAAATTCCTTTTTAAAACCCCGAGTCCGTACCCGTTAATTCTTGGTGTATGTGTGTTGCCAACGATTTAGTGAAGTTATGCTCGATTGGCGAAAGGGATGGTATTTACGTGCTTAGTGTGTTATTCGATTTGTTTTAGAAGTAGAATATACGTACCTATCCTAAATTTTAAGCGCAAATAAACAGTGTTTAAGTTTCTTTACCAGTATGTGTATTTGCAGTCGGTGCAAAGTTCAGTAGGTTCTCAGTTACGTGGATTTTTGAGCTACTGCGTTAATGTTTCACTTCCCAACACGTCACGCTCCCAATTGAGGTCTGCAGCAGGCCTAGGAGAAAATGTGTTTGAAGTACTAATCTCCTATCATCTTCGCCTTACTTAGTGCTATTTGTTGCATCTAAGATTTTTGACTTGAAGCCCGAGGTCCGCTATCTAATCTTACCAGATTTTACAGAATTTTCCATTTCCATAGAGCGACTGCTGTCTGAACTTCGCAACCCAAATGGATTGTGATACTCCATGGAAGACCAGTGGCAGTGAATTCAAGGCTGAGTACAGACTCCCCATATCGACTACCCTAGATCGTCATGACATGTTCTGTGACACGAAGCAGGCCATTAAAAGCATTGTACATTTGCACATACGTAAAGGCTAAGTAAAGTGCATAAAATGTTCATGTTTACATTCACAATCTACTTCCGGACACACGTCGAGTGGGCCGTAAACATTATTGCAATATTGCCTTCCTATAGAGCTACCAAACCGCACACTTCTATGATCCAGTAAATATTAAATTTTACATTTACTTTAAAAACCTTGAATTTGAAGTACTCTTAGTTTTAAAATCCATTTTAAAATGAAAACAAAAACATATAGGTACATTACCATTCGGTGATACTCTGGAAAAACGAATGACTTCATTTACTCGTCTCATCGTAAAATAAGTTAAACCATGCTTCACCCGCGGCTCCGACCTCGCGGGACTTTATACCCTCGCGAGGAGAGGAATTTCTAAAAATGCTCTCATAATACTTTCCTATACTCCCTAAGGAACATACATGGCTAATTTCAACTCTTTGCACCTATTGTTTTCGGTTTCAGGCCCTCATCGTTTAGTTACTACTAATAAGCAATTTAAAACGCGCTTAACTTCGAAAAGTCTGTGTTTAACACACCCACGTGGGAGAGCATTCGAGAGCTTCTGTAGCATTCTGTTAATTACGTTACTAGACTATCGCTTTTATATGTACCAGGTGTTTTGTATATACCAGACTATGTAAAATCTGAATCAGTTTTTATTTTTGCTAGAGTTGAACCAAAATAATGTAAGTATAGCCAAGTCCGGTAGTTTAGTAGTAAAAATACCAATAGACTACCTAACAAATGACAGCCCTTACCGATACACAGTTCTGTCAGCTCCTTAATAGAAAATTCTCGAAACACATTACTTGAAACAACTTCATGATGATGGAGATCAGACGCATTGTTGTACAGCATCTATTATGAAGAAGAAGCTATTATAAGAATAAGCTTACGAATCGGTTTTTGTACTTCTATCGAAATTTAGTTACTGACTTTGATTCGTAGGTACTTTCATTTTATTTAGGATTAAGGGTTTCGAAGTAGGTACATAATGAATGTGTGGGTAGGTGAATGAGTTTCAATTTGTGGGAATTTATAAAACTGGTGTTTCAGACGGCCATTTTTCTGGGTGGGAGAGTAAGCATTCCTATTTCGTGAATGTGTGTAAAGATTTGTTATCAAATTGGTAAAAATTATATAAAATAATAGTAACTGTCTCAAATAAAGTTTAAACAACACATACAAATAAGAATGTGTTGCATATTTATCTGCATAAATAATATTATTTCGTTTGCTTACATAATATAGTAAGAATACTTTTAAAGACGGCTCGAGAATCATCTCGCGATTGCACTGCGGGCGACTTTGCAAACATTCAATCATCGGACACGAAATACTTAGGGTCGAAAAATCGTTGACTGCACAGTTGGCGCAGTGGTTTAAGCGACCGCCTCGATGCCTGTCACTGCGCGGAGTGTTGAGGGTGAGATTCCCACACGAGACGACACTTTGTGATCTATAAATTGTTCTCTGGGTGTTCATTGTAGCCCGTGTGTGTGTAAAGTCCACCGCGACACTGGAATGGTTCCTAGAGACGGTGTTGCCTTTTTAAAAAATGAAAAAAGAGACATCAATTTGTGGATTATAATTTTATTCTATTGATACATAAAACATAAAGAATCGGTTTGAACAATTGCAGTACCTACTATCGTGGATGTATTCTTAATACAAGCATAAACTTAAAATTACTTATCAAACATTCATCAAATATCATAAAAAACTTCTAAATTCTACCCACGAAATCAAACTGAACAGTGATCTTAATAGCCAACTAGCCCCAAGTTCCAAAATCTACTAAAATAACAAATTATAACTAACACTATGACGTGTAATATTCAATGAAACTTAATCGCACTTTCTTAGTGTTGCTAAAACATCTAATTCGAGAATATTGCTTCAGATAGGCTCAATAACCGGACAAAGTTCTTACTAACCACAAACTTTGGTAGGCCGCGTTCATCTTACCCTTAATTGTGTAAATTTGGGACGTGGATACAATGTTAAATCTGGAATCACAATGAGCTTCCACACTACATTCCATATCAATGATAAATTGCCTTAGGATCATACCACGACTCGGCGACAACTTTGAAAGGAATGACAAACTAAAATTGCATACATGTTTCAACACTTAGTGCGAACATTCGTTTCGATAATATGTACACAACGCTGTTGCTAGCAAATATCATAATTATTTTAATTATTTTTCTGGTTAAAATTATTTTACAAAAATAAAACCTTGGGGAATGAATCACATTGGGCGTCAGCGTCAACGCAACGGCACCGCAGCGTCTACGCGGCGTCGACGCCGAGGTGTCGCTGCGTTGACGCTGACGCCCAATGTGTAGGCGGCTTAGGCCAACATAAAATAATAAACAAATTTTAAAACTTTATTCGAACGGAAAATACAAAGTTTAAATTAATAAAAAATAACGCAAAGCCGTGAGTAACATTTTAATTAACGCTTGTTTAAATGAAAACGATTTGGCGAAGGGTTCCGCTAAATACTGTAAGTAGTTGCGATTGAAAAGTCTATTCTACGAATTAACGTTTTGTTTAGTTTATTAAAAGCTAGTCAATACACTTTTAAGCCGAATCGTTTATTTTATTTAGTCGTGTAATATATTTCCTTATTAGATGCCACGGTAATTCAAACAATAAGCTAATGCTTCTTTATATATAGAAAAAATTGCTGTTTATTACTTTTTCATATATTAGGAAACATAGTTTAAACTAGCTGTGCTTGTGGCTTACGGCCATTTTCAATATTCGATCTATACATGGATTTTGACATTCGAGATTCGTGTTTGTATGGAACTTGTGTCAAAAACGAATAAAAAATTTACAGAACTGTTGCAAGTGCAGTACCTTAGGACGGGGTTTAGGTGGTTTAAGGTTATAGGAAAGGAAGAGGAGATCATGGTGAGAAAAACCGGGAGCAGGGAATTGGCCATGGGAATGGACTAGGGAGGGGTCTGAGGTAATAATTAAGACTAGCCAAGTGTCCACACCTTCAATATTGTGGTGAGTAGGGCTAAGAGGAAGAGTGTGAAAACTGGCAGACTCAATTAATTTTAGGAGTTGAAGGGAACGTGGGGAGTCGACGGCGAGGTCAGTGTTGAAATCTCCCATGATGATATGATGTGCGTATTCAGACCCTAAAGATTCCAGAATCGATTCGAGACTGGAGAAATAATTAACAGTGGGAGGACAGTAAACGACACCAAGGAGGGTTTTGGCTCCATTGACTGAAACCTCGAGAAAAAGATACTCCGCTGAAGCAGAATAATTAGGTGGAGAAGACAGAAGAATTTTGAAAGGTAGTGAGCTGCGAAGATAAATAGCCACACCACCGCCTCTCCTGTCTACCCTATCATTACGAATAAGAACGAAACCAGGGAGGGGGTAGGTGGTAGAAAGAAGATGAGGTTTCAGCCAGCTCTCTGAAATCAGAATGGCATGAACGTTAGCATTACTGAAAGTGTCATACAAGTCACTGTAGTGACTAGGTACACTCTGCGCATTGATATGACAGACATTCAAGAACTTCGATGTAGGTTGATCAAATGTACGCCTGACAAGATCATTAAGAGACTCTGTAATTGAACAAAAACTATCGTTATTTGAGGAACTTATGGATTCATGAGCTGAAAGGAAAGAATCATCATCAGATAACATATAATTAAAATAAATTATAAAAATAGATAGTAAATATATATATATATATAAACAGATATATAACTAATATGCAAATAAACTAGTTTATAAACCTACCATATGGAAAAGAGCACGCATACGCTTATATGCTGTCCTTTATTGCTGCACCACCTGCCAGCAGACTCATACACAAAACATAATAAAAGTGTAGAAACAAAACGCAAATAATACTAGGCAATTTTAAAGACATTTTTAGCGCGTTTCCGAACGCATTCTCTTATGTCAATACAAATGTCATCGTAAAGTTGATAACTGTCAAAATATTAAAGTAAAACTTTTGTAAACAAGACTTTAAGAGGGCTATCACAATTTTTCTTGGATTTGAGCGTTTTACTCGAGTTTTGATGTGTGATTACGGTTTAGATATAGCAAAAAAGAAAAAGAAAAAGTATGAATAAGAAAGTTTCATTCTTCTTCTTTGGTATGTTTTAAATTAATATTCTAATTTGTTTACATAAATCAGTAAAAACCATGTCTCTGCAAAGGATGTTTCATAAAATTTTACTTTAGGCCATCTTTTGATGCTTTGTTACATCGAAGATATAATAATTTAATCATTTATAAAAATGTTTATGGTACAACTATATCTTCTACTTTGGGATGCTTAATTCAATTTATTATGTTTCATACAGTAATACACCAAAAATAATTCCGTAAAACAGAGAGTTACTGGTAATTTTCCATCCGAAATAATATTTTTTATCTATGAATGTATAATCCAAATTTAAACAAAAAGTAACTAATAATAAAGTTTACAAAGTTACCTTGCTTGTTAAAAAAAATTAGTCTATTTAAATGTAAAATAATATTTTTAAATAATTGTTGTATGCAGTGCTAAAATCAATATAAATCTCGGGACACGCGGTCTGTAGCTTTAGTCCGCGCCAAGCGCTCACGGAGGGAGGACGTATCGCTCGCTGTTGTGACTTTGTGTGCCACGTAATCTCGCCGATTCGCCAAGAATATAGCGCAACCACTAAAACAAAAACTTTTTGATACAAGTGAGTATTTTTTTTATTAGTTATGGTTTGATTGTAATGTTAATATATAAGTATTTTCCTTTGATATTGTAATGCGAATATTTAATAGAAAAGAAACATACACGTAACTATAGTTGTTTGTTTTCATTATTTTCAGACATTGTAAGATTTGATTGAAAGAGAAAAAAATAGAACTTTTGGTGCTATCAAAATAAAAAAAAAGATTTTGTCCGATAATTTGAAACGTGCAAGAGAAGCTTATCGGTAAGATTTATTATTAATTATATTTTCAACGTTTACTACTCTGTAATATTGTAGTTAACAAATATTTACATAACAACACACGCCAATGTACTCTTCACTCTTTCGCGATAGAAACATGTCGTTGTTGAGGAGTATCTTGTTTTTACCCGACTGACCCAGAAGGAAATGTTTTTCGCGCGCACGTATGTAGGTATGTAAGGTCCATTGTGACCTCCTCTAGCCTAGACGACTTTATGGATCTGAACATATGATGTGTTGTTAGGTTGTCGTTTTTAGTTTTTATTTAAATAATTTGTTTTTAAGGATTCCGTACCCTAGGGGTAGCCAACGGGAGGGTCCAGTTGGGTATTACTAAGACTTCGCTATCCGTCCGTCTGTCTGTCAGCGGACTGTATCTTATACTACGATATAAGACTTTATCTTTGACAACCGGTTGGCGCCGCGGGAGTGTAAGCGACTGTTACGCCGAAGACATTTGTGTGCATGAACATGGATGTTTGTCTTTGTCTGGGTGTTTCTATGTATAATATGTATGTATTTACAAAAATAAAGTATATATGTATGTTTATCCATTATCTAGTACCCATAGTACAAGCTTCTACTTAGTTTGGGACTGTGAGATGGTGTTGTGTGAATATGTAGAATATTATTATTATTATTATTATCTCATGATCCGTAATACGTAGGTAGTTAAAATTTTCACAGAATGTGTATTTCTGTTGCCGCTATAACAACAAATAATAAAAATAAAACTAAATTGTGTGTTGAATGAATTAGTTGAAATGAATTAATGTAGGCCCCCATACAAGAAACGTAATTTTTCTCTGTGCGGTACGGAACCCTTCGTGTGCGAGTCTGAACCGTTTTTTTTTAATATTTTTACGCGACTGGTCAAATAATTGTTTACGTTTCTTGGGTACTTGTATGCATGCGTATAGCTGTATGGACATTTTTCATTCAATTTCATTAAAAACCTTTTTCCTATTTATAGGCAAAAAAAAACTGAAATGCAGCAGAGCCAAGTAAATTCGCCAAATGAAAATAATTCTGATTTAACAAAGGTAAATTTTGTCTAATTCTATCTACACAATTTATTTCATGGACTATTCATAAAACTGCTACCATATAATTTATGTACATTTATCGGATTATTTTACTTTTGCAGGAGAATGAAAGCACATTTCTGTCAACAACAGCTTCTACAGTGCATTCTGACAGAAATACAAATAACGTGGTAGTAATAATTTATTTCATACAATAGTATATTTAATTATTTTTGATAGCTAATTTTTTCTGCTGATTTAAATGATGCTACCGTTTAATTAATGGACTTCTTTATTTCTTACAGGATAATGAAAGCATATTTAATTTAACAATAGATTATCAGGATCAATCTGATACAAGTACAAATAACAAGGTGAGCATTTTTTTGTTACTCGTAATACAGCTACATTCGGCGATAGCCGAGTGGGTATACCAACAGACTGCCATGCAGAGGGTATCGGGTTCGAATCCACGGCGCGCACCAATGACTTTTCGGAGTTATGTGCGTATTGAATTGTTAATTATCGCTTGTCCCGTGCCTCGGAGAGCACGTTAAGCCGTCGGTCCCGGTTGTCATGAAGATCTTTGACAATCGTTACAGGGCGTCAGTACCTTGTAAATAAAACTGACACTAGTCTAAACCATGGAATATCGCTATCCCTTTGGGTTGCGGAGGTCAGACAGGCAGTCGCTCCGTGGAAAAGCTAATATTCAGTCAAATCCGCAGGTCTATTCAGAATCTCACGACAACTACTTATGATATAAATTTAAATGTCAATACAGGCATAGTGTCTGGAGCATTAATAGTAGGAATTGGTCTTTCCAATTTGAATGAGCTCACTGCATCTATGGAATTACCAACCATGCCATTTCGCTTGTATAGCTCAATCCATGCAGATGTGGCTGAAATGTGGCGTATCACTGCAGAAGAGACTATGCAAGAAGCTGCCAAAAAAGAAATAGAAGCTGCTGAATCACGGGGTGACGTCAACGATGGGGGTATTGCAATGATACCAGTTGAAGCAGATGCATGCTGGAGTAAACGGTCGTACAAAACGAACTATTCGGCTTTATCAGGTGTGGCCGCAATAATTGGGGAGCATACTGGAAAAGTACTTCATATAGGCGTTAGAAATAAATATTGTGTCGTATGTGCTCGCGCAAATAAAAAAGGATTAGCGCCACGAGTCCACGATTGCCACAAATATCACTCAGGATCATCAACTAGCATGGAGCAATCTATATTAGTTGAAGGTTTCAAGGTGTCGATTGCAGAAAGAAATTTGACATATAGTACACTGATTGCCGACGGTGACTCCAGCACTTACAAAAATATTTTAGAAAGTAGGCCTTATCCCGACGTTTCTATACAAAAAATCGAATGTACGAACCATTTGTTACGCAATTACAATGGTAAAAATTTGGCATTGCAAAAGGATACTGCGATTCCCCTTAGTGAGCGTAAATTTTTGACCGGAGATCGCCTAACAAGATTACGCACAGCTATTCGCTCTGCAATTAGATTTAGGAAAGCACAACGTACTTCATTATCGACTCAAATACTGAATTTGCAAAGAGATATTTTGAATAGTCCCCGGCATATTTTTGGAGATCACACCTCGTGTGATAGTTATTACTGCACGGATGAAAGAAAAAAAATTGTTCCTTTCATTGCGACCCTGATGCTCAAATTGCAAAAAAATGCTTCCCAACTTGCGTTTCACTCAAGAAGTCTCATGTTCTGCTATACCAACAATAGAGCTGAACAGTTTAACAGCGTTGTGGCGAAAGTGGTAGGAGGAAAACGAATAAATTTTTCTTTAAAAGACTCCTATGCAGCACGCTGTTACGCAGCTGTTGTGATTTTTAATACAGGCCTCCCTCAATATACCTTATATAAATCCATTTTAAAAAGTCTCCCGGGAAATCATTAAAAGCTTTGGAACGTAAACGACATTTGGCCAACAGAAAAAGAACTGAGATAGGCTCCAAGCGTTGTCGCAGGCACCTGCAATTGGGTAGCGCAGATGGCCAATATGGCAGTCAATGCCAACGTCCCGACATGACTTGCGATGATTACAAGAACGCTAAGACACTGTTTTTGTCCAATTTGCAACAGCAAACATTAAATCGCGAAGAAATTGAGCGCAATACTTTACTGCAAGCAGAAAGCGCTTTATGGCTGGAACTGCGCAGATCTATACTCACCGCTTCAAAGTTTAGCAAAATATGCAAGAGACGCCCTAATACGGATTCTGCGCCCTTGGTCAAAACTTTACTGTACTCTTATAATTTAGAACATGTGTCTTCCATCAAACATGGAAAAGAGAACGAGTCAAAAGCTTTAGCTCAACTTTGCTTGCAAATGGACATAAATATAGAAAAGTGTGGCCTATTTATAAGTACAGAGCATTTCTTTTTAGGAGCTACACCTGATGGAGTGTTTGAAGACGGTGTTGTTGAGATCAAGTGCTCCATATCTGCTTTTGAGATGGATCCTGATACGGCTATATTAGAAAAAAAATTAAATGCTTTAAAATCAATCAACAAGGCGAAGTAATGATTAATAAAAATCACGATTGGTACTACCAAATACAAGGCCAACTCCACATTGCAAATAAAAATGTTTGTTTATTTGCAGTGTGGACTGGTACTGAATACCCATTAAAAGTTGTAAAAGTTTACAAAGATCATGATTTCTGGAACCAGAAAATGTTGCCAAAATTAGTAAAGTTTTATGATGAGTGCATCCTTCCCGAAATCATAGATTCGAGGAAAGCACGGTCTATGCCGCTTCGGAAAATATTATTATAATTTATTTTTACAATAATTATACTTGTTTTTATTCAGTCTTTGTGTCTTATTTTTTATTTACCAGTTGTACCCATCCATAAAATAATAAGTTATTAGTGATGAAGAAGTCTATAGATGTGCATATTTGTCCAACTTCCTACTAAACAACCTTTTTTAAATTTAACACATCGAATGCATTCATGCTACTATCTAAAGTGTATTATAGTTAACATTACTCATACTATAGATAGATACAACATCACATTGCAATAATTTCTATAAATAAGTATTTACTAAAATGCGGCATAAATTACAT
Source organism: Euclidia mi (assembly GCA_944739405.2). NCBI lineage: Eukaryota > Metazoa > Arthropoda > Insecta > Lepidoptera > Erebidae > Euclidia > Euclidia mi. The sequence goes on along the minus strand of OX123183.2, from coordinate 100,640,765 downwards.
GTAAAAAACCTTCGTAAAAATAGTAAGTACATATTTACAAAAAGTATGTTTAAAATAAAAGGTGTTAAAAAATTAACTAGAAACTTTAAGGAGTGCTTTAGATCATCGAACTGAATAACTATGGGACCAACTATGGAATCGCGAAAAAAATACAGCTGTATTTTCGCAATTTCATAGTCGGTCCCATAGTAAAAGTTATTCAGTTTGATGGTCTAAAACACCCCTGCAAGTTTCTTAAATGATTTTTTTAACACCTTCTAAGAATGAAGATTCAAGTTATTTATGAGATTATGACCCTATAACCTACTCAATAGATAAGCTATTCTAGGTGTTAACTGATAACATTCATCGGTACAAATAATATTTCACGAACTATAATAAAAGTAATTTATTTACAAAAAAGTCTCTAGTTGGTTTGATCCTGGCGATCGGACGTATAGCGGTTTGCATGTGTGCGTAGCGTACTTCACTAGACGCACACGTGCGCGACTGCTGCCGAGCGCCGTCTAATTTACCTAAAACTGAGCAATTCGATTTTGGAATAGCGCTCTTAAGACGATGTTAGTACAAAAGTGAGTCGCAAAATTATATTTTAATATTCAATAAAATGTAATTTGATGAGGTGACAGAACGTGCAGGTTGCGGAATATTCCAGTAATCGTGGAGACATCAAGCGATGGCACGAGGCGCCGACTCAGCACACGAAACATCGGACCATGGACATTTTATGTTGCAATACTAATAATTCACGTAAATACTTCGTTACGCTAGCTTGCAAATTTGGTGTAGGCAGAGTGCGTAACACCCGTTTAATGGGGAAAAGTAAACAATATTTAGCGAAACAACAACTGACCACAAATATAAAAGTGTTTTGTTTCCTGCTGGGAGGCAATGGACCAATCAAATCAATACTAATCGTCTGAAAGGGCTTTTGACATGATTTGGGTTTTCCCATTAGACCTAAATTTGGGTGATTTTGGTATTTATGGGTGATACAAGGTTCACATGAACTGACGAACTTGACAACATCAGTGTACATACCAGGCCAAAAGTAATTAAGTGCGAGACGTTTGTATGTCTTAAAAATACCCAGATGTCCAGCAGTGGGCGAAGAATGATTCTCCTTTAGAATGTCATTTCTTTGGTCAGACGGAATAACCTCCTTCCATTGAAATTCTCTAGTGAGAGGGTTTAATGTTTTTTTAAAACAATACAATTTATTGTTTATTACTTGATAGTTAACAAAGGAAGTCGGAGAACTTAAACAGCCTTTATAGATATTTAAATACCAAGGATCATTAGTAGAAACTGGTAAATTCTGATTAGAATTAATATCTATATTTATATCATTAGCAATAGCAGAAACGGGTAAAGAGCGAGACAGAAAATCAGGTAAAACGTTATCGGAACCCCGACGACGACGTATTTCGAAATTATAGGAAGATAAGCGAACTCCCCATCTGGCTAACCGGCCAGTAGGGTTATTTAAGGTCAAGAACCATTTCAAAGCAGCGTGATCTGTGTAAACAATAAACTTTTTACCATTTTCAACATAACAACGCCAGTGTTCTATAGCAGATAGAACAGCCAGGGCTTCGCGCTCTGTGGCACTGTAATTTTTTTCTTGCTTAGTGAGTGATTTGCTATAGTACGCTATGACTCTTTCCTCACCATTTAACCTTTGACAGAGGATCGCGCCAAGTCCAAAATCGCTAGCATCTGAGTGTATTTCAAAAGGTTGCGAGTAGTCAGGACAAGCCAACACCGAGGAGGAAATCAAACAATTCTTTAGGTTATTAAACGCCTCATTAGCCTCTGTCGTCCAACAGAATGGAGGTGCGTTTTTACTTTGAGATGTTAACTTATTTAAGGGTGCAGCAATAGAGCTAAAATTCGGTATAAAACGCCTGTATCACGAGGCTGCGCCTAAAAAACGACGTACTTCTTTTCTATTAGAAGGAGTGGGATAATTTTTCATTGAATTTACTTTATCCGGATCGGGATGCAATCCACTAGAGTCGACAACATAGCCTAAATATTTTAGTTTATCTCTAAAAAATTGACATTTTTCGAGATTAATTGTTAAATTAGCGCTTTTTAGTTTATCAAGAATGCGTAATAAAAGAGTAATATGCTCGTTGAAACTGGAAGTGATACAGATTATGTCATCGATAAAACAGAAAACCTTATTTTCAAATTTTGGACCATAAAATAAAATATCAACTAATCGTTGTTGAGTAGCTGGCGCATTTGTAAGACCGAAGGGCATTCTTTTGAATTGAAATGTGCCACGCGTAGGAATATAAAAAGCTGTTTTGCAACGGTCCTCTTCTTTAATTAATGTTTGCCAAAAAGATTTAGACAAATTTAAACTAGACAAGTATTTAGCGTCTCTCAGATTATCTAAAATTTCCGAAATATAAGGCAAGCTATAAGCATCTTTTTTTGTAACGGAATTTAATTTACGACTGTCCAAACAGAAACGCAGTTCACCATTCTTCTTAGGGGTCAAAATGACAGGGTTTGACTACGGGCTTTCAGATCGTTCAACAACATCCTCTGAGAGCATGTCGTCAAGATGCTTTACTAAAATTCTTTGTTTATCGGGAGACATGCGATAAAATCTTTGCCGAATAGGGGGGCAATCACCTGTATCAATTGAATGAGAAATAATATTTGTGCAACCGAGACCCCGCTTCTCGTATGAAATATCGGTAAATTTAGAAATAATGTTGTCAGCGATAGCTCTCTGGACGACTGTAAGATGATCATAAGAAACAAGATGTGTAGGGGGAACTGCCTGCAACTCCATTACTTGAGCGTCAGACTTGTTCACAATCAAAACAGACTCTAATTTGTTAGGAAATAGGCCAAAGCTTCGCCAAAAATCCATGCCAAGTATAAGGGAATTTTGAATCCCAGGTACAATTTATCCTGAAACTCAAAGGGTAGAAACACCCAATCAAAGACTCAAATCGTTCGCCGCCAGCTGTTATTAACCTTAAAGGTTTCGATTTATCCAAAACATCGTCTTTCAAAAATAAGTTATGCAAATTATTACCTAAAATTGTAACGCAAGATCCAGAATCTAAAAGACCAGTGGTAGGTATTCCGTTTACTTTTAGAGTAACGTAAGGTAAATATTCTACTTTAGAATTACGGATTGGGGATATATGATAGCTACTACTACTACTAGATTTTTTTTATTCCACTCTGTTTTATTACAATTAGTTGTATAATTTGATTTTCCACAATCCTTGTTAACTAGTTTTTTTGAAACTGTAGGGGTCGACTTAGATTTACAATTGGGGCAGTCTGACACCTTGAAACCCTTTGTACCGCACTTAAAACAGATTAGGTAGTGTGGTTGACGGCAATTACGTAATGAGTGCGAATTACAACTACAACGCACGCAAAAAAAAATATTTATATTAGAAGTACTCGATACGGCGTTAACTTGTGGTACAGGCTTGTATCTCGATGTATCAGCGACAGAGTTATATTTATTGAAGTGATTATGATTGTAAACATTTTGTTTGAAGAAAAATTAGAAAACGGATAATTATACGCTAGATCAGGTGCTACAGTATTCTTTGAAACTTCAGGGGGTTCAGAAAATTGCTTACTGCGACTTTGGTAATTTTCGAAAAGACGACAAACTTCGACCAGACTATCAACATCAACAACCTTTGCAGTGAGCAGACAATTAGTGTAACAAGGTCTAATATTATTTAGCAAAATTTCTAGCTTCTCCGAATCAGCGATAGGAGAACTAAGTCGCGAAAACAGACCGTGCATTTTTGCCACGTAAATAGTTATTGATTCGTTTTCGCCCTGTGAGCGCTGACGAATCTCCGTCATAAGCCGATAATCGTAGTGATGCGGACTAAAATCTCGTTTCAAAAGTTCGCAAAGTTCTAACCAAGTCTTTACATTATTTTTAACAGAACGATACCAAACTAATGCGTCACCCGAAAATATTTCAAAAGCGAAAGACAACATCTTGTCGTGAGGAATAGATCCACAGGACATAAATTCATCAATTTTTTCAATAAAGGATCTTACACATGATTTACCGTTAAATTTGAATTTACCTAATTCCGAAAAAAGCTTACGGTCGTAATTATAGGAAGTGTTTCCCTCTGCCACTGAGCAATCCGACCGCGAATTACGTCTCGTGATTAATTGTAATTTCGCATATAAGTCATTAAATTTATTCCACACAGACTCAATTTTTTTAATATCAAGACTGCCGGTATCCACCCTATTCAGTCGATGAAAACAATGGTGCAGCACGGTTTCGACCTTCTGTTGAAGCTCGGAAGTATAGTTTGCTTCCAACATAGATAAGTGTTTAGTTGACCTTAATAGCGACTTTTCCACTTCTGCCACATCCTCCTCAGGTGGGCAGGGTGAAGATAATAATAAGTGTTTAGTTGATCTTAATAGCGACTTTTCCACTTCTGCCACATCCTCCTCTGGTGGGCAGGGTGAAGATAATATATCCTCTGAGGGAGTTTTAACTGAAAGTTTAGCGATTTGTTTGCGGGGATCGTCAGGCTTTGAAACGCCGCGTATTGTGGTCTCATATTCTAATTCCGCTTTAGTTAATAATGAGAAATTTATAATGTAAGCCATTATTACAAAACAATAATAGAAAATCTAAGTATTTACGCCGGCACTAGAAAAAAAAATTTAATATCGCCAGAAAATCGAATACCGTGCTAAAAAAAGCTGAAGTACACTAAATTATACAATGGTGTGATGATTGGTCAAGGAAGAAAAAAATTCTTAAAGATCACTCAAAGGTTGAATCACAATATTTTTTCGCGAACACGTGGCTCGTTAGTTCAACGGCTAAGCGGTTAGAACCGGTTGGCGGCTCAACACGCTGCCCGCGGTGGAAACGTGATTTTAGACAGACGTTAATTAAATCACCGTTATGTTATTTACACAGTTAAATTGCTTATGGCCAACAAAAATAGATAGAAACTGTATCTGTACGCAATTCACCACACCAGAATGTACACACAGGAGAAAAATATACAAGAGAAAAAGAAATTATTTCACTCACCTGTAAAGTGCCAACTTACGTTTTAAAAATTATATATATAATATAATTAAAAATTCTATTGGGCGCCAATGTCGCACGAGTGATTGATTTCCACGGATTAGCCGGGATCGATCACTCGCCGAGCAATTAAAGAGAGATAATTAGGTTGACTTACGGGAAATAAATAAAAAATATCACCAGGAAAGTTTAAACTTGCGTTATAATTCCAGTTATTCGATGGCTTTAGTTATACAAAAAAAACTGACAATTAAGATTAACAGATGAGACAATTATCCAGGGCGTGGGCGACGCTGGCACTTCACAGGTCTTCGGATGATGGTAGTACTCAACTGGCGGTGCTGGCCGGAGGAAAAAGGGACGAAGCCTCGTGTCCGCTGTATTTATAGGGCCGGCGCGGAGGGGCGCGAGGGAACGGCCCATTGCTGTGCGTCACTCGTAGCGAGGCTCGCGGCGCAGGAGCGCGATGTGACGTCACAAAGTGTTTCGAATTGTTTCGCATACACCTTCATGTGGGCCGGACAATCAATTAGTCCGGCTGTTTGAACCGATATTGATTGATTCTACGTTTTTGTTTTTATAAAAAGGACGGACAAATTGTTCCTAAACCTAACACAAAACTGTACGTATATTTTAAATTGATTTGAATGATATGACTGCACCCATGGTACATTAGATTAAGCAGCCATGTTGCCGTTTCAAACTGCGCTCTATGTTGTGATTCGATCCCCTCGAGAGACAACTCGTATGTGATCCACACATGGTTGTGTTCGTAATGAAAACGAATGAAAACGTGATTAAACGTTTGTAAAGTCCACTTAGGACTTGGGAGTGGTCCTTTAAAAAAAAAAACCATTAGATAATAATATTCTGAAACTTTAAACTTTCCATCAACTGAATAGCTGTAGGGTATAGTTTATATGCCATGAATATTTTTTATTCTCTAATAAGCGACCTAAAACAGAAAAACGCGTTTATAAAAAATACATAACCCAATCAAGGTTACAGCCGGTTCGTTTAAAATTCAAGCTTTCATGTCCGTTCGAAAAATTTAAGGCACCGGGCATCGGGCACCGGGGACGAAGTTAATCAGGGTAAGGCAGAAGACAATAAAAGTGTCTCAGTGCATTGAAACCTGTGAGTTGAAAATTAACTTCTAGATTCACAAATATTCCATTTATACAATTATCAAGCACTCTCTTTATTCTTTTTAGTTTCCGTTCATTCAAAACTAACAGTAACGATCGTGATCGTAAATAGTTCAAATGACAGTTTACTCGTGTCCTGCATTGATTAGTATCCTAGTTTCATGATTGGATAAAAGCTTTTAGATGTAATGGTTATTTTTCTCAAGAGTACTTCTACGAGCTGTCAATATTTAGAACACCGACTGAACGGAACATCTTTGAAGATGTCCACTTGTCTCTTTAATTTGGCTTTCAGTTTTCTGTACATCATTATTACCAACTAGATGATGCCCGCAGCTCTTTCTTTTTTTATTTAACTCGATCCCGTGGGAATTTCAGGAAATAAATTCTTAGTGTAACCCTATTCTCTCCAAGGAACAAGCCAGATTTCAGCTTCTTGCGCCTAGTAGTCACGGCTTTGCATTGTCTGTCAGTCAGTAACAGAGGAATTTTATATAGGTACATTGATTAATGATTATTTAACCCATATTTATTCTTCAAATTGAATGGCCTTTATCACTTGAATTTCGTTTTTCGTCCCTAATCTGTAAATCTTCAAATTCTATCCAAAGGAACGAATAAAAGGCTAAATAAAATGATTTAAACGCAGAAACGAAATAAAACGTACCATTCATGCAACAAAATAATCTGCTCCACCCTTCAATTTTCCGATGCCGTCAAAAGACGCGAACATTGTTACAACATTTTCAAACAAAATGTTCTCGTATATTGAATTTTTTTATATTATACGTTGAATATTTGACATCGTCAAATACCGGTAAAGTTGCGTGTATCATTAAAATGTCCTCGTCAGAAGTTTCGTTCAAAAACATACGTCGATATCAACCTGTATGAAGTACATACATACTTTTTAATCTGTTGGCAACAATTTTCGATACGTTAAACTCTGATCGTAGGGATCCACATTAGAGGCTTGCATGGGCCGATTTAATTTTTTTAATATAATTTATATTAGAGATTAACCGAGCAGTTGGTTAGCCTCTCTACTAGGCTAGGTGCGCTCGTGCCGTGCCGTAGATCACGTGTAGTAAAATATTATTCGTAGAATATAAACTTAACACGTCCTCTGGCGAACTTATTGACTGTAAGCCAATTCCAATATTTAATCCATTTAGCTACTAGAGATACATATATACATAGACTCACACCTGTCTCCCAGAGGGGTAGGCAGAGACTATGGAACGCCATTTGCAACGATCCTGACATACCTCTCTTGCTTCACTCACTCCCATCAAGTTTCTCATGCATGCTCTTCTGTTAAGGGTACTTATGACCTGTCCTTTTTTCAGGATGTCTCCAATCTGGTCAGAGAACGTCCGCCTAGGTCTTCCCCTTTGTCCTGTCCCATTCACACTTGAATTATATATCTTCTTTGTCAGTCTTTCGTCATCCATCCTTTCCATGCCCAAACCATCTTAACATGCCTTTCTCATTGCTTGTCACTACATCTTCTTTTACCCCACAACACTCTCTTATCACACAATTATTTACTTTTTCTGTCAAAGATACACCACACATACTACTCAGTGCTCTCATTTCTACAGCATTTATTCTACTTTCAAATCTCTTCTGCCATACCCAACTTTCACTACCGTACACAAGGGTAGGCATTAATTCCCCCTCTATGCACAGCCAAACGTGCCTTTTTGGAAACGTTTTGGCTATTCATAAACGCCTTCAGAGCTTCATTCACTCTATTACTTGCATGAACTCTTCTTTCAATATCTTCTTCATTCTTACCATCTCTTGTAAACAACGTACCTAAGTATACAAACTCATTCACTTACTCCACTCGTCCATCGATCAAAACATTACAAGCCGTAACGCATTCCTCCTTTTCAAAAATCATAACTTTCGTTTTACTTATATTCACTTTCATTCCTTTCCTCTCTAACGCACCATGCACGATTGTTAACATCTCCTGCAATTCCTCCGCTGAAGACGCCATTATTACCTGATCATCAGCATAAACGAGGCATTTGACAAGTAACCCATTCATCCTTAATCTGCAGTCACTATGTTTTAGATCTTGCAAACAACTGTCCATGAAGAGGTTAAACAGCCACGGCGACGCTACACATCCCTGTCTAATACCTGTCTCGATGGTAAACCAGTCAGTGTATGCCCCGTTTATCCTCACATAAGCTCTTGAATCCTCATAAAGGGATTTCAGAGCTCGAAAGAGGCTGCTGTCCACGCCATTCATTGACAGCACCGACCACATTTCATTCCTCACCACTTTATCGTAAGCCTTTTCCAAATCCACGAATACGCAATAGACACTAGAGATACATATTTGACATATTTTGTGCGAAGCATTTTATTATGTCAAATATGTATCTCTGCTGGCTTAATCCATGAATAGACCAAATATTGGAACAGAACAAACACCTCGTCGTCCATGGGTTACCATTTAGTATGCAGGCTCAGTGAATACAGAAACACTTGACATTCAAGCGAATGTTATGGCCTATGCACACCACGTTTTTTAAACGCGCCGTTGATGCGTGTTTGTAGCGTTACAGACGCGATACGCACGCAAGTCAGACGCAGCCTGTAGACCTTTGCACACCCGTATAAATTCAAATACGCGTTTGAATCGATACAGACGCGCTGATGCCGCGCGTTCGTATCGATACAAACGACAACAAACTGCTGTGTAGGATAAATGCACGCGTGTTTTAGAAACGCGCGTCGATGGCGCGTTTTTAGCGATACAGACGCGCTAATGTAGAGATACAGACGCGATACTCTGTAGGATAAATACGCGCCGTCGACGCGCGTTTCTAAAACGCGCGTCGACGGCGCGTTTATAATACGTGCTTTGCACAGGCCCTTAGGTATTCTTAGCCAAATAAATAAGTCCCTTGGTCATTGTATTAGTGAATAACGACCGATGAATAAAACGCAACACATGCAACATACTGGGACTGAGTATAAATTCACGTCAATAGCTGTCGTTCAAAAACGGCATCGCTCATCGAAAAAGACGGTTTTTATTCAGTTTGTCGCATACTTCTTCTTCATAGACGCTTGTTACTGAGATATCTTGACGGTCGATCGGAACCGGTGCTCAAAATGATCAGAACCCTTTTTCGTAAACGTATTTTTTGTTTGGCAAATATTGTTCGCTTCTTTTTATAAAAATAAAACAAACATTAATCATGGTGAAGGCCAATATTTTTGATAGCTACATGTAAATACATTTAGAAAGATAAATCGATCAATTTAATACAGTACTGGGTCTCGTTAAGAAATAATCCCGTATATTTACTTAATAGCATTGTTGATAAGTTAAAAAATCATATTAATGCTTTTTTTTTTGTTTAAGCAAAGTTTTTCATAACGTCTGTGCTCTAAAATATGTACCTATACACACATTGGTATTTTTAATCTGCCTTTATAAAACCGTATCAAATATCGTTACCTTAACTCAAAGTCTTTAAAAACCACTATAGCCTGTGTGGGAACCGAAAAATTGCTCCCTAAAGAAAGTAACACCGTTGCTAAAACAGATCGTTGATATCCAATCTCGCTCTCGGTATTAAAAGGTTCTCTAAATCCCTGTGAGGCTTATCTGTTTCTTCGTTGATCCGCGGCGGCCCTCGGCCGCCGGGAATTCGATTAAAACACGTTTTTACGCCAGTTTAACTTTTAAAACCTTTCTGACATTTCGCACCCATGGGCACATGACTGTACAAACGTCGTAAATGTAATGGAAAACCAATGGCTATGGAATCAAACGGCACTTTCTCGCGTGAAGTAAACATTTATGTAGTGGTACGTGTTGTGTGAATGTGTGCGTGATGCTCGATTGACAGGAAAATTAAATGTTTTGAAATGGAAATTGTGATTAGTAGATGAATTTGTACGTTTCGATCGAAATTTTCAAATTAGAAGGTCAAATAGCTTTTGAAATAGCATGTAATAGGGTTGAGTTTAGTAAATCGAAAAGGGTGCGATTACTAAACTTTTTCTTATTTTGTTGATGAAAAACACGCAGTGCATCAATTGAATAACGTATATAATTATGAATAAATCGTAGTCATATAAAATGTAAGAGAAATGCTACGAGGCAGCCATGGTAGGATAACGAGCAGCCGTATTATACTCTCTAGAGAAGTGACAAGATGATTGTAGGAGCAATTTTTGATGTTTGCCGAAAATAGTGTATAAAAAATTCTACTTCATCAGGACTTGCATTATTATTTTCATACGGTTGCTATGAAATTTTTTATTTGGCAATTCTCATATATGTATCTCATATAATGTTTTTATTACTTTCAGTAATAGATGAGCGGAGTACTGAGGCCTCGTTATGCGGTAAACAGACAAGTGATGAATGGGTTGCACTTGAGGTCGCTTTTAACAAACTATACATAGTTTGCTGACAACGATAAGTAAGTTCGTATCGGTTTCACAGGTCGGTAGGACAGTTGGTGTCACTAGCCAATAGACAGCACAGTCAAGTAGATGACATGAGTAAAGTCATAGCAATATTATTCTTTTATGATTTTATGCAGCTACGCTTGCCCAGTATTTCTTTTATTTTTCTTAGTTTCAACAGTAAAAAAGTTTCTTAGTTTCTCTGGAAATCCCTTCTTAGTGCACCTCACGCTCTCCAAGGAACACACATGAGGATTTCAGCTTCTTGCGCCCAGTAGTTTTTGCTGTACGTTGTCTGTAAGTCAGTAAGTAACGGAAGAATTATATACATTTTATGTATTATTTAATGAATTTTATGTACTACATTGATAATAATTATTGTATTTATTAATCTGCCTTTTTATATGGCGTGTTAAAATCAGAGTAACAACTTTGTATACAGTGAAACGGAACGCGTCATTGAAACTATCACTTTACATCACTCTTATTACATAAGTTACGTCGTCGTGAGTTACTCAGTCTAATTCACTTGAGTGGATTGCTGTAATTAGTACGCGAACATCCAGTATGAGCTTTAAGTTTCTTATCCACGTTTTTGCTCTGAATATATGCGAATCTGCTCTTAATTAAGACTTCAGGAATTGTTCGTTGAAATGACTGTAACTGAAGTTTTCTGGTGTGTTAAAGCTGCACGCATTTTGTTACATAATGCATATATCTGTGAGAGGCTACTATTTTTCTAGATCGAATCGCTACGCTTAGGTTTAAGTAGCGAAGCTTGATTGATACGTCTTATGACACCGACGGAATAACGATCACTTATCGATTGAAAATTATAAATCTCGCTGTAAGAAATTATGCTCATTAGTATTTACAAGAAATATACATACAAGTTCTTGACAGCACCCGTCGAGCCGCGGTCTCCAAGGAACCACCTGCCGGAACACTGAATCATTATTATTTCTCCAAAATTTCAAAATATTTTTGGGAAATTCGTTGCGTTTACCACAATAATTGAAATTGCACTGAAACAACATAAATCACTATTTTGATTTTGCTATTTAATTTTTTATTTCAGGCGACACTGATTCCCGTACTAATCAAGTAGGTCAATCCATTGAAATAGTTCGTAGGTCACGGATGACTTGTAAACGTGGTTTTAGCAAATTCACAAAAGAATTTCGCTGAATACGTTGCCCGCTGCCTCCTAGTACCAGATCAACAAACATAGCTGTTTTGTTTTTTGCCATTTCCTAAAAAGTGACCCGGTGAAGACATGACGCTGCATAATTTTACTGAGAATTCTCGTGGCAATACTTTACCCTAGGCAACAGTATGGTTATTATCTACAAATACATTTTAGCTCTAAGCCAACACGTACAAGCTGGAATGACACATCCTCTCTTTAAAACGAGGTCGTAGAGTGTGTCACTTACTTTGCCGCTTGCTGAGTTCTTTAGAACTATTACACCCCCGACTTAATATAACGCCTCCGTGATATGCTTTTAAAATTGTTCAAGTAATTTAACTATATGTTATATAATTGGCATTGTAAGATTGCCAAATAACTTATTTATTATATGAAGTGAAATGTTGTTTTCGTTAGTTAAGCCACCACGCGCTCGAAAATTAGATGGGGAAAATTAGATTTAGTATATTAAAGGCTGTATAGAGTTAATTTGAATGACGGTAAAGTGATGAGATCCAAATATCGACAACTATATGTCCATATATCGACTTAATTTATTCCAGACCAATTTAATTTAGCATACAATATACAAACCCCGGTGCCCGAAAAAAGAAAATGAGTGATCACAAAAGCCGCCACTCACAAAGGGGAAAATGAATCGATCGGAATGTTTGAACCACGATTAATGTCGGCCTCAATTTCGTTTTAAAATTCGGACAAATTGCTTCATAAGTTACGACTAATTTAAATAATGAAATATCGTAAAATGAAATCGTAAAGAATTAAGTGGTTATCGCTGTTGTGTGGTAACTTATGGAGTGTGTTTTTAAAAGCGGCAAGATTTCGGTTAACCTCGAAGACACCCTATAAAGCAGCGTTTTCACATTCGAAATTGTTGTGTTTGTAAAGACTTCTGTTATACAATATATACATAAAAGTAGAGGAAACCTTTAACTACGCTCGCACATTTTTATTTAACCATTTGTTCCCGAACCAGCGGTAACATCGAGAGTTCCCTACTCAGTGCATCCCTACGGCCCCAGAGGCACACACACGCCAAATTTCAGCTTCTTGCGCCCAATAGTTTTGTCTGTCAGTCAGTCAGTAACACAGGCATTTTATACATAGACTAGAGGACGCCAGCAGCTACGCCTGCATTTTTTTAAAATTGGCTGATCCCGTGGGAATTTCGGGAAATCCCTTCTTAGTGCACCCATGCGGTCCCCAAGGAACATACATGCCAAATTTCAGCTTCCTCCGCCCAATAGTTTCGGCTGTAGCGTGTCTGTCAGTCAGTCAGTAACGCAAGGATTTTATATATTAAGATTAAAACATTTTATTTTCTGTGTAACCATAGGGTCATTTCTATTGTACGGTACTTGGAACCTAGGTATATTGTAGTAGTCATCAATTACTACATTCTTTTATCGGAAAGCAGCAGTGCTTACAATTTTGCCAGTTCATTCATGTTGAAGACGCAAATGATTGAGGAAGGTTCTAGTACACTTAGAGCCAATACCAACACTCTTGGATAAATTATGTGGTTGGTAAAATCAACACAAATGTTGTTCTAATGTCATATTATAATAGTAAACAATACAAGGATTGTTCAGAGGAGGTGAGGCTAGCTTTTATTTTTAGATTCTCGACATATGGTACTTATGGCTCAGGTTCTCCTATTTACCAGCAAGTAGCAAGTACCAGCCGCACATATATTGTAGCTAACTATATGTTTTCATTTAAAATTGTACATAATTTTATTATGCTTGCTTGTGAAACAAATAAATAAATAAATAAAATAAATATATTTCCTTTTTGGTCTGCCTTTTCGTCGGTCCCTTAGGGTAATTATATTTTTACTTCTACTTCTTTTTAAGATACCAATCGGGTGTTGCTGAACTGCTTTCACGAAAATATACAAGGACATCGATCATAATTATGTGATTTAATAAAAATATGAAACTTCAATCCGGCCGGGACCTTTTTAATTCTGGTATAACGTTTCTATACTGCAACCTATAACACGGTAAACCTTTTACGGGCCTCGGGTATTTTTCTGGCTGTTAGATTCAACTTAAATTTTGTACCAAAGATCTCTTTTGTTGCAAACTTTTCTTTCTAAAAGCAATGTAAAAGATAGGACCCTAAATCTTGGACAGTTTGTAACCTCCTTTCTGAGAGTTCAACTGATTGTTCTGATGTTATTTTGCGGTGGGTTTTAGTACAATAATATCCTACCGGTGTAAACATAATGGAAAAATGAGATATATTTTTTTTAATGTGATATTTATTTTCGATGCGAATTTTTACTTCAGTAAATTAATTAAAGCTATGTTTATATATGTAACACCCACTTTGTGCTACTACTTCGATAAGACATTACATCCTCAAACTATGGCGAAATAGGATGTACTATAACACTACCACTAGTACCAATGTCTCAAAACTTCGTGTTGAAATTCTCAGTATCCCCTGAGAATTTAATTATAGAAAACTGAATAATGGTTTGCGATCACGAGTCGCGCGCTGACAATGGAAATTATATCATCTTGTTTGGTTGCAAATGTAAGGCCAAACTTACGATAAAAGACGATTTGAAAATATCTTGTCAACTTGCAGAAGTTACTTTTTACGTGTAGGTAAATACATAAGGGATGTTTGACTAATGTGTTAAGCTCAAATTTAAAAAACAGTGTAACAGTGGAACGAAGTTTTAAATAATTTTATGTACTAATATTCCAAATTTCTTACGTTTTATTTCTACACGAAAATGTAAACTGCTACTTGCTCCATCAAAAGCTATATTTTGGCTCAAACGTCACTTCACACATATCCACACGACCAAGAATGACCATAAAAAGTGAAGTTTTAAAAAATATAAGTAAGATTTTATTGTAATGCTATGTGACAATAATAATATGATTATAGTCCATGATGATAGACTAGATTTGAAGACTAAAATCATGAGAAACTGAAAATGATATAATAAACTAAAATTGTACTAATAAAAAGACACAACACCAAGAAACAAACATTTTGCTACAAAACATAATTTCTCTTAATAACCCATTAACGAAATACACTTAAAAATATATAAAAGTAATAAAGTTGTAAGAGTCACAACAGTGCACTTTAGAACAAGGACTTTAATCGCGCCCGATTGCTTTATTAATTAAAAGCAGGACTCTACTAGTTTACTTTTCGGCTGGAAGCAATTAATTGGGACTTATATTCGTTTCATTTACAGATCTAGAAAATTCCACCTAGGAACTGGGTTTTATTGGAGTTATTAATAAGTTTGTGCGACAAAAAAATTTTGAAGAGTGAATATTAGGTACTAGAACTGTACGTTTGCTGATTAATAAGGTTTAATGCAAGATATTTAATTTGCAAGAACATTAACATTTGACTATTTTAGTAAGACAAGCACTGTTTGCTTTCTAGGTGATTTTAGTTAAACTTTATTTTCTACAATTATAATATCAGTCATTATATAGTGTCGCACGAGTGATTGATTTCCACGGGGTAGCCGGGATCGATCACTCGCCGAGCAATTAAAGAGAGATAATTAGGTTGACTTACGGAAAATAAATAAAAAATATCACCAGGAAAGTTTAAACTCGCGTTATAATTCCAGTCCAGTTATTCGATGGCTTTAGATATACAAAAAAAAACTGACAATTCAGATTAACAGATGAGACAATTATCCAGGGCGTGGGCGACGTTGGCACTTCACAGGTCTTCGGATGATGGTAGTACTCAACTGACGGTGCTGGCCGGAGAAAAAGGGACGAAGCCTCGTGTCCGCTGTATTTATAGGACCGGCGCGGAGGGGCGCGAGGGAACGGCCCATTGCTGTGCGTCACTCGTAGCGAGGCTCGCGGCGCAGGAGCGCGATGTGACGTCACAAAGTGTTTCGAATTGTTTCGCATACACCTTCATGTGGGCCGGACAATCAATTAGTCCGGCTGTTTGAGCCGATATTGATTGATTCTACGTTTTCGTTTTTATAAAAAGGACGGACAAATTGTTCCTAAACCTAACACAAAACTGTACGTATATTTTAGTTTGATTTGAATGATATGACTGCACCCATGGTACATTAGATTAAGCAGCCATGTTGCCGTTTCAAACTGCGCTCTATGTTGTGATTCGATCCCCTCGAGAGACAACTCGTATGTGATCCACACATGGTTGTGTTCGTAATGAAAACGAATGAAAACGTGATTAAACGTTTGTAAAGTCCACTTAGGACTTGGGAGTGGTCCTTTAAAAAAAAAAAAACCATTAGATAATAATATTCTGAAACTTTAAACTTTCCATCAACTGAATAGCTGTAGGGTATAGTTTATATGCCATGAATAATTTTTTATTCTCTAATAAGCGACCTAAAACAGAAAAACGCGTTTATAAAAAATACATAACCCAATCAAGGTTACAGCCGGTTCGTTTAAAATTCAAGCTTTCATGTCCGTTCGAAAAATTTAAGGCACCGGGCATCGGGCACCGGGGACGAAGTTAATCAGGGTAAGGCAGAAGACAATAAAAGTGTCTCAGTGCATTGAAACCTGTGAGTTGAAAATTAACTTCTAGATTCACAAATATTCCATTTATACAATTATCAAGCACTCTCTTTATTCTTTTTAGTTTCCGTTCATTCAAAACTAACAGTAACGATCGTGATCGTAAATAGTTCAAATGACAGTTTACTCGTGTCCTGCATTGATTAGTATCCTAGTTTCATGATTGGATAAAAGCTTTTAGATGTAATGGTTATTTTTCTCAAGAGTACTTCTACGAGCTGTCAATATTTAGAACACCGACTGAACGGAACATCTTTGAAGATGTCCACTTGTCTCTTTAATTTGGCTTTCAGTTTTCTGTACATCATTATTACCAACTAGATGATGCCCGCAGCTCTTTCTTTTTTTATTTAACTCGATCCCGTGGGAATTTCAGGAAATAAATTCTTAGTGTAACCCTATTCTCTCCAAGGAACAAGCCAGATTTCAGCTTCTTGCGCCTAGTAGTCACGGCTTTGCATTGTCTGTCAGTCAGTAACAGAGGAATTTTATATAGGTACATTGATTAATGATTATTTAACCGATATTTATTCTTCAAATTGAATGGCCTTTATCACTTGAATTTCGTTTTTCGTCCCTAATCTGTAAATCTTCGAATTCTATCCAAAGGAACGAATAAAAGGCTAAATAAAATGATTTAAACGCAGAAACGAAATAAAACGTACCATTCATGCAACAAAATAATCTGCTCCACCCTTCAATTTTCCGATGCCGTCAAAGGACGCGAACATTGTTACAACATTTTCAAACAAAATGTTCTCGTATATTGATTTTTTTAATATTATACGTTGAATATTTGACATCGTCAAATACCGGTAAAGTTGCGTGTATCATTAAAATGTCCTCGTCAGACGTTTCGTTCAAAAACATACGTCAATATCAACCTGTATGAAGTACATACATACTTTTTAATCTGTTGTTAGTGATGTGCCACGTCATGACGAATGATGCACATGCAGCGTGATGTGCCACGTCACGATGCATACTCTTTGGATGCATAATTATGGAGACACGTGATGGTGTCGCTGTACTTATATTGTGTATATATTGTATTAAATATGTTATAAATTACATTTATATTATATTCTTATTATATTTCTACTATTATTTTATAATTTATTTATTTATAGTTGCTACAAGCACACCCCTGTCCGTGAGTCACTTAGGTTGCCAACTGAAAATCAGCGGTGGGTGACTATCGCCCAGCATAGGCTGAGTTGGCTACCTTTCTCAGTGGTGCTCATAGTGCGGCGTACCCACCAGTTCTTTATATATTTTATTTTTCTTAATTTCTTTTGTTTAAGAACTTTTATTTTGTATATATCTTTTGATTTTTTTTTATTGTGTATGGTGGTGATTTTTGTATTTTTTTTTCTTTTACTCTTAATGTAATTTTTTTAATGTCTTGTCTGTCTTGTTGTTGTATGCACCATTGCACCCTGAGAATAAATAATTTTTCTTTCTTTCTTTCTTTCTTTCTTGGCAACAATTTTCGATACGTTAAACTCTGATCGTAGGGATCCACATTAGAGGCTTGCATGGGCCGATTTAATTTTTTTAATATAATTTATATTAGAGATTAACCGAGCAGTTGGTTAGCCTCTCTACTAGGCTAGGTGCGCTCGTGCCGTGCCGTAGATCACGTGTAGTAAAATATTATTCGTAGAATATAAACTTAACACGTCCTCTGGCGAACTTATTGACTGTAAGCCAATTCCAATATTTAATCCATTTAGCTACTAGAGATACATATATACATAGACTCACACCTGTCTCCTAGAGGGGTAGGCAGAGACTACGGAACGCCATTTGCAACGATCCTGACATACCTCTCTTGCTTCACTCACTCCCATCAAGTTTCTCATGCATGCTCTTCTGTTAAGGGTACTTATGACCTGTCCTTTTTTCAGGATGTCTCCAATCTGGTCAGAGAACGTCCGCCTAGGTCTTCCCCTTTGTCCTGTCCCATTCACACTTGAATTATATATCTTCTTTGTCAGTCTTTCGTCATCCATCCTTTCCATGCCCAAACCATCTTAACATGCCTTTCTCATTGCTTGTCACTACATCTTCTTTTACCCCACAACACTCTCTTATCACACAATTATTTACTTTTTCTGTCAAAGATACACCACACATACTACTCAGTGCTCTCATTTCTACAGCATTTATTCTACTTTCAAATCTATTCTGCCATACCCAACTTTCACTACCGTACACAAGGGTAGGCATTAATTCCCCCTCTATGCACAGCCAAACGTGCCTTTTTGGAAACGTTTTGGCTATTCATAAACGCCTTCAGAGCTTCATTCACTCTATTACTTGCATGAACTCTTCTTTCAATATCTTCTTCATTCTTACCATCTCTTGTAAACAACGTACCTAAGTATACAAACTCATTCACTTACTCCACTCGTCCATCGATCAAAACATTACAAGCCGTAACGCATTCCTCCTTTTCAAAAATCATAACTTTCGTTTTACTTATATTCACTTTCATTCCTTTCCTCTCTAACGCATCATGCACGATTGTTAACATCTCCTGCAATTCCTCCGCTGAAGACGCCATTATTACCTGATCATCAGCATAAACGAGGCATTTGACAAGTAACCCATTCATCCTTAATCTGCAGTCACTATGTTTTAGATCTTGCAAACAATTGTCCATGAAGAGGTTAAACAGCCACGGCGACGCTACACATCCCTGTCTAACACCTGTCTCGATGGTAAACCAGTCAGTGTATGCCCCGTTTATCCTCACATAAGCTCTTGAATCCTCATAAAGGGATTTCAGAGCTCGAAAGAGGCTGCTGTCCACGCCATTCATTGACAGCACCGACCACATTTCATTCCTCACCACTTTATCGTAAGCCTTTTCCAAATCCACGAATACGCAATAGACATTAGAGATACATATTTGACATATTTTGTGCGGAGCATTTTATTATGTCAAATATGTATCTCTGCTGGCTTAATCCATGAATAGACCAAATATTGGAACAGAACAAACACCTCGTCGTCCATGGGTTACCATTTAGTATGCAGGCTCAGTGAATACAGAAACACTTGACATTCAAGCGAATGTTATGGCCTATGCACACCACGTTTTTTAAACGCGCCGTTGATGCGTGTTTGTAGCGTTACAGACGCGATACGCACGCAAGTCAGACGCAGCCTGTAGACCTTTGCACACCCGTATAAATTCAAATACGCGTTTGAATCGATGCAGACGCGCTGATGCCGCGCGTTCGTATCGATACAAACGACAACAAACTGCTGTGTAGGATAAATGCACGCGTGTTTTAGAAACGCGCGTCGATGGCGCGTTTTTAGCGATACAGACGCGCTAATGTAGAGATACAGACGCGATGCTCTGTAGGATAAATACGCGCCGTCGACGCGCGTTTCTAAAACGCGCGTCGACGGCGCGTTTATAATACGTGGTTTGCACAGGCCCTTAGGTATTCTTAGCCAAATAAATAAGTCCCTTGGTCATTGTATTAGTGAATAACGACCGATGAATAAAACGCAACACATGCAACATACTGGGACTGAGTATAAATTCACGTCAATAGCTGTCGTTCAAAAACGGCATCGCTCATCGAAAAAGACGGTTTTTATTCAGTTTGTCGCATACTTCTTCTTCATAGACGCTTGTTACTGAGATATCTTGACGGTCGATCGGAACCGGTGCTCAAAATGATCAGAACCCTTTTTCGTAAACGTATTTTTTGTTTGGCAAATATTGTTCGCTTCTTTTTATAAAAATAAAACAAACATTAATCATGGTGAAGGCCAATATTTTTGATAGCTACATGTAAATACATTTAGAAAGATAAATCGATCAATTTAATACAGTACTGGGTCTCGTTAAGAAATAATCCCGTATATTTACTTAATAGCATTGTTGATAAGTTAAAAAATCATATTAATGCTTTTTTTTTTGTTTAAGCAAAGTTTTTCATAACGTCTGTGCTCTAAAATATGTACCTATACACACATTGGTATTTTTAATCTGCCTTTATAAAACCGTATCAAATATCGTTACCTTAACTCAAAGTCTTTAAAAACCACTATAGCCTGTGTGGGAACCGAAAAATTGCTCCCTAAAGAAAGTAACACCGTTGCTAAAACAGATCGTTGATATCCAATCTCGCTCTCGGTATTAAAAGGTTCTCTAAATCCCTGTGAGGCTTATCTGTTTCTTCGTTGATCCGCGGCGGCCCTCGGCCGCCGGGAATTCGATTAAAACACGTTTTTACGCCAGTTTAACTTTTAAAACCTTTCTGACATTTCGCACCCATGGGCACATGACTGTACAAACGTCGTAAATGTAATGGAAAACCAATGGCTATGGAATCAAACGGCACTTTCTCGCGTGAAGTAAACATTTATGTAGTGGTACGTGTTGTGTGAATGTGTGCGTGATGCTCGATTGACAGGAAAATTAAATGTTTTGAAATGGAAATTGTGATTAGTAGATGAATTTGTACGTTTCGATCGAAATTTTCAAATTAGAAGGTCAAATAGCTTTTGAAATAGCATGTAATAGGGTTGAGTTTAGTAAATCGAAAAGGGTGCGATTACTAAACTTTTTCTTATTTTGTTGATGAAAAACACGCAGTGCATCAATTGAATAACGTATATAATTATGAATAAATCGTAGTCATATAAAATGTAAGAGAAATGCTACGAGGCAGCCATGGTAGGATAACGAGCAGCCGTATTATACTCTCTAGAGAAGTGACAAGATGATTGTAGGAGCAATTTTTGATGTTTGCCGAAAATAGTGTATAAAAAATTCTACTTCATCAGGACTTGCATTATTATTTTCATACGGTTGCTATGAAATTTTTTATTTGGCAATTCTCATATATGTATCTCATATAATGTTTTTATTACTTTCAGTAATAGATGAGCGGAGTACTGAGGCCTCGTTATGCGGTAAACAGACAAGTGATGAATGGGTTGCACTTGAGGTCGCTTTTAACAAACTATACATAGTTTGCTGACAACGATAAGTAAGTTCGTATCGGTTTCACAGGTCGGTAGGACAGTTGGTGTCACTAGCCAATAGACAGCACAGTCAAGTAGATGACATGAGTAAAGTCATAGCAATATTATTCTTTTATGATTTTATGCAGCTACGCTTGCCCAGTATTTCTTTTATTTTTCTTAGTTTCAACAGTAAAAAAGTTTCTTAGTTTCTCTGGAAATCCCTTCTTAGTGCACCTCACGCTCTCCAAGGAACACACATGAGGATTTCAGCTTCTTGCGCCCAGTAGTTTTTGCTGTACGTTGTCTGTAAGTCAGTAAGTAACGGAAGAATTATATACATTTTATGTATTATTTAATGAATTTTATGTACTACATTGATAATAATTATTGTATTTATTAATCTGCCTTTTTATATGGCGTGTTAAAATCAGAGTAACAACTTTGTATACAGTGAAACGGAACGCGTCATTGAAACTATCACTTTACATCACTCTTATTACATAAGTTACGTCGTCGTGAGTTACTCAGTCTAATTCACTTGAGTGGATTGCTGTAATTAGTACGCGAACATCCAGTATGAGCTTTAAGTTTCTTATCCACGTTTTTGCTCTGAATATATGCGAATCTGCTCTTAATTAAGACTTCAGGAATTGTTCGTTGAAATGACTGTAACTGAAGTTTTCTGGTGTGTTAAAGTTGCACGCATTTTGTTACATAATGCATATATTATCTGTGAGAGGCTACTATTTTTCTAGATCGAATCGCTACGCTTAGGTTTAAGTAGCGAAGCTTGATTGATACGTCTAATGACACCGACGGAATAACGATCACTTATCGATTGAAAATTATAAATCTCGCTGTAAGAAATTATGCTCATTAGTATTTACAAGAAATATACATACAAGTTCTTGACAGCACCCGTCGAGCCGCGGTCTCCAAGGAACCACCTGCCGGAACACTGAATCATTATTATTTCTCCAAAATTTCAAAATATTTTTGGGAAATTCGTTGCGTTTACCACAATAATTGAAATTGCACTGAAACAATATAAATCACTATTTTGATTTTGCTATTTAATTTTTTATTTCAGGCGACACTGATTCCCGTACTAATCAAGTAGGTCAATCCATTGAAATAGTTCGTAGGTCACGGATGACTTGTAAACGTGGTTTTAGCAAATTCACAAAAGAATTTCGCTGAATACGTTGCCCGCTGCCTCCTAGTACCAGATCAACAAACATAGCTGTTTTGTTTTTTGCCATTTCCTAAAAAGTGACCCGGCGAAGACATGACGCTGCATACTTTTACTGAGAATTCTCGTGGCAATACTTTACCCTAGGCAACAGTATGGTTATTATCTACAAATACATTTTAGCTCTAAGCCAACACGTACAAGCTGGAGTGACACATCCTCTCTTTAAAACGAGGTCGTAGAGTGTGGTGACCACCTCTGACCGCCGTAGTGGGCTGCTCACGGTTAGCAAGGCAGTGGCACATTAGCATCCAACCAGTAATATCCCTAGGACATAGCACCGGCATCCACAAGTGCTTCCCACCTAAAATAAACTTTAGACTTTCTCCATTTCGACAAACCAAATCCCGGCAAGGTTCCAAGCCCTTGCCCTCGCAACCTCATTACTCATCGTCCTCATCCTTCTAGAGTCACTTCCAGTGTTATCCCGGCGTCCGCTTACTAGTGTAATTGGATTTGACTGAATATTGATTTTTCTCAGTGTGACTGCCCATCTGATCTCCGCAACCTAAAGGGATATTCTATGACATAACTCCGAAAAGTATATTCGGACCTGTTACCCTCTGCTCATACATTGCTAGTAAACGATCGCTCCCTCAGGATCAGCCACAACATTGTCGGACACGTTAATTACAGAACACGTACGCTATAATGTACCTTTGTTCCAATTTTTGGATAATAATGTAATGTTTCCACAAAGATTGAGCACTACGCTTAGAAAATATGATTTTATCTATTTTTGAAACTGTGCAGTACCTAATTCAAACTAAACTTGGACATTGAACATTATTGTCCAGAGAAATGTTTAGAATGTCACGATATAATAAATGTCTTTAAAACGGCACAAAACCCTTTTAATTACGATAGGTGATCCAAAACTAAATTAAAATACAATGTTGACCGCTTCGTAAATTTTATTTAATGACATTTAAAACGTTATGTTTATAAGAGAAAAACAAAAACTGTATGGGATATAAAAGTTTTGGCAAAGCACTTACTTTGCCGCTTGCTGAGTTCTTTAGAACTATTACACCCCCGACTTAATATAACGCCTCCGTGATATGCTTTTAAAATTGTTCAAGTAATTTAACTATATGTTATATAATTGGCATTGTAAGATTGCCAAATAACTTATTTATTATATGAAGTGAAATGTTGTTTTCGTTAGTTAAGCCACCACGCGCTCGAAAATTAGATGGGGAAAATTAGATTTAGTATATTAAAGGCTGTATAGAGTTAATTTGAATGACGGTAAAGTGATGAGATCCAAATATCGACAACTATATGTCCATATATCGACTTAATTTATTCCAGACCAATTTAATTTAGCATACAATATACAAACCCCGGTGCCCGAAAAAAGAAAATGAGTGATCACAAAAGCCGCCACTCACAAAGGGGAAAATGAATCGATCGGAATGTTTGAACCACGATTAATGTCGGCCTCAATTTCGTTTTAAAATTCGGAAAAATTGCTTCATAAGTTACGACTAATTTAAATAATGAAATATCGTAAAATGAAATCGTTAAGAATTAAGTGGTTATCGCTGTTGTGTGGTAACTTATGGAGTGTGTTTTTAAAAGCGGCAAGATTTCGGTTAACCTCGAAGACACCCTATGAAGCAGCGTTTTCACATTCGAAATTGTTGTGTTTGTAAAGACTTCTGTTATACAATATATACATAAAAGTAGAGGAAACCTTTAACTACGCTCGCACATTTTTATTTAACCATTTCTTCCCGAACCAGCGGTAACATCGAGAGTTCCCTACTCAGTGCATCCCTACGGCCCCAGAGGCACATACACGCCAAATTTCAGCTTCTTGCGCCCAATAGTTTTGTCTGTCAGTCAGTCAGTAACACAGGCATTTTATACATAGACTAGAGGACGCCAGCAGCTACGCCTGCATTTTTTTAAAATTGGCTGATCCCGTGGGAATTTCGGGAAATCCCTTCTTAGTGCACCCATGCGGTCCCCAAGGAACATACATGCCAAATTTCAGCTTCCTCCGCCCAATAGTTTCGGCTGTAGCGTGTCTGTCAGTCAGTCAGTAACGCAAGGATTTTATATATTAAGATTAAAACATTTTCTTTTCTGTGTAACCATAGGGTCATTTCTATTGTACGGTACTTGGAACCTAGGTATATTGTAGTAGTCATCAATTACTACATTCTTTTATCGGAAAGCAGCAGTGCTTACAATTTTGCCAGTTCATTCATGTTGAAGACGCAAATGATTGAGGAAGGTTCTAGTACACTTAGAGCCAATACCAACACTCTTGGATAAATTATGTGGTTGGTAAAATCAACACAAATGTTGTTCTAATGTCATATTATAATAGTAAACAATACAAGGATTGTTCAGAGGAGGTGAGGCTAGCTTTTATTTTTAGATTCTCGACATATGGTACTTATGGCTCAGGTTCTCCTATTTACCAGCAAGTAGCAAGTACCAGCCGCACATATATTGTAGCTAACTATATGTTTTCATTTAAAATTGTACATAATTTTATTATGCTTGCTTGTGAAACAAATAAATAAATAAATAAAATAAATATATTTCCTTTTTGGTCTGCCTTTTCGTCGGTCCCTTAGGGTAATTATATTTTTACTTCTACTTCTTTTTAAGATACCAATCGGGTGTTGCTGAACTGCTTTCACGAAAATATACAAGGACATCGATCATAATTATGTGGTTTAATAAAAATATGAAACTTCAATCCGGCCGGGATCTTTTTATTTCTGGTAAAACGTTTCTATACTGCAACCTATAATACGATAAACCTTTTACGGGCCTCGGGTATTTTTCTGGCTGTTAGATTCAACTTAAATTTTGTACCAAAGATCTCTTTTGTTGCAAACTTTTCTTTCTAAAAGCAATGTAAAAGATAGGACCCTAAATCTTGGACAGTTTGTAACCTCCTTTCTGAGAGTTCAACTGATTGTTCTGATGTTATTTTGCGGTGGGTTTTAGTACAATAATATCCTACCGTTGTAAACATAATGGAAAAATGAGATATATTTTTTTTAATGTGATATTTATTTTCGATGCGAATTTTTACTTCAGTAAATTAATTAAAGCTATGTTTATATATGTAACACCCACTTTGTGCTATTACTTCGATAAGACATTACATCCTCAAACTATGGCGAAATAGGATGTACTATAACACTACCACTAGTACCAAAGTCTCAAAACTTCGTGTTGAAATTCTCAGTATCCCCTGAGAATTTAATTATAGAAAACTGAATAATGGTTTGCGATCACGAGTCGCGCGCTGACAATGGAAATTATATCATCTTGTTTGGTTGCAAATGTAAGGCCAAACTTACGATAAAAGACGATTTGAAAATATCTTGTCAACTTGCAGAAGTTACTTTTTACGTGTAGGTAAATACATAAGGGATGTTTGACTAATGTGTTAAGCTCAAATTTAAAAATAAGTGTAACAGCGGAACGAAGTTTTAAATAATTTTATGTACTAATATTCCAAATTTCTTACGTTTTATTTCTACACGAAAATGTAAACTGCTACTTACTCCATCAAAAGCTATATTTTGGCTCAAACGTCACTTCACACATATCCGTACGACCAAGAGTGACCATAAAAAGTGAAGTTTAAAAAAATATAAGTAAGATTTTATTGTAATGCTATGTGACAATAATAATATGATTATAGTCCATGATGATAGACTAGATTTGAAGACTAAAATCATGAGAAACTGAAAATGATATAATAAACTAAAATTGTACTAATAACAAGGCACAACACCAAGAAACAAACATTTTGCTACAAAACATAATTTCTCTTAATAACCCATTAACGAAATACACTTAAAAATATATAAAAGTAATAAAGTTGTAAGAGTCACAACAGTGCACTTTAGAACAAGGACTTTAATCGCGCCCGATTGCTTTATTAATTAAAAGCAGGACTCTACTAGTTTACTTTTCGGCTGGAAGCAATTAATTGGGACTTATATTCGTTTCATTTACAGATCTAGAAAATTCCACCTAGGAACTGGGTTTTATTGGAGTTATTAATAAGTTTGTGCGACAAAAAAATTTTGAAGAGTGAATATTAGGTACTAGAACTGTACGTTTGCTGATTAATAAGGTTTAATGCAAGATATTTAATTTGCAAGAACATTAACATTTGACTATTTTAGTAAGACAAGCACTGTTTGCTTTCTAGGTGATTTTAGTTAAACTTTATTTTCTACAATTATAATATCAGTCATTATATAGTGTCGCACGAGTGATTGATTTCCACGGGGTAGCCGGGATCGATCACTCGCCGAGCAATTAAAGAGAGGTAATTAGGTTGACTTACGGGAAATAAATAAAAAATATCACCAGGAAAGTTTAAACTCGCGTTATAATTCCAGTTATTCGATGGCTTTAGATATACAAAAAAAGCTGACAATTAAGATTAACAGATGAGACAATTATCCAGGGCGTGGGCGACGTTGGCACTTCACAGGTCTTCGGATGATGGTAGTACTCAACTGGCGGTGCTGGCCGGAGAAAAAGGGACGAAGCCTCGTGTCCGCTGTATTTATAGGACCGGCGCGGAGGGGCGCAAGGGAACGGCCCATTGCTGTGCGTCACTCGTAGCGAGGCTCGCGGCGCAGGAGCGCGATGTGACGTCACACACCCCCCCCCCCCCCGTTAGGCCGGGATTTTCCCTAAGGAAAATTCCCTAGCCCAACGGGCGTAGCAGCCCTGAAGATACTCCCTGAAATTAGAGAAAACAAGGGCATGAGTACCTTGAACAAGTGACAACCCTATACGCTAATTAGGATACCTAAATAATAATGACCCACGCTTGCATTCTTCGCGCGTACAACGGCAGTCTGAATTTGAACATAAACATTTATCATTCATAATTCATCACACATACCTACATGTAAATGCCGAGGCCAGTGTAATAGCCTAATATTAAAGATAACAATCTATGGAGAAGCGCTTAGGGTAATTATTAGGTAATAAAGATTTGTAGTTATAAGAAACTTGATCTAGCCCTACGACTTATAAATCTTGGGTTCGGCCTTTGCCACTAGATAAGTAAACTTTTTGAATATAGTAAGGTATAATAACAGATTTTTCGTAAAGATGAACAAAAATAATACAAGCCGCAGACACGACCGGACCGCTCAATGTCAAAGGAAAGAAATTAATAAATATTTTGCTCTAATTAATAACTAGAACACGACCAGTAACCACCTTTTGAATGTAAACAATGGTGAGTCATTAGTTAGGCATTTATTTATCGGCGCGTCGCTGAGTGAACGCGCGTGCGTCATAACGACAACTAGGTACGATCTAAATGGTAGGTACTATTCGACTGTTCCGAGCTCGCGACGCACGGTTAATCACCATGATCGTTTATAAAGTACCTATAATAACAATTTGATTATGGAATTTATACAGAATTAAGAATAACAACAGAACTTCAGAACAAGGCACGGCGAAAAACAATACGCCAATCAAGATGCATTTCAACAAATAGATTTGCGGAAAGAAAATACACATGCGAGAATCGAACTTGTATGCTCAGCTAATAGCGACCTTTTAACCACTGATCAACAGGGTAAAAAAACAATATATTTAGTTTATGGTTAGTATTTTTTAAAACAATGTTCAACATAACATTTGAGTACACAATTGCGCAGCAATTTGAAAAATAGTATTGTTTACGAGGAAAAAAAAATATTTGCTACCCACCACAGAAAATATCAATTTATAGTAGGCACTACTACAAACGGTAATATAAATTAGAAACGTTCGTTTGAAAAAATTAAACAATGAATAGGTAGAAGGTATTCTTATTGTTGTTTTTATACTTTTAATATTCTTTGTAATTAATCAACTTTAAATCCTTGATGTGCCAATCGCCTAAAGGTTTTCCAGCCATGTCGTTAAGTTTGTATACTAGAGGTGACTTTTTTGAGGCAATCTTACATTTAATAAATTTAGGCGCCAATTTCTTGCTAAAGTATTTATCCTTATCACTAAGAAGAAACGTTCTGCGCCAAACTATATCACCGACATTGAATTCTGCCTGTTTACGGCGAAGATTATAAGATGAACAATTTTGTTGGTGGGCCGACAACAGAGCTGAATGTACCTTCTCGAAAATAGAGGATAAGTAGCCTAAAGTTTCGGCATAGCCGTCCCGTGGTTCAAGCACCATATTGGAATTAAATTCCTTGTCAATATACTGAGAACCACATGTTATGACCTCCCTACCAAAAACAAGGAAATTAGGAGAATAACCAGTAACCTCACTAACTGCGCAGTTAAGGGCGAATTGAACTTTAGTGATTAGAGTGTCCCAGATTCGATGATCAGATTCTATGAAAGTTGAAATAGCTGTCATAATGGTTTTGTTGTAACGTTCAACTGAGTTAACGTGGGGAGTATACAACGGTGTAAAATGCAAATTTGGAATTTTATATTTTGACAACATACTTTTAAAGGTTGCGCTAATAAATTGTTTACCGTTATCCAAAACAATAGTAGATGGAATTCCATGCACCAAAAATACATTTTCCTCAAGAATTTTTGTTATCACTTCTGCAGTTGCCCGAATTATAATTACCACAGTCGAAGGACTTAAAAAAAACGATTTAATTTTTATAAACTAATTTAATTCATAAGAAAATAATTACAAAATTATAGGTCTGACTTAAGACGATGTTAGTACAAAAGTGAGTCGCAAAATTATATTTTAATATTCAATAAAATGTAATTTGATGAGGTGACAGAACGTGCAGGTTGCAGAATATTCCAGTAATCGTGGAGACATCAAGCGATGGCACGAGGCGCCGACTCAGCACACGAAACATCGGACCATGGACATTTTATGTTGCAATACTAATAATTCACGTAAATACTTCGTTACGCTAGCTTGCAAATTTGGTGTAGGCAGAGTGCGTAACACCTCCCCTCTCAGAACAGCAACTATTGGAGAACTTTGAGCGAGAAAGTTGCTGTAGGGTTCTTTGTTTGCGGATCTGGAGAAGCATATATTTCTTCTTTGGATGATGGGTTTGTATTGTTTCTTCTTTTCAGACTTCTGCGTAGATTGGAGTTCCGGATTGTATGAACTACGATGAATATAGCTGCGCTGAATAGTATTCCATAAAAAGGTATAGTGGTGTGGTATAGTGTTGAATCCTTTTCTATAGGTTCTAGTTTAACGGGACGCTGCATCAGTATTTTTTCTTCTAGGTTATGTAGTTTTTTCAGATTCATGGAGTTCAGATGGATGTGCGGGATAGCAGAGTCATTGATCTCATAATTTGGTAATTCGGAGATTTTGATTGGATTTCCTTTTACTACGTCGTTTAGGTTGACAATAGTGAATCCTTCTGTGCGCAGCAGGCAAGATTTCGGAATGGTTGCGAGGTAGCTTCCGTTGAGGGTCAAATATTCTTGATGTCCACATTTAAGTTCCGTCTTCGTTGGTTTAGGAAAGGTGATTGTGTAGTGTTGGTCGTCTAATTGTTCGAGGGCTGGCTTGGTAATAGTTATTCTCGTTGGTAGGCAGTCTGCAGAGATGATCTGGTTCGTGATGAGATGTTGCACGCAGTCTTGTTGTTCAATGAGGTGATTGTTTATCGTCTCTTCACAGATATGGAACTGGCTTAACTTCGGGCATTCAGCCTCTATGTACATGAAATTCTTCCCGTCAGTTGCTAGGTAAGGATGTGTAGGTATAAGGCTTTGGGTGTATTTATTAGGAATAATTGCTAGTTTATATAACTGGTAAGTGTTGGGTGTAATGACAGGGAACTTGAATACAAATACTATCCTATTGTCTGAATAAAAATATTTTGGTTTAATGATTTTATAATATTCTCTTAAATCTATGTGAAGAATTTGATTGTCACTGTATATTGTTTCCAATCGACCTATCATATTCTGTAAAACATCAAATCTTAACATACTATGATGTGTACTCGATGTACGTATAAATGCTAAACTATCTTCTATTCTAGTTAATGCCAATAATAAATCTTCTGTATTTTCGCTAGTTATAGTTAAGAGTTGGTTTAACTTAACGAATTTGAGTAAATCGGTTTTATAACCTTCACTTAAGATTAGTTCTAACGTATTATTGATTTTTTCTTGATTAGAACTTATTGTTGAAAGTAATAGATCATGTTGAACCATCCAATCCTTATTAAGACTTATATGTTTATTCAGTTCAGAAGAAATTTTCATCTCGTTATTTTCTAAGTATTTTATCGCGTTGTCGTATTTTTCAGCATCTTTATAATCCAAGTTTCCAGTTATCTCTTTTATAACAGACCCTAAACCGTTAAAATTACTTCTTTTACTACGGCTCGGTTCTAAACTAATTATTTGGTCGCGAATTTTATTTAATTTAGAAAGTATATAATTAATTTGAGTGGAATACAGAGGGAACGTACTATTATCTAATTTGGACTCGAATAATTTTAACTGTGAATCTATTGTATTACGTTTGTCTTCGATGTCAGTTAAGTTCAAGTAATGTAGAAAGGAATGGTAGTGAGTAATAAGTTTTGTTGGTCCAAGGTCAAAAGGTAGAAGTCCAGGTCCATCACCTAGGTAGTCAAGTTTTATCTCCAGCGTCTTGATCAGGTGAGCGGTCATTAGTAGAAGTATTCTGAAACAATTTTGAGGGTTTAGGGAGTCGTTTTAGTCTATTCTTGGCAACGGGACCTTTCTTTTTAGACGTGTAAATGTGTATTGGCAAGTCAGCTAGCATAGTGTCTTGTGTGTATCGTGGGGCGGTCTTTTGTCGGTTAGCTAAAGGGTTAGAAATGAATACTTGTTGGTCAGGTTGGTACTCAACCTCCGGCTCTCTATTTTTATTACGATTTTCTATTAATCTAGAGCGGTTTTCTAAAGAGGATTCGTTTATTAAATTATATACTTGTTGCATCTGTTCGCGATGATTTAATATGTATTGTTGCATTAGATGTTCACTTAGGTTTAGATCGAGTGGGTCACGAGGATCAAAGTGACCTCTTATTATATCGTGGGGTCTACATTTAGTGAAGCTGTGAATAGAGCTGTTGTATGCTAACACAGCGTAGGGCATTTAATTAATTATAGGTTCTGAAGGTTTTTCTAGTCTTAATATGCGTAAATGTTCAAGTAATGTTAATTGGAATCACTCGAGTATGCCATTGTCGTTGGGAGAGTGTGGTAACGTCTTGTGGTGAATGATTTTATGTAGTCTTACGAATTCAGCAAACAGCTGATTACTGAATTCGGTGCCATTGTCTGTTACAATCGTTAAAGGTAATCCGTGGTGAGTACAATACGTTAATAAAGCTTGTAAGATGCTGACGGCAGTCCCATCTCGTAAATGATAGGCCTGGCCATATTTAGAGAATACGTCCATAAATGTTATGTACTTTTCATTCTGGGCTGTGAACAAATCTAAGTGGACTATTTCTAACGGTTTAGAAGCGGGTGGTACAATATTGAATTGTGGTCGAATCGGATTACGGTCGTATTTAGATTGGCCACATACAGTACATTCATTTATATATTTGGCAATTTCGTCTTTCATTCTGGGCCAATAATATCTACTAGATAAAGATAAGTAACATTCTTGTATTCCCCTATGATTTGTTTTGCCCTCATGATAGTGCTTAATTATTTCTTGCTGTCTAAGGTACTCTTTTACATCTTCTAATTCCCTTTTAGTAAGAATTAGGTTCATGGATGAGCTTTTGAAGTTATTCTGAATAATAGGTATTATGGAATACATGCCTAGAGGAGGCGTTATTTTAATAGCAGTTTTTATCTTGGGGTTAACAAATTCTTTAATTGCATTCACCACGTCCTGTTCTAAGTTTGATTGTGAGACTTGTATAAGAGTGCGTGTGTGGGTGTCAAATGGTTTGATAGCAGTTGGTCGTCGTTTAATGTCGCCTACAATTGTAAAACATATCTGTCGGTGAAATTTGTTCAGTGGTTCGTCAGTAATGGGTACTTCTAAAATTGGGTTTTCGTCACTAGTATGTACAGTAGCTGTCGTAGAACTTGATTGTGGTGGCGGGTTTTCAGAGGGGGCAACTGCTAAGGAGTCAGTTTCCTCGTTGTTAATTTGTATACGAGATAATGCATCGGCGTTTTTATTATATTTGCCTGCTTTGTGAACTACATTAAAGTCGTATTCACTAAGTTTTAGTCTCCACCTGGTTAGCCTAGCGTTACCGTTATCTTTAAGTTCAGTAATCCACACGAGTGGCTTATGGTCAGTGATAATTTTAAATTTTCGGCCAAAAAGATAGGGTCGGAAATATTTAGTGGCCCACACAACTGCCAATAATTCTTTTTCGATTGTGCTGTACTTCGTTTCAGTATCGTTAAGTGTTCTAGAGGCGTAACACACCGGTCTATCACTGCCAATGGGTCCTTGTGATAGTACGGCTCCGATTGCTACATTTGAGGCGTCGGTGGTTAAAAAAAAACTCTTTAGAAAAGTCTGGGTATTGTAAGATGGGGTCATTAGTAAGGAGAGATTTACATTTCTCGAAACATTCTTTATATTCAGTATCTAAAGTTATTTTATTAGATTTCTTTAAACACTTAGTCATAGGTTTTGTAATGCGGGCAAAGTCCGGTATGAATTTACGATAGTAACCTATGAGGCCTAGAAACTGCTTAATTTCTTTTGTAGTTTTTGGCAAGGGATATTTTTGTATGGCGGCAATTTTTTCAGGGTTGGGTTTAACACCATCTTTACTAATTATATGTCCTAAAAACGGTGTTTCTAATCGAAGGAATTCAGATTTGTCGAGCTGTATTTTAAAATTAGAATCGCGTAATCTCGCGAATATCTTCTCGAGATTGATCATCATCTCCTGGAGGGATGTACCAAAAACACAAATATCATCGAGGTAGACTATACAGCATTCATTCTGGAGGCCACGGAGAACGTTATCCATCACACGTTGAAATGTGGACGGGGCGTTCTTTAATCCCATGGGCATACGCAAGAACTCGTAATGCCCGTTCTCTACAGTGAAAGCTGTCTTCTCAATATCATCTGGGTGCATCTGAACTTGGAAAAATCCAGAAGATAAGTCAAGTGTAGTGAAATATTGACATCTGCCGAGTTTATCTAGCACGTCAGAAATGTTCGGGATCGGATACTTGTCGTCTACAGTCTTTTCATTTAATTTTCTGTAATCTACGACAAGTCTCCACTTTTGTTTACCAGAAGCGTCTATTTTTTTGGGAACTACCCATATGGGAGAGCTCCAAGCGGCTTCTGAAGGGCGAATAATTCCTTGAGCTAACATCTTAGAGATTTGGTCTTTGACTTCTTGTCTGTGTACGAAGGGGTAGCGATAACTCTTAGAATGAATTGGCATTTCGTCTGTAGTTCTTATCCGATGTTTAATTTGGTTCGTGAAACTAAGAGGTTCGTCTTCTAAATAAAATACATCGGCGTACTTACTGCATAGAGTTAATAAATTTGATTTTTCTTCTTCATTTAAATGGTCTACGCGTAATCGCGATAATACCTTTTGAGTGCGTTCCGAATCTGGTTTACTTTGCGTGCATTCTAGATTAAGTGAAGTTATTTGTAAAGGACGGTCTAACTGTTCGAATGGAATAGTTATATCGTAATTTGTCGGGTTTTCTATTTCAATTACAGCTGATTTATCTTTAACGCTCGATATACATTCATGAACAATGCAATGACATACGATCTGCTCGTTTATGTAAATGTCGCCGTCATAATTATAAATTGGGATTTTTGCTAACTTACTAGAATTAGCTGGAATAGTCTCTTGAAAATTTAAACTTTTAGACTTGAAAGTTAACATGGGTATACTTGCATAATCGGTTATTAATAAATTTCTTTTTAAATCTATCTGGCAATTATCTAAAATGTCTAATCCTAACAATCCATCAAAGTAATTATGAAATGTATATATAAATAATTTAATTTCCTTATCATCGTGAAATTCTGAAAAATTTGGTAATGTTATAGAATAATCATGGACGCTAGTTAATCGAGAATTAGTAACTTCGAACGGATCATAGTTAAGTGGTACTTGTGAGTAAAATCTTTGTACTGCGTCCGGTGAAATAAAAGATTGGTTAGCGCCGGTATCTACTAGTAATTTTAACGGGGGATTAGATATCTGTATATAACGTAACTCCTTCTTCGATTGTAGATTTAAATCTATTTTGGTTCGGGTTTCGGTGGACCCTCCTGAAAATCCAACTCCTTAAAAGGTCCTGTAGAGTCTGTAGTCGTGTGAGGTAAGTCAATCGGTACGTCGTTATAGTAATAATGTTGGTCAAGGTCGTGGTTATAATTAGAATAATTATTATAGTCGTCATAAGCCGTGTCGGGTTGCTCGTAACAATACTCTGGATAGTAATGTGAATCGTAGTAATCTGTACATTCGTTGAAATTTATCACACGCGATTTAAAATAATTATTGGGTGGTGGATTTCCTGACCTTCGCCAATCATGTCCGGTCATGGTTGGTTGTAATAGTTTTGATGAATAATGTTGGATACCACTCATGGGTTTTGGCTCAGAAGCGTGCGCTTGAACATTCCTATGGGGTGTTCTAAAAACGTTACTATGCGGGTTATAATTGGGTGGCGGCGCACGGAACATTTGTTGCGTACGGCTAGTCATATTAGGGTTATATAAAGGTCGCTGTTGAAACTGTGGTTGAGAAAATTTGAACGCGGGCTGCCACTGCAACTGCGGTTGCGGCATCTGCATAGGCATGCGCCAACTCGGTCCTGCATAGGAATTAACTCTAGGTACGTTACCGCCGGGTTTCTGGACGCTCGGCTGCGAATCGTGCGGCTGCCGTCTCTCTGTTACATGTTCATTCCTATGCTGTAGGTATATGACATTTTGTTCTTCATGGACAAATTCCAGAGCCTTTTCGATAGTTTCGGGTCTCATACACCGTATGCGTGACCCCAGAGGTTCTTTAAGACCTCTTATAAATGATTTTAATGTTAGTTTTTTATATAAATCCCGCTTGGCTTCGATAGTTGAAGGCAATTGTTCGTGTAAGGACACATATGTCATAATTATGCTGAAGAGGGTCTGTAATTTGTCATAAAATTCTTGGGGCGAGCTACTGCCTTGCGATGACATAGCGATGTCATTATATAATGCGGTTTCGTCCCTTTGATCGGCGAAATTATTTATTAAAGCGTTACGAATTCCACTCCAATTGTCGGCTATTCCGTTAGAATTGATAGTTCTGGCCGCGGGGCCCGTAATCTTATTTAAAATACCGTTCATTAAACATAAGTTAGTTAACTGGTAATTTGGATCGTCTGCGATATAATTTGGAACTAATTGATCGCATATCTGAATAAACCTAGTAAGTACATTCGGATTGCCATCAAACTCGGGCACTGGGCGTAAGGCCTTGTGAATCATATCAGGGTCCAACGGCATTTTTGGTTCACTAAAAAGACTACCTAAAATTAAATTTCTACAATCTAAATCTCTAGTTACGTCTAAATCTTTATTCCTACGTTCCTGTCGAAGTGAGACAGGCGTCTCCCTAGGTTTCCTTGGATGGAAAATTTTGAAGGGAATAATAGGAAGCAACTAAACGAAAATATTTCAAAGCACTTACATATACCGCATATCTGGTCTTCTTTGTATTGATGGTTGAATACGCCCGTCGACTGTAGGTTCTTCTGCGATACCCGAAATAGTACTTAGGAGTACTAGCAGCGACAACGGAGTCAGCTGGACAACGATTTTGGAAGTCTTTGAACGCGCCGCGCACTGCTTCGAGTATCCTACCGACTACGCCAATTATAATTACCACAGTCGAAGGACTTAAAAAAAACCGATTTAATTTTTATAAACTAATTTAATTCATAAGAAAAGAATTACAAAATTATAGGTCTGACTTAAGACGATGTTAGTACAAAAGTGAGTCGCAAAATTATATTTTAATATTCAATAAAATGTAATTTGATGAGGTAACAGAACGTGCAGGTTGCGGAATATTCCAGTAATCGTGGAGACATCAAGCGATGGCACGAGGCGCCGACTCAGCACACGAAACATCGGACCATGGACATTTTATGTTGCAATACTAATAATTCACGTAAATACTTCGTTACGCTAGCTTGCAAATTTGGTGTAGGCAGAGTGCGTAACACCCGTTTAATGGGGAAAAGTAAACAATATTTAGCGAAACAACAACTGACCACAAATATAAAAGTGTTTTGTTTCCTGCTGGGAGGCAATGGTCCAATCAAATCAATACTAATCGTCTGAAAGGGCTTTTGACATGATTTGGGTTTTCCCATTAGACCTAAATTTGGGTAATTTTGGTATTTATGGGTGATACAAGGTTCACATGAACTGACGAACTTGACAACATCAGTGTACATACCAGGCCAAAAGTAATTAAGTGCGAGACGTTTGTATGTCTTAAAAATACCCAGATGTCCAGCAGTGGGCGAAGAATGATTCTCCCTTAGAATGTCATTTCTTTGGTCAGACGGAATAACCTCTTTCCATTGAAATTCTCTAGTGAGAGGGTTTAATGTTTTTTTAAAACAATACAATTTATTGTTTATTACTTGATAGTTAACAAAGGAAGTCGGAGAACTTAAACAGCCTTTATAGATATTGTTTGAAATAGAATTAGTTTTTATTATAAGTCAAATCGATTAGATCGATTGAGTAACATTTTGTTAAGTCTATTGAAAATTTCTGACAATGGTCACACTGAACTGTCACTTCCGTCTTCCGCTGGAAAAAATTAACACGCCTTTTTTGCAAGCTCGCGTGCCTTGTACCTAAATTAAATTGATCGCCCTTTGAATTAACGCGAATTGAATCAACTTGTAATTAGCTTAATACGTTATTGCCGCTTTTGACTTCCGGCAAAGTTTGTTGTATCTTAATGAACATTAGTGAAATATTGAACTTTGTAAAACACGTGTGTGAATTCCTGATTGGTGCCTGGAGAAGGACTTCGCCGAATTGTAAACTGGTATCTATTGATTCTCTTGTTATTTTGGCCAAAATTGTAAGTTAATCTATAGGTCCACTTCAAGAACATCACCAGGATATATAAGGTAAAATTTTCATATAACTAAGATTATAAGTCATCGCTGTGCTACCACAGTGAAGGTGTTTAGATAAATTGTCTATCGTGGTCAGGTGGATGTACTACAGCTTCCACTGCAACTCTGTTCTCAACAGTTTCCCACCTGGCTGCGGTAACTCTAGACATAATTTTGGTGCAGAGCTGTAGTTGAAATTTAGCCGCTGTTGCATTACTGAGTATAAACTCAGATTGGTATGAGCTTGTATCTTATCACCTTGTAGACAGTATTGTAGTGTTTGTCAGGTCAGTTATTGTCTAAAATACATAATATTTAATTGTATAAGTTGACCTAGATAATTTGAAACACATTGTCACATAACCTCAATCAGTAATTGTTGATTTGTATTGTTGGAAAATCTAACTTAAATTTGTTGTTGCATTAATAAGTCAGTTTGTTTGGATACATAACAGCTGTATGTATCAATAAATTTAGTAAATTTAGTTTATTGCATATATTCATAAACATAACAACCAACTTGACCTTGCCACTTGGGCGGGTCACATTAATAAACTTTGTTTTGTTATAATATAAAGATAATATTGTTAGGTAACACATATTCTGTGCTTACTTCCTATTGTATATCATAAATAACACAGTTAGTCTGTCTGTTGCAAATAACTAATTAATTAATTTGAAGTTTCAACTTTTAATTTGTTATAAGTTATAACTTGATAACTTTTGTGTTTGATTCTTCAATATATTGAAACTATTAATTTTGTTGGACAGTAGATACCTGTCACTTGCCTGCACTTGCAGTAAACAGGCTAATACTTTGTTGGTTTCAAAGAATTAAGAAAAATTAAGTTTTGATTGTTAATTTTATTTAGCGCTTGTCCGGGCTCTTTTGAATTTTGATTATGTCAGCTATCAAGGACTTGCGTGCGGCTGCTGGTGCTATTGCATCAGATTTGCGCTGGTTTGCCTCGGCCAATGCTTTAGTGAACCGGCCTGATCGCCAGCAGGCCTTACTTCAGAGGTACGAGCGGATTGATGATCGCCTGGCAAGTGTGGAACAGCAATTCCGCACTTTCAGCACTTGCTGTCTTGAAGTGTCAATCAATGATTTCACCGCTGACCAGCGAAATAAGGTCAGCGAAGACTATGCCCAGGTCTTAGACCTGTATGATGCTGTCTCCAATATTGCGAGACAACTAGTTGCCGATAGGGAAGGGCAACCCGGCCTGAAGCAGGAGCTTCCTAGGTCAGCACCGGGGCTGGTGAGTAGGCTCCCTACTTTGGACCTCCCCCATTTTGATGGCTGCCTAGGAAGCTACCTGGGCTTCGTTAATTTGTTCGACAGCCTAGTCCATGATAGGGCTGACCTTCGGCCGGCACAAAAGTTGGCATATTTAATGTCGGTTCTGGATGGGGAGGCTAAGGGCCTCATCCAGCATCTGCCCGTGTCTGACGAGGCGTACCAGACGGTTCGGGACCTAATTACCCGTAGGTACCATAATAAGCGTGGCCTCGCCGACACGCACATTGAGCAGATTTTGGGTTTGCCGACGCTCACCCGGGTCTCTGGGTTGCGCACCCAACTTTTGAACCCGCTTTTGGTGGCCATCAACGCACTTAAGTGCCTTGACCTGCCCGTGGACCAATGGTCCTATCTATTGGTGCACATTGTGCTGAAGAAGCTGCCTGCCGACCTGAGGTCGCGTTTTGAACAACGCTTTGGTGGGGATAGCGCGACCCATCTGCCCCCCTTTGCTGACCTGGAGAAGTTCCTGGAGGATGAGTGCCGGGTCTTGGACAACTCCGGTGGTGACACGCCGGCTAAGACGCAGCCGCCCAAGGTCATGGAGCAGGCTCGCGGTCACACCCGAGCCAATGTTGACCGGCGCCCTCCTCGCTTTGCGGTCACGCAGAGCCCAGCGGAGTGCTCCTACTGCAAGGTCACGGGGCACAGAACGGCCAGTTGTAGGGCATTCTTGGACCTACATGTCGCCTCTCGTAGGCGCATCGCGAATGCCCGCCGCCTTTGCTTCTCTTGTTTGGGGTCCCACTACCAGCGAGACTGCCCAAACTCTCGCCCCTGTCCTCACTGTGGAGGACAGCATTTGGACATTCTCTGTATGAATGCCAGAGAGGTTGGCCGCTTGTCCAACCAGCCGACGCCACGCACGGGCGGGTGTTTTGAAGGTGGCAGCCGAGGCCCACCGGCGCGCAGCCGAGAGTCGCCTCGCTTAATTGATCGCCGCTCACCCCGCTTGGAGAACCGTAGCGTGCGCACGCCTCCTCTCTCTCGCGCACCTGAATGTGCTGTTCAGCGTCACCAGCACCATGACTGCTGCCCCAGGTATTCCCCTCCTTTGGCGGAGCGTCCCCGCCTTGACTCGCGCCCACCTCGTTTTGGGCGGATGCGTCACTATGACCCCCCACAGATGGCGCGCGGATCGAGTCATCGCGCCCTTGAGGACTTCAAGCCGCACCCTCATTTTGACTTGCCAGGTCCTGGCCAACGGTCGCCGCCCAGGCTACAATAGGTCATTGACCCCTGCCCTATAACGCCAACCTCCCCCATTGAGACCGTTATCCTACCAACGGTTGCTGTTAGGGTCTGGGGACCCCGGGGACCTCTGTTGTTGTCCGTGCTATATTGGACACAGGTTCACAAGGTTGCATTGTTTCCACTTATTTGGTAGGGCAGGTTAAATTAAATATGGGCTCTTTTCCGAATTGTATTCGGGGCATAGGTGACGTAGCCTCTAATGTTGAAGGGCAAGTTAAAGTTATGTTTGGCCCTGTTGAATCTTCACACCCGAGGATTAAAACCTCGGCTATTGTGTTGAAGAATATTTTGAGTATGCACCCACAGAAACAGCTACCCGCTGCTGTGGTGAATTTGACATCGGGATTGGAACTGGCAGACCCCAAATTTGACACACCGGGACAAATCGACTTGTTGATTGGCTCTGATGTCCTCGGTGGAATTTTGATTGGTGGGAAACGGGTCTTGGTGCCAAATGGTTTGACTGCCATCCCGACCATATTTGGATTTGCTTTGATGGGACCTGTACCTAGGGACCCCCCTCCACCTGAACTTGACAATTTGTTGGCTGTAGGCTCCGCTCTCTCTGATGCGGTTCAGAGGTTTTGGGAGGTAGAGGTGCCCCCTCAAGCTGCCCGTTTGAATCCAGAACATGAGGAGTGCGAGCTGTTCTTCCAGAACAACACTGGTCGACTCCGTTCTGGTCGGATTATTACGAGGCTACCCTTTCTGTCTGTTCGGCCTCCGCTTGGTGAGTCACGACCTTTAGCCGAAAAGAGATTGTTGGCTATGGAGCGTCGCATGGGTCGTGATCCGGAGCTCAGACAGAAGTATATTGAGTTCATGAGGGAATATGAACAGTTGGGACACATGTCTGTGTCAAATTTGGATTGGCGTTCGGTGGAGCATTACTTTCTCCCGCATCATGCGGTATTGAAGCCATCGACTGGCAAGCTGCGCACAGTGTTTGATGGTTCTGCGCAGACTTCAACAGGCGTATCCTTGAACCAGTGCTTGCATTCTGGTCCCAAGTTGGTCAAGGACCTTTGTGACGTCATCACCAGCTTCCGACGACATCAGGTTGTCTTTGTGGCCGACATAAAAATGATGTTCAGGCAGACGATTATCCACCCTGATGACCGTCGCTTCCAGCTGATCCTTTGGAGAGAGTCTCCTCGCGATCCCATGGTCGTCTACGAGCTCAATACAAATACGTACGGGTTAAGGTCAAGCCCCCACTTGGCAATACGTTCTCTTTGGGAGCTCGCAGACCGCGAAGGCCTACGTTTCCCAAGAGCCTCCGCCATCTTGAAGGACGATATTTACGTCGATGACATTTGCTCGGGCGCCTCCACAGCGGACGAAGCGATCCTCCTGCGGGACGAATTGATAGGTATTTTGGCCTCCGCTGGTTATGAGTTGCGCAAATGGATTTCCAACTCACCAGCGCTTTTGGAAGGCTTGCCAGAGGATCATCAGCAAGATCCACATCTATTTGAGATTGTTGACAACCCCGCCATGATGGCTGTTCTCGGCGTTCAGTACAGACCAGTCCAAGACATCTTTACATATAACGTAGACTTGAAATTGCCGTGTTCTTGGACTAAACGTCTCGTATTGTCTACTGTCGCCAGAACCTTTGATCCGAACGGTTGGATCTGTCCAATTATATTTTGGGCAAAATGCTTCTTGCAGAAGCTTTGGACAACAGGATTGACCTGGGACGAACCTCTGCACGGCACTCTTGTTGAGGAATGGACCTCTTTTGTATCCTCACTTCCTGCCGTCAATGAGATCTCCTTGCCTCGTCCCATCCTTCCTCCCGGGAAGTACAAGGCCACCCTTCACGGGTTTTGTGATGCCTTGGAACGTGGGCACGCGGCCGTGGTGTACTTGCGCACAGTTAGTGCCTCAGGTCAGGTGAGGGTTTCCCTGATCATGGCGAAGAGCAAGGTTGCACCCCTTCGTACATCTTTGACCATTCCGAAATTGGAGCTCTCGGGAGCAGCCCTACTTGTACGCTTGTTGAACCACGTGTCTAACACTTTGGGTAAAAGCATTTGTATTAATGGGACCTACGCCTGGACGGACAGCCAAATTGTTCTTTGTTGGTTGAAGGCTTCTGTTCACACCTTGGAGGTATTTGTCGCTAATCGCGTTTCCCAAATCCAGAAATCCGAAGTCAAACTTGTTTGGAGACACGTGCCAGGTGAGCTCAACCCGGCTGATTGTGCCTCGCGCGGATGCTTGACGCCTAGTTTGATAGGTCATTTGCTGTGGTGGGGCCCGGAATGGTTGAGTCGACCAGAAATTGATTGGCCTCGAACGCCAGTTTTGAATACTTCTAATTTGCCGGGTCTACAAACACTCGCTCTTGAGAAGGTGGAATGCGCCTTCGACCCCGATTTTTTGTTGAATCGTTACAGCTCCCTCGACAAGTTGTTAGGTGTCACTGCTTGGATAAAGCGTTTTGTTTTTAATTTTAGGCACCCACAACAGAAACGACTGACACCATTTCTCTCGCCACAGGAACGACAGGAGTCCCTCACCTTTTGGGTTCGTTCTGTGCAATTGGCGCATTTTGAAAGGGAGATTGCTATCCTCAAGTCGGGGAAATCGAAATTGTCGGGAGCTGTATCTAAATTGAACCCCTTTTTGGACGAAACGGGTCTCTTGCGCGTTGGAGGGCGTCTCAAGAACGCCAACCTCCCTTACGGGGCTCGTCACCCCCTTTTGTTACCTAAGGACGGTCATTTGGTACGCTTGTTGGTAACTGACCGTCACCTTAAAAATTCGCATGCTGGTTGTAATGCCTTGTTGGCCATTTTGCAACGCGAGTTTTGGATTTTGTCTGCCCGAAGAATTATTCGGAGTGTAGTCTTTCGCTGCATCCCTTGCTATAAGCTCAAGGCTTCTACCATGCAGCCCTTGATGGGGGACTTACCGGCAGATCGCGTAACTGAAAGCAGGACGTTTGACGGTGTTGGCACGGACTTCGCTGGTCCTTTTTTGGTTAAAACGTCGACACTTCGAAACAGCAAGACTGTCAAGGCCTACTTGTGTGTTTTTGTTTGTCTTTCCACAAAGGCCGTACACTTAGAACTGGTCTCCTCGCTTACGACCGAGGCGTTTGTAGCCACATTTGACAGATTTGTATCCCGCAGAGGGCTGCCTTCCTTGATCCGTTCTGACTGCGGCACTAACTTCAAGGGCACTTATAATTATCTGAATGATGTTGTTAATTTCCTTGAAACCAACAAAGCTGATATAGGTGATAGGCTTGCCCGACGTGGGATAAATTGGTTGTTTTCCCCACCAAATTGTCCACACTGGGGTGGTATATTTGAGGCCGCCGTAAAATCGGCCAAAACACACTTGCGCAGGACAATCGGTGAGTCTGTCCTTACATTTGAGGAACTCGCAACTGTGTTTTGTAAGATTGAGGCCGTTTTGAACTCTCGGCCACTGTGCCCGATCTCCTCAGATCCGAATGATTTGGAGGCCCTTACGCCGGGCCATTTTTTGATTGGTCGTCCACTTGTCGCCTTGCCTGAGTACCCCTATATTGATACGAGACCTGGTCGTCTCTCGCGTTTTGAATTGGTACGCCAGATTACTCAGAGCTTTTGGAAACGCTGGAACTTGGAATATTTGCACATACTCCAGCAACGCGTTAAGTGGACCGACAAGACCGATCCACCCAAGATTGGTGACCTCGTTTTGATCAAGGAGGCTAACATTTCGCCACTCAGATGGCGCAAGGGGCGCATCCTTCGTTTGGTAACTGGGGCTGATGGAGTTCCCCGATTTGCTGAGGTCTTGGTGGACGGTTCGATTCTGAGGAGAGCGGTTGCAACATTGTCACGTCTACCAACCGATTAGCGGA
Source organism: Euclidia mi (assembly GCA_944739405.2). NCBI lineage: Eukaryota > Metazoa > Arthropoda > Insecta > Lepidoptera > Erebidae > Euclidia > Euclidia mi. The sequence continues at coordinate 100,596,557 of OX123183.2, read as the reverse complement.
CCGGTAGGCCGGTCCGGGGCGGGTGGATGTTTGAAATAGAATTAGTTTTTATTATAAGTCAAATCGATTAGATCGATTGAGTAACATTTTGTTAAGTCTATTGAAAATTTCTGACAATGGTCACACTGAACTGTCACTTCCGTCTTCCGCTGGAAAAAATTAACACGCCTTTTTTGCAAGCTCGCGTGCCTTGTACCTAAATTAAATTGATCACCCTTTGAATTAACGCGAATTGAATCAACTTGTAATTAACTTAATACGTTATTGCCGCTTTTGACTTCCGGCAAAGTTTGTTGTATCTTAATGAACATTTGTGAAATATTGAACTTTGTAAAACACGTGTGTGAATTCCTGATTGGTGCCTGGAGAAGGACTTCGCCGAATTGTAAACTGGTATCTATTGATTCTCTTGTTATTTTGGCCAAAATTGTAAGTTAATCTATAGGTCCACTTCAAGAACATCACCAGGATATATAAGGTAAAATTTTCATATAACTAAGATTATAAGTCATCGCTGTGCTACCACAGTGAAGGTGTTTAGATAAATTGTCTATCGTGGTCAGGTGGATGTATTACAGCTTCCACTGCAACTCTGTTCTCAACAGTTTCCCACCTGGCTGCGGTAACTCTAGACAGATATTTAAATACCAAGGATCATTAGTAGAAACTGGTAAATTCTGATTAGAATTAATATCTATATTTATATCATTAGCAATAGCAGAAACGGGTAAAGAGCGAGACAGAAAATCAGGTAAAACGTTATCGGAACCCCGACGATGACGTATTTCGAAATTATAGGAAGATAAGCGAACTCCCCATCTGGCTAACCGGCCAGTAGGGTTATTTAAGGTCAAGAACCATTTCAAAGCAGCGTGATCTGTGTAAACAATAAACTTTTTACCATTTTCAACATAACAACGCCAGTGTTCTATAGCAGATAAAACAGCCAGGGCTTCGCGCTCTGTGGCACTGTAATTTTTTTCTTGCTTAGTGAGTGATTTGCTATAGTACGCTATGACTTTTTCCTCACCATTTAACCTTTGACAGAGGATCGCGCCAAGTCCAAAATCGCTAGCATCTGAGTGTATTTCAAAAGGTTGCGAGTAGTCAGGACAAGCCAACACCGAGGAGGAAATCAAACAATTCTTTAGGTTATTAAACGCCTCATTAGCCTCTGTCGTCCAACAGAATGGAGGTGCGTTTTTACTTTGAGATGTTAACTTATTTAAGGGTGCAGCAATAGAGCTAAAATTCGGTATAAAACGCCTGTTTCACGAGGCTGCGCCTAAAAAACGACGTACTTCTTTTCTATTAGAAGGAGTGGGATAATTTTTCATTGAATTTACTTTATCCGGATCGGGATGCAATCCACTAGAGTCGACAACATAGCCTAAATATTTTAGTTTATCTCTAAAAAATTGACATTTTTCGAGATTAATTGTTAAATTAGCGCTTTTTAGTTTATCAAGAATGCGTAATAAAAGAGTAATATGCTCGTTGAAACTGGAAGTGATACAGATTATGTCATCGATAAAACAGAAAACCTTATTTTCAAATACTGGATCATAAAATAAAATATCAACTAATCGTTGTTGAGTTCCTGGCGCATTCGTAAGACCGAAGGGCATTCTTTTGAATTGAAATTTGCCACGCGTAGGAATATAAAAGGCTGTTTTGCAACGGTCCTCTTCTTTAATTAATGTTTGCCAAAAAGATTTAGACAAATCTAAACTAGAAAAGTATTTAGCGTCTCTCAGATTATCTAAAATTTCCGAAATATAAGGCAAGCTATAAGCATCTTTTTTTGTAACGGAATTTAATTTACGACTGTCCAAACAGAAACGCAGTTTACCATTCTTCTTAGGGGTCAAAATGACAGGGTTTGACCACGGGCTTTCAGATCGTTCAACAACATCGTCTGAGAGCATGTCGTCAAGATGCTTTATTAAAATTCTTTGTTTATCGGGAGACATGCGATAAAATCTTTGCCGAATAGGGGGGCAATCACCTGTATCAATTGAATGAGAAATAATATTTGTGCAACCGAGACCCCGCTTCTCGTATGAAATATCGGTAAATTTAGAAATAATGTTGTCAGCGGTAGCTCTCTGGTCGACTGTAAGATGATCATAAGAAACAAGATGTGTAGGGGGAACTGCCTGCAACTCTATTACTTGAGCGTCAGACTTGTTCACAATCAAAATAGACTCTAATTTGTTAGGAAATAGGCCAAAGCTTCGCCAAAAATCCATGTCAAGGATAAGGGAATTTTGAATCCCAGGTACAACATGAACTTCTAAGTTAATCAATTTATCCTGAAACTCAAAGGGTAGAAACACCGATTCCAAAGACTCAAATCGTTCGCCGCCAGTTGTTATTAACCTTAAAGGTTTCGATTTATCCAAAACATCGTCTTTCAAAAATAAGTAATGCAAATTATTACCTAAAATTGTAACGCAAGATCCAGAATCTAAAAGACCAGTGGTAGGTATTCCGTTTAATATTAGAGTAACGTAAGGTAAATATTCTACTTTAGAATTACGGATTGAGGATATATGATAGCTACTACTACTACTAGAATTTTTTTTAAAAGTCCAACCAATTATTCCACTCTGTTTTATTACAATTAGTTGTATAATTTGATTTTCCACAATCCTTGTTAACTAGTTTTTTGAAACTGTAGGGGTCGACTTAGATTTACAATTGGGGCAGTCTGACACCTTGAAACCCTTTGTACCGCACTTAAAACAGATTAGGTAGTGTGGTTGACGGCAATTACGTAATGAGTGCGAATTGCAACTACAACGCACGCAAAAATTTTTATTTATATTAGAAGTACTCGATACGGCGTTAACTTGTGGTACAGGCTTGTATCTCGATGTATCAGCGACAGAGTTATATTTATTGAAGTGATTATGATTGTGAACATTTTTGTTTGAAGAAAAATTAGAAAACGGATAATTATACGCTAGATCAGGTGCTACAGTATTCTTTGAAACTTCAGGGGGTTCAGAAAATTGCTTACTGCGACTTTGGTAATTTTCGAAAAGACGACAAACTTCGACCAGACTATCAACATCAACAACATTTGCAGTGAGCAGACAATTAGTGTAACAAGGTCTAATATTATTTAGCAAAATTTCTAGCTTCTCCGAATCAGCGATAGGAGAACTAAGTCGCGAAAACAGACCGTGCATTTTTGCCACGTAAATAGTTATTGATTCGTTTTCGCCCTGTGAGCGCTGACGAATCTCCGTCATAAGCCGATAATCGTAGTTATGCGGACTAAAATCTCGTTTCAAAAGTTCGCAAAGTTCTAACCAAGTCTTTACATTATTTTTAACAGAACGATACCAAACTAATGCGTCACCCGAAAATATTTCAAAAGCGAAAGACAACATCTTGTCGTGAGGAATAGATCCACAGGACATAAATTCATCAATTTTTTCAATAAAGGATCTTACACATGATTTACCGTTAAATTTGAATTTACCTAATTCCGAAAAAAGCTTACGGTCGTAATTATAGGAAGTGTTTCCCTCTGCCACTGAGCAATCCGACCACGAATTACGTCTCGTGATTAATTGTAATTTCGCATATAAGTCATTAAATTTATTCCACACAGACTCAATTTTTATAATATCAAGACTGCCGGTATCCACCCTATTCAGTCGATGAAAACAATGGTGCAGCACGGTTTCGACCTTCTGTTGAAGCTCGGAAGTATAGTTTGCTTCCAACATAGATAAGTGTTTAGTTGACCTTAATAGCGACTTTTCCACTTCTGCCACATCTTCCTCTGGTGGGCAGGGTGAAGATAATATATCCTCTGAGGGAGTTTTAACTGAAAGTTTAGCGATTTGTTTGCGGGGATCGTCAGGCTTTGAAACGCCGCGTATTGTGGTCTCATATTCTAATTCCGCTTTAGTTAATAATGAGAAATTTATAATGTAAGCCATTATTACAAAACAATAATAGAAAATCTAAGTATTTACGCCGGCACTAGAAAAAAAAATGTAATATCGCCAGAAAATCGAATACCGTGCTAAAAAAAACTGAAGTACACTAAATTATACAATGGTGTGATGATTGGTCAAGGAAGAAAAAATTTCGTAAAGGTCACTCAAAGGTTGAATCACAATATTTTTTCGCGAACACGTGGCTCGTTAGTTCAACGGCTAAGCGGTTAGAACCGGTTGGAGGCTCAACACGCTGCCCGCGGTGGAAACGTGATTTTAGACAGACGTTAATTAAATCACCGTAATGTTATATACACAGTTAAATTGCTTATGGCCAGCAAAAATAGATAGAAACTGTACCTGTACGCAATTCACCACACCAGAAAGAAAAATATACAAGAGAAAAAGAAATTATTTCACTCACCTGTAAAGTGCCAACTTACGTTTTAAAAATTATATATATAATATAATTAAAAATTCTATTGGGCTCCAATGTCGCACGAGTGATTGATTTCCACGGGGTAGCCGGGATCGATCACTCGCCGAGCAATTAAAGAGAGATAATTAGGTTGACTTACGGGAAATAAATAAAAAATATCACCAGGAAAGTTTAAACTCGCGTTATAATTCCAGTTATTCGATGGCTTTAGTTATACAAAAAAAAACTGTCAATTAAGATTAACAGATGAGACAATTATCCAGGGCGTGGGCGACGTTGGCACTTCACAGGTCTTCGGATGTTGGTAGTACTCAACTGGCGGTGCTGGCCGGAGGAAAAGGGACGAAGCCTCGTGTCCGCTGTATTTATAGGGCCGGCGCGGAGGGGCGCGAGGGAACGGCCCATTGCTGTGCGTCACTCGTAGCGAGGCTCGCGGCGCAGGAGCGCGATGTGACGTCACAAAGTGTTTCGAATTGTTTCGCATACACCTTCATGTGGGCCGGACAATCAATTAGTCCGGCTGTTTGAACCGATATTGATTGATTCTACGTTTTCGTTTTTATAAAAAGGACGGACAAATTGTTCCTAAACCTAACACAAAACTGTACGTATATTTTAGTTTGATTTGAATGATATGACTGCACCCATGGTACATTAGAGCAGCCATGTTGCCGTTTCAAACTGCGCTCTATGTTGTGATTCGATCCCCTCGAGAGACAACTCGTATGTGATCCACACATGGTTGTGTTCGTAATGAAAACGAATGAAAACGTGATTAAACGTTTGTAAAGTCCACTTAGGACTTGGGAGTGGTCCTTTAAAAAAAAAAACCATTAGATAATAATATTCTGAAACTTTAAACTTTCCATCAACTGAATAGCTGTAGGGTATAGTTTATATGCCATGAATATTTTTTATTCTCTAATAAGCGACCTAAAACAGAAAAACGCGTTTATAAAAAATACATAACCCAATCAAGGTTACAGCCGGTTCGTTTAAAATTCAAGCATTCATGTCCGTTCGAAAAATTTAAGGCACCGGGCATCGGGCCCGGGGACGAAGTTAATCAGGGTAAGGCAGAAGACAATAAAAGTGTCTCAGTGCATTGAAACCTGTGAGTTGAAAATTAACTTCTAGATTCACAAATATTCCATTTATACAATTATCAAGCACTCTCTTTATTCTTTTTAGTTTCCGTTCATTCAAAACTAACAGTAACGATCGTGATCGTAAATAGTTCAAATGACAGTTTACTCGTGTCCTGCATTGATTAGTATCCTAGTTTCATGATTGGATAAAAGCTTTTAGATGTAATGGTTATTTTTCTCAAGAGTACTTCTACAAGCTGTCAATATTTAGAACACCGACTGAACGGAACATCTTTGAAGATGTCCACTTGTCTCTTTAATTTGGCTTTCAGTTTTCTGTACATCATTATTACCAACTAGATGATGCCCGCAGCTCTTTCTTTTTTTATTTAACTCGATCCCGTGGGAATTTCAGGAAATAAATTCTTAGTGTAACCCTATTCTCTCCAAGGAACAAGCCAGATTTCAGCTTCTTGCGCCTAGTAGTCACGGCTTTGCATTGTCTGTCAGTCAGTAACAGAGGAATTTTATATAGGTACATTGATTAATGATTATTTAACCGATATTTATTCTTCAAATTGAATGGCCTTTATCACTTGAATTTCGTTTTTCGTCCCTAATCTGTAAATCTTCGAATTCTATCCAAAGGAACGAATAAAAGGCTAAATAAAATGATTTAAACGCAGAAACGAAATAAAACGTACCATTCATGCAACAAAATAATCTGCTCCACCCTTCAATTTTCCGATGCCGTCAAAGGACGCGAACATTGTTACAACATTTTCAAACAAAATGTTCTCGTATATTGAATTTTTTTATATTATACGTTGAATATTTGACATCGTCAAATACCGATAAAGTTGCGTGTATCATTAAAATGTCCTCGTCAGAAGTTTCGTTCAAAAACATACGTCGATATCAACCTGTATGAAGTACATACATACTTTTTAATCTGTTGTTAGTGATGTGCCACGTCATGACGAATGATGCACATGCGGCGTGATGTGCCACGTCACGATGCATACTCTTTGGATGCATAATTATGGAGACACGTGATGGTGTCGCTGTACTTATATTGTGTATATATTGTATTAAATTTGTTATAAATTACATTTATATTATATTCTTATTATATTTCTACTATTATTTTATAATTTATTTATTTATAGTTGCTACAAGCACACCCCTGTCCGTGAGTCACTTAGGTTGCCAACTGAAAATCAGCGCTGGGTGACTATCGCCCAGCATAGGCTGAGTTGGCTACCTTTCTCAGTGGTGCTCATAGTGCGGCGTACCCACCAGTTCTTTATATATTTTATTTTTCTTAATTTCTTTTGTTTAAGAACTTTTATTTTGTATATATCTTTTGATTTTTTTTTATTGTGTATGGTGGTGTCTTTTGTATTTTTTTTTTCTTTTACTCTTAATGTAATTTTCTTAATGTCTTGTCTGTCTTGTTGTTGTATGCACCATTGCACCCTGAGAATAAATAATTTTTTTTTCTTTCTTTCTTTCTTTCTTGGCAACAATTTTCGATACGTTAAACTCTGATCGTAGGGATCCACATTAGAGGCTTGCATGGGCCGATTTAATTTTTTTACTATAATTTATATTAGAGATTAACCGAGCAGTTGGTTAGCCTCTCTACTAGGCTAGGTGCGCTCGTGCCGTGCCGTAGATCACGTGTAGTAAAATATTATTCGTAGAATATAAACTTAACACGTCCTCTGGCGAACTTATTGACTGTAAGCCAATTCCAATATTTAATCCATTTAGCTACTAGAGATACATATATACATAGACTCACACCTGTCTCCCAGAGGGGTAGGCAGAGACTATGGAACGCCATTTGCAACGATCCTGACATACCTCTCTTGCTTCACTCACTCCCATCAAGTTTCTCATGCATGCTCTTCTGTTAAGGGTACTTATGACCTGTCCTTTTTTCAGGATGTCTCCAATCTGGTCAGAGAACGTCCACCTAGGTCTTCCCCTTTGTCCTGTCCCATTCACACTTGAATTATATATCTTCTATGTCAGTCTTTCGTCATCCATCCTTTCCATGCCCAAACCATCTTAACATGCCTTTCTCATTGCTTGTCACTACATCTTCTTTTACCCCACAACACTCTCTTATCACACAATTATTTACTTTTTCTGTCAAAGATACACCACACATACTACTCAGTGCTCTCATTTCTACAGCATTTATTCTACTTTCAAATCTCTTCTGCCATACCCAACTTTCACTACCGTACACAAGGGTAGGCATTAATTCCCCCTCTATGCACAGCCAAACGTGCCTTTTTGGAAACGTTTTGGCTATTCATAAACGCCTTCAGAGCTTCATTCACTCTATTACTTGCATTAACTTTTCTTTCAATATCTTCTTCATTCTTACCATCTCTTGTAAACAACGTACCTAAGTATACAAACTCATTCACTTACTCCACTCGTCCATCGATCAAAACATTACAAGCCGTAACGCATTCCACCTTTTCAAAAATCATAACTTTCGTTTTACTTATATTCACTTTCATTCCTTTCCTCTTTAACGCACCATGCACGATTGTTAACATCTCCTGCAATTCCTCCGCTGAAGACGCCATTATTACCTGATCATCAGCATAAACGAGGCATTTGACAAGTAACCCATTCATCCTTAATCTGCAGTCACTATGTTTTAGATCTTGCAAACAATTGTCCATGAAGAGGTTAAACAGCCACGGCGATGCTACACATCCCTGTCTAACACCTGTCTCGATGGTAAACCAGTCAGTGTATGCCCCGTTTATCCTCACATAAGCTCTTGAATCCTCGTATCACATAAGCTCTTGAATATCGTAAGCCTTTTCCAAATCCACGAATACGCAATAGACACTAGAGATACATATTTGACATATTTTGTGCGGAGCATTTTATTATGTCAAATATGTATCTCTGCTGGCTTAATCCATGAATAGACCAAATATTGGAACAGAACAAACACCTCGTCGTTACCATTTAGTATGCAGGCTCAGTGAATACAGAAACACTTGACATTCAAGCGAATGTTATGGCCTATGCACACCACGTTTTTTAAACGCGCCGTTGATGCGTGTTTGTAGCGTTACAGACGCGATACGCACGCAAGTCAGACGCAGCCTGTAGACCTTTGCACACCCGTATAAATTCAAATACGCGTTTGGATCGATGCAGACGCGCTGATGCCGCGCGTTCGTATCGATACAAACGACAACAAACTGCTGTGTAGGATAAATGCACGCGTGTTTTAGAAACGCGCGTCAATGGCGCGTTTTTAGCGATACAGACGTGCTAATGTAGAGATACAGACGCGATGCTCTGTAGGATAAATACGCGCCGTCGACGCGCGTTTCTAAAACGCGCGTCGACGGCGCGTTTATAATACGTGATTTGCACAGGCCCTTAGGTATTCTTAGCCAAATAAATAAGTCCCTTGGTCATTGTATTAGTGAATAACGACCGATGAATAAAACGCAACACATGCAACATACTGGGACTGAGTATAAATTCACGTCAATAGCTGTCGTTCAAAAACGGCATCGCTCATCGAAAAAGACGGCTTTTATTCAGTTTGTCGCATAATTCTTCTTCATAGACGCTTGTTACTGAGATATCTTGACGGTCGATCGGAACCGGTGCTCAAAATGATCAGAACCCTTTTTCGTAAACGTATTTTTTGTTTGGCAAATATTGTTCGCTTCTTTTTATAAAAATAAAGCAAACATTAATCATGGTGAAGGCCAATATTTTTGATAGCTACATGTAAATACATTTAGAAAGATAAATCGATCAATTTAATACAGTACTGGGTCTCGTTAAGAAATAATCCCGTATATTTACTTAATAGCATTGTTGATAAGTTAAAAAATCATATTAATGCTTTTTTTTTTGTTTAAGCAAAGTTTTTCATAACGTCTGTGCTCTAAAATATGTACCTATACACACATTGGTATTTTTAATCTGCCTTTATAAAACCGTATCAAATATCGTTACCTTAACTCAAAGTCTTTAAAAACCACTATAGCCTGTGTGGGAAAAATTGCTCCCTAAAGAAAGTAACACCGTTGCTAAAACAGACCGTTGATATCCAATCTCGCTCTCGGTATTAAAAGGTTCTCTAAATCCCTGTGAGGCTTATCTGTTTCTTCGTTGATCCGCGGCGGCCCTCGGCCGCCGGGAATTCGATTAAAACACGTTTTTACGCCAGTTTAACTTTTAAAACCTTTCTGACATTTCGCACCCATGGGCACATGACTGTACAAACGTCGTAAATGTAATGGAAAACCAATGGCTATGGAATCAAACGGCACTTTCTCGCGTGAAGTAAACATTTATGTAGTGGTACGTGTTGTGTGCATGTGTGCGTGATGCTCGATTGACAGGAAAATTAAATGTTTTGAAATGGAAATTGTGATTAGTAGATGAATTTGTACGTTTCGATCGAAATTTTCAAATTAGAAGGTCAAATAGCTTTTGAAATAGCATGTAATAGGGTTGAGTTTAGTAAATCGAAAAGGGTGCGATTACTAAACTTTTTCTTATTTTGTTGATGAAAAACACGCAGTGCATCAATTGAATAACGTATATAATTATGAATAAATCGTAGTCATATAAAATGTAAGAGAAATGCTACGAGGCAGCCATGGTAGGATAACGAGCAGCCGTATTATACTCTTTAGAGAAGTGACAAGATGATTGTAGGAGCAATTTTTGATGTTTGCCGAAAATAGTGTATAAAAAATTCTACTTCATCAGGACTTGCATTATTATTTTCATACGGTTGCTATGAAATTTTTTATTTGGCAATTCTCATATATGTATCTCATATAATGTTTTTATTGCTTTCAGTAATAGATGAGCGGAGTACTGAGGCCTCGTTATGCGGTAAACAGACAAGTGATGAATGGGTTGCACTTGAGGTCGCTTTTAACAAACTATACATAGTTTGCTGACAACGATAAGTAAGTTCGTATCGGTTTCACAGGTCGGTAGGACAGTTGGTGTCACTAGCCAATAGACAGCACAGTCAAGTAGATGACATGAGTAAAGTCATAGCAATATTATTCTTTTATGATTTTACGCAGCTACGCTTGCCCAGTATTTCTTTTATTTTTCTTAGTTTCAACAGTAAAAAAGTTGCTTAGTTTCTCTGGAAATCCCTTCTTAGTGCACCTCACGCTCTCCAAGGAACACACATGAGGATTTCAGCTTCTTGCGCCCAGTAGTTTTTGCTGTACGTTGTCTGTAAGTCAGTAAGTAACGGAAGAATTATATACATTTTATGTATTATTTAATGAATTTTATGTACTACATTGATAATAATTATTGTATTTATTAATCTGCCTTTTTATATGGCGTGTTAAAATCAGAGTAACAACTTTGTATACAGTGAAACGGAACGCGTCATTGAAACTATCACTTTACATCACTCTTATTACATAAGTTACGTCGTCGTGAGTTACTCAGTCTAATTCACTTGAGTGGATTGCTGTAATTAGTACGCGAACATCCAGTATGAGCTTTAAGTTTCTTATCCACGTTTTTGCTCTGAATATATGCGAATCTGCTCTTAATTAAGACTTCAGGAATTGTTCGTTGAAATGACTGTAACTGAAGTTTTCTGGTGTGTTAAAGTTGCACGCATTTTGTTACATAATGCATATATTATCTGTGAGAGGCTACTATTTTTCTAGATCGAATTGCTACGCTTAGGTACCAGCTTTAAGTAGCGAAGCTTGATTGATACGTCTAATGACACCGACGGAATAACGATCACTTATCGATTGAAAATTATAAATCTCGCTGTAAGAAATTATGCTCATTAGTATTTACAAGAAATATATATACAAGTTCTTGACAGCACCCGTCGAGCCGCGGTCTCCAAGGAACCACCTGCCGGAACACTGAATCATTATTATTTCTCCAAAATTTCAAAATATTTTTGGGAAATTCGTTGCGCTTACCACAATAATTGAAATTGCACTGAAACAATATAAATCACTATTTTGATTTTGCTATTTAATTTTTTATTTCAGGCGACACTGATTCCCGTACTAATCAAGTAGGTCAATCCATTGAAATAGTTCGTAGGTCACGGATGACTTGTAAACGTGGTTTTAGCAAATTCACAAAAGAATTTCGCTGAATACGTTGCCCGCTGCCTCCTAGTACCAGATCAACAAACATAGCTGTTTTTTTTTTGCCATTTCCTAAAAAGTGACCCGGCGAAGACATGACGCTGCATACTTTTACTGAGAATTCTCGTGGCAATACTTTACCCTAGGCAACAGTATGGTTATTATCTACAAATACATTTTAGCTCTAAGCCAACACGTACAAGCTGGAGTGACACATCCTCTCTTTAAAACGAGGTCGTAGAGCGTGGTGACCACCTCTGACCGCCGTAGTGGGCTGCTCACGGTTAGCAAGGCAGTGGCACATTAGCATCCAACCAGTAATATCCCTAGGACATAGCACCAGCATCCACAAGTGCTTCCCACCTAAAATAAACTTTAGACTTTCTCCATTTCGACAAACCAAATCCCGGCAAGGTTCCAAGCCCTTGCCCTCGCAACCTCATTACTCATCGTCCTCATCCTTCTAGAGTCACTTCCAGTGTTATCCCGGCGTCCGCTTACTAGTGTAATTGGATTTGACTGAATATTGATTTTTCTCAGTGTGACTGCCCATCTGATCTCCGCAACCTAAAGGGATATTCTATGACATAACTCCGAAAAGTATATTCGGACCTGTTACTCTCTGCACGGCTTTCTGTTGGTCTCCAGGCTATCGCTTTCACTACGCAACCTCGCTACTAATTACTACTTTCCAAACAAATATGGCTCATTCGTACCTATTACTAGACTCAGCTGGGTGGCGGCGATAAACGATTTTTTCCTACTGGTGTCGATATTTATTCAACTGTATATTTGCACATTGCTAGTAAACGATCGCTCCCTCAGGATCAGCCACAACTTTGTCGGACACGTTAATTACAGAACACGTACGCTATAATGTATCTTTGTTCCAATTTTTGGATAATAATGTAATGTTTCCACAAAGATTGAGCACTACGCTTAGAAAATATGATTTTATCTATTTTTGAAACTGTGCAGTACCTAATTCAAACTAAACTTGGACATTGAACATTATTGTCCAGAGAAATGTTTAGAATGTCGCGATATAATAAATGTCTTTAAAACGGCACAAAACCCTTTTAATTACGATAGATGATCCAAAACTAAATTAAAATACAATGTTGACCGCTTAGTAAATTTTATTTAATGACATTTAAAACGTTATGTTTATAAGAGAAAAACAAACACTGTATGGGATATAAAAGTTTTGGCAAAGCACTTACTTTGCCGCTTGCTGAGTTCTATAGAACTATTACACCCCCGACTTAATATAACGCCTCCGTGATATGCTTTTAAAATTGTTCAAGTAATTTAACTATATGTTATATAATTGGCATTGTAAGATTGCCAAATAACTTATTTATTATATGAAGTGAAATGTTGTTTTCGTTAGTTAAGCCACCACGCGCTCGAAAATTAGATGGGGAAAATTAGATTTAGTATATTAAAGGCTGTATAGAGTTAATTTGAATGACGGTAAAGTGATGAGATCCAAATATCGACAACTATAATTATGTCCATATATCGACTTTATTTATTCCAGACCAATTTAATTTAGCATACAATATACAAACCCTTTTACGATTGTTCTGATGTTATTTTGCGGTGGGTTTTAGTACAATAATATCCTACCGGTGTAAACATAATGGAAAAATGAGATATATTTTTTTTCAATGTGATATTTATTTTCGATGCGAATTTTTACTTCAGTAAATTAATTAAAGCTATGTTTATATATGTAACACCCACTTTGTGCTACTACTTCGATAAGACATTACATCCTCAAACTATGGCGAAATAGGATGTACTATAACACTACCACTAGTACCAATGTCTCAAAACTTCGTGTTGAAATTCTCAGTATCCCCTGAGAATTTAATTATAGAAAACTGAATAATGGTTTGCGATCACGAGTCGCGCGCTGACAATGGAAATTATATCATCTTGTTTGGTTGCAAATGTAAGGCCAAACTTACGATAAAAGACGATTTGAAAATATCTTGTCAACTTGCAGAAGTTACTTTTTACGTGTAGGTAAATACATAAGGGATGTTTGACTAATGTGTTAAGCTCAAATTTAAAAATAAGTGTAACAGCGGAACGAAGTTTTAAATAATTTTATGTACTAATATTCCAAATTTGTTACGTTTTATTTCTACACGAAAATGTAAACTGCTACTTGCTCCATCAAAAGCTATATTTTGGCTCAAACGTCACTTCACACATATCCACACGACCAAGAGTGACCATAAAAAGTGAAGTTTTAAAAAATATAAGTAAGATTTTATTGTAATGCTATGTGACAATAATAATATGATTATAGTCCATGATGATAGACTAGATTTGAAGACTAAAATCATGAGAAACTGAAAATGATATAATAAACTAAAATTGTACTAATAACAAGGCACAACACCAAGAAACAAACATTTTGCTACAAAACATAATTTCTCTTAATAACCCATTAACGAAATACACTTAAAAATATATAAAAGTAATAAAGTTGTAAGAGTCACAACAGTGCACTTTAGAACAAGGACTTTAATCGCGCCCGATTGCTTTATTAATTAAAAGCAGGACTCTACTAGTTTACTTTTCGGCTGGAAGCAATTAATTGGGACTTATAGTCGTTTCATTTACAGATCTAGAAAATTCCACCTAGGAACTGGGTTTTATTGGAGTTATTAATAAGTTTGTGCGACAAAAAAATTTTGAAGTGTGAATATTAGGTACTAGAACTGTACGTTTGCTGAAAAATTAGGTTTAATGCAAGATATTTAATTTGCAAGAACATTAACATTTGACTATTTTAGTAAGACAAGCACTGTTTGCTTTCTAGGTGATTTTAGTTAAACTTTATTTTCTACAATTATAATATCAGTCATTATATAGTGTCGCACGAGTGATTGATTTCCACGGGGTAGCCGGGATCGATCACTCGCCGAGCAATTAAAGAGAGGTAATTAGGTTGACTTACGGGAAATAAATAAAAAATATTACCAGGAAAGTTTAAACTCGCGTTATAATTTTAGTTATTCGATGGCTTTAGATATACAAAAAAAAACTGACAATTAAGATTAACAGATGAGACAATTATCCAGGGCGTGGGCGACGTTGGCACTTCACAGGTCTTCGGATGATGGTAGTACTCAACTGGCGGTGCTGGCCGGAGAAAAAGGGACGAAGCCTCGTGTCCGCTGTATTTATAGGACCGGCGCGGAGGGGCGCGAGGAAACGGCCCATTGCTGTGCGTCACTCGTAGCGAGGCTCGCGGCGCAGGAGCGCGATGTGACGTCACACACCCTCCCCCCCGTTAGGCCGGGATTTTCCCTAAGGAAAATTCCCTAGCCCAACGGGCGTAGCAGCCCTGAAGATACTCCCTGAAATTAGAGAAAACAAGGGCATGATTACCTTGAACAAGTGACAACCCTATACGCTAATTAGGATACCTAAATAATAATGACCCACGCTTGCATTCTTCGCGCGTACAACGGCAGTCTGAATTTGAACATAAACATTTATCATTCATAATTCATCACACATACCTACATGTAAATGCCGAGGCCAGTGTAATAGCCTAATATTAAAGATAACAATCTATGGAGAAGCGCTTAGGGTAATTATTAGGTAATAATGATTTGTAGATATAAGAAACTTGATCTAGCCCTACGACTTATAAATCTTGGGTTCGGCCTTTGCCACTAGATAAGTAAACTTTTTGAATATAGTTAGGTATAATAACAGATTTTTCGTAAAGATGAACAAAAATAATACAAGCCGCAGACACGACCGGACCGCTCAATGTCAAAGGAAAGAAATTAATAAATATTTTGCTCTAATTAATAACTAGAACACGACCAGTAACCACCTTTTGAATGTAAACAATGGTGAGTCATTAGTTAGGCATTTATTTATCGGCGCGTCGCTGAGTGAACGCGCGTGCGTCATAACGACAACTAGGTACGATCTAAATGGTAGGTACTATTCGACTGTTCCGAGCTCGCGACGCACGGTTAATCACCATGATCGTTTATAAAGTACCTATAATAACAATTTGATTATGGAATTTATACAGAATTAAGAATAACAACAGAACTTCAGAACAAGGCACGGCGAAAAACAATACGCCGATCAAGATGCATTTCAACAAATAGATTTGCGGAAAGAAAATACACATGCGAGAATCGAACTTGTATGCTCAGCTAATAGCGACCTTTTAACCACTGATCAACAGGGTAAAAAAAAACAATATATTTAGTTTATGGTTAGTATTTTTTAAAACAATGTTCAACATAACATTTGAGTACACAATTGCGCAGCAATTTGAAAAATAGTATTGTTTACGAGGAAAAAAAAATATTTGCTACCCACCACAGAAAATATCAATTTATAGTAGGCACTACTACAAACGGTAATATAAATTAGAAACGTTCGTTTAAAAAATTAAACAATGAATAGGTAGAAGGTATTCTTATTGTTGTTTTTATACTTTTATTATTCTTTGTAATTAATCAACTTTAAATCCTTGATGTGCCAATCGCCTAAAGGTTTTCCAGCCATGTCGTTAAGTTTGTATACTAGAGGTGATTTTTTGAGGCAATCTTACATTTAATAAATTTAGGCGCCAATTTCTTGCTAAAGTATTTATCCTTATCACTAAGAAGAAACGTTCTGCGCCAAACTATATCACCGACATTGAATTCTGCCTGTTTACGGCGAAGATTATAAGATGAACAATTTCGTTGGTGGGCCGACAACAGAGCTGAATGTACCTTCTCGAAAATAGAAGATAAATAGCCTAAAGTTTCGGCATAGCCGTCCCGTGGTTCAAGCACCATATCGGAATGAAATTCCTTATCAATATACTGAGAACCACATGTTATGACCTCCCTACCAAAAACAAGGAAATTAGGAGAATAACCAGTAACCTCACTAACTGCGCAGTTAAGGGCGAATTGAACTTTAGTGATTAGAGTGTCCCAGATTTGATGATCAGATTCTATGAAAGGTGAAATAGCTGTCATAATGGTTTTGTGATAACGTTAAACTGAGTTAACGTTGGGAGTATACAACGGTGTAAAATGCAAATTTGGAATTTTATATTTTGACAACATACTTTTAAAGGTTGCGCTAATAAATTGTTTACCGTTATCCAAAACAATAGTAGATGGAATTCCATGCACCAAAAATACATTTTCCTCAAGAATTTTTGTTATCACTTCTGCAGTTGCCCATTTAATGGGGAAAAGTAAACAATATTTAGCGAAACAACAACTGACCACAAATATAAAAGTGTTTTGTTTCCTGCTGGGAGGCAATGGACCAATCAAATCAATACTAATCGTCTGAAAGGGCTTTTGACATGATTTGGGTTTTCCCATTAGACCTAAATTTGGGTGATTTTGGTGTTTATGGGTGATACAAGTTTCACATGAACTGACGAACTTGACAACATCAATGTACATACCAGGCCAAAAGTAATTAAGTGCGAGACGTTTGTATGTCTTAAAAATACCCAGATGTCCAGCAGTGGGCGAAGAATGATTCTCCCTTAGAATGTCATTTCTTTGGTCAGACGGAATAACCTCTTTCCATTGAAATTCTCTAGTGAGAGGGTTTAATGTTTTTTTAAAACAATACAATTTATTGTTTATTACTTGATAGTTAACAAAGGAAGTCGGAGAACTTAAACAGCCTTTATAGATATTTAAATACCAAGGATCATTAGTAGAAACTGGTAAATTTTGATTAGAATTAATATCTATATTTATATCATTAGCAATAGCAGAAACGGGTAAAGAGCGAGACAGAAAATCAGGTAAAACGTTATCGGAACCCCGACGATGACGTATTTCGAAATTATAGGAAGATAAGCGAACTCCCCATCTGGCTAACCGGCCAGTAGGGTTATTTAAGGTCAAGAACCATTTCAAAGCAGCGTGATCTGTGTAAACAATAAACTTTTTACCATTTTCAACATAACAACGCCAGTGTTCTATAGCAAATAGAACAGCCAGGGCCTCGCGCTCTGTGGCACTGTAATTTTTTTCTTGCTTAGTGAGTGATTTGCTATAGTACGCTTTGACTCTTTCCTCACCATTTAACCTTTGACAGAGGATCGCGCCAAGTCCAAAATCGCTAGCATCTGAGTGTATTTCAAAAGGTTGCGAGTAGTCAGGACAAGCCAACACCGAGGAGGAAATCAAACAATTCTTTAGGTTATTAAACGCCTCATTAGCCTCTGTCGTCCAACAGAATGGAGGTGCGTTTTTACTTTGAGATGTTAACTTATTTAAGGGTGCAGCAATAGAGCTAAAATTCGGTATAAAACGCCTGTACCACGAGGCTGCGCCTAAAAAACGACGTACTTCTTTTCTATTAGAAGGAGTGGGATAATTTTTCATTGAATTTACTTTATCCGGATCGGGATGCAATCCACTAGAGTCGACAACATAGCCTAAATATTTTAGTTTATCTCTAAAAAATTGACATTTTTCGAGATTAATTGTTAAATTAGCGCTTTTTAGTTTATCAAGAATGCGTAATAAAAGAGTAATATGCTCGTTGAAACTGGAAGTGATACAGATTATGTCATCGATAAAACAGAAAACCTTATTTTCAAATTCTGGACCATAAAATAAAATATCAACTAATCGTTGTTGAGTAGCTGGCGCATTCGTAAGACCGAAGGGCATTCTTTTGAATTGAAATGTGCCACGCGTAGGAATATAAAAGGCTGTTTTGCAACGGTCCTCTTCTTTAATTAATGTTTGCCAAAAAGATTTAGACAAATCTAAACTAGACAAGTATTTAGCGTCTCTCAGATTATCTAAAATTTCCGAAATATAAGGCAAGCTATAAGCATCTTTTTTTGTAACGGAATTTAATTTACGACTGTCCAAACAGAAACGCAGTTCACCATTCTTCTTAGGGGTCAAAATGACAGGGTTTGACCACGGGCTTTCAGATCGTGCAACAACATCCTCTGAGAGCATGTCGTCAAGATGCTTTATTAAAATTCTTTGTTTATCGGGAGACATGCGATAGAATCTTTGCCGAATAGAGGGGCAATCACCTGTATCAATTGAATTAGAAATAATATTTGTGCAACCGAGACCCCGCTTCTCGTATGAAATATCGGTAAATTTAGAAATAATGTTGTCAGTGGTAGCTCTCTGGTCGACTGCAAGATGATCATAAGAAACAAGATGTGTAGGGGGAACTGCCTGCAACTCCATTACTTGAGCGTCAGACTTGTTCACAATCAAAACAGACTCTAATTTGTTAGGAAATAGGCCAAAGCTTCGCCAAAAATCCATGCCAAGGATAAGGGAATTTTGAATCCCAGGTACAACATTAACTTCTAAGTTAATCAATTTATCCTGAAACTCAAAGGGTAGAAACACCGATCCCAAAGACTCAAATCGTTCGCCGCCAGCTGTTATTAACCTTAAAGGTTTCGATTTATCCAAAACATCGTCTTTCAAAAATAAGTTATGCAAATTATTACCTAAAATTGTAACGCAAGATCCAGAATCTAAAAGACCAGTGGTAGGTATTCCGTTTAATTTTAGAGTAACGTAAGGTAAATATTCTACTTTAGAATTACGGATTGAGGATATATGATAGCTACTACTACTACTAGATTTTTTTTAAAAAGTCCAACCAATTATTCCACTCTGTTTTATTACAATTAGTTGTATAATTTGATTTTCCACAATCCTTGTTAACTAGTTTTTTGAAACTGTAGGGGTCGACTTAGATTTACAATTGGGGCAGTCTGACACCTTGAAACCCTTTGTACCGCACTTAAAACAGATTAGGTAGTGTGGTTGACGGCAATTACGTAATGAGTGCGAATTGCAACTACAACGCACGCACAAAATTTTATTTATATTAGAAGTAGGTACTCGATACGGCGTTAACTTGTGGTACAGGCTTGTATCTCGATGTATCAGCAACAGAGTTATATTTATTGAAGTGATTATGATTGTAAACATTTTTGTTTGAAGAAAAATTAAAAAACGGATAATTATACGCTAGATCAGGTGCTACAGTATTCTTTGAAACTTTAGCAACTTTACTTAAGCAATTTTCTGAACCCCCGTTCAGAAAATTGCTTACTGCGGCTTTGGTAATTTTCGAAAAGACGACAAACTTCGACCAGACTATCAACATCAACAACCTTTGCAGTGAGCAGACAATTAGTGTAACAAGGTCTTATATTATTTAGCAAAATTTCTAGCTTCTCCGAATCAGCGATAGGAGAACTAAGTCGCGAAAACAGACCGTGCATTTTTGCCACGTAAATAGTTATTGATTCGTTTTCGCCCTGAGAGCGCTGACGAATCTCCGTCATAAGCCGATAATCGTAGTTATGCGGACTAAAATCTCGTTTCAAAAGTTCGCAAAGTTCTAACCAAGTCTTTACATTATTTTTAACAGAACGATACCAAACTAATGCGTCACCCGAAAATATTTCAAAAGCGAAAGACAACATCTTGTCGTGAGGAATAGATCCACAGGACATAAATTCATCAATTTTTTCAATAAAGGATCTTACACATGATTTACCGTTAAATTTGAATTTACCTAATTCCGAAAAAAGCTTACGGTCGTAATTAAAGGAAGTGTTTCCCTCTGCCACTGAGCAATCCGACCACGAATTACGTCTCGTGATTAATTGTAATTTCGCATATAAGTCATTAAATTTATTCCACACAGACTCAATTTCTTTAATATCAAGACTGCCGGTATCCATCCTATTCAGTCGATGAAAACAATGGTGCAGCACGGTTTCGACCTTCTGTTGAAGCTCGGAAGTATAGTTTGCTTCCAACATAGATAAGTGTTTAGTTGATCTTAATAGCGACTTTTCCACTTCTGCCACATCCTCCTCTGGTGGGCAGGGTGAAGATAATATATCCTCTGAGGGAGTTTTAACTGAAAGTTTAGCGATTTGTTTGCGGGGATCGTCAGGCTTTGAAACGCCGCGTATTGTGGTCTCATATTCTAATTCCGCTTTAGTTAATAATGAGAAATTTATAATGTAAGCCATTATTACAAAACAATAATAGAAAATCTAAGTATTTACGCCGGCACTAGAAAAAAAAATTTAATATTGCCAGAAAATCGAATACCGTGCTAAAAAAAGCTGAAGTACACTAAATTATACAATGGTGTGATGATTGGTCAAGGAAGAAAAAATTTCTTAAAGGTCACTCAAAGGTTGAATCACAATATTTTTTCGCGAACACGTTGCTCGTTTGTTCAACGGCTAAGTGGTTAGAACCGGTTGGCGGCTCAACACGCTGCCCGCGGTGGAAACGTGATTTTAGACAGACGTTAATTAATTCACCGTTATGTTATTTACACAGTTAAATTGCTTATGGCCAACAAAAATAGATAGAAACTGTACCTGTACGCAATTCACCACATCAGAATATATGCACACACAGGAGAAAAATATACAAGAGAAAAAGAAATTATTTCACTCACCTGTAAAGTGCCAACTTACGTTTTAAAAATTATATATATAATATAATTAAAAATTCTATTGGGCGCCAATGTCGCACGAGTGATTGATTTCCACGGGGTAGCCGGGATCGATCACTCGCCGAGCAATTAAAGAGAGGTAATTAGGTTGACTTACGGGAAATAAATAAAAAATATCACCAGGAAAGTTTAAACTCGCGTTATAATTCCAGTTATTCGATGGCTTTAGTTATACAAAAAAAACTGACAATTAAGATTAACAGATGAGACAATTATCCAGGGCGTGGGCGACGTTGGCACTTCAGAGGTCTTCGGATGATGGTAGTACTCAACTGGCGGTGCTGGCCGGAGAAAAAGGGACGAAGCCTCGTGTCCGCTGTATTTATAGGACCGGCGCGGAAGGGCGCGAGGGAACGGCCCATTGCTGTGCGTCACTCGTAGCGAGGCTCGCGGCGCAGGAGCGCGATGTGACGTCACAATAGTTATCAGTAAAAACCACAGTGCTGTATAAAGAAGAGCTAGACCAGACTTCGGTATTAATAAACAATTCAGTCGTTTGCAGGATTACCTAATGTTTCTTCCTCATGAAACAATTTAATATTATTGTATCTAGAAAACAATAGTACTCAAACACAAAGAAGTATAATAAGAACTGGCATAATACTACGAAAGACTACTTACTTACCTCCCTTTTGAACAGAAAAAACAATCATTATAATACCTAGGTTTTCTCTTGATAGTACTACTTATAACCTAAGTAGCTTAACCTACTGGTCATTGTCCTGTAAAGCGTGTAGCTGTATGTATACGACCCACGCGCGATTGAGGTGCGCTTTGTGGCCAACAATGTAGGATGATGGAATGCTTTACTATAATTATTATTCTCACCGATGTTCATATCTCAAGTATGCAAGCAGCATTTTGAAGTCTTAAAATGACAATATAAATTATTTTCTAATGTTTATGTATGCTTTTCGCAAGCCTATTTAAGGAGTCATGTCTATAACAACATTTAAGTCCATTATTACCAAAACTAAAACAAAAAAAGAATCTAGGTATCTCAAAGTATTTTACTATTGTTAAGAGCAGGCCTTACCTCTCTGACTCCAACATAAATATAAAAAATAATTAAATAGCGTTAACCCTTAAGTTGGCAGGAGTACAATAACATGATTTTTGAGGCAAAAAAAACAATACATAATTAACTACATCAAAGAATATGAGAAAAATAGAAAAAAAAAACAAAAATTTTTAGTTTTCTGAAAAACTTATGTGAAGTATAATGCCAAATATGCTAAGATCAAAAATACGAAACATATGTGAAGTATACTGTACGTTGCCAGGTTCACGCATAAAATATTTTAATTGCGACTGAAAACAAACAAGTATATAATGTATGAAAATTATTTATTTATTAAGATGAAAATTCAAAAAACAGACACTTGGCCATCATCATCATCCTTCTATCATCCTTCTCAAAATATTCAATGCTTCTGATAGTAAATCAATAGATTCAATGCTGCTTTCGGAGAACTTCGGCATATCTTCAAGCCCGATATCCCGCAGTGTCTCAAGACCAAAGTATTTGACCAGTGTGTGTTGGAAGTGTTGTCATATGGAACGGAGACTTGGCCGCTCACTATGGGCCTCATTAGAAGAAAGATCAAAGTCACTCAGAGGGCGATGGAGAGACCTGTGCTCGGAGTTACCCTGCGAGATCGAATCAGAAATGCGGAGATCCGCGGGCGAACCAAAGTCACCGACATAGCTCTCCGAATAGTCAGGCTGAAGTGGCAGTGGGCAGGGCACATAGCCAAGAACCGATGGCCGTTGGAGCGGAAAGGTTCTGGAGTGACGGCCACGCACCGGACATCGTAGAAAAGTGGATTGACGATCTTGTTGGGATCGCGGGCAGCGGATGGATACAGGTAGCTCAGGATCGGTCCATGAGGTGAGCCTTGGGGGAGGCCTATGTCTAGTAGTGGCCGTATTTCGGCTGATATGATGATGAATGCTACTTTGATCCGAGTCACAATGTTCTTGGAACTTCCTGGTTTTCTATAGAAGAAGCATCACTAGACTCCGAGCATGCATTTTCAGGTGGTGTCAAAGCAAATAATTTACTCGTGCGTGAACGTATCAAACGCTAAAACAAAATAAAAAGCATTATAATTTGAAATTACCTTAAAAATATAAGTAATAAGTATGTAATATTCTATGCTATTGGCAGTGTCCAGCCCGCTTCCCAAACACGGAAATCTATAATATTCCATGCAATTAGCAGTGTGAAGTATTTTGGACAATATGATAGATGTGGAATTTACATTAATAATAATTTTGCAGTATTTTTGTGATTTTAGCTAAAGACACGATAGATCATATCCCAAATATGTTTTATATGTTTTATGATGCAAAATAATATTATAAAAATCTATATATATATATTATTAATTACTGAATTTCTCACCTGGCTGTGTTGCGTTAGCTATTCGTTGCTTCGATGCCATTTTGAATTTTGACAGGTTACAGCGTTGCCATGACGATATAGAATTTTCTACAGTAAACTTGTTCTATTGCAGTGTTAACGTATACAAACATATGCGGAATAAGTAATATATAGACCTATAATTTTTGTTGTTGTGTATGTCCAGCCGGCTGGACAGCGTCAATTTAAGGGATAAGTAAACTATTTGTATGTTTACTGTGCACTAGAATGAAAGTAATCAAAATCTCTGAACAAAATTTTATGGAGATCTTGAAAGACCTTCGGATATGTAATGTTTTACAAGGGCTGAATAAATAATTCACACGCCCTTGTAGAACATCACACACAAAAGTCAAAGTATATGTTTACGAATTAGCTAGTGACATTTTATAATACATGAATTACGTCATTTTAATTCTTAGAAACAATTGTAAAATCAGCGTTGGTATTTAACTAATATAAGTAGGAGAATAGTAAAAGGACCTAAATCAAATCTTGTTAACATTAATGAACTATTGTTGCGAAGGACAAAAGCCAAATGTATGAGGAAATGGAAACATCCCCATATTGTGCCCTTCTTACGTACTTCGTGCTATTTAAGATCGTATTGTGATCTTTAATTTGCGTTTGCATATATTTTATTGAAATACTTATACTTTCGCCTGACTAAGCAGCTCTTCGGCGAGGGTCTTGGGTAGCAAGGGACAAAACTAAAATTATGGTGATATTTTTTCTATTTTTTAGTTACATTATATTTGAAATACTCCTTTCCTTTTTTTAACTGATCGCAGCTTTAAATTACAGTCTTTGTAGCACAAAAGATAAAATTAGACCAGGCCTAGGATTTCTTTGGATAATGTATGTTTCTAATACATTATTTTGGTTTTCATTGGCTAGCTGGTTTTTTTTCATACCAATACATGTATGAAATAAGACTACCTTCGAATCGATAAAAACGTAATTTCTGTATGTGTGTGTGAAGAGAGAACGACTCCTACATAGACAGTTATCTACGCCGTTATAAAACTATAATATTATATAAAACAAAACGTTACTAGAGCAAAAAAAAAACAGTCGTCTATGTACCTACATGCATGCAATTTTCTGGACATGTACCCCGCGGGGTCTTGAAACATGATACAAACGCGTGCCGAAAGAGACGCTCAAAGGCTCGCTGACAGTGAACGTGGGCAATATTCTCGCTGCACTGAGGATATATCACGTATGCATGTTGTCCTTCAGCATATTTTTATCAACGAAACGAAAAAATGGCAATTAAATGGTAATATCGTGTTACATTGCAAGAGGAATTAAAATTGTTTGAAGTATTTGTCTCTTAGAGTATCTTCTTTTAGAAACTTCTCGTTTGCAAATCAAAGAAACATTTTCAGGTTCGGATGGATTCGGTTGAACATTATTTAACTGAAATGTGATAAAAAAATTATAATTAACATTATTTTTATTCAAAATCAACAAAGTACTAGAAATATCTTTTATTCAAATTCAGATAAGAAATAGTTTCTATATGGTGAGAACATAATCCAAGATTGTATAAGTACTGTTAGTGACACAATTTCTAGATCAGTGCAAAAGTGGTACCCAAGCTGGTTGATGGTCAAAAATACAAGGTGAACATTTTGATATTCATCCTGTCATTAATATTTATCCGTGCATCTTCCCATATCATTTGGGGTCGGCCCTTGAATATGTTTGCGCCATTTGGATCTGTCATTTATATGTGCTGGGATCAAATTGCATCGTTGGTTAAGGTTTCTCCACCAAGTAGCTTTTGGGCGTCCTCGGGCTTGTTTGCTTGTGTCAATTTTAAACGCGATTTTAACAGGGTGGTCTTCCTCGCGGCGCATCACATGTCCGTACCAGCGAAGTTGGGTTTCCTGCAGTTTGTCTGGTATGGCTTGAACTTTGAAACTTCCCCGAACATGTTCGTTTCTGATTCTGTCCAGCTTGGTTACACCGCCGGCCCAACGTAGCATTTTCATTTCAGAGACGTGAAGTTTGGATTCATGATCGCGTGAGGTTGTCCGGCACTCCACGCCGTAGAGTAAAACAGGCCACTTATCAACAAGACAATAACGGCTGGGTATTGAAAGACGACACCCTTTCAAATGGTTTGACCCGGATCGGCCAATTCTGCTATTTTTTGTGACATTGATATTATATTTTGAATGGATTTAAAAGCGGTATTCTGATAACCAAATGTCATTATCGTATAATTTAAAATAAACAGTTCGTCGTTATCTCATACGATCTCGTTACAATTTCATTCAAACATCATATAATTTAGAAGAATACGCTTTTTGTGACGTAAGTATGACACTGACATGATATTGAGACTATATTAATTTATTTAGCGGAATTGGGCCCCAGGTATGTAATTATTATAACAAATTATGGAATTATTTTTTACGACGATCATGTCATCGATTGGAAGAGTAGGGCTAAATTGAATGGATGTAAATATCGACGACAATTATTATGAACAATAAAATATTTTTTTGCATGTAATAATACTTTTTTTAGATTTTTATAATACTAAAATAAAATGTTTACTTTATTTAATACTAGAGGATGCCCACGGTTACACCTGCGTTATTTAAGGCTACTGCTCTGCTCCCGTCGCTTATAGCGTGATGTTTTATAGTCTATAGCCTTCCTCGATAAATGGGCTATCTAACACTGAAAGAATTTTTCAAATCGGAACAGTAGTTCCTGAGAATAGCGCGTTCAACCAAACAAAGAAACAAACTCTTCAGCTTTTTATTTTAGTACTAGACGATGCCCGCGGTTACACCCGCGTTATTTAAGGCTACTGCTCTGCTCCCGTCGCTCATAGCGTGATGCTATATAGCTTATAGCCTTCCTCGATAAATGGGCTATCTGATACTGAATGATTTTTTCAAATCGGACCAGTAGTTCCTGAGATTAGCGCGTTCAACCAAACAAACAAAACAAACAAACAAACTCTTCAGCTTAATATATTAGTATAAGATAAGATGGCTATTAACGTAATAATTTTATTTTTGTATTTAATCCAGACCTATCTCTTTATTATACTTTTATGTTCAAACAATACTTATTTGCAATCAAATTTAAACTAACATAGCTAAATGACTATTTACACATAAAATAAAACAATAATTTATAACATAAATAACTAAAAAATACATTTAAAAAAAAGAAAGGAAAAGAAAATTTAGAGGGCGTCATGGAAATCCTCCACATCGCCGTCAATTGGGAGCGTGCCTAGAATGCTTGCAGCATTGCCACGTTGTATGGCAATGCTGATCTTTTGCGCCAAATACAGGCCAGCCATGGTTCTGGTCACGCGAGGCATCAACCAGTCTCTTTGCGAGGTCTATAAAAAGAGATCGCGCACTTGGACCCCATGGTCCTAACGTTTCGTCTCCAAACGGCTCAAATACATAATCTCCTACTAGCTTTATGTATTTGCGCCGTTTGAGAGTCTCCGCTGTAGCTGCAGCAGCGCCCGCACAACCCGCTGTGCTAGAAAGATGAGATGGCGCAAGGGCGTCGACACAAGTTGCGTCCCACACCAAAGGCCTACCCAGCTTCCACGGCAGTAAAGACATACCGTCTGGTCTTTTGCCATCGTCGCGTGCCAAGCCCTGAGATTCAAGTTGGGCTGGAACGCCAGCGGTGACAAGAGCCCGGCAAAGTATGTCATTGAGGTTGGCGTGTCGTGAAATACGACCTGCGCTCCTGCAGCATGACATACCATGGTGACCAAGACTGTCGACAGCCTCTCCACAGTGACAGCGCTGTGGAGAGACACATTGCGCACCTAAACGAAGGCAAGAAGCAATGCGGAAAGTCGTATCGTCCAACATGGTACCTATGTTGGACGATGGCAGCGCCTGAAGCCAAAGACCCGACTCCCACTTTCCCACAGCCAGCAAACGAGCACGCTCCGCAGCATTGGACGACGTACTTAAGAGTTTTCTCGTACCACGCCGCAAAGCGGCCCTGTGAAGATGGATTTCGGGGTAACGCGGTGCATGTCTTAAACGATCACAATCGGCTAAGCTCTCGCGTTCGTACCTACAGCGGACTTTCAAAGTGTCTGGCAAGATGTTAAAACTATTAAAACTGTTGTCCGGCGGTTAGGTTAACATCTTTTTATATGTCTACAAGTAACATATATAAAATGTAGCTTTTATACTATAACGTATTTTAGGTATCATTTTAGGTACCACCTTTACTACCTGATAACTGTTAGCAGAGAGACTTAAATTCAAAACTTAAAAGCTTCTAATTGATAGTCCCTTGAACTCACTTAAGTTTAGAATCCCTTATCATTCAATACCGACGATAAATTTTATTGTAATAAAATTGTAGAATCATCTGCCATCTAAAACTGAGTATTGGTCGGATTGATTAAATATTGATAAAGATATTTCAGTAGGTTTTGTACGTATTTTTCGGTCTGTTGAAGACCCGATTGATTTGCCCCTTACGGCGTGTAACGAGATGGATTACAAAAGAACGAGTCAATGCCTATTAGGTTTCGATTTTGTTGTTAGATGAAATCGTATTGTACAAAAGGCGCGGTAAACAGTATTAAATTTTGCGAGGGAAATTTACTCGAAAATGTGAAAGCTAATAAAAAAGTCTACAAACATCCGTCAATATTTGTAGACTTTAATTAGCTTCTTCATCATTTTGTAGAGTCGATGGTATAAAGCAAATATATTTTACTTAATACCATTTACAGAGCTAACTTTGTATACAACTTGAACTATGAGTACCCACGACTCTTATATTAAGTTTCATTGATATTAATCTCAATCACACATGCGTACACACACATTTATATAAAAGTCCTCATACATGTATCATTGTACAACCCAAGTTACTGGAGTTAGAAACATATTATTTGATCAAAGGATTGCTTTCATAACCTAAATACAAAAGGAAGATTTTTTACATTTATATTCCTTTTTTGGGGGTTTGAAAACTGGCTCATTTTGAAGCTATAAATAAATCAACATCATCAACCTTTAATAGTCCACTGCTGGACTAGGCCTCTCCTTTGAAAGTTGGAATTGGCCTTCTATACCACGCTGGCCAAACGGGTTGGTATAGGGTTTGTATATTATCAAGTTTTCCTTCTCTTACAGTGCTGATCTCTGCATATGCTCCCTCTGTCGGTTCTTACGACACCCAGGGGTGGTGACAATCCGTATTCTTAATCCGTCACCACATGGACAGTATAAATAAATAAAAATCTTTATTTCTTTAACCAATAAGTAACTAAATCTATCGTAGCTGGAGCCTCCTTTTAAGCTTAAAGGCCTGTGTCAGGAAGATCCGCTCTTCAAACAATTCCATACTTACATTATATTATTATAGACATAGAGGTACATAACACATAAGTTATGCGTGTGTGTGAGTTTGTATAATTTGTTTGTATATGTGATGTAGCATTACGAAAATACAGACAACAACTTGAAAATTACATACTCAATATGTTTACCAACTAAACAACTATAATAATATATTCTTTGCATAAAATTAACCAGGATCATTGCGCATTCCAGCTCTGTTTATTAGATGTTAGCAGTTGGAGTGTTTGCGCTATCCGCCGTGTTGACTTAGATATTGACTCCATACCACTCGAATCTTTCACTTCGCATACAAAGGAATTCTACATTAGTTACGTTATATTTTGTATCCTTGTCTGAGTATATTACTGTTTTGTCTGCGATGGAAGGATCGCTGAATATTTAGGTACCAGTTTTTTTGTTACACGACGAAAGTTCTTTGGTTGTTTTAGTGCGATGTTCTTCTCAGTCATTATTATGCATTATACAAATCATTAAAATGTAAAAAATATAGTCATTGCAGGTTTTCTAATCGTTCTAATAAAGTTTATGAATAAGAAAACATGACAAATCGAGGAAGGAGAGCAGAAAGGACGACAAGTGGGATCAGTAGGAACTTTAAGCCTACGGTGAATTTCTACCGCATTGTCGTTTGAAGTGGACTGTGTAGTACCAATCGGATTCAATTCCGGGTGTTCTTAATCCACAGGATTACAGGGCAGCGGTGGAGTAAAGTACTACTTAAGTGCGTAAGTGGTCATTCCACATGAAGAAAACTCGTGACAAAAATTAAATAATGAAAATTGTGTGATCCTTTTTAAATTTACAATATAAGAATGATTAAGGTTGCTGTTGCTGTCTGCCAGCAAACTTATTTATAAAATATAGTTGTGCACATGTTCTTGATAGCATAATCTTAACAAAAAGCAATTGTGTATTGCATCTCTTTTACACCTTCGTGAACTGACCGTGTACGCTATATTCTAGGTCATTGGCATCTAACCTAATGCTTGTTGGCAAATTTATTCTATTTCGTGACGAAGTTACCACGCAACATATTAATTAGACCCACATTCATATTTTTTTTCTGTTGGATGAATAAATAATTACAGTCTCATTAATTAAGATTAGCACCTAACACGCTTGGTAAGCCCATAAATCAACATTGTTTTAAGCTACTATTACATCTATGCAATCAGCAGAATCTATAAAGAGACCTAAGCGCAATACCTGTCATACCGAACATGATAATGGCAAATTAAATGTTGCAATTTTTCAAGCAAAAGGCTCTTGGCTTAATTTTTGATCATAGTTTTACTTTATACCTTATTGTAGCAAATAATTTCACGATGAAAAACGATTTGTACTTCGCCATTCGTTCAGTATTTAGTGAACCAGTGACAAGAAAAATTAAGATCACAACCTTTAAATTCTAAAATAAACTGTGTATGACCTGCGTGGAATAATCGAAGAAACTGCATTATCCCTCTCCTTATTTGTCAATACGAGAATATATCCTTTTATTCGCTTCCTGTTGTCTTTAGTCACCTCTTACAACACCAAAGGATGGATAAGTCACACGGAGAAAGCCGTAACAGGTTGTTTAATTTCAGTAATCCGGTAACATTAGCGTCAACATAACAATCTAATTCTATTCCATTTCTAAGTCTTCTATCTCTTTCGTGCACGTAAGCTCCCTAATACACACTTATGTAGTAGAAAATGGCTCGCGAGTTAAAGCCGGCAAGACGGACAGAATTTTGCGAATAGCAGAGACCGGCCCGGTTTCGACCCAGATACGTGGAATGTTTGCAATTCGGTTGCCATGACAATACTGCATTGTATCGAAATGCACACCAATGCTACACGCAAAATTTATTTAGGTCGAAGCTCCTATTAATCAAGTTATTATGTACGTTCAAGGAACATTAAAGTTGGTAGACTGTGGCATCTTTGCTTTGGAAAATGTTTTCTTAATTAGCATGTATTCGTTCGTGTCTTCATAGCGTCGAAACATCTGGATGTTAAGAATTTAGTGTATCTGGTTATATGAGTGAATGTGTAAAAAGAAGGTGTGTACCTATGTTTTGTATTGTGATAGAATGAAGCCTATAGCTGATGAAATCACACATTACATACATAATATATTATGGTGCTTCTGTGCGCAACAAAGTTCAATGATACAGCTCGACCCCGGTAATAAAGCAAACTCCTCGTGATAAGTCGTCAGTATTAATCCAATGACTTTAATCAAGCAACTACGTATTTTCTTAATCTGTGCGTAAATCATCAATCATCCCTTTTTAAAATAATAATTCCACAATGAAACTTGAACTAGTGTTTAAATCTAAGTTCTGGTGATCATCGTTGGATGAAATTGGCAAATAAATGGAATGTCGCGCCTCTCGGGATTGAAATTGCAGACACAACCTCAATTCCAGCCATGATTAATAGATACGTAGCAGTGTAATACCAACTGACTCACAGAATAACTGACGGTACACACTACATTTGTTGTTCTACACTATGAATATGATGGCAATTTGTTGTGGATAGGTGAAGGTTGTACTTTAGAATAAATAAGATTCACCTATAGCTATAGGATCATGTGCTGTAACTCTGTTTCGTTTATAACTATGCTCTATACTAATACGTATCATCGTCTGCATGTGGATCTATGTTAGGCTCATAAGTCGCCAATTTTCTCCTATTGAAAAATGCTCTATTACAGAAGTGGCCAAAGAAGCAATTTTTTTTGTCCGTTTGTCACAGTTTTCAATCTATTAACTACAAACATAGCATCAGTCATTCTGATTTACTTTGTAACCTATTTACGTCATTAGCTATAAATAGAACATTTTTATGACCATTTCAGGCGCAAGTCTACAGCAATATAAAATTATTATTTCAGATAAAAATACTAGGCAGCATACGACATAATTGCTTGTCAATATTTTATAGCAGACTGTTTATCGAAAAGGAAGGGCTATAAAAGGTAACCTTTTCCACTTTTAGTATCTACACGCACGTTAGAAAGTGTGTTGATAAGTGATTGGGTTTCCAATAACCAATCGGTTAATGGTTTGGTTAATTTATTCGCACGTGAACGAGGCTAATGTAATAGATTGCTCTTGTTGTGACTAGCTATCGTTATCAAGGGTTTGAAAGCGTTGAAGCGCCACGGCATTTTATAAAACGTATCGAGTTCTTAATTTTTGGAAATGAATGTAAGGTGTAAAAGGGTGATGATAGCACAAATTACTAAATAGTTACTTCGTAAATGATAGTCCTTTTTATTTAGAGTGTGGAATAGGTGACGTTTTTCACAGTCATGTAGGTACATGGAGCCGGGGTAGATCCTTGCTAACCGACAAAAATATGTTTGCTTGATATAATAATACACTGTTTAGTAGCACAGGTCTAACGACAGCAGCCAACGGCACATGTAGGTTACACCTAACGGTGGCAAGATGGCGACGAATTCTTCGATGCTTGCAGTCGAGACAAGGGCGATAAAACTTGTTGCTGGAGAAGATATACATATGAATGTATGTCAAAAATAATTAGTAAAACGACGGAATAAATATTGTTTTATTTTTCTGCTGGAATCTTGTTGCTATTTAATTGTCGCGCCTATTGTTTTATTCCACCGCTGTTTATGAGCCCTTAAGGCTTATTATTGTAACTATGTGTATAAGTAGGTACATGTCATAGTTGAGTGCAGATTAGTTCGAAATCCTGAGATAACACAGCCTTTTCAAGAAGTAACTGAGTCTCCGTTTACTACCAGGCCAAAAGTTCGTCAAACCAAATAAAGTGATAAAACATACCCATACAACGAGAGCTGTAAACAGAGCTTAATACTTGTGCTACGATTACAGGCCGTAATTGCGTTCTTAATAGATTCTTACCAGTGCTTGATTAATAAAATTGCTGTCTAAATGTGGTGCTACCTGCAAATCTTATAAATTTTGACTTAAGACCCAAGAGCTATGAATCATGAACGATCTTATCAAGGTACTTGCTTGTAATGCTTACTGTTACGGAATAGGTAAATCATTACTTGCGAAGGGGAAATTTCGATGGAGTTCAGTGTTGGAAAACGCTAAGGTGAAATCATTTGCCGTGTTTTGGAAGAGGTGTACATTAAGCCTTAAATTAGGTACTAATGAAAATGATGAAAATAATTTTAGGTTAATATTTTATACAAATGTATGTAACCTTGTTTTAGTTGCTACCTCTATTGGTATTCCGCAGATAAGGTCATGAATGAACTGAATAGTTATGTGTTTTATACTATTTATTAGTTGTTTTGAGAATATAGGTTTGAAGCCACCTCAGCCAGATCTCGGTCCTTCAAGCACGGCCCACTTGCCTAGTCAGAGGATATTTACTCTAGTTGTAGAAAAAGAAGTATTCTGGATACATGACTCGTTTCCTCTGAAGACTGTAATTATTTTTTCAAATATAGGTTCACTAGTCACAATTCCTTTAGCTAAAATTTTCCTTACGCGAATACAAGACATCCTCTTTCACTGAACGATCATAAATAAAAGCTAACCTAAGAACTCGTAACGACGTACACAGGCTCAAAGTTCGCGATACGGGCATAAAACCCAAACGTTAAAGTGGCTGTGTTCCTCTAGACGTCAATAATTCTAAAGTGGCCATTAATGCTGCCATTAATGTACCCACTGACGTTACCATGGTGATTGTAAATTGACTCCCGCCGACACACTACGTAGACCAAATGGGCTATAGCTGAGTGGTGTGCAGAAAAACTTCTTAGACTCCCTTCATCATATTTTAAGCCGATAAAGACAAGAACATCAATATTTAGGTCTAGCGCGCAAGATTGTTAAAATGTAGATTTTTTGTTCC
Organism: Euclidia mi; assembly: GCA_944739405.2. Taxonomy (NCBI): domain Eukaryota; kingdom Metazoa; phylum Arthropoda; class Insecta; order Lepidoptera; family Erebidae; genus Euclidia; species Euclidia mi. The sequence continues at coordinate 100,562,686 of OX123183.2, read as the reverse complement.
AATTATTCTATAGGTGACCGAACTAATTAGAGCCTCGATCAACACCTAAGAGGTTCGATGTTCAAAAGGTGGAACTTCTTGACTCAGTACATATCCTGAAAAGTTTAGTTAAATAATATAACTAGGCTAATCTTTTAGGGAAATTACGACGTATCTTCACATCCGATATCCCGCAGTGTCTCAAGACAAAAGTCATTTGGCCGCTCACCGTAGGCCTCATCAAAACGACCTCATAAAATTGTAGGTCATTCAGAAGGCGACGAAGAGAATTATGCTCGGAGGTTCCTAGCGTGAGCGAATTAGAAACGAGGTGATCAACCAGCGAACCAAAGACACCGATATAGGTCTCCAAATAGTCAAGATAAAGTGGCAGTGGGCGGGGCACATAACCAAAAGAACCGATGGCCGTTGGATCCGAAAGGACCTGGAGTGGCGGCCATGCACCAGACGTCGTATCAGAGGTAGGCTTGCCGCAAGGTGGACCGACGATCTTGTTGGGATTGCGGGCTGCGGATGTATGCGGCTAGCCTAAGATCAGTTTATGTGGAGAACCTTAGGGGAGGCCTATGTCCAGCAGTGGACGTCTTTCGGCTGATACCATCAATAATAATTCTGTGAAGTAACGTGCTATTAGGAAAATATAGTATTATAATATCTAAAGCGAAAATAAAGTGTCATTCATCTTCTTGCTGTCAGGTAGCCAGGGGTGTACCTCAGGGTTCCATCCTTGGCCCTCTCCTTTTTATATTGTATAGTGCTGATGTTGCTAACCAAATACTCAATACCAAATTTCATCTGTATGCTGACGATCTCCAAATATATCTATCCTTCCTTCCTCAGAACTGTGGACTTGCTGTAAATAAAATTAATGCAGACTTAGATAGAATATCTAAATGGGCAAAAAGTAACTCCTTAGTACTTAACCCCTTAAAATCCAAATTTATGATAATGGGCTCCAAGAAATGTATCCAAAAAATTAAGACAATGAATCCTCTCATACATATTGATGGTTGTCAAATAGAGCAGGTGTCGGAGGCTCGCAATCTGGGACTAGTAATGGATGGTCAACTTCAGTTTGAGACGCATGTTCTTGAGGCTGTACAAAACTGTTTTTACCGTCTCAAATTGTTGTACAGAGTACGGCAATACCTCAGTACAGACATGAGAATCATGCTTTGCGAGTCTCTGATGCTATCTAAACTGAACTATGCCGATAGTGTGTATGGTGCATGCATAATAGGCAGAACTCAGAGGCTAGTTCAGCGGGTACAGAATGCATGTGCACGGTTTTGTTACAGTATTCCACCCCATACTCATGTCACTACTTATTTGAATGATGGCAACCTATTGAAAATGCCTGGACGCAGGCGTTTTCACCTAGCTTCTTTACTATTTGACATTGTGCGGTCTGGGCACCCAGATTATGTGTTTAAGAAGCTATCTTGGTCCAGGGACATCAATTGCCATCACACAAGAGCATCTAGACACCTCTTAGTTGTATCGAGACACAGAACAACTGCTTTTCGTGGTAGTTTTAGGTATGCTGCCCCAAGATGCTGGAACGATCTGCCGCCTCTTCTTCGTACTCGTCATCGTAAAACGTCTTACACTTTCCGCATTAGGCTTAAGAAGCTTTTATTAGACGAGCAGAAGCTCGGGAGGTAGGACTTACACTTACATATACATGAACGATTGCAGCATAACAACAGCTTTAATCGGTACTTACTTGTAATAGCATAGCAGGTTGAATAATAGTCTCGCTATGAAATCTTGCAGTCATTACACTATATACATATTATACACACAGTCATATACACAAAAAATACACTACACAAATATAGAACACACATATGTCACAAGACAAGTAAATTATAATATAAGTATATTTCTTTTTATTGTAATGTAAATTATGATTATTATGAATAACTACTACGCCATTTTTGATGCGCAATGCCATAAAGATTAAGCGTCAGTGTCATAGACCTCTATGGTCAGTGTTAATGCAGAATGCTTCGTCCACAAACTGTACTGTGTTGTGGGTAATAATAACTTAATAATTAGGTATAAGTATGGATATAAGGTTAAATGGTTAAAAATGTATATATATATATATATATATATATATATATATATATATATATATATATATATATAATATATATATATAAACGACTGTTTGCGGACTTGGTTGATCATGCGGTATTGCCGTTCCTTACTTAATCCACCTTTGCACTCGAATAAAATTTGTTCTATGGAATATATTTTTGATTTTTTCACAATGTTGCCATTCATGGCAAGACGTTACCAAACATATTCAATAAAATTTAGATGTATTCGTGATGAATTTGGCTGAAGTTCCGAACAAAACTGGATCCGTAACGGCCATATATCTCAGACCGACGTCAACTTTTTGGCTCCGAATTATATGCCATGCGTGCGTCCTTATTTGAATCCAGACGTGACAATTATAAATATGTGGTTCCAGGGACAAGTTACTTAAGTACTTGCTCCGTGTAATAATAATAATATATGATATAACCATTTTATACATTCTTACCAGCACTATAATGATCCTATTTCTATTGGATAATTTAAATACTATTTAAGTCCGATATTTTCCATTTCTTGTATACTATTTGGCTCCATTTATACTGTATAATAATTATGCCAAATCATCACCATCCTCCGAGCGTTATGCCAGTTGCATCCAGGCCTTCGCCTTGGAGCCCGGGCTCCGCTTTCTAGTCTAACCAGATTTAACAGAATATTAGCTTTTCCACAGAGCGACTGCCTTCTGACCTCCGCAACCCGAAGGGATAGCCATATTCTATGGTTTAGACCAGAGTCAGGATGTTCGCGGGTACTAATTCCTCGTAACGATCTTTTTGATGACAGCTGGGTTCGATGGCTTAACGTGCTCTCCGAAGCACGGAGGATGTGACTTTTTGTGGCCGGCCACCCATCTATTAACCAGACGGTGACGAACCCAATTAACCTTGCGAATCGATAGATTCGAGCGGTCTCCACTTTGACACGAGCCGCTCACTTTATACACCACGTGTGCGTACTTATTTGAATCCAAAACTATATATTATATTAGACCTCCAGGATTATGTTAGTTGAGTATTTTTGTTTGAATATTTTAGTTTACTATTTAACGCATACTTTAGTTTACTATTTAAGACATACATATACCCGTCAATCAATACTTAATGGTTTCACATTACAATTATTTAAATTTTAGTTTGCCATTCATAAGATGATCTATTGAATATATATTCATTACGTCCATACATTGTCAAATCCGAAAGCATACTATTTTGATCCGCTTTAAATACTGATACTGATAATCATATGCACAAAAGCTTATGGATATTATGTGGCTACATTACTATACACGCCGCGCCATATCTGCGTGCTTATATGAATTTGGGTCGTTTGGCTGGTATGATGAAATATCATCAATTCATCATCATATCAGCCAAACGACGTCCACTGCTAGACATAGGCCTTCCCCAAGGTTCTCCACACACACCGGTCTTGAGCCGCCCTCATCCAACCGCTTCCCGCGTTCTTAACGAGATCGTCGATCCACCTTGCGGGGGGATTTCCTCTGCGGCGTCATCCGGTATGTGGCCACCACTTCAGAACCTTTCTGCCTCCACGGCCTCAACTTCGAGATATGTGCCCTGACCACTGCCACTTCAGCTTGACTATCCGGAGAGCTGTCTTTGGTTCTCCTCCTCATTTCTGATTCGATCTCGCACAGGAAACCTCCAAGAATAGCTCTCTCTATCGCCCTCTGAGTGACCTTGCGCCTTCGGATAAGGCCCATAGATATTTAATATCATTATATGAAATCCTTATCTAATTTCCATACATAAGTTGATCCAGAGGATTTATATTTAATATAACCATGCATTGTTAGATCCACGAGTGAAATTATAGCAGCCATGGAGTTATTTGCTAGCATTATTTTGTTGATTTACGTATTATTTAACTCTGATTACATGCTGCATCGTACGTACTTATTTGAATCCAGTAAACTTATATAAAAACAAATCAATGTGATGTGGCTCCATATTATACTTGACGGCGGATGCTTTATTCTTGGCCGGTATCAACACTTCATCACAGTTCGTTATAAGTTCACACCAAATCAAATCTAACAAAACTGACTATAACTATTTTGTATTACTGAACACAAAACGAGTGACAGTTTCTAGGTACTTGTTGCCCGCCCGGAGTCTCCAAGAGAAGTGATAGTCGTCGTTGCTCCGTTGAACGTCAACCGTCATCCCCCTTATTTAAATCCAGTCAATTACTATCAGCTAACCAACCGATCAATACTATGAAGCTCCAGGATTAAGTTCATTAATTGCATGATTATTAGTAGTATGGTAAACTATGTTCTATTTAAAACTATTATTACAATCGTACTCTAAATTATATGCCACATTCTGTTTACCTAATTGGCTCCAGTAATAGGTCATACAATACATTTGCTCATGAGGACTACGCAGCTCTAGAATGATATGAATGAAGTATTCATTTTTATACTACAAGGGTGGCAAAAGCGCCCGCCTGATAGTAAGCAGCTAATCATAGCTATGTAATTCGAATAATACCAACTAGACATTATAAGCGCGTTGTTTTATCTACAACTGTCCTACTACCAAAACCACCATGTGGAGAGGCTTAAGTCCTGTAGTGGACTGCAAAAGGCATCATCAATTTATTGTGACCACCTGCCTACACTATCAGATCAACATTTAGACACCAAAGAAGTTTATATATATTATAATAGCAGGCATTGTAAAAATAATAAAGCACCTACTACCAATCATCATTCTCAGAACGTTATTCCGGTAATATGGTACTTTTGGTTGACTACTATTACCGTTTTCTACAAAAAAAAAAAACATTTTCTTTCAAAATTACCAAACCTACCATTTCTACTATTTGTGTCATTTCTAAAATTTCTACCAAATCTACAATTATCTCAAACCAACCATTTGTGCGATAACAACTATTGCTACCAATACTACAATTTCTACCAAAACTACAATTTCCACCAAAACTACTATTCATACAAAAACAACCATATTTTCCAAAACTACCATTTCTTTCAAAGTAACCATTTTCTACCACAGATTCTGCCAAATTTTCTACCAGAGCTACAAATTCTGCCAGTCACAATTTTCTACCAAATACTTAATTCCTATCACTTTTAAATGATATTATTAGTACTTTATCTATATTATTGAAAAGAATTTATGACGTGCAAATTGTATTAATGTTGACCTTTAATTTAAAATGTGTCATACAGTGTGATGAACAGTAAGACTTATGTCGTCGTATTTAAGATTATATTTAATGTAAAAAGAACATTTGTACGCCGGTGACGGCAAAATACTATGGATTTAAAAACAGTAAACAACTTTGTAAACAGTATTCCAAACAAACTATTATTTCCTATTGTGTAATGTTTCACATTAATAAAAAAAGATGTCCGAAGGAACTCCATCGTGGGTATTGTGTTTCGAAAGAAATTTCAGAAACATTTTTATAATAGATGCTTAGACTTGACAAAATATTAGCTTTTTCACAGAGCGACTGCCGTCTGACTTCAACAACCCGAAGGCGTAGGCATATTTTATGGTATAGACCAGATAGTTGAGGGCTCTGATAACCCTAACGACTGTCAAAGATGATAACCGACACCGATGGTTTTACGTGCTTTACGAGGAACGAAGGGATGTGATTTTTTGTGGCCGGTCACCCTATGTCCAGCAGTGGACGTCGTTTGGCTGATATGATGATGATATTTCATATTAGCCAAACGACCCAAATTCATATAAGTACGAAGATATGGCGTGGCGTACATACGTAATGGAGCCAAATAATATTCATATAAGCTATTGTGCATAAGGTTATCAGTATCAGTTCATATTTAAAGCGGATTAATATAGTATGCTTTCGGATTTGACAATGCATGGACATAATGAATATAAATTCACTGGATCATCCTATGTATGGCAAACTAAAATTTAAATAATTGTAATGTGAAACCATTAAGTATAGATTGATGGGTATATACACCGCTATTTTTTAATTAGTACAAAAACTTTAAGGACAGATTAGCGAAGATATTACTATCATATATGTGACGTAAGAATTTCATAATATCAATAAAGAGCAAAGTTATTGTCATTTGTTCATTGTAGAAAATCTCACTTAAATCATAGTCATATTTTACAATCCATTCACTAATTCATTGATAATATTCCGTCCTGCTCATTCGCATTCTCTCTGTCGTACTTATGATGTAGGTAGGCATAGAAAATAAAATGAAGAAAAATAATAAATGTAGGTAGTTATTTTTTAATTTTGTTAGTTCTACCCTCTCCTTCATACTTCATTCGGGCGTAGGACCGGTAAAAATTATCGTTTAACAAGTAATTAAATACGGAGGTATGTCATTAGAAAGCAAACAAATATCAAAATAAAAGATGGTGTTCTGGACTAAAAGAAAGGAGTAATTTTGGCGTATTTATGAAGTTAGAATCATCTGCTATTTACAAATTATTTTATCATCATCATGTCAGCCTAGAGACTTCCACTGTTGGACATAGGCCTTCCTCAAGGTGTGTGGAGAACACAGACCAATTTTGAGGCGCCTGCATCAAATTATTATTTACTTAAGTACGTATTATTTACTAAACTTACAAGTATTTCCATTGTCCTTCGAAATGTCCACCACCGTTGTCAAAAGCATCCAATATGCACTGTTTTAATTGTTTGACACTGACCCGGTCACTTTTGTACACTCACAATACGATGTCCATGGGTACACAGCTGCACTCGCGATTTTTCCACTCAAAAAGTACGCACGAAGCATAGCTACATACTCCCGTGATATGAACTGATATGATAGGCCATCGCGTCCGGCAAACGTAGACAAACAATTAAGTTTTGCAACGAAATTAGATACGCTGACTTTCGCTAGTAATTTAGTACTGTTTGTCGCATCGTCGGGGCGTGGCGCAGGCGCAGAGGGGCGGGGGGCTAATTTATCAATGGTATGATAGTACACGGGTCGGTCATAGTATTAGTATTGCATTTACCAATTATCACGTATTTTTGTGGACAGTTTTGAGACAGTTTTGGGATTTAGTGTTTTTATTTTTCAACTACATAATTATGATCAGTTAAAGATATTTAGTGCCCTGTTAAATTTTTTGTACTAATTAAAAAATAGTGGTGTATATGTCTTAAAGGAGCCAAATAAATATACAGATTATGGTATACAATTTTATTTATTTATTTATAGACTCACGCCTGTATCCCCGAAGGGGTAGGCAGAGGTGTGATATAACAACTGCATTTTGCCATGAATTTTTAGGTCCCACGTAATAGGGGGTGAGCCTATTGCCGTACCAGGCATATTACCAGACTCCGAGCTGCTACTGAGAACTTTGCCCGACCCGGTAATCGAACCCGAGACCTCGCAATCCCACGCGCACATTTATGCCGCGAGACCAACGAGGCAGGTATTCAATAATGCGTTAAATAGTAAGCTAAAATATTCAAACAAAAATACTCAAGTAACATAATCCTGGAGTCACATAATATTGACCAGCAGGTGTATATTATAAATTTTTGGATTCAAATAAGTACGGACTTGTGGCGTATAAAGTGAGCGGCCCGTGGCAAAGTGGCGACCGCTCGAATCTATCGATTCGCAAGGTTAAGCGCGTTCGTCACCGTCTGGTTTATAGATGGTTGACCAGCCACAAAAAGTCACACCCTCCGTGCCCTAAATTAAATGGTAATACATGTTATAGTAAGAAAACAGTCGCTCTGTGGAAAACTAATATTCAGTCAAATCTGGTTAGACTAGAAAACGGAGCCCGGGCTCCAAGGCAAAGGCCTGGATGCAACCGGGATAACACTCGGAGGATGATGATGATGACCCATCTATAAACCAGACGGTGACAAACGCGTTTTACCTCGCGAATTTTTGAAAGATTCGAGTGGTCGCCACTTTGTCACGGGCCCCTATGGTAGGTTATGTAGGTACCTACTACAAATATTTAACCAAAACCTCCGAAGTAACAAAAAACTGCTGGAAAATGGACTTAGAAACCAAGTTAATGTAAGAAATTCGCAAGTTATGAGAATTGATAAGAAATACAGAATAATAATACATAAAAGTGACCAAGAACCAATGACTGCCCTCCGTGAAGAATACTGCGCTGCGATTGGCCCATTTGAATCGGATCAAGTAAATCTAAAATACGTAAAGTGTGGATTTGTATAAAAATAGCGTAATTATTATTAGCAACGACGTTGGCGTTAGTTGATCCGAAGGGAACCACATGAGAATGGGGCGCTCGCAATGGATCAAGAAATCATGGCCGGATCAACAAGTGAAAACGGATCAAACAAAAACTACTTATATGGCACGCTTGATCAACATTGTGACAAAGGGGATATCTATATATATATATATATATATATATATATATATATATATATATATATATATATATATATATATATATATATATATATATATATATATATATATATATATATATATATATTGTTTATAGGTTTTTTTTTAATGTGATTCCGTGACGCCACTTACTTTGGCCTCACTAATGATGTTCCTATATTATTTTTGTTACTCTTTTTTTCTCTCTCTTTGTATGATTTAGTGTACCTATATATTATGTGACGCACAAAATAAACGTTTTCTTTTCTTTCTTTTTTCATTTTCAATTAATTGTTCGTGCTTACCGCTTAACCACATCATACATCTTTCGTTTATCCGCAGCCTGAAATACCCTCATAAAATCTAGCTATCTACGAGTATATACGAGTATAGCAATAAACCTGTTTGGGGCGATTATGTGAAGAGAGAATTTGAGGAAAAAGCCTTTATGACTGATTATTCAAATGGCGGATCAGAGAAGTGGTCGCTCACTATGAGCCTTATCAGAAGGCTCAAGGTCACTCAGAGGGCGATGGAGAGAGCTATGCTTGGAGTTTCCCTGCGAGATCGTATCAGAAATGAGGAGATCCGCAGTAGAACCAAAGTCGCCGACATAGCTCTCCGGATGGCCGAGCTGAAGTGGCAGTGGGCAGGGCACATAGCTCGAAGAACCGATGGCCGTTGGGGCAGAAAGGTTCTGGAGTGGCGGCCACGTACGGGACGACGCAGCAGAGGTAGGGCCCCCGCAAGGTGGACCGATGATCTCGTCAAGATCGCGGGAGGCGGTTGGATGCGGGCGGCTCAAGACCGGTCTGTGTGGAGAACCTTGGGGGAGGCCTATGTCCAGCAGTGGACGTCGTTTGGCTGATATGATGATTCAAATGGCCGGTGAAGATGCTGCCATATTAGTTCGATTTATGGTTCGTAAGTGTCAATGTAAGTGTATCAATATAATAAATCGATCGAACATTGACACTAATACGTATAAACTGTCTTAATACAAAATCTACATATAATATTATTTTTTTTACCACCCAGTATTAATATTATTCGATCACCTAAAACAACAGAAACCCTAATAACAGAATTATTTTATTCAAATCTAATATAATAGTCATCATCCTCTTAGTGTTATGACAGTTTCAATCTGGAGTCCGCTTACTAGTGTAACCGGATTTGTCTGAATATAAGCTTATCCACAGAGCGACTGCCTGTCTGACCTCCGCAACCCGAAGGGATAGCGATATTCCATGGTTCAGTTTATTTAGAAGGTACTGACGCCCTGTAACGACTATCAAAGATTTTCATGACAACCGGGACCGACGGCTTAACGTGCTCTGCGAGGCACGGGACAAGCGATAATTAACATTAATAATTCAAATCTAAAATAATGTATGCACAAAAAAAAATAACAAAACGCGATGAAATTTTTCGTGATGGAGACGCCGCCGGCGCAACTTCAAATAGTAGTTTAGGTATAACTCATTCATTTGTATTTAATGGAATTAAAAACCACCACTTTTATAAAGTATTAGCTGAACCAGTGAACTCCGTATCGCCTTTTTAAGAGTTTTTATTTAAGTCATTCTCATTTTTTCAAGCCCCTTTTCCAAAGTTACCATTGACTTAGCGCTTAATCTCTTATCATTTCAGAGTCTATAAATGATGAACAAATAAACATAGATTTTTATATCATATTGAATTCCCCATTCCTTAAAATATCGGAGACGATACCCATTTCAACTTTTAAAAAATCCCGCCCGCCATCTTTGATTTCCTATCCGCCATCTTTGATCACGAAATAGATGTTGTATTTGGTTTCACCATCCCTTAAATCATCAGAGCCGATACCCATATTGATTTTTTAAATTGTTCCCATCTGCCATCTTTGATTTCCTATCCACCATCTTGAATCACGAAACAGATGTTGTATCTGGATTCTCCATCCCTTTTAATATCGCAGACGATACCAATATTGATGTTTTTAAATTTTCCCATTTGCAATCTTTGATTTCCCATCCACCATCTTTGATCACGAAATAGATATTATATTTCGATTCCCCACCCCTTAAAATATCGAAGGCGATCACATTTTGATTTTTAAAATTTCCTCATCCGCCATCTTTAATTTCCCGTCCGCCATCTTGGATCACTAAATAAATTTCATATTATTAATCAGCGTCCCGAAAATCTCGAAAACGATACCCAAATAGATTGTATCCTAATCGTTTAGCCTTTTTTTGCCTTTGACCCAACCCTCCCCCTTCTCGTTTGACCATTTTATTATTTTTGTCTGGCCCCTAAAAGTTGTGGCGTAATTTTATCTTTTTATTTATTTAAGTTTAATTTTTACAACTTATGGTAGCCTATGTCCGTCTCCATGGTCCAATATATGTATCTTTATATTAAAATTCAACAAAATTGGTTCAGCCGTTTTAGCGTGAAAACAGAACATACATACATACACAATTTCGAATTTATAATATTAAGTAGGGATTATCAATGGGTTTCTTCTGACATGAAGCCCGCTGGGCGGCAGCACTGCAGCAGACTTCAGGTCCGGAAACCTGTTAAAATTGCCATCAAACAAAGAAGTATATAGACGCGCACGCGAATTTGGACTTTATGCAGCGGTAATAAATTGACTCTCCATTTTATTTAGAAAACGTTTGTATAGGAAATGGAAAAGGGCTGTTTTGAGGGCTTTCCCGGCAATTATTCGAATTTTTCTCAACTTTTAAACCTTCTATAGACCTCCACGAACATTTCAAAACCAAGATAAGATAAATCTGTTCAGCCGTTCTCGAGTTTTAGCGAGACTAACGAACAGCAATTCATTTATATATATATAGATTTCAACCGCACGGAGCCCTCTGAGATTTGGCATGATTGAAGTTTATAACACGGATATTTAGTTCAGTGATACATGCAAGAGTCTACATTAAATCTTAGCCCTGCCGAAAATTTACAAACTCTAATATATCTGAAAACAGTTCTTAATAATTTAGCACAAAATATGATAAATTTCACGTACATTATTTGACACCGTTAGTAAGTACCATTTGGCCAACAATAAAACGATTCTTATTCCCGAAAGGAAATAAATATAATCAAATCGAACCTTTATCTCAGATACTTCAAAATAACCTGAGCATACTTATATTTATGTAAAGGATCTATATCGCGTTATATTTGAAAATAAAAGTATTCATAAACTGAACATCTCCTTTAAAAGCTATTTTACTACAAAAACCATCCGACAGGGATAACCACATAAGTTGATGTTACTGCTTTATAATGAAAAAAAATGTAACAGCATGACCCATTACTAGCTTTGTCTCTTTCTACAAATCTATGTAACGGATGTCCTTGGATAATACTTCCTTTAAATTATCGCAACGATCGTATAAAATTCTCAATCCTGTATTAAAGTGAGTGGCTTTTGTCGTATAATAGATATTTCAGTGACCCCGCACTCGCCCTCTTTGTAAATTATTAGCGCAAGGGGAACCTCTGCCGCGGACTAATGATTAATAACTGACAACGAGTAACGATAGTTTATTATTTGACGTGTTAATTGTGCGGCGATTCGTATTTTGTTTGAAAGGTTTATATAGAGATGTTCTATTTTCAGATGTTTTTATAGTATAGATCCGTAGAAGAGCGATCAGTGATCTTCACCGATCTGTTTATTGGATGAAAAGTATTTTATATGAAATATTGCATGTTAAAAATATATCGCGAATGGGTTCGTAAAAAAAAAAACCGTGGAGACTTAACACTGAAGGAGTCCAGGCAACATATTATTTTACATACCTATGCATTTGTTTGCTAAATAACTTTTTTTTTATATTAATAATTATACTCGTAGAATACCTTTTTTTTACTCCTGGTGGAAACCAGATAATTTACGGGCTGACCCTCCCAGGCTGGGCCCTTAAAGGGGCTCAGTCTAGGGAGAGTGTGGTGACTCCCCGACGAGAAGCGCCGGGACTACCCACTAAAACCACCATGGTGTTCCTCTATCCGATCCCATTGAATGGCGGGGTCACGGGACCTACGTTGTTATTACTGCCGCGACCCCGCCTGAGCTGGCCCGCCGAAGCGGGCTAGCTCAGGCGGGGCCCGCCGAAGCGGGCGCCGTCCCTCGCATGCATCCATCTGCATCCATCATACTTGCCCTCATACAGCCTCTTTCATACTACGAGCGGAAAAGAACGACGTAGTCTACTAACGCTACGAGAGGCGCACGCGGAACACGTGCGCCGCCTCTCGGGCCTAGCGGACGGCGGGCGGTTCAAAACAGGCCCGCCGCCCGCTGGCGTGTACTCACGGTGGCCGGAGATTGTTGAGCGCCCTCCGGCGACGACGCCCGGTTCTGCGGGTGGAGACAGGTCGCATGGGCTCCCTATCCCGCTCCGCCGCCTCCTTGATCGACAGCACCGTCTCACAGAAGGAGGCGGCGGCGTCCCAACACATCTCGCTCCGAACCATGGAACGAATCAAGGTTCGAAGCGAGAGTTCGACCACACGTCCCGGCGTTGCGATGCCCAAGCAGGGCATTCCGCCAAAGTGTGCAGCGCCGTGTCCTCTACTGGGTCACGGCGATCTCCGCAGTGGTGACATCCGGGCGTCTCCTCCCGGCCAATGCGGTGCAGGAACTGGCCGAAACAACCATGGCCGGTTATCACCTGTGTCAACCGGAAGGTGAGGGCGCCGTGTTGTCTCTCCAGCCACTCGTCGAGTACGGGCCTCACTGCCTCGATGCAGTGAAGCCCCGCGCTGGGGTGCGTGAGTCGCTGTCACCATTCCGCCACTAGGACCTGTCGGAGTTCCGCCTTCCGTGCCTCAATCTCGCGAGGCGCGGGTTCTCCGCCTAGTGACCGGGCTTCGCGGCGCCGCTTATAAAGCGACGCCAACAGCCCGGCCTGTAGGTCCCAGGGCGGACATCCGGCGAGGAGGGTTGCGGCTCCAAAGGAGACCGTGCGGTATCCACAAATTATCCTGACGGCCATGGCGCGCTGCGGTGCGCGAAGCGCCCGAACGTTGCGGGCCGTCAGGTTCTCAGCCCAGATGGGACACCCGTATAGGGCCATCAACCGCACGACTCCCTCATATAGCCTCCGGCAAGAGGCGTTCGGCCCCCCTAGGTTTGGCAGCAGCCTTGACAGAGCGGCCGCCGCCCCCAGGAGTCTAGGTGCCAAATGCTCAAAATGCCGGTGAAAGTCCCATCGGCTGTCGAGAACGAGCCCAAGGTACTTCAAGCTCGTCCCGATGCTGATGCAGACCCCTCCTACCATTATGTTGGCCCCTGCAGGTGGCCTGTTCCGAGGCCCATGAAACGAAACGGCCTCGGATTTCGACAGGGCCACCTCAAGGCCCAACTGCCGGATGCGACTCACTACGTGTGCAACCCCAGCTGTCGCCAGTATGGCCGCCGCCCGGTGCGTCTTACCCTTGGCCGTGACCAACGTATCGTCGGCATAAACTCGTAGAATACCTATGCTTTAAACAAACAGCTCGACTTTTAGCCTTCGCCTCCAAGTGTATCCAGAAATACGCTTATAGGTTGATGTTTTTATAAATGAAAAATTATAAATGAATACTTTATTCAACCCGACATCGATAAAGCACAGCGAATCTCAGATCTTTCTAAAGACCGAACCTGACTCGCTACAATGACTTAATTTAAAAGACGACATACACAAAAGCGGTTATTTGCTGACATTTTATCTCCACCGTTATCAAGTGCTCCTTTTCACCGGACATTCTGGGCGCAGGCCTCGACGCGACGCGGTAAACCACTTGCAAACCACAAACCCCTCTGTTTATTAAAGCAATCTCAAACCACAAAAAGCTACAACAGATTACGACAAAGCACGCCTAGATAGAGTTTTATTATACACAACAGAATACCTTTTGTTCAATTTCAAGAATTTGTGGCAGAAAATTTTGACGTGAAACGCATTAAGAGAAAATGATCCGACCTCAGAGATTAATCGTCCTTATTATTTTTTTATGCGAGTCCTTGGAACCAAATGCTATTGAACGCCTGCGCTGTGAGGTATTTCTATAAGTATTATTGGTGAATAGATAACCCGGATAGTTTTTTTTGAGATTATCATCAAAGATATCCTTCATTGTATAATGGCTTAGAATATGAGCGTCGTCGCTGGCACCTATGAGTTTCTGAAAATGAAAACTGATACTTATAATAATACACCTAACTGAAACGAAGCTTACTGTTTTGTAACACACAAAACAATACAAAAAAATATTCAGGTTTTATGCTTCAGACTTAAAGTGAACAGTAATATCAAATTACTATCATATTTACTGATAAAGAAGTGACAGATTAGAATCTCAAGTAATTTTTGAGTGTATTTAAAATTAATCAAAAAAACACTGTCTTTAGGTTTTAGTTTTGTCGCTCCAAAGAGGTTAATTTAAACGAGATCTGAGACCTTTGCAGTGCACACTACATAGAGCCGAAAATTACCATAATAATCATAAACATAGCAAAACATTTATACTTGCGCTATCGTTACGCCAAGCTTTCAGGCATACGCTTATCAAAAGCCTTGTGAAGATCAAAACTTATGATGCAGGGCAAGAGAAAAAGCTCCGGTAAGAGAAGATTCCATACAATGGTAGCAAGCAGGTCACACTGGCATGCGACCTTCATGTACGTACCTTTCCTCGGATGCAATGCGAGTACATAATATCTTTCTGTTTTGCTTCTCCTTAGACACCTTCTTCTTAAATGGATGAGATACTGTTCGTTGTTTATCTACGCGTATTTATCTGCAAAAACTAGATAATACAGAATAAGCTTATTTAAAATAATATTAATTATCTTATAAGAATTTACAAAAAATATTAAAAATGCTGATGACGAATGATGTATAAACCTTGAAGTGCAGTTTCGTTAGTTTTTTTTATTATATTGATGTCAAATGACAGCAACTCTAGCTTAGAATAGCAAAACATGTGTTTTAAAATACCTATATTACTGATTTCTCACACTTTTCACTCAGGGCGTTTTCTTATAACGACAAAGTGTTAGTCATTAAGTAGAATCCAAAGTTAATTATATTCTTCATAAAAATAAATAAGTAAATTTAAAATTATTTTTTCTACTACTCAGATCTAATAAGAAAATAAAGTAGTCCAGGCAAATACTCATTCAAAATCTACCAATAATTGTTTTTCTACTCGTGGAAACTATCTTTATTGCGAATGCAACATCCAAACAGGGTACAAATAATTATTCTTAACATTTTAATTTTACTGCTTCATTACAATACAGGTGTAAAAAGCCATGCTCAGATTTAAAAATAAATTCATCCATAACCCAGTACTGTCGCATTCATAAATCTCTCACTACATAAACAAAGCAAATATTAAAAAACATTATTGATCGTGTGTCGTAATTAAAAGGATTTATTATGTAAATGTGACGTAAAGTAAACAAAGAGATTGTGAACGCGGGTTTTTTATACGTCCGTCCAACACCTGCACTTAACAGGCAGAACGTGGCCTGAAATACTGAACGAATGTCTAACCTTTTTATTTTCCGATGAATGTTTTAAAAATCATATTTCGAATCGCGGTATAATGTTCTGTGAAATCGTCGTATTTTCCTTTTTCTTTAGCCGAGTTTAGTGGTCTTTATAATAAAGGTTCTTTATTTAATTTGTGCTAGACTATTATTTAAATTGTAACAAAGATCTGGGTATAGGTCAGTATTAAATACTTCACAAAATGTTCTTGCCTTTAATTTTTTCGGTAAATTGTTAATATTTCGTAAATGTTTACTGTGAATTCGCATAGTAAGTAATTTCACCGTACTCTTATTTTTCAAACGTTATCTGTCTGTTTTCTTCTGAGGTGGTCTAGACTAAAAAGACGAAGTAAGCAACGGCAGTGAAATGGTGCGATTATCCATTACACTGAATAAACTAGGTAGGGTAAACTATAGTAATGTTGGCACCCCCCCAATGATTGGCACTCTGCTGAATTATCCTGAATATTAGGAAAATCTTATATTATTATGTCACAGAAATACATTCATAAGCAGGATTAACCTATTTCTTATACACAGAACAAATATTTAAATCTAAACTATGAACCATTTTTCTTTTACAACTGTTTTAAAAAAACGTTAGGAAAATTGCGTAAAAAAATAATGAAATGTTTAGGTTAGGTAGTTACTTTCTGAAGCGGAAAAAAATATTTTTAATAAATTTTACAGTATTACCTATTTATTATTTGTATCTGTTATCTTTATTAAAGCTTAATAAACGTTAATTTTGCGCTATTAAATAGATGGATCGTCTTTTCCGATAGTGCCAATGACTATACTTAAAAATTGTTCAACAACAAGGTCATTGGCACATTTTTTGTTTTCCGTCAAATTCGCATACAAACAACTTTAGATTGTATATTTCTTCGCATTTTACACCCAACTTACTATGGTACGGTCATACAGAGATAACAATCTGTTCAAACATGAACATGACATTCTTGGCATTCCAACACACATCCAACTTATCACCGAGGAAGATGCGTGATATTTTAAGATCATGTAATTTATCACGTACGGCGGTCGGCTCAGACATGCTGCATCGGCACAATACACCGACGGCACACAACTAAATACGTGTATATGTGTACATAGAATAAGTTTAGTATATAAGATTATAGTTTTAAGAAATAAACCAGTCACAAGTTCACTCCCGGCTTGGACTCATACCCTACCCCACACCTCTCACTGCGGCCAAGACACCCTTAGCCGTCACCATGATCGGTCTTGTAAGTCTGCTCGACCGGCAGTGAGATAACCCACTCCGCTACACCTTAATCCTACCCACTTTCCGTCTGCCGCAGGTCTCCCGGCGACAGATATCCCGGCCCAGGGATCCCAGGGACTGCTAGGGAACTAGGGATTAGGGTTGTATACGCGACAGTCTGTGTGACCACAGTGTACACGGCCTCACTATACAATATACCTAACAGGGGTAGGGTAGCACTAGGGAGATAGGGAATAGGTGGACTTGGATACTGCGATGGTACCAAGTTGAGGAAAACTACTACTACTACAAGAGAATAGGTGGACTTGGATACTGCGATGGTACCAAGTTGAGGAAAACTACTACTACAACAAGGGAATAGGTGGACTTGGATACTGCGACGGTACTAAGTTGAGGGAAACTACTACTACAACAAGGGAATAGGTGGACTTGGATACTGCGACGGTACCAAGTTGAGGGAAACTACTACTACAACAAGGGAATAGGAGGACTTGGATACTGCGACGGTACCAAGTTGAGGGAAACTATTGCTACAACAAGGGAATAGGAGGACTTGGTTACTGCGATGGTACCAAGTTGAGGGAAACTACTACTACAACAAAGGAATAGGAGGACTTGGTTACTGCGACGGTAGCCAAGTTGAGAGAAACTACTTTTACAATTGCTACTACTACAACTAATACTACTGTTAAATAAGGGAAGGAATATAATTTCTGGAGGGGTGAAGAACATGTAATTGTATAACAAAAAATGATTACAATTGCGTGTTGACTAAATATATATATATATTTTTTTTTTTTGAATACATATGTACCTACCGATTAAGTTCTTAACATTTCCCCCGCAACGATCGCCTTAAGACTCAACAGCATGCAACGAGGTCAACTGTCGCTGCCAGGGTTGCATCGCACGTGGCCTACAGCCAGCTAACCGAAGCCGTCAAGAAAACAACTCACCAGTGAACAACCAACTACCGATGCAGATGAAGTTGAGCTGAAGCCTACGCCAGACACCCGCCAGAATGTTCACGCCTGAACATAAGAACTTTCTAGACCCTGCCCCGGAGAGACGCTAGAATGCTCACGCCGGAACATGACCTTCCTGAAGCCTATCCCGGAGAGACGCCAGAATGTTCAAACATGAACATGACATTCTTGGCATTCCAACACACATCCAACTTATCACCGAGGAAGATGCGTGATATTTTAAGATCATGTAATTTATCACGTACGGCGGTCGGCTCAGACATGCTGCATCGGCACAATACACCGACGGCACACAACTAAATACGTGTATATGTGTACATAGAATAAGTTTAGTATATAAGATACAGTTTTAAGAAATAAACCAGTCATTAGCTCACTCCCGGCTTTGACTCATACCCTACCCCTCACCTCTCACTGCGGCCAAGACACCCTTAGCCGTCACCATGATCGGTCTTGTGAGTCTGCTCGACCGGCAGTGAGAAAACCCACTTCACTACACCCTAATCCTACCCACTTTCCGTCTGTCGCCTAAGGTCTCCCGGCGACAGATATCCCGGCCTAGGGATCCCAGGGACTGCTAGGGAACTAGGGATTAGGGTTGTATACGTGACAGTCTGTGTGACCACAGTGTACACGGCCTCGCTATACACTATACCTAACAGGGCTAGGGTAGACTAGGGAGTTAGGTTAGAGTTAGATCTAAAATAGGGATAGGTATATCATAAGATAGGTTAGGCTAGATATAGGAACCAGTAGGCTTAAATTAGGATAAGTAAGGTTTAGGTACGTGCAAGCTTAGGGCTATACTTAAGAGCTATCGAAGGTTAGGCCCTAACTTGTACAATGGTCCTTCGAGCAAAAGCGATATAACATCTCTGGAACTCCTGTTCCCGTAGGCTGTCTAATTGACTGACTGACACTTATTATATTGCGGGCTAGTGTTCCCCAATCGCACTAGTCTCGTGGTATAGTAAGAGACTAACTAACTTGATTGCGTCGGGCGGTAGCGAATCAGGTATCGGTCTCCCACAAGCGGGTCGCCCCGGTACTCGAGAAGTCGCACTTACCGTTTCGAGGACGAGATTGCAACCAAGTTTAGGGAAAGACATATCTACGTAAACTAGTTAGGATTGGCTAGAGGAAGCAAATAACAATGAATACATAACAAGGGCCTTAGATAAACAAATCAAGGACCCATATCTTTACAATTAAGAACATGTTACAAGTCATGGAGTCCAATCGAACCTGACTCCCAGAAAACCACAGTGTTGACAAACCGCCATCGTCCTCGTAACAAGTTACTTCCGCGCGATCAGAGTTCATGGGCGCTAAATTTTTACGAATATACTAAGTTTACTACTACTACTACAACGACTACTACTACTACAAACACTACACTACTACTACTACTACTACAAATACTACACTACTACTAATACTACTACTACAACGAATACTACTACTACTACAACGTCTACTACTACAACTACTACACTACTACTACAACGTCTACTACTACACTACTACTACTACTACACTACTACTACTACAACGTCTACTACTACTACTACTAAATAAGAGAAGGGATGGAATTTCTGGAGGGGTGAATAATATGCAATGGTACAAAACAACTGCATGTTGACTAAATATAAAATATACCTTGAACGATCCTCAAGGTTCCACAGCAAGCAACGCAATAAGCTGCCGCTGCCAGGACCGCATCATACATGGCCTACAGCCAGCCAACCGAAGCCGTCAAGAAAACGAATCACCAGTGAACAACAAACTACAGATGCCGTTAACGTTGAGCTGAAGCCTACGCCGAAGAGACGCCAGAATGTTCACGCCTGAACATAAGAACTTTCTAGAGCCTGCCCCGGAGAGGCGCTAGAATGTTCACGCCGGAACATGACCTTCCTGAAGCCTATCCCGGAGAGACGCCAGAATGTTCAAACATGAACATGACATTCTTGGCATTCCAACACACATCCAACTTATCACCGAGGAAGATGCGTGATATTTTAAGATCATGTAATTTATCACGTACGGCGGTCGGCTCAGACATGCTGCATCGGCACAATACACCGACGGCACACAACTAAATACGTGTATATGTGTACATAGAATAAGTTTAGTATATAAGATACAGTTTTAAGAAATAAACCAGTCATTAGCTCACTCCCGGCTTTGACTCATACCCTACCCCTCACCTCTCACTGCGGCCAAGACACCCTTAGCCGTCACCATGATCGGTCTTGTGAGTCTGCTCGACCGGCAGTGAGAAAACCCACTTCACTACACCCTAATCCTACCCACTTTCCGTCTGTCGCCTTAGGTCTCCCGGCGACAGATATCCCGGCCTAGGGATCCCAGGGACTGCTAGGGAACTAGGGATTAGGGTTGTATACGCGACAGTCTGTGTGACCACAGTGTACACGGCCTCGCTATACACTATACCTAACAGGGCTAGGGTAGACTAGGGAGTTAGGTTAGAGTTAGATCTAAAGTAGGGATAGGTATATCATAAGATAGGTTAGGCTAGATATAGGAACCAGTAGGCTTAAATTAGGATAAGTCTAGGTTTAGGTACGTGCAAGCTTAGGGCTATACTTAAGAGCTATCGAAGGTTAGGCCCTAACTTGTACACAATCTTTCTCTACAAAGTACCCAGAAATCAGAACAGATATCGCTTAAAATTTAGTTAGACACAAATATTACGAACAAAATGCTTGTGGGAAACTGAAACAGGGCTCATTTGCTACAATGTATCTAAGAGACAAGATGAGCTACATTAGAAAAATATGCCGAAAGAAAGATATGAAACGTGGTAAATGAACTAAACTTTTTTCAAATATAGACTTATGTTAGAAATATTAGAAGGTTACATAAACATTCATAAATAAATATTTTGATTACATAGAATACATGTATAAAGATCCGGATATCAAGTCTTAAGACTGTCCGGGTATCACGACCTTAGGCAAACAGTGCCAATGATTGTACCTTTTTGGTACTGCCAATAACTATACCAGGGTGCCAATGATTGTACTTTTCTTAAGAAATAAGTTTGAGCGCATTTTTATGCTAATAAAACGGCTTTATTAAATAAGATGCTTTATTTATATTAATGCCCATGTAAACACAATTCCGACAAAACCATAGAAAATATTATTGTATTTGTATTTTCCTGAGAATTTGTTACTTAGTAGTAGAAACCGGCTTAGGGTGCCAATCATTATACTGTTTACCCTACCTACATAACATAGATTCTTACACTGAAATTCTTTATCATGTAATTATTATTAAGCCAATTCAGTATTACGCTTATCCACAAGTAATATTGACACGATTGTATCAATCTCATTGCTTATTTAAATAAAATTAAGCTATGGGGAATATTATAAGTAAAATTTAACGGCACAGCTTATCCAGAAAATTACTTTTATATGATAATTGGCATGTTAGGTATACGTATCTTATGACTACTTATGGAAAACATTAAGAGCGTATACGCCTCGAGCGGCGGCTCGAGTTTAGGTTTTTGTAGTACCGCGGTCGCCCGCGCACAGCGCATGCGAGACCCGGCGCACTGTGACGGTATCGCGTGGAATAATAATCTTGATCCTTCTTGCCATACATGAACAGTATTCGTCTATGTAATACGTCGATTATGATATGATAGTATTTAAATTAATTATTTTCAATGCACATGAATTTAAAGGTATCAAATAAAGCTAGATATTATTTGTTTAGTAGGATGAAGTTTCTCAGGATAATAACGACTCTTTATAATAATTTGGCGCAGTTTTATTATATGAGAGAAATAATTTATAATTGTCATCTACATAATTGTCACATTTCAAATAAACATCTATTGAGTTATTGATACATGAAAACCCACGAATAACACTAAATACAAAACCAACAGAGTTAGCTAAAAGAAAATACTTAATTAATTAAAAGTATGAAAATATATTAAACAATATGTTAATTTGCATTTGCAATATATTTTAATTATACAATATATATTCAGTGTGCGATGATATAAATCCCTCTTTTTATTAAATGTTACTTAGATAGTAAATAGGAAGACCAATTCTTCGTATTTTATATGACATTGAAATTAAATTTTAACGAAATGAGATTAAATTTTCAAATTGACTCAGAATTGGTATTCTTCTAATTTAAATTTAATTATCATCTAATTTGACTTCTATTGTTCGACGTTGACACATTGTTTAATTAACAACAGGCAGCGATAACTTACTGGAGCTACCAACGGACTGCTATGCAGAGGGAATCGGGTTCGAATCCTCGAAATGCTAGAACGATGATGATGATGATGACATTGTTCAATTAAAGATCTAGTCACGATAACATTCCAATATCTGTTTATTTAGGTGAATACATTTGTGATATGAGTATGACACTGACATTAGATCGAAACTGCATTTTGAACAAATATAATTAGAAGAATTGGGTCTCAAAATAAACTGTTAACTGGTGCAGAATAAGACTGCATGGTAGGTACGTGTGCTTGTGTGTGTTAGGTACCTGCAATGCGCGCACGTGGTTTTATTTGTTGTTCTAAAACCAACTTCACGTTATAGCCTTTTTAATGAAATACTTCGGTTGGATGGTATCAAATATATACAGATATAATATGTAGGACTTTGTTGTGTTTTATGCTTATACTAGCTGTCGCCCGCGGCTCCGCCCGCGTGGATGTCGGTTATCGCGACAAAAACTATTCTATGTCTTTCCTCGGATCTTTGATTGATCGAAGAATTTGTTATAATAATTGATCTCCTAACAGAAAACGATTCGAAGATTAGCGTGTACAAACAGACAACCTATATAGATATACATAAAGACAGTTTTTTTTATTCTTGCTCCATAACTGTTTCTTAGTCTCCCTGAATTTATTTTTTGTAAATATATTCAATACATACATACATACATAACGTCACGCCTTTTATCCCCGAAGGGGTAGGTAGAGGTGTATTTCTACACCCACTTTTCGCCAGATATACTTTAGTCCCACGTAATAAGGGGCGAGCCTATTGCCGTACCGGGCACATTGCCAGACTCCGTGCGGCTACTGAGAATTTCGTGACAGAAAAACCCAATAACACTGCCCGACCCAGGAATCGAACCCGGGACCTCCCGATCCCACGCGCACATTTATGCCGCGAGACCAACGAGGCAGTCGTATAGGGTTTGATGTCGAGTTTTTCGTCTCTACGCAAAGATGGTATTTGCATCGTGTAATCCCTTAGTCGCCTCTTACGACACCCACGGGAAGATAGGGGGTGGTGACACTTGTATTCTATGCCGTCAACCACACGGCCGATATGTACCGAAATATTTTTTTTACTGTTTTATTAAATGTTTCAAGGCGCCATATTAGGTAAATTATGAAGCGGTCCGTTTCCGTCAGTCTCGCCCAGCCCCTGTTTGACCACGATAGGTACTATACTAACCAGTAACCACTAGATTCCAGATGTATTGACCAACACGTTAGTTTAATACGTAATACATAAATAAAGTTACATCAACTTTACATATTTATAAAAAAACTAGCTTTCGCCCGCGGCTTCGCCAGCATGATATTTTAATAAAGAGTGGCCTATGTACTTCCTGGGTGCGATACGTAAAATCGAAAATGTAACTCCGTATACCACGTCGCCGTAATCTCACTACCACGAAGTTCTTGACAACGAATGCACGTTACATCGAATTATGTAGCAACGAATGCTCGTTACTTCGAATTACGTAGCAACGAATGCATGTTACAGTGAATATCGTGATGCCGTAGACATACCATCTCGAATAACCAAGACTCGAATTCACCAATTCGAATTACTTAACAACGAATGCTCGGTACCAAGAAACACTTATGACCGAAGCCACGCGACCACGGATAAGCAAATCTCTAAAGAAACACAGATCAATCAATTATTTTAGAGGCCGCTTAGTAATAAAAATCCGTTTTTCAACGAAAAGTCTTTATCATTTTATAATCAGGCGTTTACGAAAAAGAAAACCATTCCCAGTCCCATGGGTTAACATTTAGGAATCATCATTGTTCAGCCCTTCGCAGTCCACTGCTGGACATGTCCCAATGTACGTCACAATGGGATTGTGAGTCAATAGGAGGATTTAAACTAGGTAATATACCACCCTGGCCAGTCGGGTAGGTAAGGGTTGAATGTAAAAAAATTCGTCTCATCCCAGGAATAGCATTTGCATTCTCCGTTTAGGACGTCCTCGTCGCCGCCGACCACCTGGTACCCAATTGGTAGCTACATGAGCCCACCTTTCTGTGTGCATGCGGCAGACGTGTCCGGCCCAGTCTCAGTTTTGCTCCTACGTCCAATAAGCCCGTTTTGAGCGCAGCGTAGAGTTACGGACTTATTATTATACCTATTACTTATTTATTTATTTCGCAATAATACAAATTAATAAATTTAGAAGCCTTTATGCTTTTGGTACAAAACTAAGTCTCCTAAATCTGTAATATAATTGTAACAGAGCTGCAACTATGCTTTCTTAATATTTTAATATCTTATATTAAACATTAATCTAAACAAAAAAAAAACAAAATGTATGCTTCCATGTGCAAAATAAATCTGTATGTATTCTCTAAGCAATAACTTTAAATAGGCGCGTCGGCAAATCTTATTTTTTCTAAAATTATTGATTGATCTGTGTTTCTTTAGAGATTTGGTTATCCGTGGTCGCGTGGCTTCGGTCATAAGTGTTTCTTGGTACCGAGCATTCGTTGTTAAGTAATTCGAATTGGTGAATTCGAGTCTTGGTTATTCGAGATGGTATGTCTACGGCATCACGATATTCACTGTAACATGCATTCGTTGCTACGTAATTCGAAGTAACGAGCATTCGTTGCTACATAATTCGATGTAACGTGCATTCGTTGTCAAGTACTTCGTGGTAGTGAGATTACGGCCACGTGGTATACGGAGTTACATATTCGATTTCACGTATCGCACCCGTACTTCCTCGGGTTTCAGACTATCCATGTCAAATTTCATCACAAACGGTTCTGTAGATTAGCCATGTAGCATACATATAAACAGATAATACTGAAAAATTACTTTTGTTTTCATAATCGTTGAACTTCAGGTAAATATTAGTATGTAAGTATATTATTGAAGTTATGAAGAGCTTATATACCTACTGAATATAACAGCAGCAAAAATAAAATCTGAAAGCATTTGGTACCACAGGTTTAATTATTCGTCCAAACTACTTACTGTAAAAGACAAAGTTAGTGTTAGTCTACATTATATACCTAAGGCAATAAATCTATCAATTTTGAAAACAATTTGATAACTACTCTAGAATGAGCATTTAAATTTTTTTTTTGATGTGATACTGTTTTATTTCAATAAAAAATGATGTAGTTAGATTATGTACTAAAAAGTAATTTGGTAAGTTCTACTCGTAGCTCCCAGATCGCACTAATCAATCTTGAGTATTGATCAGACAAATATAAAATCGTAGGGCAAGTGAAATTTCTATCATAATGTTTACTCTGGATACGCTACACTCAAAATTTTTTTTAGGTAATTTTATTTTCTTCCGTGTGGTAACGGATTAAGAATATGGAATGTCACCACCACATATCATCCCATGGGTGTCGTAAGAACCGGCAGAGGGAGCATACTATGCAGACAACAGCACTGTAAGAGAAGGAAAACTTGATACAAACCCTATACCAATCCGTTTGGCCAGCGTGGTATAGTAGGCTATTTCCTCCTTTCAAAGGAGAGGCCTAGCCCAGCAGTGGACTGTTAAAGGCTGATGATGATGATGATGATGAATTTTATTTTCAAGTTTTAGTTTTGTTGTTAGTTTATACTAATCATTCTATTTTCATAGTGAGCCGTTTTCTACCAATCAAGCCCTGTCATTCGATACCCATTTTGAGTATTTGTGGAAAATAGGTAATCCGCCATTTTGTGGCGGCGGACATCTTGGATTTTTCAAAGTGAGCTCTATTCTATTGGTAGAATATGGAAATGAAAGGGCTTGATTGGTCAAGCCCTTTCATTTGATACCCATATTGAGGTATTTGTGGAAAATTTGTAATCCGCCATTTTGTGGCAGCAGCCGTCTTGGATTTTTCATGGTGAGCCCTATTCTACCCATCAAGCCCTTTTATTCGATACCCATATTGAAGTATTTGTGGAAAATATGTAATCCGCCATTTTGCGGCGATAGCCATCTTAGATTTTTCATAGTGAGCTCTATTCTACGAATCAAGCCCTTTCATTTGATACCCATATTGAGGTATTTGTGTAAACTAGGTAATCCGCCATTTTGCGGCGACAACCATCTTAGATTTTTCAAAGTGAGCTCTTTTCCTCGAATCAAGCCCTTTTATTAGATACCCATATTGAGGTATTTGTGGAAAATAAGTAATCCGCCATTTTTTTGCGGCAGCCATCTTAGATTTTTCATAGTGAGCCCTATTCTACCAATCAAGCTCTTTCATTTGATACCCATATTGAGGTATTTGTGAAAAATATGTAATCCGCCATTTTATGGCGGCAGCCATCTTGAATTTTTCACAGTGAACCCTATTCTACCAATGAAGCCCTTTCATTCGATACCCATACTTAGGTATTTGTGGAAAATATGTAATCCGCCATTTCGCGGCGACAGCCATCTTGGATTTTTCCTAGTGAGCTCTATTCTACGAACCAAGCCCTTTCATTTGATACCCATATTGAGGTTGTTGTGAAGTAATATAATATGATCCGCCATTTTGTATCGGCAGCCATCTTCATATTACAATCATTTAAATATTATCTTTTATTCTTGATGACAATATGAGTGTACACCAAATATCAGATCAATCTGTCATCAGGAAGGGGTAAAATTCCAATCAATAGCTTTCAGAGCTGAGGGGTTTTGCCGACTTAGTTGATACTTTTCCTTATATTATGGCAACATTATACAAAATCTTTATAAATTGTAGCCTATGTGTTATTCTGATGTATAAACTATATTATTGCAAAGTTTCATCCAAATCCGTTCAGTAGTTTTTGCGTGAAAGTGTAACAAACATCCAACCATCTATACATACATCTTCACAAACTTTCACATTATAATATTAGTAGGATACGTTGAGAAAAAAAATACGGATCAAGAGGCTTTAGCCGCGCTATAAACGTTTTGGAATGCAATATTTACGTAAAATGGCGGACGCGGACGCGAGCGACAGGTCCGTCCTCTGAGAGCGCTCAGCGCTGAATGGCGGACATTGCATCGTGCTTCGAGATTTATAGGTCTTTTTAAAAAAATCATATTAATTACAAACGAAAAGTTTACATTCCAATTTTTTATATGACTTAAAATGAATCTTAAGGTTTCTAAATATGTATATATCTTTTTAATAATCACAGTAGTTTTTTAGATATAAATGCAAAATTGCGGGCTAAAACTAAGCAAAATGAACTGTTTTGATCTCCGATTTTCTTGAAAATTATGAATGAAAGTACAATTTCTTTTTTGAGCACTCGCTTTTATAACTTTGGCTTGTATAGTTTACATTTACAGAATTATAGAACGATAAGTATTCATAGCACTAGCGACCATTAATGTTGGCCTAAGGTACAGAAATGACGAAAATGAGTTTTTTAAATTCATCCGTTTTATAATATTTACTATAGTAACCCATATATTTTTCTTCAGGACTCTCTTGATAAAGAACTGAACTTTCATATTTTCTGTATCTTTTACATAAATTGTTATTTATCCGTAACATAATAGAACAATAAAAACCCGCAAAATCGCCTCCGACGGAATAAACGCTCTTAAAACAATTTTGGATTTCAATGTATTGACACTCACACGTGTTACATTGCAACTTTGTGCGCTTCGTTTTCTTTCGCAATCGCTTACTTGGTTTGTGTTCAATGCAAATACAAAAATACACCCACATACTACAGCCTCGTTGGTCTCGCGGCATAAATGTTCGGGTGGGTCTCGGGTTCAATCCCCGGGTCGAGCAAAGTGTTATTGGGTTTTTCCGTTAGCAAATTCTCAGTAGTAGCACGGAATCAGGTAATGTGCCCGATAGGGCAATAGGGGGTGTCCCTATTACGTGGGACTAAAATAAATCTGGCGAAAAGTGGGTGTAGCAATATACCTCTGCCTACCTCTTTGGGGATATAGACGTGAGACTGTGTATGTATGTGCTTTTCTCCTTTTAATCACAAACCACTTAGAATGGTTTGTGTCCTCGACTCACAATAATAATAAAATTGCTCAGAGCTACTCGAAGAACACAAAAACTAACACTTTTAAACTGTCTCTTTAAAATTACCGACAAGCAGTTTCCTTTAAATGCAATAAAAGTATAAAATAAACTTGGATTTCTCTAAAGTGCGCTCAGATCATAAGCTCTTTAGATATGAATGCAAGTATAAATTGTGGCTGAAATGCAATGATAAGGCGCGCCTTTATGCAGCTTTACTATTTGACCGGCCCAGTTTACTTCGAGCGAGAAAGCCTCCAATTTGATAAGAAAAGAAGTCTCTTACTAAGCTAATAAGGAATTTATTTTAAAATAATATTTAATTTGATTCTAGTACCAACTCGGTTTATTAAAAGCAGCCGTCGTAGTCATAGTGGGGTACCTATGGGCCGGTCATTGGGTTGATCGCCCTCGAGGCTGACCAACCGGGTGAGTCTCCGTTGGTAGAGGCCCAGTTAGTCGCCTTCGAGAGGGTGGCGGCTGGTCGTCTCGCTGGTGTAGTGGTGGTGGTGGTGAAGACCCGCTCGAGGGAACTGGTATTAGTTCCCAAGCGGGGCGCTTTAGTTTCCTCCGGATGTACTGTGTTGACTCTGGATGGGAGAGGGGAGCGATGTTGACGAGGTGGGGGTATTCTGAGCGATCTGCTTGCTCGAACATACCCCGATTTGCTATGTTGACTATAAAAATTAAATCACAGAAGAAAAAAGCAAGTCCTATGATTAGTAATATTTATGAAACGGGACTATGTCGCGTAATTATTTGAAAATATAGTTAAAATACTTTATATTGCGCTCTATATTAAATATTACAATTTAGATGCAATTCATTAAAACTTTACTAAAAGTTATATCCTCAAAGGATTAGCTACACATATACGTTTTCATGAGCCGTTATTCTACGCGTTGCCTATTATAACAAGATACCATTTGAAAGGGAACGATCCCTATTGTCTTCTACTGAAACGAAACAGAATGTGTGCTATGATTAATTTTCATATTTCCAAAGAATTGTCTGTTAGTTGAATCGAGTAATACCTACTGTATATAAAATATTATTGGCTAGTGTTAGCGTCATCCTATTACACAAAGTACATTAAATAATACTGTTCTATTACATCCATTGCGGAACGTAGACCTTGCCCTGTATGCCAAAAGACCCTCTTTCCCGTTTTGAATTTTGTTTTGTTTTTGTGAAGTTTCACCATCCAGCCATAATCAACTATTGTATTGGCAATGTCTTGGAGAGGGTTCAAACATCGGTCTGCGTGCCAAATTATCATTGAATTCATCATAACTCTAAGTCGTCGTTAAAAATGGTTTTATATTACTATAGCAATTTTATTTATTTATTTTATTTTAAAACTTCATATACACAATGCGTATACAAGGTGGACTTAATGCCTTAGGCATTTTCCGCCAGTCTACCTTAGGGTAGTGCAGAGATTAAAGGTAGGTGTATTTTACAATTAAATTGAGACTGATGTAGTTTTACTTAAATATAATACAAAATACATAAATATATAATATACACAAATATATACCATACACAAATATATACTATACATAAATATACACTATACATAAATAAATATTATGCATACATATTTTATAATAATACGAAACAAATACCTTGATATGAACGAATGCTATGCTACTTCTGCTAACTTTTCCAATAGCATTTTTCATAAAGATAACTTTATAGCCACTAAACCCAAGTATCAACGCAATTAATTTCTGCCTTCTATAAGCCAGCCTTTTGCCTAATTACTTTTTCTGGCCGAAAAAATAATCAGAACTAATTTTTTCTTAATAAATTAAGGGCTCGCTGCACAATCAGAGCAGAATCATAACTTAAACGAAGAATGCAAGCATTAAATCTTCCTACCTGACACACCTAGCTCTTGTTTTCAACAAGAACAATAGAGTTGGCGGGCATTATGCCAAATTGCGTCAAGCAGCGATATACTAATGCTGGAATGCAACCGACCGCATGTTTGTGCGGACAAAGCTTGCGGCCCAAAACTCATGCATTATGCCCACAATAATGGAGGCGGGAAATAACATTATTTTTAGAACCTTCATTGAAAAAAATTCTTGGTTCTGTTTGATCGTGGGTAGCTTGCTCATTTATTTGCAATGGAATTACAGCTAATTATGGCTATATATGGGAAAACATTAGAATGTTTAAATGCTTGCGTTACTGACTTACTGGGCGCAAGTAATGGCATATATGGACCTTGGGGACCATAGGGGTGCACTAAGAAAGGATTTTTCAAAATGCCCACGGGATCAAGCAGAAACGTATTAATAAAAAAAATATTGTGGTAGCTGCGGGTTAACTATCCTCTATTACAACAGGAAAAATGGCATATTTTGGAGGCAAAATATGTACACCAATGAAACTTTATTTTACCTTAGTATTAGAAATCAGGAAAAATTGGGTTGGAACCCCCTCCGAAGGAGTGAATATGCGCGTTATACCATCCAGGCAAGTAACGTATCATTTTCTATGTATTTTTTGCGCTTAATCGAATGAGAATATACTTAAAAGAACCATATTTCATGTGGAAAATCACCCTTCTACTTGATTACGGTGCCTTTTCATAAGAAACATACCATTTAACGATGTTACCATACAGCGCATGAGACGAGCCGCGTATCTTCGCTGCAAAGCTACCACGCGGCGATGCCTCTTCGTAGCACATCTTAGTCACCCCGCTACAAGCATTAGTAGAAACGGACAGAAAGTCTCGTAGCTTAGCTTTCACATCGCAGAATAGCTGCATAGTACGAACATGCCTGGAAAACCACCTCACACACCTCACCTCACCCACGGGTGCTTATTTTTCTAGACCAACGATTTGGTTATACGCATATTTTCCATACGTGTATAAATCTGTATATTCTTTATAATTATGACTACAAAAAACGGCAAAAGATTAGAAATTAAGTACTTTCTCCCTTAACTTTCATTAGTCCTACTTTTTATAAAATAACCATCTGTATAAAGTAAATATATATCGGAATGATCATTAGTACGGGACGTCCACGACTTCGAAACGGAAGTGTGAAGGTGGCGCGTTTCGACAGAGCCTAGTGTGACTTTCGCTACAGTTGAAGAGGGGGGTGACGGTTGACGTTGAACGGAGCAAGACGACTATCACTTCTCTAGGAGACTCCAGGCGGACAACAAATACCTAGAAACTGTCACTCGTTTCGTGTTCAGTAATCCAAAATAGTTATAGTCAGTTTTGTTAAATTTGATTTGGTGTGAACTTATAACAAACTGTGATGTGAAGTGTTGATACCGGCCAAGAATCAAGCAACCCGCCGACATATATTTTAATCTTATTAGTAGATAGGCATTTTCACAATAAAATTATAATGACGAATGCGAGAAACGAGGTGACGAATAGAGTAAGTGGTGGTATGAATGAAGATAGTGTTAAAGAAATGAAGGACAAGTATAGATGTGTGAAACCTAGGTCAAAGAATGTATAGAGAGGAAGAAGAATGAGAAAAAGGAGCAGTATGAGGAACAATTCGGCGCAAGTTTCCGAGAGAATATAAAACTCTTTTGGAAACTCGTGAAAGAAGCGCGAGGTAAAAATATGAGTACATCGATGAAAGTGATTAGGAATGAAAGAGGTGAAGCCAGGAATGAAGAAAGAAAGATACTAGAGCGCTGGAAGAATTATTTTGAGAGTTTATTTGAGAAAGATGTGTGTGAAATAGAGAAAGAAGAAACTATAGATATGTTTGTGAGCCCGACTGATGAAATTGGCATGGATGAAATTATGAAAGCGTTAAAAGGTATGAGGTCAGGAAAGTCTGCTGGATGTGATAGAGTGACGACTGAGATGTTGAAGGCTGGCGACGGACTCATAGTTAACCTGCTGCATCGCCTTTTTAATCTATGCTGGAAACAGGGCCAAGTTCCAGATGACTGGACGAAGGCAGTGCTTGTTTCAATTTATAAAGGCAAAGGTTCGCAGCAGGAATGTCAAAATTATCGCGGGATCAGCCTTCTTAGTGTTGTTGGAAAAATGTATGCCAGAATTTTGATTGACAGAGTAGTAAATGTGACTAATGACAAGATGTGGGATGTGCAAGCGGGATTTCGGAAGGGAATGGGATGTACGGATCAAGTCTTTTCCTTGCGCTGCGTCACCGAAAAATGTCTGGCAAAAAACCAGAAGGTGTATTGCGCGTTCATAGACTTGGAAAAGGCTTATGATAGGGTGAATAGAAAGGAATTATGGAAGGTTTTATCCATGTATGGGGTAGACAACTTTATAATAAGGGCTCTGAAATCCCTGTATAGGGGTTCTAGAGCCTGTGTCCGAATCAATGGTGCCTATACGGACTGGTTTGACATCTCCCAAGGTGTCAGACAAGGGTGTGCAGCCTCGCCCTGGTTGTTCAACGTATTCATGGATAGCTGCATGAATGATATGAGAGAAACTGAATGCGGGATCGATATGGTAGGAGTGCGTGTTAAGTGCCTTTTATATGCCGATGATCAAGTCATTCTTGCATCATCGGCGAATGAGTTGCAAGACATGATGGACTGCATGAACAAGAGCTTTAAAGCGAAAGGTATGAAAGTTAATGCACGAAAGACGAAAGTGATGGTGTTTGAAAAAGATGAAAGTGTGACTGAGTGTAATATTACGATTGGAGGTGAAATTGTAGAGCAAGTAAAGGAATTTGTATATTTGGGTAGCGTATTTACAAGGGACGGAAGATGTGAGGGGGACATTGAAAGGAGAGTGACTGCGGGAAATCGTGTAAATGGAGCACTGTGGGCGTTTATGAACGGTCAGACGGTGCCAAGAAAGGCACGATTGGCGGTTCACAATGGAGTGCTTGTCCCCACGTTGATGTATGGAAGTGAGAGCTGGGTTTGGCAGAAAAAGCATGAAAGTAGAATTAACGCAGTTGAGATGCGATCACTGCGTAGTATGTGTGGGGTAAGACTGATTGATAGAATTCCGAATGTAACTATATGAAAGAGCAGTGGACTGAAAGAAGATGTGGTGACAAGGATTGAGAAAGGAATGCTTAGGTGGTTTGGACACGTGGAGCGAATGAGTGAAAAAAGAATGACGAATCAGATATATAAGGCAAATGTGTGTGGGCAAGTCGGTCGTGGCAGACCTCGGCGGACATTCTTCGACCAAATTGGAGACATCCTAAGAAACGGAAAGGTCCGAAGTACCTGCAACCGGCGAGCATGTATGAAAAGAGTAATGAGTGTAGAGGAAGCGCGTGAGGTTTGTAAGGATAGGAGTAAGTGGCGTTCTGTTGTCTCTGCCTACCCCGACGGGAAAAAGGCGTGAGTATATGTATGTATGTATGTATGTAATTATAATGACTCAAATAAGGTTATTGATGAAATATTCTTCTGTAATCTATTGACAAAATAGTAGTTAAAGTATAATTAAGCCTCACTCCTCACTTAAAATCTTTACAAGGATTCTCAGAAATTAATTGGCTTAATTGACATTATTTGCCAATTTGCAGCCAAAAGCTTTCTGTACAATATTTTTTAATTATTTTGGACTTTTCTACTGACGTAATCTTATTACGGCGTGCAGATCCAATTGACAACCTTATTGTAAATATTGTTAAGTTTTTAGTGATAGCACTATACGCACATTAAATTTAATAAACATTATTTCGTAAAGATATAAAATTAACAACTTCAATAAAAAATCTACTATCTGTAGGCTCAGTCGTTGCCTATCAGTCCTGAGGATGCCTCGTGGAGAGGCGAAACACGTGTAGAAGCATAGTCGGCGCATAGAGCGGGATACTGTACGTCAGGTATTTTCCTGGAACCCATTTCCGCATTATTCCATATATCCCTTACCCTTTGTCTTTAGAGGAGTTCGGTATTTTCAACCTTTTTCTATTGCAATAGTTGGGTTGGGCAATCCGAGGGTGCGTGGTGGGTTCCTCTTTCCTTCCATTAGGTTACAATGGAGTTCCGCTAAGTAACGCTTGATTCAATCAACTTTACTACCTGTTTTATATTAAATTCTTGCGTTACAGACTGACTAATAGATAACGCATAGCCAAAACTTTTAGGCGCACGAAGCTGAAATTTGGCATGTACGACCTTTGAAAACCACAGGGTACTAAGTGAGGATATGGAAAATTCCCCGTTCGAGGATGTAAAAAGACACACGGAAGCGACAATAACACAAAGTCTTGTATGACATAAAACAGACATAGAAACAGCACCGATATAATTTTGTTTCAAGTTCCTTTATCGGTGAATAAAAGAACTCCTTTCAAATACCTTCATCGTCACAGAAAAATCGTTATCGATTTGGATTATTGCGACCAGCGGTCTTAAAAAACGAAGAATTCATTAGATATATCACAGGAGCCACAGCAGTCGGTTTGCACGGCTTACTTTGGCAAAAGGCCAATTCAGCTACAGCGCGTAGCTGAAAAACGTGCTGGTATTTAAGCGGGTAACGTGCTTTAAATGGTTTGTGTGTGGTATAAAATTCAATGAGTGGCCGTGCATTTTAATATTTAATTTAACATACAATCAAAATCTCACAATGATCCTGAAATTTAAAACATTATTAATATTGTGCTTTCTGTACCCACTTCTGAATACAGTCCATATTTTTACTTACCGCTCAGGAATCAGAATCACTAACACCTAGACTGAACCAACTGATTGGGCCATAAAAGAGACAGTTTATTGCCCACACTTAGAAAATAAACTTACCTTTTTAAAAGATGGCTAAGGCTAAGTAAACCAGCCAACTGCCTTTACCGTACCTATGCAGTGACATGATCATACCGAAAAATATTTTTAATAAATACCTCATGTGTGAAAGAATTTAATATTGCTCCGTTAACCGCGGTCTAAATATTTTTTGGAAGTGTTTCCTCACGATGTTCTACCTTGAAAGAATATTATTATTTTGGCTTAACGCGGAGCTTTATAATAGTCGGTGCAAATTAAAAGGGTTGAATGATGTGTTTCTTCCACAACATTATTTATTAGTTACAGAAGTATTAGATCGTATGATCCTTCATCATTTCATTAGGATGAAATCAAATTTAGCTTGTTTATATTAAGTTTTAGTTAGTTGGCTATATTTTTTTTGCATAATTGTTTATTGGTTTACTATTGTTTAACAAAAAACGTATGATAAACGATCATTTTACAAACAACGTTTGAAAAACTAATCATTTGGACTAACTTTCAGTCCGCAAAGATATTACTATAAAAACAATCGTTCGACATAATACGGGTTTCGCAAATGTTTTACTTAGGAAATAATTAAACTGTTAAAATATTATTTTAAAAATAATCACATGACTAAATAATTCGTTTGCCAAATTGGTGATTGTACAAAAAGTAAGAAGATAATAAATAAAAATAAATTATTAGTTGTTAAAAATAACTAATTTCTAACCAATAGTTAGGTGAAATTTTACAAAGATTAAATTATATGGTTGCAATTTTCATCTTGGACAGATTATTTATAGGCAAGTAATATTTTTTTATTAATACGTATTCCATAGAAATTTAAGTCTTTTAAATAAAATACACACTGCCTGAATTAACTGAAATAAGTATAATTCGGTTCTGGTGTTGTGGTCGCACTTCTAACCTAACCTAACCATCAATTGTTTCAGTTGACCCTACACAAAGATTACTAAAATATTTACCAAGCAATGTATTTTGTCAAATGATTTTATATGATTATGATATTATTTATGCTTTAC
Organism: Euclidia mi; assembly: GCA_944739405.2. Classification (NCBI taxonomy): domain Eukaryota; kingdom Metazoa; phylum Arthropoda; class Insecta; order Lepidoptera; family Erebidae; genus Euclidia; species Euclidia mi. The sequence continues at coordinate 100,526,339 of OX123183.2, read as the reverse complement.
GTTGTTTTGCCCACTAACATGTTTAAAAAAATAATCAATTTGTAAATTAGCGTTTTAGCATAATATATTTTAATAAATATATTGTCAAATGAGTAGTTTATTAAACAATAGTTTGTAAAATAATAAATTTATCAAGTATAATTTTGTCAAATGTTATTTTTCAAATGAAAATTTGTTATTTGTTTTTTGTCAAATGATCGGACACCCTGTTTATCACTATAAAACACAAAGTTTATAAATAGACGTTGATGTTATACTTAACATCAAGGTCTATTCATAAACTTTGTATTTTAGTTGTAAATAAAGTAGCTATATTTAGAGAAACATTTTTAATAATCAAAATTCCGAGCTAAAACAGGTTACATAAAATTAGATATGAAACTGTCGCCGCCTACAAAATGTCACGGGCTTTTTGTGAATATTAGGACAATAACTCTGACCCGTGACTCCGCTATAATAATAATAATTGTTTATTTCAGACCATTTTTAAGTCCATACAGTTGAGGTTACATAGGTCATTACAAATTATGTAGGCGCGACCAGGCCATGGAGAACGGACAATCCGTTTCCATTCGGTCAGCAAAAATTTTTAGGTAGCTGTTGAAGCTACCACGAACCCGCTGCGCCAGGGACGCTGCTCTCTTTCTTAATATAGCGTCAAAGCCGTCCACACGGGCCTCAGCGAACATCCCTGACGCACTACAGAAGCGCGGCAGCCCCATCAGCGCCCTAAACCCATTATTATACTGGACTCGCAAGACATTGTAAGCCATTTGCGTATGCTTGACCCATAGGCTGCACGTATAAAAAGATTGGCAAAACGCCTTGAATAGGGTTACTTTAACTTGTTCAGTGCAGCGTGCGAACCTACGAGCCAGCATGTTCGCGCTGACTGACAATGCCCTGCGTTCCCTTTCCATGTCCACATCATCTTTGAGTGACTCGGTGACCCAGTGGCCCAGGTACTTAACTCGATCAACGATTTTTAGAGGATGGTTATTTAAAGTGATCGTGGGTATATGTTGATAACTTTTCGTACCTGCTTTGAATATCATCACTTCTCTCTTGCTGATGTTGTACCTGAGCCCATGCGCCACCGCGTAGCTCTCACATATTGATATCAGCCGCCTGAGGGCGCTGATCGATGGGCTCAGCAGCACCATATCATCGGCGTAGCTAATATTGTTGATCATGGTGCCGTCTATAGAAGCTATGAGGAGCAGATTTTCTCTTATCTCAAGAGAACAATATGTTTTGCATATTCTCACAAAAAAGCGCCACATTTGACTTTGCGACATTATTTTTATTCAACCCATTTACTTACATTTCGGTGAAAATACTTTTATGAAAGTACAGAACTAGACTTTTGAATAAATAACGTTTGTTCGTGAATAAATTGTGTGTTATAGCATTATTATTTTGTACTTTAGCCTTCTCTAGCCAAACTTTGGTCTCCCTATAGACAGGATAATGAAGATTTACATAACTAAAGGGGTTTACGATTTTAGGAGAGTGGTTTTTATCATCAAATGTTATGTCTGATTTACACCGAACTTTTGCAGACCTTTAAAAGTTTATTCATCCCCATTATCGTCCCAGCGTTATCCTGGTTGCAGCCAAGATTTTCCCTGGCGCTCCTTATCCGCGCACTGGTTTAACCAGATTTGACAGAATAGAATATGCTTCGCATTTTACATTCAACCGTTTCTCACTATCCCAAATGAAGCTTCCATCAAAACTCAAGGCTTCAACAAAACGCAATCAAAGTCTATCTGGTTATCAATATAACCGCAAGGCCCTTTTCCGCAAATAACAATAGTGCATCAACATGAAACACCTTATAATGGCAGTCCGAAGAAATTATAAGGCAATTTATCATCTTCACAGGGCATTTGGCGAAACGTCATTACTCATTTCGATTCTTGAAAAGCCTAAATGCTCCCATTGTGCTTTTATCATGACGAATTTACTCAGGAAGGTTTGATGTTTATCAGGATTAAGGGGACAAGCCTAGTCACTAATGTTAACCCTTTTCTTATTTAAGACATTTGAACATCTGCGGTCAACTTTAAAGTAGCTACATACCTACCTTAAAAAAAATCTATATCTCTTATGAATCAAAATTCTATGATTTTTCAATTTAATTATCCATTTTGATTCAGGTAGGTTTTGTGTAGAAGATAAGATAATATTGTTAGATAAGATAAGATTTTTATTTGTCAGAAAACACACAGATAAAAAATATACCGATACTAAGTTAAACTAAAGTCTAGGATTTTCCAGATACAATAACGCGATTGAGAATGGTTTCATCATCCCGCCTAATTAATAACTTATGTAGCTCGTCGGTCAAATAACGAAAGGGCGTATCCAACAAAATTTTTGATTTTGAGATATTAGCACCATCGACATTTATAGGTCAAGTTTCAGTATGTCACGAAGAGGAGTAGCCAAAACTGCAATGAAACCGCATTTATAGACCGTTGCGAAAAGCCCTATCTACTTTTCCTTCTAATTCAAAAAATCACAAATGGACATATCGCTAGTTACGCCTGTTCATGCATAATAATGTTTTTTCACGAAGAGGCGTAACATAATTTTGCGCGAGTGAAACCAAGAGCTGTCGAAACTCGTTTCTGTTGTAACTGCTGGAAACCCAGGACACTGTTGACGAGAAAACCGTCGCTGTGGTCAAAACGTTATAGGACGTGTCTGGAAGGGTGTATCCCGGAAAAAGCGTTAACAATCAAAGTAAACTCTCACTCCAGACTCTCGAACTTAAGAGGCAAAGAAGAGGAATGCCATATGCGCAGACGTCTTCGACGGATGGAAGAAACCTTAACGGGAAGATCCGGAAGCTGGTGCGACGTGACCTCCGATGTTTCAATACCCGCGCCATTACGGCTACGATTGAACAGAATCGAGGCATCAAAGTCTTCGCTCGCCAGCTTGGGAGAATTCATCTGTCGAAACTCATTACTGCGGATGGCAAAACCGTAACCTCCAAGTTCGAGATTCTCGCTGAAATTGAGAGTTTCTACAAGGAGAGGACATCCCTGATATCAACCAGGGCGAGGTTAGAGTGGCTCTCGAGCAGCTTAAGAACAACAAGTCTCAAGGGGATGACGGAATCACCATAGAGCTCTTAAAAGCAGGTGGGACAGCAGTTCTGAAAGATCTGGCGAGCCTGTTTAATTCCGTTACCCACCAAGGCCTAACACCTCAGGCGTGGAGTGGGAGTGCTGTGGTTCTATTTTTCAGAAAAGGTGATAAAATCCTGCTGAAAACCTATAGACTTATTTCACTCCTGAGCCACGTCTACAAGTCGTTGTCGAGAGTCCTAACAAACCGCCGCGCCAGAAAACTCGACGATTTCCAGCCACCGGAACAAGCCGGGTTTCGAAAAGGCTACAGCACCGTAGACCACATCCATACTGTTCGGCAGATTGTACAGAAGACCAAAGCTACATCAAGGTGTTGAGATGTTTGTACGACACGGCCACTATAACCGTCCAGCTCCAGGACAGTAAAACTAGCCCCGTTGAGTTGCGAAGAGGAGTGAGGCAGGGGTATGATATATCCCCTAAGCTCTTCACCAATGCACTCGAAGACGTCGTTAAGACGCTGGACTAGACTGGGCATAAACATTAATGGCGAGTACATATCCCACTTTTGGTTTGCCGACGATATTGTCATCGTGACAGAGAGACTGGAAGAGCTGAGCGAGATGCTGCACAGCCTAAATGGAGCTTCTCGACGGGTCGGTCTTGGCAAGAACTTGGATAAAACCAAGATTATATTCAACGAACATATTGTGCCGGGACCGGTTTATGTCGCCGGATCGATGCTCGAAGTTGTTCAAGAGTATGTCTACCTTGGGCAAGTAGTCCAGCTTGGTAGAAACAACTTCAAGAAAGAAATCGACCACAGGATCTAGTTGGGTTGGGCAGCGTTTGGCAAGCTACGTCGAGTTTTCTCTTCGCCCCTACCGCAATGCCTGAAGACCAAAGTCTTCAACCAATGCGTCCTACCTGTTATAACGTACGGTGCCGAGACGTGGGCACTCACTAGTCCACAAACTAAAAGTCACGCAGCGAGCTATGGAACGGGCTATGCTTGGCGTCTCTTTAAAAGATAAAATCCGAAACGAAGTTATCCGGCAAAGAACCAAAGTTACCGACATAGCTCACAGAATCAGTAAGCTCAAGTGGCAGTGGGCTGGCCATATCTGTAGAAGGACTGATGACCGATGGAGCAAGCGTGTCCTAGAGTGGAGACCACGCCTTGGCAAGCGTAAGGTAGGGCGGCCTCCAGCTAGGTGGACCGACTACCTGATAAAGGTGGCTGGGACAGACTGGATGCGGAAGGCTAAGGACCGTGTACTGTGGCGCGTGTTGGGAGAGGCCTATGTTCCGCAGTGGACTGCGATAGGCTGATTGATTGATTCGTTAGGTGATCTTACTTTACACAGAGAATAATACATCACTCGATTTGATGAAAGAATTTTTTTTTAATGCATACCGATGTTTTCTATTTCACTTAAAGCAATACCTACGTGGACGTAAGTGAAATGACTGATATTAGGGGTACATCACGAAAAGGCGTAAGTGAAACGTTTTTCAAAAAAATATAAATATCCTTATAATTAACTACAGTACACTGAAACTACAGTTAATAATATGATCAATCTTAGCCACATATTTACATAAATATCATACCAAGCACATTAAATCTTAAGACATAAAGTAATAACAGTACATAACGTGATGATTTCATAAAAATGGCTCTGCTGTAAAATTTACTAAAACACAGTTACGCCTTTTCGCGATTCGACCGACGCTTACTTTACATACTACCTCGACGTCAAATACTGATGCGAATTATGAGCAAAACCACCCGTGACTTTGGAAGTGCATGTATTTTCGAGTCTAAGTTTGAATATAAGAAACGCTTTTATCGCATATCTTTTTCTTATTTATATTGTTTAAGGTTACAAAATATGAATAAGAATAGCTAAACAAGACTTGTTTTTCAGAATTCAGTGTCGATAGACCATTATAGAATCTTTACAAAACCTTTAATTAATGGAGTATGGTGTAAACACACCACTAGTTAATTATTTAGTAATTTTGATATATTCTTGTGTTTAAGGACCACGGTGGTAAAGGCTTGAATATAGGTGGTAAAATAAACCACTATCAAAAGAATGCAAGCTTTTTGTCACAGGCGTAGAAATGTCGTTTTTTAGCAAGGAGGAATCGCAAATAACAAAATCCGTACTATTTGTTGAAGTGAATTATTTATCAAGATTTTACCCAGTCTTACCAATCCACTGCTATTTCGATCTCATACCGCAAACATTATAATTGATTTTCAGCAAGTGTAGAAGAAACTAAAACTGCTTATTTAAGTAGGCTAGGCTAAATTCAGGGTTAGAATAAGAAATGAAGGTTTAGGTCGTGTGGAGCCGCGGTGAATTGCTAATATAGCTTAAAGTATCAATCGCATCTTTACTTACTTCTGACAATCAAAACTTACTAGCCAATCGTAGCCCCAAAAATAGTTTCAAAACGTTGAAGCTCGGCGCCGATAACTTTAATATCAGTTGATCCGGTTGCATAAACTCGATCAAGTTTGTTCTAGATTTGTAGCTAGCTGACCAAGGTGCAGTGATACGACACCGATCCTCAGAGCTAATAGAATTTCTGCTTAGCTGGACGAATTGATAACATTGCTCCAGATACTCCTTGTAATTAACCTGTACGGTTACATCTTCGGGCTCTAATTTTAGAGGTAAATTTGGGGGATGCAGAATGTGGTGAGTTTGAAGCTTTTGCCAGTTGTCATCTAACAGTTGGTTTCAATATTTGATCTATTCATTAATTTTGCTACTAGAGATAAATATTTGACGTAAGCTCCATACAAAACATAGCTAAAGTTATGGATAGACCGAATATTCGCCTATATTCCCGAAGGGGTAGGCTATCCACTGGAACCCGGAGGCACTGAACTACACGTACTTGTAGATCGATGCCATATACTTTAAAGGTGGTTATAAAGTATCCATGGGATATTGACAGCTGTAATTTTGAGCTAAGTACATTTACAGAAACCGCTGTCAAGAAACGGCGCTTTTCTATCACGTAATATAGAAAGAAGAATGACTTAGTCACTTTATAATTTTATTCGACCCAGGGATCACTTATTTTGTAAATAATTATGGGTTAAACATATAAATATCATAAAATACATCTCTTTAAATTACTTCTGTGTTCTTTCTCGTGCTCGCTTCACTAGTCTTCAATATAGGTGTCGAGTGCCCAATTGTATCACTCGGTCGTATTGTCGATTCTATAAGAGGTCACGACGTATTATCAATTGGAGAAATACTACTCCCAGCCTTAAAATGTTACTGGAGTCTGCTTAATGCACTGCGCACCCATAGATTTACCCTATTATAAACGCGAAAGATTATGTGGATGGCAACGTTTGTTAATCTTTTATGCAAACAGTAAGTGAGCGTGTTTTGATGAAACTATGCATTAATACACTTAAATAGATTCCGCGCACGAATCTGCTCGCTTAGGTTTTAGCGACATTACTACCAAATTTCATGAAAATTCGTTTCCTAGTTTAAGCGTTAAATAACAAATAAACAAACACACTTTTGCATTTCTAATACTCGTACCACTACTGTCTCGTCAGACTAGCTTTCATCGTGATAACCGTCACTCATGCAGACGGGACCGCGAGCACAATCTAGTATGGTATAAAGTTATACTCTGTAATAGGAAACCTGCTGAAAGGAAAGTACATACTTAAAAGGGCGAAGATCTTCGTTACACAATTTACTGCATTTCGACGAAAAGGAGCAAAACTGAAACGTTGGCTGTTGTATTTTTATTTGTCGTTTTTATTTAGTGGATGGAAGTTAAGTAACGAACTGCAAAATATAACGTTTCAAAGACCATTAAAAGTCTATAGATTATGAAATAAAAGTATGATCGTATTACTCGGTCTACGGTCGGATAAGTACCAGTTACATTAATTGTCGACAAATTTGGACCACTGTAACCTCTAAATGTTTGCTTTAAAAACTAGGTTTTTGAACAGCTAGGTAATCCGCGAACTTTTCCACATTTAATTATATAACCGTTAACATTTGACTTGAGAAATCATGCATACCGAGCACTATTTATGTATAATATGATTTTAATACGTAAATCAGTCCATAGATCTCGTAAGACGGCGCGCCGGAGGCATCAAAGCGCAGCGCTAGATGATTCCTAATATCAATGGATTTCCAGTTGAGAAGGCACTACGCGCCGATGTCGATACTTTATTTTGCAAAATCCTTTTTAGTTCAGTGGCGGATTTAACTTTTAAAGACACCTTTGGTCTGCAATTATACTAGTTCTAATTAGGAAAATGTTTTAGAGCTGAAGTGTTTATTGGAAAATGAGAGCATTATCCATTGTTTGTTTTCAAAAAGTCAACTGATATAGGAAGAAATTTCGTGACATTAGAATCATGATAAAATTGACCCAAGGAATATGAATACGAAACTTCTTAATGAGAAAAACTTTTAACCTTTGTGGGGATGGAACCCATAACACTAAATGTAGAGTACCTAAAGACTAGCTTGAATGCAGCAATGGCTACAGCTTTTTCATCCATGGAGGCTACTTATGAAAAAGTTTACTCACAAATAGTTATTTATCATATTTATCAACAAATGAGTCCTCGTCTTGTACAAAACCTAAAAGAGAGCAGTTAGAGAAAATGAAATAACTTAGTCGAGTTGGTTGTAAAGGCTATTTAATCAATAACAACCAAACTAATTACAGCTGTAAGAAAGCCTTGTATTCTTCAAAGAAGCAAGGGAGAAACATTTCTAAACATTTTCCGCCGCTTTTTCTTGAATAAGTTGTGGCTCATTAGACACGATTCCGGACAAGTAGAAAATTTAAATACGTATACTTCTACTTCATAGTTTTTACTTTACTTCACAATTGGTACAAATTTAGGCAAAAGCAATGAGTGTGTCCAGTTGTTGAACACAAAAGTACCTAATTGTATTTAAGTTTCGCTATATATATATATATAGATACTAGTCAAATATTGGCGTGTCCAGGTGACGAAAAAGTAAATTATACCAACTTTTAACTACAAATAACAATCATGATATAATGACATATACATATAGCTAGGAACAGCTTTAGCCGGCCGCCGGCCGGTTCGTTTTCTGTATAATGATTCGTAAAATTCTATCTCTAAAATAGGAATCAATAGTTATAGCACAGATTACTAAATAGTTACTTCGATTATAGGCAGACGAAAGCTCGAGCACCAGCAAGTTTAAACTACATATGTTTCTAAATATATGAAAAGTAAACAGTAATCTGTTCTATATTATATAAAGCCATACAGTACCGTTCTGTTTGAATTACCATAGTTCGTAATTAGTAAAAAAAACATTACTCGACTAAATAAAAAAACGCTTCCATTTAAAACTGTATTGGGTAGCTTTTAGTAAACTAAACAAAATGTTAATTTGTAGAATAGACTTTAAATCGCAACTAATTACAGTATTTAGGCGAACCCTTCGCCAAATCGTTTTCATTTAAACAAGCGTTAATAAGAATGTTACTCACGGCTTTGCGTTATTTTTGATTAATTTTGTAATAGCTTTTTTCCGTTCGAATCATCATCATCATCATCATCATCAGCAGCCTTTAACAGTCCACTGCTGGACTAGGCCTCTCCTTTGAAAGGAGGACTTGGCCTACTATACCACGCTGGCCAAACGGGTTGGTATAGGGTTTGTATCAAGTTTTCCTTCTTTTACAGTGTTGTTCTCTGCATAATATGGTCCCTCTGTCGGCTCTTACGACACCCATAGGAAGATATGGGGTGGTGACATTCCGTATTCTTAATCCGTTACCACACGGAAATCCGTTCGAATAAAGCTTTATAATTAGTTTATTATTTTAAAACAAATTTGCTTTGACTATATGTATTGCAGAAATGACTTTGCAATGTTTAATTTTTATAAAATAATTTTAATGAGAAAAATTTAAAACCAGCGCTATGAAAATGCAAACATTTTGTTTCAGCGTTAAGTGTTGAAACATGTATGACATTTTAGTTTGTCATTCCTTCGAAAGTTGTCGCATCTCCAAAGTCGTGGTATATTCCACAGGCAATTTATCATTGATAAGAAATGTTGCATGTTAGCTCATTGTGATTCCGGATTTAACATAGTATCCACGCCCCAAATTTACACAATCAAGCCCAAGATGAACGCGGGTTACCAAAGTTTGTGGTTAGTAAGAAGTTTGTCCCTTTATCGAGCCTAGATACAGAACTATCTGAAGTAATATTCTCGAATTAGATGTGTGAACACTAACAAAGGGCGATTAAGTTTCATTGAATTTTACACGGCATAGTGTTGGTTATAATTTGTTATTGTGTAGGTATTTGCAACTTGGAGCTAGTTCTGTTGGCTATTCACATCATCGGTTGCTGGAGCTCAAGGAAGAAAAATTATTTAGAGGTTTTTTTTAAGATACCTAATCACCAACTTAGTTGGATGCTTGTATTAAGAATAGATCAATGATCCTATATTTTTAAGTATTACTGTGACGTATGTCCGGTACTTGCCGCGTTTGCGTCACAGTACCGTCCATACGCTCGGCCAATCAGAGAGGGTCATCGTCCGCGCTCGCGAAGCCTGACCAAATATGGTCATGTAACGGACTCCAACTCTGATGGAGGGCCGGTATATAAAGGGGCCGACAGAGAGGCCGGCACCGCTACTCTATCTACCTACGATAATTACGCGTACCTACTGACCCTACGTCGTATCTACGTGTATCCTGGTCGCAGCTACGGGTAAGATACTACATTTACTGCGTTAGCGTACTGCCCATCTCTCTACCTGCTGGCTGAGGCCGGCTGACGCCGCCTGCCTGTCTCTATTGGTTGTGTCTCTCCTAATGCTGCTTTCCTTCAGGTTCCAGGTCTACCTTGGAAGCTCCGGGCTACACTACCTAGACCGCTACACTTCCTGCATCGCCTTCGGCGTCACCTCTGCTGAAGAGTCTGGCCTGCCCTGCTCATCGCACTCAGACCGCCGGCGCCTGCCAGCTGAGCCAACGGCCTTCGAGCAACCTGCCCTGCACACTACCGGAGGGAACAGCTTGGGAGACTGCAGCCCTTAGTGTTCAGGCCAGTGTCGTGTTGTTGGTCGGTCATACTCGGCATAGGAAGCGAGGCAATACTCGGCAAATAAACGCATAGAACCTTTTCTGCGTTTGAATACTAGAACCCGTTACAGTGGCGCCTACGTGGGTTATTGCCTCGCTTTCCGTGCTCGAGTTCTAAAGTCAAAGTCAAAAATCATTTATTCATCTAGGTCACAACGTGACGCTTATGAACGTCAAATTTTTAAAGTAAATTAGTAATGCTTCTACATTTACATTTACTGCCCATTCGCAAAGCAATAGGTAGAACCACGAGAAAGAACGGGCAATAAAACTCGTGGCCACTCTTTTTAATCGCCAGTGTTATGGTACATATTTTGTTTTTGTAAGGAGCTGCAACTGTTTCACATTGTAATTAATTACTTGTAAATAGTAAATAAGAACAAACATATTATATACAAAATATGTAGTTATTAAATTAAGTGCTGTAGTAGTCTTCAAATGTGAATCTTGTGTAACAGGAGCATCCACTTACGCTTTATAATGTAGGCAACTCGCGATCATGTTCAGAACTATGGTGGAAAAGTATGTTACAGAAAGTGACGGTATATGAATACACGAAAATTACAAAAACGTTAGTATCCAGCCCATGATAACGAGTTACCTTCATCTAACACTGTAGCAAATTTTAATAAAATTTATGGAACAACATCTCATCTAGCAGGTCTCCATTATTGTAAGCGAGGAGATGCGGCTACAGCGAACCGGTACGTATTGTTATACTAATTATCTGCCTTTTAGTGTAACTACCTACTACGTAATAGTTCGCAAATTTGAATTCTAACGTGTTTTTTCTTATAAGTCCTAACGGTCGAACTTTTACGCCTAATCGTAAAATAGGCCATTTGTAAGGGCGGAACGCCTGGGCATTAAGTGTAGTGTGTAGTGCTATACTTACGCGGTATTTATTCATACACAATGGGCTCACACCCCATTAAATACTTCCTGCTAAATAAGAGCGAGTTAGGCTACGAGGTTGCGATTAGAGGTGAGGAGCCGGCTACCTCTGTCCTAGGTTTGCGGAAGCAGCTCCCTAAATTACTAGAAGCCATTCCAGATGATGATATTTTGGAGTCGGGCCTAGCCATCACGGTGGACTTCGAGGGCGCTAGCGAGGCCGTCTCTAAGCTGGCCAAGCGACTAAATTCGTTATCTGCTTCTTACGACGCGAACCTAGCTAGGAGGTCTACCGCACTGCACAACCACTTATTCCACAGACTCCGTAGGATGGAACGTCCTACGGCGTATTGCAAACGTATTACCGAATTGTGCAGCCGGTTCGACAAGCTCTCGGCGGAGCTCTCCGCCATTGAGCAATCAGGTGTTCGCTAAGCTGATGCTGTGGCTGAGGTCCAACCTGCGCCATCTACCTCGACGCAGGCAGGGTTAGCCCCAGTATTGCATTGCGAACATTTGAGAGTTAGCGAACTGTCCAAGTTAAAATACGACGGTACGGTATGCGTCCGAGCGTTCCTAATAGACGATTTCACACCGTACGATTATAACTACCGGTTATTAAATGAAATCCGCCGACGTACTCAAGGTGCTACAGAAACTATAATTATTTATCTCTCGATAATGAATCAGCTGTTCGCTAGGCTGTCACCGTCAAAGCGATTGTCCTAACGCGAAAAATTAGACATCCTATTGCATAAAATACGTCCATGCTACTCGCTAGTGCTAGCTCCGTCAATATCTTCAATAGACAGTATAGCAACACTGCTGACGTTATGTTTAAACTACGAACGGATGAAATGTTTGAACTCTCAATTCCGCGAACCGTATTATAGTAACGACAAGTTGGCACCAGACCTAGCTTACAGTCACAAACCTACTAACCGAGCGCGTAATAATTCCTTCAATAATTATCGCGTTGCCACTATAGAGGGTACGCCCGGTAAACCCGAATACACTGAGAACAACGAACCTAGGAATCCTAAGTCTAAACCTAGCTCTGTCGCTCTAGTCACGTCCAAGTACTGCCCGCGCTGCCGTATCAATGATCACAGTTTGAATGAGTGCAAACGCGATCGGTTTGCAATTTACTTCAAGTGCGGCCCTAGGGAAAACTAATTGGTCAGGGTCGGGGTGTATCAAAACCTAAATTAGGTTCTACAACCTATGCAACTAATTTTGACAAAGATGATTGGAGAAATTGGCTAAAAGTGTATTTCTCTAGTTATTCCATCGCCTCGATCCTGGATAATAAACCTATAAACGACCTACGGCCCTATGTTAACGAAACGATTAACAGTTTAGCTATTTGTGGATTGCTCGATTCCGGTTCAGCCATTACAATTTTAGGTAACAACCCCCATCTGGAGGTAATTATTAAAACCGGGTTAGAAATACAGCAGTGTCACAATACTAATTCCATTCGGTCCGCGGGTGGAAATATACTGTTGCCGCGCGGTTTTATCAACTTACCCACTACTTTTAATAATCAAACCCACTTATTGAAAGCTTATATTATTCCAGAAGTTACAAGTAATTTAATTTTAGGCATCGATTTCTGGAAACTATTTAAATTACTGCCTAACCATATCGGATCCGTATGCATGTCTAAAACATTGCCGTGTAGTGTAATAAGTGAAAATAAGCCAAGTAACACGAACGTATTGCAATCCATTAGTGAGTTGAGTGAGTCACAACAAAGAACGGCTAAGTTAATTATAAAGCAATACGAGTCGATTTCTACTAAAAAAACCGGGTTAGGACGAACTCACTTAATAGAACATGCAATAGACACTGGCGATTCTGCGCCGATACGCCAAAGATATTATACGGCCGGCGAAATTAAAAATAATTATTGACGAATTAGACGAAATGCTTGCATTGGGAGTGGTAGAAAAATGCGAAAGTCTTTGGTCGTCACCTATTTTACTAACGCCTAAGAAGGACGGTAATCTAAGGTTTTGTTTAGATAGTCGGAAACTTAATTCTATTACTAAAAAAGACGCGTACAAACTACCTTATGTATCCGAAATTTTAGACAATCTTAGGAACGCTAGGTAGGTAGTATAGACTTATCTAAGTCATTTTGGCAGACGCCTCTTCGCGAATGTGAGCGTGATAAGACTGCGTTCTATGTGCCTACTAGAGAAACATTTAGATTTCTGACTATGCCGTTTGGTTTAAAGAATGCGCCTGCGACACAACAGCGTTTGGTGCATCACTTGTTTACGAACAGTCCTGAGTTCGAAAACTCTTTATTCGTTTTTTCAGATGATATCGTGCTTATATCGCCATATTTTAATGCTCATGTGTCACTATTAAATAAAGTATACGAAAAATTAAAATCCGCCTACCTTACCATTAACTTAGAAAAATCTAAATTCTTCCGTGATGAATTGAAGTACTTGGGCTACGTAGTAAACTCTAAAGGATTACAAGTAGACCCATGTAAGGTGGAAGCCATTCTTCAATATGCTACGCCTAAGAATAAAAAAGAAGTCAAAAGGTTCTTAGGCATTGCATCATGGTATCGGCGATTTATATCTAATTTTAGTGCTATTGCCGGTCCTTTGAACAAACTTACCTCTACCGGTAAGAAAGCTGCACCATTTCAGTGGTCGGTGGAAGCTGATGACTCGTTTCGTAAACTAAAATAATTGTTAAGCTCCGCGCCAATATTATCGTGACCGATTACGAGAAACCTTTTCAAGTTCACACAGATGCGAGTGCAAGTGGCATCGGTGGGTTGCTTACACAAGAAATAGATGGCGTGGAACTACCTATCGCTTACATGAGTAGGTCACTAAATGCACAGGAACAAAACTACAGTATAACAGAACGGGAGACATTAGTAGTTCTAACAGCCCTCGAATATTAGCGCTGTTATTTAGATAACGGGTTAAAGTTTGTGGTGTATACTGACCATTCTGCACTGAAATGGTTCCTAAACTTGAGAAACCCGACTGGTAGATTAGCTCGGTGGTCGGTTCGTCTGTCAGCCTTTAACTTCGAAATAAAGCATCGGCGTGGCGCAGATAATATTATAGCAGATGCGTTATCACGATCCCTACCTGTAAATATAATTAACGCGAATAGTAATAATAATAATAACAACGTGAACAACCCTAATGTTGACACTGATCAATGATAATCAGTCACCTGCAATGGTTGTTTATCTTCGCCTAATGACTATCCAGACTATTCTATTAAAAATAATAAATTGTATCGTTTGATAAAATCTACGTGTATGCTACGTAAGGAGTTCGAATGAAAAGAAGTGCTACCTTCTTCTGATCGAAATAATGCCATATTAGAGAACCATGCCGAACCCACTGCGGGGCATTTCTGTATATTTAAAACTTACAAGCGATTAGCGCTGCGTTACTATTGGCCCAAAATGCACGCTGACGTGGTAAAGTTCATAAATTCTTGTGACACTTGTATCGCGCACAAACATCAGAACCATGCACCATTGGGAACCATGGGACGACCCAAAGTGTGTTCACGACCCTTCCAAACCATTAGTGTCGATTTGGTGGGTCCATTACCCGTCACAAGAAAACAAAACGCCTACATCTTTGTGGTAACTTGTTGTTTTAGTAAATATTGTCTTCTTTTTCCTATCAGGCGCGCAACTGCTGAAATAATAACTAATATTTTGGAAGAAAAATATTTTTAGTTCATGGTATACCATCTACAACTATATTAGACAATGGTAAACAGTTCGTAAGTGCTACTTTAAAAGCTATGTTGCACAAGTACAAAGTTCCTAATCTTCATTATACTCCTAAATATTCCCCACATGTGAATACGGTCGAACGCTATAATAAAACCATTGGTTCTACCTTAGCGGCGTTTGTAGGAAATGACCAGAGATTATGGGACACTCTCCTACCTATGGTGCAGTTTGCATTAAATACCGCAGTTAATGAAGTCACGGGCTATACACCTAGTTTTTTAGTCTATGGATGTGAATTGGTTCCATGCGGCTCACACTATGTCGACACGGACGCTGATGATATAGTATACATACCTAGGGACGATTACGCAGAAAACATAGGTCAATATAGGAATTTAAACTTACGTGGTCATTTAAACTTATTTTAAATTGTCTTTCGGGATTTATACCACGTACCTTTGTTTGGAGTAACCGATATTTCGGCACTGTTGCAAGCGCCATGTTCACGGATGTACTGCGGGTATTGCGGGTGGATGAATGTGACGAGCAAGTATAACGGTCTACCCGCTTTCTTACACGTTTTTTGCGTACAACACCACTGCCACTGTTTTCACTATCGCACTGTACCCGATCACGACATACTACACTCACTATGTCAGCTCGCGGTTTGACTTTTCTATTTTCACGGGTTTTACATAGACGTACCACTGGATGCCAGATACTCGACAGTTGAAACCCATCCTCTCTATTGAAATTTCTGAACTTTTTAATTTCAATAGCTTCCCTAACCATTCGGGGTATGTAGTGGCATTCTGTCGAAAGCACCTAAGGGTTGTGTAACTCAATCCAGTGGTCGGTACCCGAGTCTAAGAGATGTGGAGCTATGGCTGACTTGTGTGGTTCATTATCTTTTACTGGCCTTATGTGTTTCTTTATCCAGCAAGAGATGGTGCGTTTAGTCTGTCCTAACAGGAACTACCACAGCTGCAGTCAATTTTGTATACACCTGGCTTTTCTAAGGGAAGACTGTCTTTCGGCGATCTTATATATTGTGACAGTTTCTTAAAAGGAATGAAGATAGTTTTAACTGAGACCTTCTTAAGGATATTGGCGACCTTATCTGTCACTCCTTTGACGTACGGCAAGTACGCTGGGTGTCGTTCAACCTTGAGGTCCAGGTGTTTCTTAGTATGCCTGGGTGGTCTGATTCACCTACTGTACCCGTTCTTGTGTAGAACGTCGCTTATATGTGAAAGTTCCTTATCTAAATGTTCCTCGTCACACAAGCTGTATGCCTGGTCGGTAAGCGACGTTATAACGGAATTCAGTTGACGTGGCTGATGATGTGAGCCAGGTGTATACAAAATTGACTGCAGCTGTGGTAGTTCCTATATAGGACAGACTAAACGCACCATCTCTTGCCGGATAAAGGAACACATAAGGGCAGTCAAAAATAATGAACCACACAAGTCAGCAATAGCTCAACATCTCTTAGACTCGGGTACCGACCACTGGGTTGAGTTACACAACCCTCAGGTGCTTTCGACAGAACGCCACTACATACCCCGAATGGTTAGGGAAGCTATTGAAATTAAAAAGTTCAGAAATTTCAATAGCGAGGATGGGTTTCAATTGTCGAGTATCTGGCATCCAGTGGTACGTCTATGTAAAACCCGTGAAAATAAAAAAGTCTAACCGCTAGCTGGCGTAGTGAATGTAGTATGTCGTGATCGGGTACAGTGCGATAGTGAAAACAGTGGCAGTGGTGTTGTACGCAAAAAACGTGTAAGAAAGCGGGTAGACCGTTATACTTGCTCGTCACATTCATCCACCCGCAATACCCTCAGTACATCCGTGAACATGGCGCTTGCAACAGTGCCGAAATATCGGTTACTCCAAACAAAGGTACGTGGTATAAATCCCGAAAGAAAATTTAAAATAAACATAGGTCACTTATCAGGCATATTTGACAAAGTTCAGGCACTCCTCATTCAAGCTCACGCTAGAAATTCCCAAACTTATAATTTACGCCGTAAACCAGCTGAGTTTAATGTGGGAGACACTGTGTGGAAAAGGACTTTTTATCAGAGCGACAAGGATAAGTCCTTTTGTAAGAAACTAGCCCCTAAATTCGTGAAGTGCACAGTGATTAATAAAAAGTCGCCTCTCGTTTACGAGTTGTCGGACGCGTCTGGAAATTCTATTGGGTTTTGGCACATAAAGGACCTAAAACTTATACACTATGGTGCCTAACTATTTGTTACAAACCGTATAAGACTTTCCCTTCTTTCTTTCTATATGCCGTCTTAGCTTGGACAGTAGCGGACTCGTAGACCTAACGCAGCTAGTCGGATTTTTCTTGTTAGTCACGCAAAATCCTCTTCTATGGCGGGCGGTATTGTGACGTATGTCCGGTACTTGCCGCGTTTGCGTCACAGTACCGTCCATACGCTCGGCCAATCAGAGAGGGCCATCGTCCGCGCTCGCGAAGCCTGACCAAATATGGTCGTGTAACGGACTGCAACTCTGATGGAGGGCCGGTCTATAAAGGGGTCGACAGAGAGGCCGGCACCGCTACTCTATCTACCTAGGATAATTACGCGTACCTACTGACCCTTCGTCGTATCTACGTGTATCCTGGTCGCAGCTACGGGTAAGCTACTACATTTACTGCGTTAGCGTACTGCCCATCTCTCTACCTGCTGGCTGAGGTCGGCTGACGCCGCCTGCCTGACTCTATTGGTTGTGGCTCTCCTAATGCTGCTTTCCTTCAGGTTCCAGGTCTACCTTGGAAGCTCCGGGCTACACTACCTAGACCGCTACACTTCCTGCATCGCCTTCGGCGTCACCTCTGCCGAAGAGTCTGGCCTGCCCTGCTCATCGCACTCAGACCGCCGGCGCCTGCCAGCTGAGCCAACGGCCTGCGAGGATCTGCCGCTACGCGCAGCCCTTCGAGCAACCTGCCCTGCACACTGCCGGAGGGAACAGCGTGGGAGACTGCAGCCCTTAGTGTTCAGGCCAGTGTCATGTTGTTGGTCGGTCATATTCGGCATAGGAAGCGAGGCAATACTCGGCAAATAAACGCATAGAACCTTTTCTGCGTTTCAATACTAGAACCCGTTACATTACGTTCATAACAATATAACTATGATTCACTAATTTGTTTCTAGCCATGGTGTACTTTGTGTACGATAATTGAATGTCTGTAAAGTCTCTCGCAACACAATGCTAGAAGTGATTCTCGAGCTGTCTTGAAAAGTATACAATACTAGAGGACGCCAGCAGCTACGCCTGCACATTTTTTTTAATTTATCTGTTTTGACAGATCCCGTGGGTATTTCGGGAAATCCCTTCTTAGTGCACCCCTACGGTCCCCAAGGAACATCCATGCCAAATTTCACCTTCCTGCGCCTAATAGTTTTGGCTGTAGCTTGTCTGTCAGTCAGTCAGTAACGCAAGAATTTTATATATTGAGATTATGTGAGCATACGTAAAATATTATTTATGCAGGAGATTATACAGCACATTCTTATATAATTGTGTGTTTTTAACCTGTATTTAGGACGGTTAATATTTTATATTATAAAACAATGACAAAAGCTTTTTAAGCGTTAAATTATCTCTTTACATTCCAAATAGGAATTTCTACTCAGTGACCCAGAAGAATAGTCGTCCGAAACATAAGTTGCCCACCACCTATAGCTATATTGTATAAAATCGGAACATAATTCACCTATCCTAACCCTCACATTCACAATGTACTTTGAAAACCTTAATCCTAAACTAAATGAAAGTACCTACGAATCAAAGTCAGTAACTCAATTTCGTTAGAAATACAAAAACCGATTGGTAAGCTTATTCTATAGATGCTGTACAACAATGCATCTGATTGCTTCTTATAAGGACACGGTAAGCAACAATAAAGGAAATACACTTATCTCCAACATCATAAAGTTGTTTCAAGTAATGTATTTCGAGATTTTTCTATTAAGGACTGACAGAACGGTGTATCAGTAAGGGCTGTCAGTGGTTGGTAGCCTGCCTATTGGTATTTAACTTACTAAACAACCGGACTTAGTAATTCTATATTTTAATTCAACTCTAGTACGTATGAAAACAGATTAAAATTTTTCATAGTCTGTTATGACGAAAAAGATCCGGTTTATAAAAAGAGATACTCTAGTGGAGCAACTAACAGACTGCTACGCAGAAGGCCTCGCTCACGGTGCCTACAGCTGTCTTTCGAGGATAAGCGCGTATTAAGCTACTAATTTGCTAGCTAAACGAAGAAGCCAAATTTTGCGAGGAAATCAGCAAAATATCTGACAGTTTTCTATAATGTCCGAAAGACGTCAACTTGAAGTTCGCAAGCGTCATCAACTTAGTCAGCGTACGCGATGACAGACAGATATTGCACAGCCAAAACCTTGGGTGCAAGTAGCCGAAATCATGTATGTTCCTTTTTACCATTTCCTTTTTACCATCGTGGGGAGAGGAAATTCCTCTCCTCACGATGGTAAAAAGGTCCTACGCGGTCGAAGTCGCTGGTGATGTTTAGTTTACATCGTAATATGATAAGACAAGGAAATCATAACTTTTTACGGAGAATCACCAAATAAAATGTTTTTTTATTTCCATTTCAAAATGAACTTTAAAACTATGTGTAGTTCAGTTTCAAGATTTATAACGTAACGTTTCATATTTACTGGCTCATATAAGTGAGCGGTTTGGTAGCTATAGGAAGGCAATATTGCACAAATGTCTACGTGCCGACGTGTGTCCGGAAGTAGGTTGTGCATGTAAACATGAACATTTTATGCACTTTACTTAACCTTTGAGTACGTTTAAATGTATCATGCCTTTTTTAATTTATGAAGGAGACTTTTTAATAACCTGCCTCGTGTCTCGGAGCCCGCCCTGTCATGACGATGATGATCTTGGGCAGTCGTTATGAGGAGTCCGTACCTAGCATGGAATCACTGCCATTGGTCTTTGACGGAATATCACAATCTATTTTGGTTGTGAAGTTCAGACAGTAGTTGCTCTATCGGAATAAAAATGATCTGTAAAATCTGGTAAGAATATATAGCGAATCTCGGGCTCCGAGCCGAAAATCTAGATGCAACAAATAGCGCTAAGGCGCGAGGTTATAGGAGATTAAGTACTTCAAACCATTTTCTACTGCTGTAGACCTCAATTGGGACCTTGAGGTGTTAGGCAGTTTAACATTAACGCAATAGCTCAAAAATCTACGGAACTGAGAACCAACTGAACTTTACACCGACTGCAAATACACATACAGGTATAAAAACTTAAAGACTATTTTTTTGCGCTGAATATTTGGGATAGGTACGTATATTCTATTTCTAAATCAAATCGAATAACACACTAAGCACTTAAATGCCATCCCTTTCTCCAATCGACCATAACTTCACTAAACAGTTGGCAACACACACATACACCATGAATTAAAGGGTACGGACTCGGGGGTTTTAAAAAGGAATTTATTTGCGAGAGCCCGGTATCCGAGATCAACGTTTTTCCGCCTCCGGGCCTCTATTTGTCTCCGTCTTGCTGACAGAGAGCTATAATTGCTTCAGCTGGCCACAATATTGGTTTATTTGTCCGGCGACGACCAATATTAATAGGCTTAAAAACAATGCTCTTTCTCGACTAATTTCACTAATTGTTTCGCTGTAGACTTGTCATTAATTTGTCAAGTTGGGTGTATTGAGTTTAGTAATGATGTTTAAATAAAGGTGCGTCTACATCTTTGCATTACTCGATTGCGTTTGTTTGTTAAAGGATCGCGAGTCGCACGCGTGCATTATCAATGAGAATCGGCTCCCTGTGATGGCGAGACAACCAGGCGTCACTCACGTTTTAGAGGCAAGCAAGTAGCTGAATCGCTTGGTGGTAAGAGATTACAGTCACTATAGGCAGATGAGGAGGTCAGAGAAAGAGAGAGAGAGAGCTGCAACACTAGAAGAGTCCCAAATCCCTTGCTGGCTTGAATAGGAAAATAAATAGGAGTAGGAGGGGATGAGGCAGAAGGAAATGGGGATGGAGTCTCCGGCACTCTCACTCACCGAACGAAACGCAACAGTACGCTGCTTCTTTACGTCGATATTCTGAGAGAGGGTAATACTTCCTCGTTTAAGTAAGTTTTGTATTAGCTGAAATTAGTGAGGTAAGTATGTATATTAAATTTAAGTGGGAGCGTCCACTGAAAGAGTTGTCTGTTTCAAAATTCATCTTAATTAGCCAAAATTTTAAGTAAGTATGTTTTTCACCTTAGATGTTATTCACTAGCAATCTTGTTTGCTACTCGTTCGCCACTTGGCAGCCAAGCAAAAGACAAACATACAACCAACAAAGCTCAACTGATTATTCTCATACTGAGTGCGGTTGCCGTCTCGTCGGCAAATAAAGATACCTATAACAATAAAAGTACCAAACAAACAAAGTGCCCCTTAATAAAGAATCAAATTTGCGAATTCAATTTAAATTACTTGTTGAACTTCTATTTCCATTTATATTGCTAACCATTGTGTTCTGTTGAATGAATTTTTACCTTATTAAGATTTTTACTGCGAATGGTATGAACAAACAGACTATTTTAAGAAGTTGTGTTTATGTAGTTGAATTTAATTGACATATACGAAGAAATAAGTGTATAGGTAGCTTTGGATTGATGAAAATTAAATTCTTGGTTTTATCATCATAATGACGTTATTATATTCTAGTTTCATGCGCTCTTTTCGGAGTCCAACGTCACCTTGTTAGTATTACCAGATTTGGCGGGTTATTTATACATTATTTACAATAATAATATTTTAACGTAAAAGTTTGCGAGGATGGATAGACATATGAATGGTTGTAATTATTTGACGCAAAAGCTACTCAAAGGATTTGAAGGAAAATATATAGTAATAGGTATAGTTTATATATCAGAATTAGCATTGCGGCTACCCATGTTCTTCCACCTTAATGAATGGTTCTTTTTCCCGATAAGCTACTCCCGCGTGGGCGAAGCCGCGGGCTGAAGGTAGCGATGTCTACACGTGTCTGCCGTGTCACCTTCACAGAATTTAAGCATCAAATTTATTGCTATATTGTATGGTTTACAGTTTCGGATGCTTATATTTCAGCCAAGATCGAAGCGTCCACGAACTCTCCCAAGCGGAATTGGGATAGTTACCTATAAATTTAATACCCACACAACTTGGCATAGTCGATGGTGCGCGACATGGGTTCGAGCCTGATACCCCTCCAGCCCAGACTATTCTACATGTGTGGGAATTTATTTTACTGTCATGATTAGTGATGGAAACTCTTAGTAACAGTATGGAGGTTGAATCTGCTCAGTCATCAGAAAACCGCTCACTATTATGTCATATTTGATTTCCAATGTTACGATTTCTTTTACTAAACATCTTTTCCTATAACTTTATACCGTAAATTCAATTATTTGATAATTTTCTTTTTTGTTTTTTAATTTCCAGCAGGTAAGCAATTACCGCCGCCTATGGACACAAGCAACACCACAGGAGTCACAAGTGCAGTGCCGTCCCTTGGGGTTGGGAATAGGGATAGGATGAGGAGTGGGATGAGGGAGAAGGAATAGGGGATAGGGCCTCCGGCACCCTCACTCACCGAACGAAACGCATCAGTTTAAGTACTGTTACTTTACGTCGATTTTCAGTGAGAGGTAGTACTTCCCCGGTCGAGCCGGCCCATTCATGCCGAAATCAGCAAGGTTCTATCTACTGCCTATCAGTGGGACGAATTGGCTTTTAATTCGTTTAGCCCAATAAGCAATATTAGTGAAATATTTATTTGAATGCTTTCTACGAAGCAAAGCTTTTGGGTTAAAGTAAAATAAATTTCAATAATCTTTCCTTTTTGTTCGCCTGTTCGCCTATTATTTTTGTTTTCCCATATTCTTCATCACCGTCTGCAATTTTAGCGGCGGATTATAACGGCTCAGCAGTTAGTTTTAATTAAATCGATTTAATAGCTATTCACTGCGGAATTTAATTGCGTGAATGGCTTTTAGAACCGCCTCAAAGAGAAGGATACAGTAGTTACTATAGCAATAACTTTTGATTTTCTTAGCTCGTAAAGCAATTTTAATTAAATACTGAGGAAGTAAACATTATTACTAAGTACCTTTTTAATAACGTAATAAGCATTATAAAGGCAATGCCCAGAGTGTCCAGACATTTTTCTTTCCACTAAATTTTAAGACACTGTTTATCCATTTTACAATGGATGAACGAACTTAGACTCCGGCGCTGCCGACAAGCAAAATGCGTCCTTAGTGATACTGCTTTGTCACGTAAGAAGACTGTAAGAGCCACCGCACTCCCCCTGTCAATCCAACCAGCTTATGCCACCGCATGAATTGGAACAGTAAGTATACGTTGATCATCTGTGAGAGGATGGTCCTACTTCAGTCGAACCAGCCTACTCATACTGCCAGCCAGCATGTTTCTTTTTTTATTGACACTGTGAAAACTCTTTACAAGAAAATTCGTCACCCGATATGTGTGTTCACTGTAAGCGGCCAAGTTGGGATTAGTGGATGAGTTGCACCTGCTACTAAAAGTGTTCGGATCCTGTTCATTTAAACCTTGGCGGTGTCGTCAACGTCTAAAGGGCGGCCTCAGAGTGCAGTTCGGAACCAGCATACCGGTACTAGGTACTTAAAAATAGTTCTCGAGAAAATAAATTTTCCTACAATATTGTCTTTTGAGCAAAAGACTTGCGTTCACGTTTCAATTCAGCGTTATATTAAAACATTCAGTTACTAATTAAAATACGCACTAATTAAAATACGAAGGCAGCGATAGCCGAGTGGATATACCAACAGACTGCCATGCAGAGGGTATCGGGTTCGAATCCACGGCGCGCACCAATGACCTTTCGGAGTTATGTGCGTATTAAATTGTTAATTATCGCTTGTCCCGTGCCTCGGAGAGCACGTTAAGCCGTCGGTCCCGGTTGTCATGAAGATCTTTGACAGTCGTTACAGGGCGTCAGTACTTTCTAGATGAACTGACACTAGTCTTAACCATGGAATATCGCTATCCCTTCGGGTTGCGGAGGTCAGACAGGCTCTCTGTGGAAAAGCTAATATTCAGCCAAATCCGGTTAGACTAGAAAGCGGACCCCAGATTGAAACTGGGATAACGCTAAGAGGAAGTAAGTTACTAATTAAAATACTGAGCTAGTTTTTCATTTGAGTTAAAACGTTTGACCTTTCTCGTTTAATTCCAGTAGAGCTTTATAAGGCTCTGGAGGGATATAAGGCGTAAGTAACGTGTGCCAAGAGAATGGACGATGTCTTCAACAAAACGTGCGTGCACTGTAGTTTTATAGTTATTTCTTACAGGCCTTTTATACAAGCTAATATATAAGTAAAGAAAGAAATTTGAATTTTTCATTCATAACGACTTTATGACCAACACTTTGAGGTTAGCTAAGCAAACAACACACCCAAAAAACATTTTTAAAATTTTTCTTTCATTCCAGGAGGACTTGTGGAAGAAGAGTGGGGAGGCCTTTGCCCTGCAGGGGGACGTTACAGGCTCATAAAAAAACGTCTCTATACTACCTTTTGCTGTTAATTATAAATTCAGTTGGGGATTTCTCAAATTTTCTTCGTTTCAACTGTATAGATAGATATATTTATTTTTTACTCATTTATGACCGCGGCTTCACCCACGTGAGTAACGATTATCATGACAAATATAGCCCATTCTCATGGATAAACTTTACTACAGTAAAGTTTTATTTGGATCAATTTCGGAGTTTATACTTGAAAGAGTTAAAAATAGCAAACGATTCATACACCCACCTTCACCAAATTTAGTTCACCACACCTTTGCTTCAAAGTAAAAGGATAATAAAAATCACTCGTTTGTAAAATACAATCAATTTATTCTAAAAATAAACTCGCTTCTAATTTTGTGATGTATTTAGGTGATGTATTTCGTTTATAAGGTTACGTTCGTTGATTAGGTTTCGGTACGAAATTCTTCATTCAATTTATCTTAGTGAAATTCATCTTGTACTCTTGTCATATTATACTTACACAATATAAAGTTATACATTTACAGCATTTTTTTATTTTGCAGTAACATGGAGAATGTAAAAGGAGTAGTTCTAACGATCAGGTGATTGTGGTTGCTTAGATTGTGGTAAAGAGGAAAAAACAAATAAAATAACAGTTAATCAAATAAATCATATCAAAAGTACCATTCTTTCTATAAATCACAACGCCGATTAGTGAGTTATACTAAAATACATAAAAGCTAATTAACAACTATAATAAAAAGAGTTTGTTTAATTGTGTGAACGCGCTAATCTCCGTCATAAGCAATCGAAAATAATTGTTTGTTTTTTAATGAAAGCATAATTCATGAGCGTCACTATAATTATAGGAGTTTTTTTATTAATTACACGTATATAATTACAAGAAATATGTACGAGTAAGTAGAGCTTAGAATGGCTCAAGAACAATAAGAAAAAGAACCCGAGGAGGATGATATTCATGATATACAAGGTGTGGGTGAACCTACGGGGCACGGTAAGTATTTAATATACACACAATCTGGACCTCATCACACGTAGAACGATTAATCGGTAACGTACAGGAAGCAAACCGATTGGATTTCGACCACACCAATTTACCCGATGTCTATTGCATAAATTATAGGATGTGACTGTGATTAATGTTTACGTGCATGGATCTCCCTTTACTAAATGAATTTTCTAATGATAAAAATAATAAAACTTTAAAAAGGCAGCGATAGCCTAGTGGAGATGCCAACAGACTGCCATGCAGAGAGTACCAGGTTCGAATCCACGGCGCGCACTTGACTTTTCAGAGTTAGGTATGTGCGAATTGAATAGTTAATTATCGCTTGCCTCCTGCCCTGGAGAGCACGTTTTAAGCCATCAGTCCCAGCTGTCATAAAGATCTTTGACAGTCTTTATAGGGCGTCAGTACCTTCTAAATAAACTGACACTAGACTAAACCATTGAACATCGCTATCCCTTCGGGTTGCGGATGTCAGACAGGCAGTCGCTCTGTGGAAAAGCTAATATTCAGCCAAATCCGGTTAGACTAATAAGCGGGCCCTAGACTAAAACTGGGATAACGCTAGGAGGATGATGATAAAAAAAACCGGTCAAGTGCGAGTCGGACTCGCGCACCGAGGGTTCCGTACAAACCTGTAGATATATATGTAAAAGTACACCAGTCATAGTTATGGTATTTTTATTGCCAAATGAAATCCATAACATTACAGTATGGAAAGCTGGAGGAGCATAAATTAAATAAAAAGGGGTCTTTGTCGTTTGCAAACAGTCATCCTTTATTTTATATTAACATAACTATATCGCTTATTTTATAATATAACTTAAATACCTATACCAGCCTTGCAGCAGCCTTGCAAAAGTCTGCTGATGAATGATGGTAAGATTTTTATCTAAGTTATTGATTTACTAAGTTTTTATTGACTATTAGAAATCTGTTACAAAAATACTTATAAAGTACAGAATAATTAGCAAAAAGGTTTGAAGACTATGTAATTATTTGAAATCTCAATCTCAATCAGCCTATCGTTGTCCACTGCTGGACATAGGCCTCTCCCAACACGCACCACAGCACACGGTCCTCAGCCTTCCGCATCCTTTATCTGGGCTATAAGACGTTGCTTCGTAGGTACCAAATTTCAAGATTTTGAGTTCACGGGAAGTACCCTGTAGGTTTTGATTCCATGGCGAGTAGTCGTGAGTTTAAAAATATGATTATATTGCTCTTTCTTTTGATTGCGTAGACATAGAAGATTGATTTTGTTACAGCCTAACGGTGTTATATACCTGAGTATTTGATACGAATTTCAATTTAATACATCTACGCGTTCAAGAGAAAGGGGTAGTAACTTTTAATTTATTAAAAATATTTTTTTATATGCTGTAACAAAAAAATTACGGTTTTCGCAATTGTTCCTTTATAAGTGATATAAGACGTTGCTTCGTACCAAATTTCAAGATTTTGAGTTCACGGGAAGTACCCTGTAGGGTTTGATTCCCTTGCGAGTTGCGAGTAGTTGCGAGTTTGAAAATATGCTTATATTGCTATTTATTTTGATTGCGTTGACATAGAACTTTGATTTTATTGCAGCCTAACGGTGTTATATACTTGAGTATTTGATATGAATTTCAATTTAATACCTCCACGCGTTCAAGAGAAAGAGGAAGTAACTTTAAATTTATTAAAAATATTTTTCTTATATGATGTAACTAAAAATTTATAGTTTTCACAATTTTTCCTTTATATGTGCTATAAGGCGTTGCTTCGTACCAAATTTCAAGATTCTGAGCTCACGGAAAGTACCCTGTAGGTTTTGATTCACTTGCGAGAAGGCGCGAGTTTGAAAATATGCTTATATTGCTCTTTCTTTTGATTGCGTTGACATAGAAGCTTGATTTTGTTGCAGCCTTACGGTGTTATATACCTGAGTATTTGATATGAATTTCAATTAAATACCTCCACGCGTTCAAGAGAAAGGGGTAGTAACTTTAAATTTATTAAAAATATTTTTTTATATGCTGTAACAAAAAATTTACGGTTTTCGCAATTTTCCCTTCATAAGTGATATAAGACGTTGCTTCGTACCAAATTTCAAGATTCTGAGTTCACGGGAAGTACCCTGTAGCATGGGGTCCCAATACGAACATTTTACTTTTAGTTTTCAAAAGTGATCACAGATGGCGCTACGGGTAATGAATTAAAATCGATGGTCAATGAACATAAGATTTGAGTAAAATTTAAGCAAACAAAATGAAACATAACTAATTTTGGGCTCGTTAATAACATTTAACACTGTTTCATTGCATTAATAGATATTTTGAAGTGGTCCAGATTTTACATGCTCAGCAGCGCCAACTACGACTACAATGATTCGCCATTTAGCTTTCCATTAAACAAATTATTGAACAATAGATGGCACTATTGACAATTAAATTCGACTGAAACTTAATTTATTTAATTAGTATCGAAAACTAATTTGGAAATTTTTATATTTTTGGACTTATTATACCTTAAGATAAAAGTGTAGCGGTATTTTGGACTGTTGTATTTTGTAGATAAATAAGAACGATAAATTTTGACACATGCACAGATAATATACCTACTACTTCAACTATTACGAGCTTGTTTTGATGTTTGTTTTTTTGTTGTGACGTATATTTTCTCTTCGCGCTGTTCGCTGTCTGGGTTGTGTTCTTGTTTACTGTTGTTTTCTTATATTTGTTTTGAAAATCCGACTTGGCACTGTTATACGGACAGTTACGGACTTTTCTGAAGACGACGTTTATATTTGTAATGGCCTTATCATAATAGCGGTTTGGGAGCGGTTGCGGGGCGGAGCAGACGCGCAGCGAATGCGCAGCGAAGACGCCGCGGACGCGTGGCGAATACGTTACGTCACAGAATAATTAATAGTACTGTTACGTTTTTGTCGCGTGTTTGTTGCAAATTATCGACGTACAGTACGTCCAGTAACTGTACAGTGTGTGTCCAGTAACTGGATGTACTGTACGTCGATAATTTGCTACAAACAAGCGACAAAAACGTAACGTATTCGCCACGCGTCCGCGGCGTCTTAGCTGCGCAGCCGCGGCGTCTTCGCTGCGCAGCCGCGGCGTCTTCGCTGCGCAGCCGCGGCGTCTTCGCTGCGCAGCCGCGGCGTCTTCGCTGCGCAGCCGCGGCGTCTTCGCGACGCATTCGCTGCGCGTTCGCTCCGCCCTGCAACCGCTCCCAAACCGCTAGTATGATAAGGCCCTAAGACTGCTCGCGTTACCCGGACTCCGATAAATATTCCACATAATAATACTTATGATTATTTGGCTTGGTTAATGGACTTGTTTTCGCATCTCGTTTTCGGACTTTCGGTTAGTTTCGTATTGCGGTATAATTGAACTGTTAAAACTACACAAAATAACTAAATGCTCGTATGTGAAGTGCAACAATACTATAAATATAAAAACTTTAAATGGAATTTAGTGCAACAATACTATAAATGGAATTTAGTATCAATAGCACTTCTTGCTGAAGATGAAGAACGACAAATACAAACTGGTATGTCGAAGGGAAAACAATTCTGGAGACATTATTTATGAAAACAAGATTTACTAAAAGTGAATTCAGGAACTTATTTACCTACTGATTACGTCGTGGCACACTGCGGGACGCCGTGGCATGCCACGGCGTCCCGAAGTATGCCGTGGCGCGTCGCGGCGGGCTGCGGTACGATTGTATCGAAACAAAGTAATATGAATCCTAAACTCATTGAAATAAGAATAAAAATGACTTGATCAGTAATAAAACTTTTGCCATATCGCGACGTCGGAGCGCGCCGGCCTTACGTCGTGGCACACTCGCACTTCGGGACGCCGCGGCATGCCACAGCGTCCCTAAGTATGCCGCGGCATGCCGCGACGCGCCGCGGCGGGCTGCGGTACGATTGTAAAGAAACAAAGTAATATGAATCCTAAACTCATTGAAATAAGAATAAAAATGACTTGATCAGTAATAAAATCCTTTGCCATGTCGCGACGTCAGTGCGCGCCAGCCTTAAAGTAACATACTTACCTACCTACAGTTCAGAGTGTAAATCGATCAAAATTATAGATTTATTTAGCTGTAGTCTGCTATCTAGTTATTACTTGATTAGGTAGTTCTAATTTAATAATTTAATTTGAATTTGAGCAATATCTTCGTGGAACCCCTACTAAAGCTTCGTGGAACCCTAAGGTACCTATTCCCAAAGTGTGCTCCGCACACTTTGGGAATGGCTGACCTAGAAACCAACTAGGTAGATATACCTACCTATCTACCTAATCAACGAACAGAGTAGGTAGGTAATATTAATATACAAAAAGCTTATAAAAATCACGGCAGTGCAGTAACGATATGTTAAGACTAGATTGAAGGTAGGTATTGACTCGCACTTGATCAATCAATCAAATCAGTTTATTTCCCAGAATACAGTAAATTAAGATGTCAACAAGTTTGGTACCTACATTTGTATTCGCGAGCGTGCAAGTGCCAGCGTGCAAATAATATATTAAAATTATTTTACAATTCAATACGATGTCCATTTTAATCATAATAAAAATTATTAAGTACCTACATAAGTAGGTAGGTACTCTTTCAAATAGTTCTATAATAATTATCAAATCCCCAATGCTAATGTCAAAACGATAAAGGTACGAAATCAAACACCTAATAGGTACATTCCAAATAACCCATAACAGTATAATAACTCACAGAGTTGTAACATTTGCGAGTTGGCCAATTTTTATTATCTTTACAAAATTGTTCAAATTTAATACCTACTCGCGAGTCTATCACATTACATTTAATAATGAATAGGTAATCATAACATAGGTTATAAATGTTTAGTTTTTCATGTCCTTTATACAAATTATTTTAATATCAAGCCTAAGTACGCTTGATATTAAAATAATTAGGTACATCGAAACGAACGAAATAGGAAAATGCATTTAAAGTTACGCATCTTTGAATCGCATGAATCGCATCGCACCAGTACTGAGTAGTCGCACGAATTTCACCCTGTCCAAGGCCTCTCTGCAAGGTCACAGATGCAAGGTCAAGTGATCAAGTCATTCACCTCTAGCACAGATAATACTATGCTACAAAACGCAGAAAAAGAACTTAAAAAAAATATACTTCATTTCTACTTTAAATAATAAAACCTTAAAAAAATATGATTTCTTGTTTTGATCCTTAGGTCATAATTGCCCAGTTATTTATTTTTAGTGCCATAACGTCACTTCAGGGAGGGTTTTAAATTTTAAACTCTTATATTTTATTATAACAATACTGTGAGGTGTTTATTTTTACTTTAATATGAAGTTTAAAGTCGTAGTTTTAATATTACCAGTTCATTTCTTTAGTGAATAAAAACTATACATTATAATAGGATATCAAATTTTCAAACACTCCTCCTGAAAAATTACATTATTAGCAGAAGTGAAGTGTTTAGCACCGTAGGTGCGATTATTATGTTCATAATAATGTGGACAATCAGCCCTTTGTGCACTATATTAAGAATATCATTGTATAAAACTGGTTGGCTCAGCATAGTTTGAGATTCATTTGATTGAGGACTAAAAAGTAATCGTCATCAAAATCGTAAATGATCTTGTCTGCAATAGTAAAACAGGCCGCAGAAGTGCTCAGACAGTTATTAAATTAATTATTACAAAGGTTATAAACAAATAAAACAAGCAACAAAAGTCGACTATTGCAAATTAATGTTCCTTGGATAACAATTTCAATTAAATAATTATAAAGATTTACTTATTCCATCACGCTTATAACATCACGCTTCGATGCTTAGAATGGTTCATGAACAAGAAGAAAGAAAACCCGAGGAGGATGATATGGACAGGGTGTGGGTGAATCCACGGGGCACGGTTAGTATTTAATATACACTCAATCTTGACCTCACCACACGTAGAACGATTAATAGGTAACATACTGGAAGCAAGCCGATTGGATTCGAACCACACCAATATAGCGATGTTTTTGAATGTTTACGTACATGGATCTGCCTTTACTATATGAATTTTCTTATGATAAAATTAATAAAACTTAAAAAGGCAGCGATAGCCTATTGGAGATGCCAACAGACTGCCATGCAGAGAGTATCAGGTTCGAATCCACGGCGCGCACTAGACTTTTCGGAGTTAGGTATGTGCGTATTGCATAAAGATCTTTGACAGTCGTTATAGGGCGTCAGTACCTTCTAAATAAGCTGACACTAGACTAAACCATGAAACATCGCTATCCCTTCGGGTTGTGGATGTCAGACAGGCAGTTGCTCTGTGGAAAGCTAATATTCAGCCAAATCCGGTTAGACTAATAAGCGGACCCCAGACTGAAACTGGGATAACGCTAGGAGGATGATGATAAAAATTTATAAAACTTTGAATTAAGACACTGACAATAATTTATGCTATGACTCGCAATCACGTGATTTCACTGTTCACCCCCGTCCATCCTGGAATGGACTGGAATGGCTGAATTGATTTTAATGGGAACTCAATACTTGGGACGTCGACATCGTCGTTTTCCTGTGATGATTGTGAACACAGCCTTAAGCAATAACATCATTATCGCTTAGACTAATTAAATACGACTTGACTTTTAGTTCACATATTTTATTATTTGTTTGAATGGAATTTTCAATGAGAAGAAAGTAATTTGTCTTGGCGAGTGAACTTAGCGAACTGTTAATGAAGATATTGTTTTATTATTTTTTACAAAGGACCGAGTGATAATTTACGATGCTTCGTTATAGATGGTTCTACGGGTAGACGCAATGTTAATGGTGTATTTGTGCTACTTAAATGAATGTTCTGTTACTGTTCTAATATTATTTATTGCGAACGTCATTGAAGACGTGTTTTAAAGTAATTGCTCACGCTTTAAAAGGTCTCTTGCCTCGTCTTTGGAATAGATGCAATGATTCGTAGTATCATCAATAGCAAATAATGTTTGTTGGATGCGGTGTGTGCTTAGTAATATCTACCTCGAAGTGTTGGTGGAAGTTATATTGAAACTTTTTAACTTTTTAAGGAGTGGCGTACTTTAGTGACTATCCAGTACTATTCGCACACAAACTATTCCGACTACCTTTCCCATACTTATATTAAAATTGTATTGCCAGCATTGAGCGAGTGATCATGACCAACCTTACCATTTCATGAAGCAAGGAAAACTTAACTTACGGTGGAATTTGTAACAAATTTAAACATAAGCAACATTGAAAAATGACTAAAATGTACGTAAGTATCATGTACATGAGTAGCTATTTAGCATAGTTAGAAGAAAAATAAGAAAATTTATAAAGGCTTTTAAGACATACTTAAATACTACATGAGTAGGTAATAAAAGAATACTCTCATAACAACGCCACCTTAAAACAAGTATTGTTTTAAATTAAGTAGCGACTAATTAATTCAGTACTTAATCTAAGTTAATTAAAAAAAGCAAATTTAAAAACACTGTCTAATTATAAGGTTATAAAGTAGGTTAAAATATTTCATCTTCATTACACAGATAACACTAATATTACTTTTTTACTTATTAAATATAGCTCTAAAATATGTTTCTATTTTATAAGTTTATCATGTATTTTACCGTTGTAAATTGTTAAATATTGTTAAATGAACCGTTACTGTAGCAATAAGATGTACTTAGGTTAGCCACTCTCTCTTGATGGCAGCTAAAATTTCTGCCAGAAGGCTTCACATCCTTTAAAATCTAAGTCAGTAGACTACCAGCTGAGCGTGAACGTCCTTCTTATAGTTTACTTGGATTTAATGAGTTCTTATGCATTTTTTTTACTTCATTTAAAGTGCTCGTTGGCCGTGCAGCTGTTTTGCAGTAAGCATGCAGTTATTGAAACTGGACACCAACTAAATACTGACTGCTATCATGCTGCAACTTAGCCTTTAGAGTGCATTTCGAATGCAATCTTTCCGTCTCGAGCCTTAAAGAAGACTATAATTCCTTCAGTAAAGATGTAAACTGTGAAAAGGTTATTCACCTGATTATATTTAAGAAAGTTAGACCTCGTCTCATAAGTTAGACCTCGTCTACCTTTCTTAACACTTTGTAGCAAAAAACGTGATTGACTCCTGTCAGAGCATCATTTATCTTAGTCCACGCACGTTAGAAAAGACATCCGAAAAATTTGCCAAATAAAAAATGTCTTTGATGCTGTGTGAAAGCAATATTTTTTAATTTACCTAACTTACAAAGATTTAAATAAATAAGAGAGAATTGCCCAAACTTTTATACTACTGAATAATAGGTCGACCAAAAAGTCTTCAAACTATAATTCTTGTTCAAACTTCGAAGGGCAGATTGTAGAGAAAGTTTGCAACATCTGAAATTTTTCACTTTTACTATTAAGAAAATGTTGGTGGGTACGTATATCTGAAATTACTATGATCTTAAGTAAAAGAAAAGAATAAGACTTGTTTTGAAAACTAATTTGCTTCCATTTAAAAAAAGAAAAGTATTATAAATGAAGAAGAAATGAGTATTTTAAAGTTTTTATTCATGTGATACGAAACCCATATAAGTCTACTATGGTCTGCGGACGTCTCTCTGTTCTATCAGAACTAATTATAGATTCGAAAATAATACGAAGCACTTACATTATCTATAATATAAAAATGAATCGCTGAATGAGTTGCTAAGCCCAAATCTCAAGAGCAGCTGAACCAATTTCGCTGAACCGATTTTTTATAATATTCCTTGAAGTACCAGAATGGTTCTTACAGAGAGAAAAAATAGAATCGACTGTTAGGCGGTACGAAGTTCGCGGGTCAGCTAGTAAATAAATTAAAACAATCTGTATACGATTTGTAAATTAAAACCTATGGGTACTGCCCATTTCTCTTCAATCTTTTGGCAAGATACAGTTGTAAAGTAGTCAAGGAATTTAGGAAGATTGATAATTTACAGATGTGTTCAAGTAACACAGTACCGATCATAGCTATACATTAAAATACTTAGCCATCACAAATTCACATCTGCAAATTGAGAATCGACCGTGACTTATATCGAAGTATCACTGTAATTCAGATAAACCACATAACGAGGATTTTACGAACAATCATCTAACAGTCACAAAGAAAACAAGGCAATGAGTTTCTGTCGCTCCATATCTGCAATCTTCGATAGTCTGGACCTCAATTCGGCAACCAAACAAAACGTTAACTATAAGGTATGTATTCTACTACTAACAGAAGGACACATCCCATAAAATTATCTCTTACATTTTAATCTCTAGAAGCTTTCTCTTCTTCTTGTTTCGTCAGCTTCCTTACACACGCCATTATAACTGTAATAATATTTGTATAGCCAAATAGAGAATAGGAGTGTGGCAAATTAAATATAAACTTTCATCCCTTCGTTAATGCCCTAAGGGGCTAATCATTGATGAAAAATGTGGCACATGTTTGTCTACGAATTAAGTATCTCCATGATAAATTCAATCAAAGTTCAGACTGACAGGCTTACGCATTTATAATATCAACATGGACATTTATTCAGCAATTAAATACGATATCCGTGCAATCAATATTAAAATAAGAGTGAAGTAAAATGACCAGCAACACCTGACAGAGCGATCCATTCAACAACTTTCCGGGCAACGCCGTACCCCTGTCCTCTTTTCGGATTTTCCCAGAACTTGTAAATACGTTCCAAACCTACTCAAACTTTAAGCGTATTCTCGTGATTACAAATTGGATAAAACATTTACTCATAAACCGGGGGATAAGTTAAGCAATCTATAATTTACGACCGATTTCTATACACATGTCAACGTTGATATTATGTTATATGTATTTAAAATACAAAACGGTTATTTTACTCAAGAAGAAGAAGCACTCACTTGCGTTAGGGTTTTTATTTATTGACTATTGCAATGGTGAAGAGAGTATCCGATATGAATTATAAGAATTTTTAATAAGGGTTAGATTGTCTTTATCTTTATTCCAGAGGTCAATAATATTGTACTATATCGTTCAAGTGGCAAGTTACCTCTAAGCAATATTACTGGTACTATTTTAGTAAATAATAATACTATCTTAGTAAGCACTTAAAATGTACAATAAGAATGATGAAGTTTTAACGATTTATACTTATACGAAGAAACCGATGGATTTAAGGTTAACAGATTTTCGAACAAAATTCTTTCTACATAAACAAAATTGTAGCACTAGACTGAGTGGAATGAATAAAAGCCCTGAGTGAAAACAAAAGGCTCCAATCAGTCGTGTGGCATTTAGAGATCGTAACAAACCTGAGGAGACTTTCATGTAAGTAAACCGGGGTTAATAAGTGGGTCGTTTCCTTTACTCATTCTGCTTAATCAAACCTCCACCGCCTCCGCTTTGCAGCTAATGGAATCAGAAAACCATCAACGGATGCTCCTCTCGCCAGATTAAAGGTTGTGCTAAGTTATTGTCGATTCATGCTAAAAGGGAACCAAAGATTCTGTGTTAAAAGTGTGAGCAAAGTTTTCTGACGAGCACCCAATTTCATACGCTTCGTTGGGCACTTTATGTAATTACAGACAACAATAAAATTCTTGTAGCAATTGGGAATGTTTTAGTGACTTCTTCCGTCAATCATAGCATTTATAGTATACCATTTACGCGGGTAATTTTCTTTGTAAGGCACGATGAACATTTTAATGTAAGTGATTGCATAATGTAAATTATACAATAAAGTAGAATAAATATAAATTCTATATTTTATAATGGAACTAGTCGTTAATATAACGATATTTGCTGTATTGTCAAGAGATACTAACTTACGTAACATATTGCTCCAACAAAAATCTCTTCTTATTTCACATCCTTTCAAACCTCACATTCAATTTGAATAAGTAATGCAAAACAGATTTGAAGCCATCGGTCATCGAATCATACACGTTAGCTACACAATGCCTACTCGGTCGCAGGCCAAAGTATTGCCAACTGTCAACGACACTAGGCTCTCATAACTCAGTTGCTTTGTGCACCGGATTTGCAATGCTAACGTACATACCTCTGACATTTATTGATAGTTTGGGCAATAAAACCACTGTGTTGGGAATAAAATAATTGCTTTGATGTCATCTTCTTTTAAATATTGACTAACTCAAATGTAGTTTTTTTGTGATTTGGCCGAGCATTCACTGAACCTGTTGTTGTTAAGCAAATGCACATTAAACGAACGAAGATATTTAAACAATCCCTATTGCCGTTACGTACTTAATTCCTTATGTCTTAAGAAACTGATCTCAAGTAAAGCGGTGAATGCTATTTCGTAGTAAAGTGTATATGCGACTTATTTATGTAACGACTTACTCGAAACTCGCATAGATTCTATACTGGATTTAGTTTCTGGAGATTTGTTTACGGTTGTCAGTACTCAAAGCTTGAAGCTTTGACGATTTACTATAGTTTCTCACCATTTTCGAAGGCATTCATATTAACATATTTAATTCAACTTTAGTATCAGAAGATCCCTTTCGATACTGGAGATGACCTGGATCGTTCTATCCAATTCCACCTGAATTTCAGGAAATAAGAAAGAGAGATGAAGTTTGAGAGATAAGAAGGAGATAATAATTCTTACGATAGAAACAGCGAAACAGTTTTTAAACGATTTTTGCATTAAACTGCCTTATCAGCACCTACTGCCGCATTAATTGTTACAGATATGGCACAATGTAGTGTGAAATAATTGAACCATTCGCATCGCGTCTGCTCAGTTGATTGAATAAGACGCTCGTCAATTTCACATCTCTGTCGATTCAGACGTAAAGTTTATTTGTTGATGGAATATATCCTAGTTGTTGTTCGTTTGATACACTATCGGGGCTTTTATAAGAGAGGTTTATACCGACGATGTGTGGGAACGGACTTAAATCTTTATTTGATAAAGTGTACATTGACGCGGGTAAGCTGTGTGACTGTATCATTGAAATCTATTTTACTTTTTCCGTGTATTTTCTACTTTTATTATAAAAGGTTAGCTTGTTTGAGTTTGTATGTTCATGCAGGAATTTTAGGGTTCCAGCGAAACTTCAAGGAACTATTATAGATTGGCTATATTCGTCCAATCGTTTAACGGTTAAAAGATGCTAAAGAGGTAAGGTCTAGCATGGCCATAAGTTCATATATTTTACAGGTTCTCATCGGAATTTTTTATATTTATATAAACATGTTTATGTAAAAAGTTAAGTTTCGTGTATAATGGTTGATAAAAGTAATATCGATTTTAATAATAAAAATCATAGCAAAGTCTTCTCAAAGATGTTTAACTAGTATTTTCCTGAAAGACTAGAAACAGAGATGAAAATGTTGATTTATGCCAGGCTTTCCATAAGCCTACCAAAGAGTTTTTAATGGAAAAGACGTCGATTACATAACACAATAAAATCATCATCAGCCTTTAACAGTCCACTGCTGAACTAGGCCTCTCCTTTGAAAGGAGGAATTGGCCTACTATATCACGCCGGCCAAACAGGTTGGTATAGGGTTTGTATCAAGTTTTCCTTCTCTTTCAATGCTGTTCATTGCATAATATGCTCCCTCTGTCGGCTCTTACGACACCCAAGGTATGCTATAGGCTGGTGAGAATCTGTATTCTTAATCCGTAACCACACGCACAATATAAAACTAAAATAACACTACCACGAAGTAAGTGCGTACCGATGAATTTTCATTAACACAAAAAATGTATGTAACTGCTCTTGACGGTGGGCGCTCGTTCGCTCGAGGACATTATATTGTGCTAACATCGTCTTATTACTGACTGCTACGGTATGTCCTTATTGTTAGCTTAACGGCGGCACCTACTAAGGGTTCAATTGATTTTAGGTGATAGGTGGGTTTGTAGGCTACTAAAATATTTGAGGATTCAATTGTACTACTTTAATAGAAAGGGTTTGTCTGAAGTGAGATGTTTTAGGTTGTAGATAAATTTATAATCTTAAATCAAAATTATGTCGCCAAATAAATCCGTAAAAGAATATTAATATCGATGCTGTAAAGGTAAAACAAAGGACGCAATTCATTAAGTACAGTTACAGTACAGTTCAGAAATGCAAACTCCGCCCATTCTTGTAAAAATTTCCTGGAAAGATTTAAGCAACATAACATACACATTACACAAGCTATTTAAACTGTCCAGATGCTACAATCGTGGGCCAGCTTACTTGGAAGACTGCCAAATCCGAAGACGATAAAGACTTAAATATAATCATATCGAAGCCTAGATAGAGGTAGGCTGAAGCTTTTTTCGGTCTACCTCTATCTAAACTTCGCTTTCATAAATATTTTTTGTATCTCTTACAATAATACAGTTTACACTATTCTGTTGGCATCAAACAAACAGCCCAATTGATGAGAATAAGCACTAACCGAACATATTAACAGTCATTCTCAACACAATATAGTACTCATGACCTGTGTTTCCTGACTTCAAAAATCATCGTTTCTGCTTAAAGAGACGCCAAGGCTTTGTACTCATTCATTCTGTCTACCTGTATTATATTGTTATAAATCCCAAGAAGAACAATAACTTAAAATGCTTTTCAAAAACGTATCTTAATTTATTAGCATCATACTTACGTATTTCACAGCCAGACTTAGCAAAATCTTCCAAAATCCGTAGAGAACATTTTCACTCATAGCAACACACTACCTATCGCAAGGATTTTCCAAACACAGCTTGTATTTACGAGACGAGAAGGCGAGCACACTTATCATATTCTCACCGGAGAAAACATGCCGGAAATATTTGTCTACCTGCATCTTGTCTCTCTATTTTTAGCTGAACATAAATAATTTAAGTTGTTGCTCCATCCTCTTAGATTTATAGGGTAGCACTATAACATTTTCCGGCAGGACCAACAACACTCTTACTGCTTATGAATCCATTTATCACAGGTGTAAGGTAGCAAAGTGTTTCGAATTATTTCGCATACACCTTCGTGTGGGCCGCATACCCTAAATGGACTAAGTTATTGAATTATTGCATACTTCGTTGCCATAGGTATTAAATATTACGCTTTTGTGTTTAAATAGGAGCTTTTAAAGTGTCTTATAGGCGATTAAAACACATGTTTGTTGGAGTGTTAAACATGTTATCAGCCTCGGTGAAGACCATGAGGTTGTCCTACTATCCTCAAAAGAAAACGAGGAGAAGATATGACGTGACTATTTAACGAAAAACGACGCGGGCAACAATTGTATTTTTTTTAAGACAACTCCCACATTAGGACTAAATCCTGTGTCGCGGGGAACTTTACAAACATAGAACTTACTTACACAATGAACACCCAGACTCGAAACAACAATTTATGAATCACATCACACAACGTGTTGTCTCGTGTGGGAATCGAACACACAATACTCGCACAATGTCAGACGGCGAGGCAGCCGCTTAAACCACTACGCCAATCGTGCAGTCGATTACTTACCGAGCAATTGGTAAATGAGAACACTTAGGGTAACTAAAAGTTGCCCAGTGCGAAACTTACTCATGTCGTATGCAAATAACATATAATTATCAATATAAGGATATAGTTTCGTACACCGCGGAATATTAAGAAAACTACGGAGTAATGACACGGAAGCGGGTGACGTAACATTCAAGGACGTATCACGATAATAAGAAACTCGTCTTAAGTTAAGTTATTATAGTAGATATAGGTAAATTTTTAAGCAATTGAAATAAAATTAATCAAAACTCACTCACTAGTAATTTTCAGATTATATTGATGTTTATAAAATATGTACCTCACAATTTTTTTTTGTTACATATTCTTTACATTACTCTTCTTTATTTTGAATATGTTCATGAGTATAATTATATATTTAGGCCAATCAGTTTATTTTCAGGCGAGACAAGAATTGGAACTCGCTCGTAGAACGGAAAACGCTTGGAGGAGCTTTTGGTCTATGAAAGATCTTTTGAAAGGCAACTTGCCTTATCTCTGAAACGCTGACTCATGGACATGTGCATCCTCCCCATCCTCACATATGGTGCCCAAACTTGGTCTTTGACCTCAGATCAGAAGTCCAGCCTCGGGGTTTGTCAGCGAGTTATGGAGCGCAGTAATCTCGACGTAAAACTTGTAAGCCGAGTCAAAAATACCATAGTGCGCTTTAAAACACAAATTGCAGATGTGTCCCGGTCCCGGTCCGGTCATATCTGTCGTATGTCTGACGATATTTGGGCTAAATCTACCACCTTGTGGGTCCCAGATCGAAAGAGGGACCCCAGACCCAAGATTAGGTAGCAAAATGATTTAAAGCTCTATAATGCAGAGTGGACAACAACAGCTCTCGATAGAGAGAGGTGGAAAGAAAGTAGGGAGGCCTTTTCCCTGCAGTGGGACAGGTTAGGCTGCAAATAATAATAACCTCTTCTTTAGATAGATCATCCGTATTACTAGTTTAAATGTGTATATAGTTTTGCAATTATACATTATAGCCAAAATCAAATTGTCCAAGACGAAGGCACATAAACATACGTTTGGCCAATATATAAAAATACTTCACAAAATATTCAATGGCTGTTAAGATATGGTTTATCAAGCGCTAGCAATTAATCTCGACAGCACATGCTATTGGTGGAACCTCATCAAACAGAATCTTTTAATTACGCTATTATTACGACTTAACTCTTTTAACCCTCGAAATCTCATTGCAATTTGTGTGCCGCCCTTTTTATAAAACCCATAAATATTTTGTTAATATACCACGTATTGTGTTTTATGAAAATATTGGGAAGCGTAATTAATTTCGTTAAATGGCGAGGTTTGAATTTATTGAAATGGTTAGGGGTGTGTGATATATGCTTCGGTATTGTCATTTGCCGTCTCCGAGCTGCACAGGCTAGATTGCTGACGCACTATCGAAATCCTGGTATTCATACTAATTGCAAAGGATCGGTAACAGTTGACCCTCAGTTTCGAGACGGAAGCTTGGAATATAGTCAGGACAGTGCTTAAATAAAGTTAATTATACTTAATAACTACAATTATTTCAAAATGTACTAATCTTACGGGGCGGCCTCCAAGGCATAAATATAAATTTCTTCAAACGTTATGGGTTATGGCAGCACTAACTAATGTGGCGACAGCCTTGCATTACACACAATTTTAAATAAGACAAAATAATATATTATCCTGAAATTGGAAGCAATTTAAAACAACCTTCACGCAGATATCAGCCCCATGAAAAAAGTGATTAATTGAAATTAAATATTCGTGTATTTACGATCAGATGTGGTGGCACGTCGCTGTCGACGCAGCGACACTCGATATAGTTTATTGATAAGTGGCAGCAGTGTCTTGTCCACGCACATTTATTTTGCGTCACGTATACAAAACATAAAGTCACGGCTCGCAGCTCGCTTCGTTCACTAACACCCGACAATCATTTAGTCCGGCTGTTTGAACCGATATTGATTAATTCTACGTTTTCGTTTTTAGTAAAAATGCCAGACATATCGTTCCTAAACCTAACACAAAACTGTACCTATATTTTAGTTTGATTTGAATAATTCGCATTACTGCACCAATGGCACAGTAGATTAAGCAGCCATGTCGTCGTTTAAAACTGCGCTCTCTGTTGTGATTCGATCCCCTCGAGAGACAACTCGTATGTGATCCACACATTGTTGTTCCGAATCTAGTTTTCTGCGAAATGAAAAATAA
Organism: Euclidia mi; assembly: GCA_944739405.2. Classification (NCBI taxonomy): domain Eukaryota; kingdom Metazoa; phylum Arthropoda; class Insecta; order Lepidoptera; family Erebidae; genus Euclidia; species Euclidia mi. Next base: position 100,484,097 of record OX123183.2, on the reverse strand, counting down.
TGAAAACGTGATTGAACGGGGAGATGGGCCTCATTAGCCTTGGTTGGCAACCTGTCTAGGAGAAGGAAAACTCCGAATTTAAACCAACTTTCAGGGAGCATACCCGAAACAAAACCCCGATCTAAGGTGTGAACCGACCCGTGCCGAGGGATTCGTGGCCAGAGGGCAAGCTGGTCGTAAACGGAGGGTGCCTGTGTTGGTGGTCACAGGGCACAGCTGATATTCCGCCTTACCCCCGTAAAGGGCTCTGCGGGGATGGACCGTCTAGATCCCTAAATCTCGTGGGAACGCTATGGGAACAAAAACTTATTCTTCTCCATACGGCGGCGACGCGGTTCGCAACCCGTCACGTCTCGTTTCCCGCGAGGGGGAAAAGCGCCCTACGGAAAGCAGGTTTGCCACATTGAATGTTGGTGGAGGAATGAACGGCAAATTGGATGAAGTATGTCAGATGATGGATGATAGAAAGATTGATGTTCTTTGTGTGAATGAAACAAAAAGAAAAGGGTGTGACACCACCAAGCATGGTGCATATACGGCGTATTGGTCTGGGGTAGATAGTACCATCAGAGCCTGTAAGGGAGTTGGTGTAGTACTGTCTGCGCGAATGAATGAGTGCGTAAAAGAGTTTGAATGTGTAAATGCTAGGCTACTGTGGATGAGAATGAAAGTAGGACTTACTCGTCTCTTTATTGTGGGGGTGTACGCCCCGGTCAATATAGTTACGGGTATGTCACAACATGAGCAAGACGAAAGGCAGGAGTTTTGGGAGAGTTTAAGAGAGATTTTGAGGAACTGCAAGGATAATGAAAGATTGATCTTGTTAGGGGATTTCAATGGATGGGTGGGAGTAAAGCGAGATGGATTTGGCCACGTTAAGTCCTTATTATTAGATCTCTATTTTTATGAGTACTTGTTAATACCGTAAATAATACAACAGATGGCGCTAGCGACGAAAAAAATGGGAGTCGATGGTAGCGACATCTTACGTCTCATTTTGTAAGCAATGTTATTTTAAATTAAAAAGAAGAGATGGCGCTATAATAAAAAAGCATTCCGTCTAAAATGTTAACATTGTTAACAATATTATGATATTTCACCTTGTCACCCAAGTGTGCCTCATTTCAAGGTTATAACACGATCAACTGATCTAGTAGGTACCTATTTTACGTATGTACCGGTGGCGTTAAAATATCTAGCGATATTTTTATGACTTCGTGTCTTTTCGTTCAAAATTTGGAATGCACTTTGTACACTGTTCCTTAAAGCTGATATTTGACATACTTACGTAAGTTTGGTGGCTATGTTACGGTAACATTGAAATGGTGCAGTGATGAATGACCTTGTGAATGCACCTTGGTCTGATGATGAAACCGGGAAGGTGGTTAAAGGAACTTCTAAACTACATATGATAAACTACTCGTGTTTGGGCTCGTTTAAATTGACTTGACAAAACCTATGAGCTTGTGAGGTTGCCTTGGTCTGATGATGAAGCCGGAAGATGGTCACAGGAACTCCTAAACTACACGTGATTAACTAGTAGTGTTTGGGCTCGTTTGAATAGACTTGACAAAACCTATGACCTTGTGAGGTTGCCTTGGTCTGATGATGAAACCGGAAGGTAGTCACAGGAACTCCTAAACTACACATGATAAACTAGTAGTGATTGGGCTCGTTTGAATAGACTTAACAAAACCTATGACCTTGTGAGGTTGCCTTGGTCTGATAATGAAACCGGAAGGTAGTCACAGGAACTCCTAAACTACACATGATAAACTAGTAGTGTTTGGGCTCGTTTGAATAGACTTGACAAAACCTATGACCTTGTGAGGTTGCCTTGGTCTGCTGATGAAACCGGAAGGTGGTCACGGGAACTCCTAAACTACACATGATAAACTAGTCGTGTTTGGGCTCGTTTGACAAGACTTGACAAAACCTATGATCTTGTGAGGTTGCCTTGGTCTGATGATGAAGCCGGCAGGTGGTCACTGGAACTCCTAAACTATACATGAGAAACTAGTAGTGTTTGGGCTCGTTTGAATAGACTTGACAAAACCTATGACCTTGTGAGGTTGCCTTAGTCTGATGGTCAGTGGTCCCAGGGTCTGTGGTGCATGCTACTGATAATATAATAGGTACTTACTATACTAGGTGGTGCTTTCCTTTGAGTTCTACTTCGTGAAAATTGTTATTCTTAATTTATATTATTATATTCTTAATTAAATTGGTATTCAGGCGAAATTAATGTAACCTAACCACTCATGTGCTTTAGGTAGCTGGGGCTACCAAAGTGATTTCGCTTGTAGTGCCTCTGGTAACTGTGGCTACCAAGGGGACTACGTTCCATTTCAATCAATCAATATCAATATTTCTTGGTTATACTTCGTTATGCAGCATACTTCTGTGGGTCTAAGTCCAGGATTTTATAAAAATATATATTTCTGGTCTACAGGTTCAAAGTTTTTCTTAAAATAGGCATAAACATTTCGCATTACCTAGTAGCGGTAAGCGGTGTATGAGGAATTAGTGCTCTATTTCAACATTAATTTTAAGCCCTTTTTGTAGGATGGCGTATACATATTAAATACTTAATTAAAAGATTGATTAATGTACTTTATAATTATAATAAACAAAACATATGTTATCGATATAGATTTCGAGCAAAAAAATATTTTCGTTAACAACTTCATAGTTTGACATGTGTTTTAAGTTCCCCTATTTTTTATAATTTTAAATTGTTGTTAAATTCTTAGAAACTTCAATGAATGAGTTCTCCGTACCCTAGTCTATACAAAACAGTCAATTGTTTACCAAATACCTCCTTGGAACCGTCGTAAATCAAGTTTTATTATACTAAGGCGCGCTGGCGCTCCATGTAACTTTTTGGTAAGCACTACAAGCGCTTTTTTGTTGTGACGTTAGCACGTGAGTGGCTAAATGACGAACCCCTGGCGAAGCGAACGTCGAGATTGCAAAAGGAGAATAGTCAGAATAGGTAACTATTAAAATGTAGAAATGAAACAACAGTTCATTTTATTTTTTTATTTATGAAACCATGATACCTCATCAACTAACAAAAAATCTTGCAAAAACGTTGGAATGTTTTCTCTTCAACTTTCATGGGAACGAAGTCGCGCGCAAAAGCTAGTCATTACAATTGGTTTATTAATTCGGCCTTACAAGCAAGTTAAGCAAACGTGCAAGTTAGTTATTTAGATAATTAACTCAAATGGATTTGAGTTAATTATCTAATGTTGATGATGATGTTGGCAAATTAATATTTTTAAATTGATAAATTAGGTAGTTTTTTATTCCTCCATTAAAGTGGATAAACAGAATTAGATAAAAAACTAAATTTAACTATTATAAAATAATTTGTTTTGTAGGATTCGTAATTTTGAAGCTGATTGTAACGATTTTTTTTTTAAATACTTGCAACACTTTCAAAGTATTTCTTACTTGAATTGAACGTACGCGATCGCGTCTCGCGTTTTGCCGATCCCCGATCGTTACGGAGTACTTTTACTTTCATGGGATATTATTCCTTACCGCCATACATTTACGGAACTTTGTCGACCAAAACACTAAAATATTTGCAACACTTTCAAAGTATTTTTTACTTGAACGCACGCGAACACGTTTCGCGTATTACAGACTCCAAGATTTTTTGTTAGTTGATGAGGTATCATGGTTTCATAAATAAAAAAATAAAATGAACTGTTGTTTCATTTCTACATTTTAATAGTTACCTATTCTGACTATTCTCCTTTTGCAATCTCGACGTTCGCTTCGCCAGGGGTTCGTCATTTAGGTTACATTAATTTCGCCTGAATACCAATTTAATTAAGAATATAATAATATAAATTAAGAATAACAATTTTCACGAAGTAGAACTCAAAGGAAAGCACCACCTAGTATAGTAAGTACCTATTATATTATCAGTAGCATGCACCACAGACCCTGGGACCACTGACCATCAGACTAAGGCAACCTCACAAGGTCATAGGTTTTGTCAAGTCTATTCAAACGAGCCCAAACACTACTAGTTTCTCATGTATAGTTTAGGAGTTCCAGTGACCACCTGCCGGCTTCATCATCAGACCAAGGCAACCTCACAAGATCATAGGTTTTGTCAAGTCTTGTCAAACGAGCCCAAACACGACTAGTTTATCATGTGTAGTTTAGGAGTTCCCGTGACCACCTTCCGGTTTCATCAGCAGACCAAGGCAACCTCACAAGGGCATAGGTTTTGTCAAGTCTATTCAAACGAGCCCAAACACTACTAGTTTATCATGTGTAGTTTAGGAGTTCCTGTGACTACCTTCCGGTTTCAATATCAGACCAAGGCAACCTCACAAGGTCATAGGTTTTGTTAAGTCTATTCAAACGAGCCCAATCACTACTAGTTTATCATGTGTAGTTTAGGAGTTCCTGTGACTACCTTCCGGTTTCATCATCAGACCAAGGCAACCTCACAAGGTCATAGGTTTTGTCAAGTCTATTCAAACGAGCCCAAACACTACTAGTTAATCACGTGTAGTTTAGGAGTTCCTGTGACCATCTTCCGGCTTCATCATCAGACCAAGGCAACCTCACAAGCTCATAGGTTTTGTCAAGTCAATTTAAACAAGCCCAAACACGAGTAGTTTATCATATGTAGTTTAGAAGTTCCTGTAACCACCTTCCCGGTTTCATCATCAGACCAAGGTGCATTCACAAGGTCATTCATCACTGCACCATTTCAATGTTACCGTAACATAGCCACCAAACTTACGTAAGTATGTCAAATATCAGCTTTAAGGAACAGTGTACAAAGTGCATTCCAAATTTTGAACGAAAAGACACGAAGTCATAAAAATATCGCTAGATATTTTAACGCCACCGGTACATACGTAAAATAGGTACCTACTAGATCAGTTGATCGTGTTATAACCTTGAAATGAGGCACACTTGGGTGACAAGGTGAAATATCATAATATTGTTAACAATGTTAACATTTTAGACGGAATGCTTTTTTATGATAGCGCCATCTCTTCTTTTTAATTTAAAATAACATTGCTTACAAAATGAGACGTAAGATGTCGCTACCATCGACTCCCATTTTTTTCGTCGCTAGCGCCATCTGTTGTATTATTTACGGTATTAACAAGTACTCATAAAAATAGAGATCTAATAATAAGGACTTAACGTGGCCAAGTTTTATGTTCGACTTGCGCCATCTGTACTGTATAGTATTATATTTATCTATGACCAAATGCACCTAACACCCTTTCAAATCCATCTCGCTTTACTCCCACCCATCCATTGAAATCCCCTAACAAGATAAATCTTTCATTATCCTTGCAGTTCCTCAAAATCTCTCTTAAACTCTCCCAAAACTCCTGCCTTTCGTCTTGCTCATGTTGTGACATACCCGTAACTATGGCTTTTGAGGGCTGAGAGGACCGCCTTACTATCTGAGAGGATCCTAATGGATCGTTCCCTTACCTCACGTGCCATGATTGCTGTGGCAGCTAGGATTATGCCAAAACATTCGGCCTGGTAGACCGTGTTGTAGGCTCCCAGTGGTGCTGCGATGTTGATGTTTAGGTCCTCGGAGAATACTCCTGAACCCGTACCTGTATCCGTCTTAGACCCATCGGTGAAGATCGTGAGCTCGTTGTGATTAACCGCTCCTTCGTGTAGATCCTCGTACAGTTGGATTTTGTACTTCTTGTCGAACACAAATTGTTTCGGTATTTGGTCGCCAATGGCTTGTGTGAGAGGAACTTCTTTAAAGAGTGTATTTAAATTGCTAGTGTGCGGTGTGTTGGTGTCTTTCCAGAGCTTCAGAGCTCTTAGCCGGACCACCGTCATCGTTGCTTCCTGTTGTATAAACAGGTGCAATGGAGGCAGGTCCAGCAACACTTCGAGTGCCGCTGTAGGTGTAGTTTTCATGCAGCCCGTTGCCGCTAGGCATGCAAGTCTTTGAAGCTTTTGAAGCTTGTTGGCGGCCGTTGTTAGGTTTGTCCGAGCCGACGTCAACTTTCTTACCTACGTTTTAGGTCGCTTGTTAGAGGATAAAAAATATTCATGGCATATGAACAATATGGGAAGCGGTTGGATGCGGGCGGCTCAAAATCGGTCTGTGTGAAGAACCTTGGGGGAGGCCTATGTCCAGCAGTGGACGTCTCCAGGCCGACATGATGATGAACAGCTTTCAGTTGATGGCAAGTTTAAAGTTTCAGAATATTATTATCTAATGTTTTTTTTTTTAAAGGACCACTACCACTCTAGGTATAATCCCTAATTGGACTTTACAAACGTTCAATCACGTTTTCATTCTTTTTCATTAGTTTCCATTTCGAACACAACCAGACTCGAAACAAAAATGTGTGGATCACATACGAGTTGTCTCTCAAGGGGATTGAATCATAACAGAGAGCGCAGTTTTAAACGGCGACATGGCTGCTTAATCTATTGTGCCATGGGTGCAGTCGAATTATTCAAATCAAACTAAAATATAGGTACAGTTTTGTGTCAGGTTTAGGAACGATATGTCCGGCATTTTTACTGAAAACGAAAACTTAGAATCAATCAATATCGGTTCAAACAGCCGGACTAAATGATTGTCGGGTGTTAGTGAACGAAGCGAGCTGCGAGCCGTGACTTTATGTTTTGTATACGCGACGCAAAATAAATGTGCGTGGACAAGACACTGCGCCATTTATCAATCAAATATATCGAGTGGCGCTGCGGCGACAGTGACGTGCCACCACATCTGATCGTAAATACACGAATATTTAATTTTAATTAATCACTTTTTTCATGGAGATGCGCCGTAGTGAAGGTTTTCAAAATTGCTTCGAACATCAGGATTTTATTTTTTATCAATTTTACTTTGTGTAGAATGGAAGGCTGTCATCATAACAGCTAGTACTGCCATAAGCAAATGCTTTAAGAAGTTTAGATTTATGCCTCGGAGGCTGCCGTAAGATATAAGTACATTTTGAAATAATTGTAGCTATTATAATTAACTTTATTAAAGGAATATAACTTTATTTATATTCCAAGCTTCCGTCTTGAAACTCAGGGTCTACTGTTACCAATCCTTTGCAATTACTTTGAATATCAGGATTTCGGTGGTGCGTCAGCAATCTAGCCTACGCAGCTCGGAGGTGACGGCAAATGACGATACGGAAGCATAATTATATCACACACCCCTAATCATTTCAATAAATTCAAGCTCGCCATTCAACATAATTAATACCGCTTCCCAATATTTCCATAAAACACAATACGTACGCATTAACAAAATGAATATGGGTTTTATAAAAAAGGCGGCATACAAATCGCAAGTACCCTAATAAACAGAAGAGCATGCATGAGAAATTTGATGGGAGTGAAAGAAGCGAGAGAAATATGTCAGGATCGTTGAAAATGTCGTTCTGTAGTCTTTGCCTTCCCCTTCGGGAAACAGGCGTGAGTCTATATTTGAACGTATATGTGTACAAATCGCAAAGAGATTTTGAGGGTTAAAAGAGTTAAGACATAATAATAATGTTATTAAAAGTATCTGCTTGATGAGCTTCCGTCATTAGCATACCTTTGCGACCATCGGCGTAACAGTCGCTTACACTCCCGCGGCGCCAACCGGTCGGCAAATAATGTACGTAGACATTATGTCCAATTACCTAGTTTAATAAACTAAGTTGACGAGCCCTGCTTGGCAGGGCTCCTATTTTTGGGTTTATGGTCAAAAGAGAACCTAACATAACATATTTATTTAGTCCGTCCCACCTAACGCTAGGCACTAGCTGTTAGAGCTAGTGCTAGAGAGGCTAACCGACTGCTCGGTTAGCCTCTCTACTAAGCTACACACAGGGAGAAGTTCAATCTCTCGGCGCACACCACTGACTTTTCGATTTTAAGTGCGTTTTCAATTGTTAATTATTGAGTGTCAACAAACCTGTCTGAGAGTTCTCCATATTTTTGCGGAAAACGTCTAATGGTCACCAAATCACACTTGGGCAGCGTGGTGGATCTTGGCCCAACCATTCTCAAAATAAGAAAAGGCGCATACCTAGAAGTGGAACCGATCGTAAACATGATATTGATAAGTGTACCACAGTTCATCATTTCATGTCGTAAAGGTGAAAAATATTCCAAACGAACCAGATTAAAAAACCGTCATGCATAATTAAATATTCGTTTATTTACGATCAGATATGGTGGCACGTCGCTGTCGCCGCGGCGCCATTCGATATATTTTTAACACGCTTTTATTAGGTCGTCGTGTATGTAACTAACTATGTAATGGAATCTAAGGTAACTAATTTAACCATCTTCCAAGGGTCATAGCGTAATGAAAATTGGCAGTTGTATGTAGTTCTGATGATAATACAATAATATGGTACTGTCAAACTGATCTGATGATGTAGCTGGAAGACATGAACTGAAACTTCATGATGGAAAATCGTATCATAGCTGTTTTGGATTTCTTAGAAAAGTCTTGTAATGAACTTTGGCCACGATTAGGTTTCAAGGTCTGATGATGAAGCCGGAAGATAGGCACGTGCATTCTATGATGGCATATCGTATCAAAGTCGTTGCACTTGTGAGAAAGGTCATGTAATGGACTTTAAAGGTTAGGTTAGGTCTCAAGGTTATAACAAGCCAATTATACACGCAGATTTTTTATTGGTTTAGAAAAAAGAAACCTCATGTCCGAAATAAAATCCTCTATTCATATTCAAAATCAAAATTCACCTAGCACCTAAAACAAAAAAGTTATAAAAGTCAGTAACTGCTGGAAATACGTAGTAACACACGGTTGTTTATGAGTAGGTAGTGTTCGAGCGCCGCGCGGTCATGACCTCGCCGCGCGCGCCGGGCGCCGCCGTCAGCTGTTGTTTACCTACAGCGGTTGTAGGTTGTAGGTAGTTAGTGCGGACTGATAGTGATACGTAATTTACTTAGAAAACATGATTTAGGTAATTACGATGCTAACAATTTTAAGCACATTTGTTTTCTTATTTTGTTCTCTTTTTAAGAACCCCTCCCGCATCCTAGTGCTAAATCCTGTCTCACGAGGGAAATTACAAACCTACCAATAACGGACACAGTAGTCGAAACAACAATTTATGAATCACACAAAGTGGTATGTCAAACATCGCTTAAACCACTAGGCCAACCATGAAGTGCAGTAATAAATAATTAAAATAATAAACGTATGTAACTAAATAGCTATACCTATTCAATAATTTCTTGGAACATTACTCGGACTTAAAATTTCGTCGAAACAAGCTGTGGGTTTACGAAATCATGATGAACTAGTAGAAGAAAAACGATAAACTAAGAATTATTCGTTACGTTATTAGACATAGGTCACCTACATTATCTTTTGAATAACTAGACAAAGATTTTAACAATGGAAAAGTTTAGTACTTGCGTATTTCTATAGTATTTATAAGAATGTAATCACAGTAGGTATCCAATAATGAATAAACCAAATACCTTTGCTGTTTGCTGCCTAGGTACTCGTACATCACAATCAATTTACACCTTTCACACATTGTCTTTTGTTAATGATAGCTAATTAGAAAAACACTAATTAATTACGATGCCGAATTTTTTGTTCAAACTGCACTGAATACACTGCTGGGCGACCTCGAGCTGTTGCGTGTGAGGGAAGTGGGAACTCTAAACTGACCGATGTTTATGAGGCGTTGTACTACAGCCAGGATTGTGTTTGGTGATGGCACTTAGGGTGAGTGAATACCTCGCGTGCGCAACGATTCCAGGTGGTCTAGTTACGAATACATGCGCCTCGCCTCTTCCATATTTTCACCAGACATGTAATACACTCGCACCATAGACGCGAACTCAATATTGGAATATTCATAATGCCGATCCATTACGAAGCGCGCGCGACGTAACACGGGTACAGTGACGGGGTTGAACGTGACGTAAGGGCGTCCCGTTGACCTAATTTCGCGAGACTAAAGGCACGGTAATAATATCTAACAGTATTGTAACTCCATACAAACGCACGAAACGCGAGTTATACCTACGCGCCTCGAGCAGAGTACCCATTAGACTGTGCAGACTGTGCCAAGAGTACCCACAGCCGCGATCGTGCCGCAGCTCGCATGCGGCGCGTCTGGTAGGTATATAACTCACGAAGGCGGCCGAATTACAATACTGTTAGATTATATTACCGTGCTAAAGGCTAGGCTGTCGGAGTGACGAGCGGCAAATTGCAACCGACCCCCGCCCCTACCCCTGTCGCCCCGCGTTGCGATGCGCGCACGCGCGCCGGGGCGGGGTCTGTACCTACAGTGCAATGTTTATCTGTGCGTGTCGTATGTTTAGTATCTATCTGTGTAGGTGTGTGGCACGCACGATCGAACATACATCGGCGCGCGCGATTTCTTTAATAATTACGAACACTCGTTCCAATAATTTAATATTTTTGTTACGATTTTTATAGCTTAGATTTCAAATTTTATTAGCTGGTTAGGTTCTGTTAACGATAAGTAATAAGATGGCTTTCGCTCCAAAACCAATTAAAAATCAGCGTGTATATTGCAGACCACGCAGTGGTGTAGTTAGCGTCCATTACTTTTGCGTTCCGGTACTTTTGCGGCTGGACAGGCGTATGTGGCCCTGAGTAGAGTTAAATCACTTAGTGGTCTCCTGATTGAAGAGCTAGATTGTTATAAGCTGACAGATAAAACACCATTTAATACAGACGCATAGGTGGAGATGGAGTGGATGCGGGCTCATTCACCTATTTAAAATAAATGTATAAATGTTAAAAATATTTCGTTATCAAAGACCAAAAAGTATAAAATAAATTAAAAGTTTGAAAAACACGCTTTTATAAATGCACATAAAAACAAAAAATAAATTATGAATCGTTCAAGTTGTCTCTATTTCTGGGCTGAAGTGTAAACTATATGCTTTTAATTTTAATATTTGATTGTAAAAGCGTGGAGTGCTGAAATAGGAAAGACTTTACTGTTTACAAATACTTATACTACCTTCCTGGCGGAAGCTGCATGAGGTCGCACAAGAGCATAGCATTTATGCCGCCAAAGGGTTACCAAAGGAAACCAAAGATATCTCGTCCTGGAACAAGAACTCAAAATTTTGCCGCTGTTGACGCAATACACTTATGTACTTAATTTCCTGAAAGAAGAGGCGTTAAAAATGTCGGTGTTTTTCAAACTATTAATTTATATTGATAAATGGTGCAGCGTCTCGTCCACGCACATTTATTTTAGCGCTACAACGTTGTATATAAAAATGTTATGGTAAGTGAATATAACGTGTTTTGAGCGTTAAAGCAGTAAGGTTTAAATTACAACTTTATTGCCATAATACATGGACAATCACTGGTTTTGTAAATGATAAGGCGGATATATTATTTAAACCGAACTGAAACCTACAGTTAGTTTCAGGAACGATTTGTCCGGCATTTTCACTAAAAACGGAAACGTAGAATCAATAAATATCGGTTCAAACAGCCGGACTAATTGATTGTCGGGTGTGAGTGAAGCGAGCTGCGAGTCATGACTCTATGTTTTGTATTTTTTTTTTTATTTACAAAACATCTCCTGTATCCCCGAAGGGGTAGGCAGAGGTGTAAATATTACACCCACATTTCGCCGTGAATTTTTAGGTCCCAATTAGGGGGCGAGCCTAGTGCCGTTACCGGGCACATCACCAGACTCTGTGCTGCTACTGAGAATTCGGAAAAACCCAGTAACACTTTTGTCCGGCCCGGGAATCGAACCCGGGACCTCCAACCAGCAGTCGCATACGCTATCCACTGGACCACGGAAGCAGCCTTAGGCAGTATCTTAAAAACCGCAAATATATTGCGGTTTTTAAGATATTGTGCTTTATTTCAAAAACTGTTGACTACATATCGTTTAAACCAATTTTCGTTGGAAGTTGTTATAACGATCTACAGCATATATGTTTTTAAATTTGTCACTCTCTTACTTTAAAAGTTAGAGGGACACACACACTCCCATTTTACCACTTTGGAACCGTATATCTTTGAAACGATTGACTTTGAGAAACAATGGTTTTAGGAACCTCAAAGTAATTTTCAACGAGCCATTTTCCACATTAGTTCCATGTATGAAGAGCCCCCCTTATTCAATATTTTTTATTTTCTATAACGTCGTAAAGCGTTTCACAGGATACATCTACCTACCAATTTTCAAATGTGTAAACTGAATAGTTTCGGCATAAAGTGGCTGTGACATACGGATAGACTGACAGACATAGCGCGTCTATAAGGGTTCCGTGTTTAGCCATTTTTGACTATGGAACTCTAAAAATACTGTATGCAGGAATGTTTTAAATACTTCTTGCGGTTATATTTCTTTTTAGTCCCTATGAACAGAATTAAACTGAAAATTACTATCCAACGATGAAGGAGTTATGTGTTACCCCGAATTTAACGTGAGCGAAGCCGCGGGCAAAGCTAGTTACACATAAATTTAGTTATGTCTTGGAATGGTTAAACAGTGAAATAGCAGTATCATCGTAGTTTAAGTTCATAGAACGAAGAACGCGTTTTTAACCTTAAAACTTAGAAATTTTACTTGTCACAAAGATCAACTGGTCTTAAAGTTATGTATTTTTCAGGACGACTTCCTACCTACTCATATGAAAAAATGTACCCTACTTTAATATTTTGCGAAATATATTTGAATTCAACCCAATAAAATACTACTGTCTTGTACTACATATTACCAGTCTTCATATTGTAGTACAGAATTATGTTAACCTTATAGTAAAATATTTAACTTGGCCCATGCAAGCCTCTAATCGGGACCCTTACGATCAGAGTTGAACGTATCGAAAATTGTTGCCAACAGATTAAAAAGTATGTATGTACTTCATACTTACAGATTAATATCGACGTATGTTTTAAACTAAACTTCTGACGAGGACATTTTAATGATACACGCAACTTTACCGGTATTTGACTGTGTAAAATATTCAACGTTTAATATAAAAAAATACAATATACGAGAGCATTTTGTTTGAAAATGTTGTAACAATGTTGGCGTCCTTTGACGTCATCGGAAAATTGAAGGGAGAGCAGATTATTTTGTTGCATGAATGGTACGTTTTATTTCGTTTCTGCGTTTAAATCATTTTAGTGAGCCTTTTATTTGTTCGTTTGGATATAATTCGAAGATTTACAGATTAGGAACTGAAAACGGAATTCAAGTGACAAAAGCCATACAATTTGAAGACTAAATATCGGTTAAATCATCATTAATCAATGTATCTATATAAAATGCCTCTATTACTGACTGACAGACAATGCAAAGCCGTGACTACTAGGCGCAAGAAGTTGAAATCTGGCTTGTTCCTTGGGGAGAATAGGGTTACACTAAGAATTTACTTTCTGAAATTCCCACGGGATCGAGTTAAATAAAAAAGAAAGAGCTGCGGGCATCATCTAATTGGTAATAATGATATACAGAAAACTTAAAGCCAAATTAAAGAGACAAGTGGACAGCTTCAAAGGTGTTCCGTTCAGTCGGTAGTCTAAATATTGAGAACTAACTTTTGAGAACAATAAACTTTACATCTAAACGCTTTTATCCAATCATAAAACTAGGATACTAATCAATGCAGGACACGAGTAAACTGTAATTTGAACTATTTATGCTAAAACTTAACTTCAACTAATTCGATCACGATCGTTACTTGTTAGTTTTGAATGAATGGAAACTAAAAAGAGTGCTTGATAATTGTATAAACGGAATAGTTGTGACTCTAGAAGGTAATTTTAAACTCGTAGGTTTCAGCGTACTGGGACATTTTTATTGGCTTCTGCCTTACCCTGATTAACTTTGTCCCCGGTGCCCGATGCCCGGTACCTTAAATTTTTCGAACAGACATGAATGCTCGAACTTTAAACGAACCAGCTGTAAACTTGATTGGGTTTTATATTTTTTATAAACGCTTTTTGTGTTTTTTTTTTTATTTGGGGTCGGCGCAGTATGTCCTTCGTTTCCATACTTCTCTGTCACCAGTCATCCGATCCTTTATCCTTTTCTCTTTCATATCCATCCTCACACAGTCCAACCATCTTTTCTTGGCCGTCCTCTCCCTTTTCGTCCTTCTAAGTGCATATTCATAACTTTCTTACCTACGTTTTAGGTCGCTTGTTAGAGGATAAAAAATATTCATGGCATATGAACTATATGGGAAGCGGTTGGAAGCGGGCGGCTCAAAATCGGTCTGTGTGGAGAACCTTGGGGGAGGCCTATGTCCAGCAGTGGACGTCTTTACGCTGACATGATGATGAACTATATAAGCTATTCAGTTGACGGCAAGTTTAAAGTTTCAGAATATAATTATCTAATGTTTTTTTTTAAAGGACCACTACCACTCTAGGTATAATCCCTAAGTGGACTTTACAAACGTTCAATCATACATACATACATACATACATAGACTCACGCCTGTTTCCCGGAGGGGTAGGCAGAGACTACGGAACGCCATTTGCAACGATCCTGACATACCTCACTTGCTTCACTCACTCCCATCAAGTTTCTCATGCATGCTCTTCTGTTAAGGGTACTTCTGACTTGTCCTTTTTTCAGGATGTCTCCAATCTGGTGAGAGAACGTTCTCCTAGGTCTTCCCCTTTGTCCTGTCCCATTCACACTAGCCTAATATATCTTCTTTGTCAGTCTATCGTCATCCATCCTCTCCATGTGCCCAAACCATCTTAACATGCCTTTCTCAATGCTTGTCACTACATCTTCTTTTACCCCACACCACTCTCGTATCACACAATTCTTTACTCTGTCGGTCAAAGACACACCACACATACTTCTCAGTGCTCTCATTTCTACAGCATTTATTCTACTTTCAAATCTCTTCTGCCATACCCAACTTTCACTACCATACATAAGGGTAGGCACTAACACACCTCTATGTACAGCCAAACGTGCCTTTTTGGACACGTTTTGACTGTTCATAAACGCCTTCAGAGCTCCATTCACACAATTACCTGCATTAACTCTCCTTTCAATATCTGCTTCATTCTTACCATCTCTTGTAAACAACCGTACCTAAGTAAGCAAACTCTTTCACTTGTTCCACTCGCTGTCCATCGATCAAAACATTACAAGCCGTAACGCTTTCCTCCTTTTCAAAAACCATAACTTTCGCTTTACTTACATTCACTTTCATTCCTTTCCTTTCTAACGCACGATGCATGATTGTTACCATCTCCTGCAACTCCTCCGTTGAAGATGCAAGTATAACCTGATCATCAGCATAAAGGAGGCATTTGACGAGTAACCCATTCATCCTTAATCCGCAGTCACTATGTTTTAAATCTTGCAAACAACTGTCCATGAAGAGGTTAAACAGCCACGGCGACGCTACACATCCCTGTCTAACACCTTTATCGACGGTAAACCAGTCAGTGTATGCCCCGTTTATCCTCACACAAGCTCTAGAATCCTCATAAAGGGATTTCAGAGCTCGAATGAGGCTGCTGTCCACCCCATTCATTGACAGCACCGACCACATTTCATTCCTCACCACTTTATCGTAAGCCTTTTCCAAATCCACGAATGCGCAATAGACCTTTTGACCTTTGGCCAAAAATTTTCCGGCTATGCTTCGCAAGGAAAAAACCTGATCCGTGCATCCCATACCCTTTCGGAATCCCGCTTGTACATCCCATATTTTCTTGTCGGTTACTTCCATAACTCTTTCAATAAGTACCTTTGCATACAATTTGCCAACAATGCTGAGAAGGCTAATGCCTCTATAGTTTTTGCAGTCTTGTTGCGAGCCTTTTCCTTTATAAAGAGGCACAACTACAGCTGTGGTCCAGTCATTAGGTGCTCGGCCGGTGTTCCAACACAAGTTATATAACCGCTGCAACTGACCAACTATGATGCCCTGTCCAGCCTTCAGCATTTCGACTGTAATCCTATCATATCCTGCAGCCTTACCTACTTTCATACTTCCCAGTGCCTTTACGATCTCATCCACGCCAATAACGCTTTCATCATTGCTATCATTACAATTCACTTCAGCTATCGGTGTCTCTATCGCCGTTCTTTCGAATAAACTTTCAAAATACTCTTTCCATCTCTTCAGCACGCACAATTCACCATTTACTACTTCCATTCTCGTCTCTGATGGATGTGTGTTCTGAGGATTGAGTTCTTCCTCGAACTGCACGAACGGATTTCCAGAAAAACTTTATGTTCCTCTGGAAATCGTCAGATAATCTGCTATCAAACTCATCTTTCTTTTCCTCTTTTTTCCTTTTAACCATTTCTTTCACTATTCTTTTTGACCTAACAAACTCTTTGTTTGCTTCATCTATGTCTACACTCGTTGCTTTTCCCATTCTTTCATTTGCTCTGGCAGCCAACCAATCTGACCAAGCTTTCTTCTTCTCTGACACTGCTGAGTACATCCTTGTCCCACCATGTATTCTTAACCTTTCGTATTTTCCTTCTCTTGATCATACCACATACTTCAGACGCTACACATACTACCTCTTCTTTAAAGGCCTGCCATAATTCTTCCATATCATTTATGCCATCGAATCTCTCAAATCTTGCTATCAATCTTCGTTTATACTCATCTTTCACATCTTTCTCTTGTAGATTTTCTACTTTTATTCTTTCCAAGACCCTATTTTCATTACGCTCTCGGTGTCGCCATCCTTTAAAGAGCCCACTTATCCGGCTCAACACCAAGAAGTGGTCCGTGTGGATGCCGATCCCTCGATATACTCTTGTATACAACACATCCTTTCTTAATCGTTCATCTACTATCACAAAATCAATCATACTTCTTCTAACATTTTTCGCCTCTCGCGTATACATATGTATCCTTTTATGATCAAACATGGTGTTTGTCACACAAAGACTCCACTCCAAACAAATCTCAAGCAGTGCTTTTCCATTTTCGTTCACACTCTCATCACCAAATCATGGGGTCTCATTCCTTAGAACGTTTTCCGCCATTCTTAACTCTCTCAACAGATGGCTTTACTAGTATCGATTGTTCTTGATGACTTTCATGCATAAATGATAAATAAGAAAATAAAGTTCTAAAATATGATATTTATTGATTAAAAAATCCCTTTATTACGATTAAATAAAAAAATGAAACATTTAATTGAATATGAATATTTTTGAAAAATATGATGACTTCGTTGCTCTGGTGGCCAAAATACGTACTAGCTTGTAGTAAAACGTTACAATGAGTTAACTTTCACTCGGCATTCATAGATGGCGCTTTTACGCATGTATATATTTATTTTTATTTAATTTGGTAAATTAATCTGTAGATGGTAAAATAAATAAATATTTATTATATAAACATCAAATATTTGAAAAAGTAAGATATTATGTTAACCAATGAACGGCCATGAGCATTTATTTTAAAAAGTACGTATATAGATAGGTACCTAGTCGAGCGATTGCGTTTTGTTTTTACATTTAAGTACGTAAAAGTAGTGTAATTTAAATTTTATACATAATAAAAACTTACTGTGTTTGTAGTAGTATTATATAATAAATTTTCATAAATTATGTTAATCAATATGCGTCTTACATTTATAGGTACCTATAGTCTGTTCAAGATACGAAAAAATAAAATGTAAACAAACCATAAAATGGTTCTTTTAATGTCGCCTTCGCAAAAAAAGTAGATTTAAGTTAAATACTCCAAGCGAAAGATTCAGTTAGTTTTACAAAAATACGCCTGTCCCTTCAAATCATAAAGGATACAGCATATTTTTTACCTTTTATTTTTTTCGTATCTTGAACAGACAATAGCAACTAATAAACAGTTGATGTTGAGTATGTTGTAAATCAAGGTAATGAAAAAAACAAAACGCATTTTTAAACTTTGATAGCCGACTTCTCTAGAAGTCTAGAACTCATTCGCTTGGTTCCTGATAGGTATAGTATTAAATTTATCTATGCCGATAGTCATGACTTCATGAGTCGCACAATTGCAAAATCGCGTACCAAGTATAACCAAGTGCGTGTCTATAAAAATACCAGGGTCGAAAACCAGGTATCAATATACTTGCAAGTTTTTGGGCACTCGAGTATAGAAAACTTCGTGTGACGCCCTGGTAGTGCAAGTTTGTATTGAAAAATAAACCTTATCTTAATATGAGTAAGGATGTTTATCGCAAAATTAGGTAATGGACTTTTCTAAATACTTTCATGGAAATTTATTCCTTACTACCATATATTTAAGGAACTTTGTCGCGCAAAACCTTGCAAGTTTTATCATCCCGAGTACTCAATAAAATTCTCGGCCGTGGGCGACTAAAAGTAATTGCAGTCTGTTTTATAATTTCCAATTGTTCTAATTCCATTGCCTTAATAAGAGAATTTGCAACGCATATAGGCAAATAAATCTATTTTACGTTTAATCGCCAAATACCGGCCGGGGTGATATTAGTTGAATCTCGAGAAATAATGTACACAAAATAGGGGCCGGCTTTAGAAACATTAAAGATCGTAATGTCGACCAGCCTCGAATTTGAGCCCAACTATACAGGCTGATTACTTTTCTTTAAATATTTATTATACATTTATTTATTTATAATATAAAGAGTTAAGTTTAAATGTAGGAGTTGATATTATTGAAAACATTTATATTAGCTTATTATGGTATGGAAATATAAGATATAAATTGCTCTTTGGAACTTGCTACCTTAACCCATGTTAATTACCTAGCTTAAAAATATAAATATATTCAATAATGATACTCTGGGCCAAAAATGGTACCAGGACTAATTATAATTGTTTTGATGTTTACTTTGTTATAAATTGTAATACTTACCTAACGTTATTTAAGTGCAAATAAAAAAATACTGTACCTACTATTAAACAAATACGATTAATAACGTATACTTAGTGAGACTCCTGCCAAAATAAATCATATTAATAATATTTATCCGTCTTAATTTAAAACATCCTATACCCGGCCGATATCTGGGAAAAA